>JBBGZY010000465.1:315000-977500 GCA_037952925.1 Lithobates clamitans
TACTAGTGGTGATTCTGCCAAATCTCTCCTCCACCCCCTCCTCCTCTTCTTCCTCCATGGCCTCTTCCTGTGCCAATTTGTCTTTGGAACCAGCGGTGCTCCGTAGGCGTTCAAGGAGCTACAGGCCAAAAGATACCATGCGGTACTTGAGCTGGTGTGCTTGGGGGACAGGAGCCACACTGGGGCAGATATTCTGTCAGCTCAGCAGGGGCAGGTTCAGAGGTGGTTGACGCCACGCCAGCTTAAGGCAGGTATGGTGGTTTGCGACAATGACATCAACCTCCTCTCCACCCTCCGACAGGGACAACTGACCCATGTGCCCTGTTTGGCTCACGTCCTTAACTTAGTGGTGCAGCGGTTCTTGGGCAGGTACCCGGGCTTATAGGATGTCCTGAGGCAGGCCAGGAAAGTCTGAGTGCATTTCCGCAGGTCATATAATGGCAGTGCTCGGCTGGCTAACCTCCAAAAAGGAATTTAACCTGCCCAAGAACCGCCTAATCTGTGACATGCCCACCAGGTGGAACTCAACGTTGATCATGCTGCAGCGGGTGCACATGCAGCAGAGGGCCATTGATGAGTACCTGTGCGACTATGGCACCAGGACAGGGTCAGGGGAGCTTGTTTTTTTTTCCCCACGCCAGTGGGCCATGAACAGGGATGCATGCACTGTCCTGTCACCATTTGAGGAGGCCACGAGGATAGTGAGCAGTGACAGTGCATGCATCAATGACACTGTCCCCCTTGTCCACCTGTTGGAGCACACGCTGCGTGGAATAATGGACAGGGCACTTGAGGCAGAACAGAGGCAGGAAGAGGAGGACTTCCTTTAGCTCTCAAGGCCCCCTTTATGCAGACAGTGTTCCTGCATGCCCGCCGATCACACAAGAAGAGGAGGAGGAAGAGGAGGCTTGTGTCAGCATGGAGGTGGAGCCTGGCACTCAGCATCAGCAGCAGCCTTTAAGGGATCATTTACAGTCCCAAGAAACCCATGGACTTGTACGTGGCTGGGAGGAGGTGGCTGCGGATCATGTTGTCCTTAGTGACCCAGAGGACTCTGGACCGAATGCCTCAGCAAACCTACGCTGCATGGCCTCCCTGATCCTGCAAAGCCTGCGGAAGGATCCTCGTATTCGTGGTATCAGGGAGAGGGATCATTACTGGCTGGCAACTCTCCTTGATCCACGTTACAAGGGTAAGGTTGCGGACCTTATCTTGACATTGCAGAGGGAGCAGAGGATGAAACATCTTCGGGAGGCCTTACAGAAAGGTTTGTGCAAGGCGTTCCCAGAGACTGGGAGGTTACAAACTCCTGTTCCTGGACAACATGTTGCTGAGGCTTCGGTCAGTCAAAGAAGGAGCGGTGGAGAAGGTGGCCGTCTGACCAATGCTTTCAGACAATTTTTTAGTCCGCAGCCCCAAGGTATGATCAGTTCCAGCAACCATCGCCAGCGTCTGTTTTACATGGTGCAAGAATACCTAGGGGCAAGATCTTGGACACCTTTCCCACCGAAAATACTCTGGGTTACTGGGTCTTGAGGATGGATCACTGGCCAGATCTTGCACAGTATGCAATTGAGCTACTGGCCTGTCCTGCATCCAGCGTTCTTTTGGAACGCACATTTAGTGCTGCTGGAGGTTTTGTAACCGATCACAGGGTGCACCTGTCCATCGGCTCAGTCGATCAACTGACCTTCATAAAAAAGAATCAGTCTTGGATCACCACCAGCTACCATGCACCTGATGCTGATGTAACCGAATAATTTTTTTTTTTAAATGTCAGATCCCTTCAAGACTGCCTATGCTGATGCTGAGTGACTATCCTGCTATGCTGAGTGACTATCCTCTTCTCCTCAATGATCATGCTGATAGCTTGGAAATATATTTATGGTTCTGGGCGCCGCCACCAGTGGCTAAGGCCCAATTTTTCAGCCCCTGTTTAACAAGGGCGTGTGATTACAATTTTTGATGCAATATTTTGCAGGAGGGCTCATTCCTGCGCTCCAACCAGAGTATCTGTGAGGGGTTGCAGTGTTGTGGCACCCGTGCCTAAGGCCCAATTTTTCTGCCCCTGTTCAACAGGGACATGTGATTACAATTCTTGATCTAATATTTCACAGCAGAGCCCGTTCCTGCACCCACCAAGAGTAACTGAGGGCTTACAGTGTTACGCCAACACCTAAGGCCCCAATTTCTGCAGAGTATATAGGGCAGGCCCCTACTTTCAAACATCCAACTTACAAACGACTCCTACTTGCAAACGGAAGGAGACAACAGGAAGTGAGATGAAATCTACCCCTAGGAAGGGAAATTCTCTCCTGTAAGAGTTAATGTGGGAAAAACTTGTCTCCTCTCCACTGATGCTTTATCACCAATCCTTGTTTCCCTAAAAACCCCAAATTGTCAAAAAACATTTGTCATTGGGACAGAAAGTGAGGTAAAATCTTCTGAAGAGGTGCACAGACAGCAAAACAAATGTCACAGGGGTGATAGCCCTTCCCTATGTTTTCCAAAAAGCTTAAAAATAGATTTTTTGGCTGGAGCTAAACACGTTAAAAATGTACCAGTTGAAAATTACAAACAGATTCTACTTAACAACAAACCTACAGTCCCTGTCTTGTTTGCACCACCTGTATACTGCTGTTCAGAGGGCCTGGGGCCCCACGCCTTTCCTTTTTTTAATTTGGGTGCGGGGTTCCCCTTAATATCCATACAAGACCCAAAGGGCCTGGTAATGGACTGGGGGGGTACCCATGCCATTTGTCTCACTGATTTTCATCCATATTACCGGGACCGGACATTACATTAAAGCCGTAAGCAGTTTTAAATTACTTTTATTACTTTAAAAATGTCATTTTGTGCAGGGACTGTTCTAAGCACGGGAAACATGCGCCACTTTACAGGAATACTATAGACACCCCCCAGGTACGATATTTAAAGGAATATTTCACTTTTTTTTCACTTTAAGCATCAATAAAATCACTGCTCCCGAAAAAACGGCCCTTTTTGAAACTTTTTTTGCATTGATACATGTCCCCTGGGGCAGGTCCCGGGTCCCCAAACCCTTTTTAGGACAATACCATGCAAATTAGCCTTTAAAATTAGCACTTTTGATTTCAAACGTTCAAGTCCCATAGACTTCAATGGGGTTCCAACGTTTGTGCGAATTTTTGGTCCGTTCGCAGTTTCTGGTGCAAACCGAACCGGGGGGGATGTTCGGCTCATCCCTAACTGGGAGTAATAGACAAAGAGCTTTTTCCCCTCCAATAAATGTTGCTGTGATACGACTGCTATACCTTGCCAGGAAACAGATAGCCAGATTTAGGCTGTCCCCAAATATTCCTTCTACGAAAAAATTTGATAGAGCAGGTTAATCAGACACATATCCGTGAAAAGTTAACCTATGAGCATAGAAATGCCAACAGGAAATCTAGCTCAATGTGGCAGTTATAGGCTAGACACCCCTGGAGTAGCTTCAGCTCAGTTGATTATTCAAAGATTATTTCAATTTTGAGTGTGTAATATTTACTCTGCCTTCCACTTGGGAGTGACCATGGAGTTCTGTCCCCAAGCAAGTAACTATATGACAGTGAGTACAAACTCATAAACGTCAATACTGTAGAGAGTGTTCAGAGGATTTTGGTCTTCATGGCAAAGTATAACCTTCCCTTGTGCATAGGCCTGTTGGCTGTGGTTTTCCTTTTAGAAAGAAGAGAGATACTTACTTTTATACTGTTAGGATTCTATTTGCTTTAGGTTTATAATCTGGTGTCAAGTTGTATGCTAAGGCCCCTTTCACACGATAAGCCGGCTCGGATCCGCCTGTCCATTTCTCAGGCAGATCTGAGCGGGTCACTCATTGACTCCTATGGGCAGGCAGATGTCAGTGGAGATGTGTCCGCTGACACCGGTCTGCCATCGGATCCATTCAAAACAGACATATGGCGATACGTCTGTCATCCATCTTGGCGGATCGGATCGGATGAGATCTGATAAAAATGGACATGCTTTCCATTTTTATCCGATCTTCCCATAGAAATCAGCAGAGCTCTGACAGGTGCCTCCTTGCTCAGTGAGCAGAGACGGGCATATCATCGGCCGGCTCAGCGGAGATCAACAGAGCGATCTTCCACTGGGCTGGCGGACTCCGCTGAGCTGATCTGCCTCATGTGGAAGGGGCCTTACACTGGGAATGTGTCCTACTACTTTTGTAATCCCACTTGTTGGAGAGCTTTGATCTAGTGGGTAAATTGTTTTTATTTCTATATCATTGTATCTTCCTTTTATATTTTGGCCGCCCATTGCTGTATGTGTAAGGTATATTATGTTCTTTGGCACAATAAACATTTTTCTGATTTAAAAAACGAATCAAGTTACCTTTTATTACGTTCAGCCCTGCATTATTGGGTCCATGTATTTGTTAGGGTAATGTTATATGTACGTGCAGATTTAAATACGCTAACAAATTGAAGCCAAACTCCATACTACACTTTAAAGGCAGTTGTAGAAATGTTTTTTTCTTTCAGGATAAAGGGTTTATAGGAATAAAAAAAGTTGATCGTTGTAAGCACGGCCAGTGTTAAATGGTTTGTCTCATCCTTGTAAACTGATACATTTGGAAGAGAGCTTGTTCTTTTTACATCGTTTAATAGTTAATCTGGTTGACGCAAGTTCATCCGGTTAAACAAAAAAACAAAATTCAACACACTCAAATAGAAAACCTCCATATACATTACCCATAGTTGATCCAGAGACAGGCAAAAAAAAACCAAAACAAACAAAGTGTGATCCAATTTGCTCCAGCATGGGAAATAATTCCATCCTGATCCCCCAACAGGAAATTGGATATTCCCTGGATCAACTTTACCTAAAATATTGGTATCCAGTCACATTATGTGCATTTAGTAAACAATCCAGGTCTTTTTTAAAACAATCGACTTAGCTGGCCAGGACCAGGGCTGTCTTTAAGGCAGGGCAAAAGAGGCAGCTGCCCTGGGCCCTGCATTGTTGTGGGGCCCAAAGCAGCTGCCTCATACTTGCCAATTGGGAGGAGCTTCGAGTTCGACTCGAATATCGGCCGTTCGTCGAATTACGAACATTATGGGCCGTTCAGGCCAAATTCGAGTGGCGCGTCACGGCCCATAATTCACTGCGACATCGCAGTGCATTGCTGGCTGATGATTGGCCAAGCATGCACTATGACCCGCATGCTTAGGCCAATCACAGCGCGGTAAGAACGGAGAGCCATAATTGGCCAAAGGCATGGTGTCTTTGGCCAATTATGTCACAGGGGATTTAGTACAGGCCCCACACTATATAAGGCCGCCTGGAAGTCGGCCTTGTGTAGTGTGTTCCGGCGTGCTGAGAGAGAGACAGTGTCATTTCATTTGAGTTAGATAGAGCAGGCAGGCGAGTCAGTTAGCTGCAGTCAGCGTATTTAGTATATATGCATCCCAGGTGTGGTGTGTGTGTCACTAACTCTCGGTGGAGCTGCTGGTTTAAAGCGAGCTGTTACCTTCACTCTCGATACCTCTGTTTCACCGGCACCGGATCTAGGGTCCCGTTGAGTTTACCTCTGGACGATGTAGACACTAACACTTGAGTAGATTTTCCAATGCTTAAATGAACAAATAATAAAGGAAGTAGCAGGAAAGAGGCAGAAGGAAAGTTGCAGGAAAGCTCAAATACCTTTCCTTAGTATTCTTTAGAACATTCTCTGGAATTGAATACTTGCGGTTGAATGGTTGAATGCACTCCCCTTGTGGGACCCAATCTTTGCCCGCCTGGATAGGCCTCTCTCACTTGCCTAGCAGCCAGTACGCAGCATGAACAAAAGTCTCTGCCACAGACTTGTTTGGAATAAAACCTGTACGATCCTCTGCCAGAGGATGTATTGGTTTGCAATGAATGTCAGACACAGTACTTGAACCTTTAAGCCAACCCGGCAGTACTATGCAGTAAGATTACTTCAGGATACGTCCTCCAACCGAGTCACCAGGCTCCTCTCTAGACCAGCACTCTGCATGATCCTTCCATGACGGGTCCTCCCCTGGGATTTTCTCAGTTGTCCAGCTTCTTCACTCAGGATAGACAGCTCAGGACCGTTCCTCTGCTGCTGTGGTAGGCCCCAGACAGGCTTCTGGGCCCACCCACACGCCGCAGCAACGTGGGCCTCCGGAGGTGGTACTCTTAACGCATACCTGTCGGCCAGGAGGGCCAGCAGGTGGCTGAAAACAAACCCCTAAATATGGCGTCTGTCCCATAAATACCCTCTTCCAGAATGCAACTCGGAGGACCACCTCCACTGAGTTGTCTCAGAGGAGCACTCATACGCTTCAACACGTTGCTTTTCCAACACCAGCCCATGGTGACAACGACACCCACCGGCACAGTGTGGAACTACATGCAACTCAACCAAGCTGGAACAGGGGCAAATCTAACTTCTCTAACAAGTAACCCACAAGATTAACCAATCAGCGGTAGATAAAAAAAAAAAAAAAAAAATCTACCAGCGCGATTATACATATACACACACACACACACACACACACACATATATACATATACACACACACACACACACACCAGCTTTGTGCAGCTACATCTCACTGCAGGCCATTCCTTGTATACCTATTCCAATACATCAAAGACAGTATGTCTGGAAGGCGAAAAAGGAGAGGCAGACAGTCACAGGCCAATAAAAGAGGGCAAGCAGGCTCTGTGTCTAGAGACAACAGTGCTGGTCATGGACACAGTGCATCCTCATCAGCACGTGGCCGTGGGGCACACTTGTTCTTTTTCTTGGCAGCTGGCCGTGTTGAGCCACAACATGCCGAAGAGTTGGCAGAGTGGATGACCAAGCCGTCCTCATCCTCTGTCACCCAGGCTACCTTGGCTGCGAATGCAGGTGCCAAAGCGGCCCATTCCTTAGACTCTAGGTCATCATCAGTTACTCCTTTCCTAGCCCCACTGGAGGAGTCCCCCGAACTGTTCGACAACAGTGTTGGGAACATGCTGCAGGAGGATGCGCAGCATTTTGAAGGCTCCGATGATGGTACCCAGCTTGAGGAAAGCAGTAACATGAGCCCAGAGAGAGGGGTTGCCCAAGAAGGACAACAAACTGGCAGTCATGTTCCCCCAGATGCAGCATACTGCCATATTTGCTCCAGTGACGAGGAGGGAGGGGATGATTAGCTCACTGATTCTATGTGGGTGCCTGATAGGAGAGGGGAGAAGGAGGAGGCACATCTTCAACGAGGCAGGATGCCCACCAGGGGCCAGCTTAAGGGCAGCCAATGGACTGCATCACACCTCAGAGCTCCGCAAGTGTAGGGCGCTGGTGACTCCGCTCGTTATTCCAAAATTTCTTTGGTGTGGGCCTTTGAGACGTGTGCAGCAGACTGCACCGTTGCTATTTGCAACATATGTCTGAAGCGTATCAAAGTGTGGACTAGACAGCAAGCACATGCTTAAAATCAGACATATGTCGAGCTCGCATGCAGCCCGTTGGCAACACTACCTAAAAGACCCACACCAAAGAGCAAGGCGGACCTCTCCTTGCTCCTCCTCATCAGCTGGGATCTACAACCCCACTATACCTTCAGTCCTCTCAGAAACCTGCAATGAGAGGAATGAAGGTGTAGAATTAGGTGTGCCACTGCCAAGTACGTGCAGGCAATCTGCTATCGGTACACTAACGTCCGATTCTAGCAGACAAATTTCCCTACCCCAGTTGCTCAACCGGTGAAAGAAGTTTGCTCCCAGCCATCCACATGCCCAGCGGTTGAAGGCTAGCTTGGCTAAATTGCTAGCAGTTTAACTGCTGCCTTTTCAGTTGGTAGACTCTACCCCCTTCCGTGAGTTTGTGGAATGTGCGGTACATCAGTGGCAGGTTTCCAAACGCCACTTTTTTTCACGGAAGGAGATTCCAGCTCTCTACCGGCATGTGGAAGGCAATGTCCATGCCTCGCTGGACAGGGCGGTCAGCGGTAAGGTGCATGACTCATGGTCCAGCAGGCATGGACAGGGATGTTACCTATCTTTCACCGTGCACTGGGTGAATCTGCTGGGAAGGATGCAGGACAGGGTGCAGTAGTGTTGGAGGTTGTTCTGCCACCATGCCTCCAAAATTCTACTAGTGATGATTCTGCCACACCTCTCTCCTCCACCCCCACCTCTTCTTCTTCCTCCATGGCCTCTTCCTGTGCTGATATGTCCTCAGAACCAGCAGTGCTCTGTAGGCGTTCAAGGGGCTATGCAAGCACGCAGGCAAAAAGATGCCATGCGGTGCTTGAGCTGGTGTGCATGGGGGACAGGAGCCACACAGGGGCAGAGATTCTGTCAGCTCTGCAGGGGCAGGGCTGAGAGGTGGTTGACGCCACGCCAGCTTAAGCCAGGAATGGTGGTTTGCGACAACAGCACCAAGCTCCTCTCCGCCCTCCAACAGGGACAATTGACCCATGTGCCCTGTTTGGCTCACGTCCTTAACTTGGTGGTGCATCGGTTCTTGGGCAGGTACCCGGGCTTACAGGATGTCCTGAGGCAGGCCAGGAAAGTCTGTGTGCATTTCCGCCGGTCACATAATGCCAGTGCTCGGCTGGCTGACCTCCAAAAGGAATGTCTGTGACATTCCCACCAGGTGGAACTCAACGTTGGCTATGCTGCAGCGGCTGCACACGCAGCAGAGGGCCATAAATGAATACCCGTGCCACTGCCCTGTCACCATTTGAGGAGGCCTTGAGGATGGTGAGCAGTGACAGTGCATGCATCAGTGACACTGTCCCTCTTGTCTACCTGTTGGAGCACACGCTGCATGGAATAATGGACAGGGCACTTGAGGCAGAACAGAGGCAGGAAGAGGAGGACTTCCTTACCTCTCAAGGCCCACTTTATCCAGACAGTGTTCCTGCATGCCCGCTGATCACATAGGAAGAGGATGAGGAGGATTGTGTCAGCATGGAGGTGGAGCCTAGCACTCAACATCAGCAGCAGTCTTCAAGGAATCATTTACAGTCTGAAGAAACCCATGGACTTGAAAGTGGCTTGGAGGAGGTGGCTGCGGATCATGTCATCCTTAGTGACCAAGAGGACTCCGGACCAAATGCTTCAGCAAACCTATGCTGCATGGCCTCCCTGATTCTGCAAAGCCTGTGGAAGGATCCTTGTATTTGTGGTATTAAGGAGAGGGATCACTACTGGCTGGCAACGCTCCTTGATCCACGTTACAAGGGTAAGATTGCGGACCTTATCTTGCCATCCCAGAGGGAGCAGAGGATGAAACATCTTCGGGAGGCCTTACAGAAAGGTTTGTGCAACGCGTTTCCAGAGCCTGGGAGGTTACAATTTCCTTGTCCTCCTGGACGTGTTTCTGAGGCTTCGGTCAGTCACAGAAAGAGCGGTGGAGAAGGTGGCCATCTGACCGATGCGTTCAGACAATTGTTTAGTCCGCAGCCCCAAGGTATGATCGGTTCCAGCAACCATCGCCAGTGTCAGATTCACATGGTGCAGGAATACCTAGGGGCAAGATCAGACTTGGACACCTTTCCCACCGAAAATCTTCTGGGTTACTGGGTCTTGAGAATAGATCACTGGCCAGAGCTTGCACGGTATGCAATTGAGCTACTGGCCCGTCCTGCATCCAGCGTTCTTTCGGAACGCACATTCAGTGCTGCTGGTGGCTTTGTAACCGATCACGGGGTGCGCCTAACCAACGAATCGGTCGATCAGATGACCTTCAGCAAAATGAATCAGTCTTGGATCACCAGCTACCAAGCACCTGATGTTGATGTAACCGAATATTTTCCCGATGCCGAGTGACTATCCTGTTATGCTGAGTGACTATCCTCTTCCTCCTCAATGTTAATGCTGATAGCTTGTAAGAACATTTTTGATTCTGGGCACCGCCACCAGTGGCTAAGGCCTAATTTTTCTGCCCCTGTTTAATAGGGGCATGCAGTTACAATTCTTGATCTAATAGTTCACAGCAGGGCCCATTCCTGCGCCCACCAAGAGTAACTGTGAGGCCGTATAGTGTAGTGGCAACACCACCACACCGTCCACCACCAAAGGCCCAATTTTTCTGACCCTGTTCAACAGGGGCATGTAATTACTATTCTTGATCTAATATTTCACAGCAGGGCCTGTTCGTGTGCCCATCTAGAATAACTGAGGGCTTACAGTGTTGTGGCAACACCAACACCTAAGGCCCAAATTTCTGCAGAGTATATAGGGCAGGCCCCTACTTTCAAACATCCAACTTACAAACGATCCTATTTGCAAACGGAAGGCGACAACAGGAAGTGAGAGGAAATCTACCCCTAGGAAGGGAAAATTCTCTCCTGTAATGCTGCGTACACACGACCAGACTTTCTGGCAGACTAGGTCCGACGGTCTCCCTGGTGGACTTCCAGCGGACTTTCCGAACGAACGTACTTGCCTACTCATGACCGGTCTTTCCAGCAGACTAGGTCCGCCGGTCTTCCCGACGGAGTTACGGCGGACTTCCGAATGAACGGACTTGCCCACACATGGGTTAAAGTCCGCTCATTTTGAACATAAGGTACGACGGCACTAGAAAAGGAAGTCAATCTCACTGCTTTTAAATCGGTGAGATTGACACCTTGCGAGCCCCGTCGCAGAGCATACCAGGCCCTCAGGTCTAGTATGGGTTTTAAGGGG
This sequence comes from Lithobates clamitans, assembly GCA_037952925.1. Taxonomy (NCBI): domain Eukaryota; kingdom Metazoa; phylum Chordata; class Amphibia; order Anura; family Ranidae; genus Lithobates; species Lithobates clamitans. The sequence goes on from JBBGZY010000465.1 coordinate 325,675, forward strand.
AACCCCCTACGCCAAAAAAAAAAATAAAAAAATGGTGTAGGGTCCCCCAAAACCCATACCAGACCCTTATCTGAGCACGCAGGTTGGCCGGTCAGAAAAGGGGGTGGGGACAAGCGAGCAGCTCCCCGTCCTCAATCGTACCAGGTCACATGCCCTCAACATGGGGGGGTGGGTGCTTTGGGGAAGGGGGGTGCCCTCTGGCTCCCCCACCCCAAAGCACCTTGTCCCCATGTTGATAAGGACAAGGGCCTCTTCCCAACAACCCTGCCATTGGTTGTCGGGGTCTGCGGGCAAGGGGGGCTTATCAGAATCCAAGAGCCCCCTTTAATAAGTGGGCCCCCAGATCCCGGCCCCCCCGACCTATGTGAATGAGTATGGGGTACATCGTACCCCTACCCATTCACCTGGAAAAAAAAAAAAGTGTCAATAAAATACACACTACACAGGTTTTTAAAGTAGTTTATTAGGCAGCTCCAGGGGTCTTCTTCCAACTTCTCCTCTCTCTGGCCTCTCCTCCGATGTCCGGTTCTTCTGCTCTTTTGCTAGCCGTGGCCCGGTCTTCTCCGTCCTCTTGTTCCCTCTTCTCTTCTTCCGATGTTGACACAACGCTCTCTCCCACTGTAATGCTGTGTGAGCGTTGTGCAATGACTTATATAGGCATGGGGCGTGGTCACCAGGTAATGTCACCCGCCGACCCCGCCCCTTATGACGTCACTGCCCCGGGCATGCTGGGACTGTGCCATCATAAGGGGTGGGGCCACAACCCAGTGACCATGCCCTATGCCTATATAAGTCATTGCGCACCGCTCACACAGCGTTACTGCAGGAGAGAGCGTCATGTCAACATTAGAAGAGGAGGGAACAAGACAATGGAAAAGACCGGGCCACCACTAGCAAAAGAGCGGCAAAAGAGCAGAAGATAGCGGAGGAGCCCGGCAGAAGAACCGGAAAGCGGGAGAAGAACTAGACACCAGGAGAAGAGGTCGGAGAGAGCAGAGAAGTCGGAAGAAGACCCCCGGAGCTGCCTAATAAAACTACTTTAAAAACCTGTGTAGTGTGTTTTTTATTGACACTTTTTCCCCAGGTGAATGGGTAGGGGTACGATGTACCCCATACTCATTCACATAGGGCGGGGGACCAAGATCTGGGGGCCCCCTTATTAAAAGGGGGCTCCCGGATTCTGACGCAGACCCCGACAACCAACGACCAGGGTTGTCGGGAAGAGGCCTTTGTCCACATCAACAAAGGTGCCGCAGGGTGCCCCCCCTTCGCCAAAGCACTCACCCCGCCATGCTGAGGGCTTGTGGCCTGGTACGGTTTGGGGGGGGGGGGCGCTTGCTCGTCCCCATCCCCTTTCCTAACCGGCAGGGTTGCGTGCTCGGATAAGGGCCTGGTATGGATTTTGGGGGAGACCCCTACGCCATTTTTTCGGCGTAGGGTGTTACCCTTAAAATCCATACCAGACAACATTGTCACCTCTTTCTCGCACTCGCTGCAACAGGAAAATGTGTTTTTCCTATTGCAGCGAGCGCGAGATTATACCCTGTCGCCGAGAACCAACGCGATAGAATCGCGCTGGAAACATTCTTGCGGGCAGGTGCTGTAGCTGCCCTTACGTCATATTTGGTCTATCGGACCAGCATACAGAAAAACTGGCTTTCCCGATAGAAACTGGGTCCGGCGGAAAGATTTGAAACAGGTTTCAAATCTAAAGTTGGGCGGATTTTCGACCGGGTCCCCAAACCCTATTAAGGACAATAACTTGCATATTAGCCTTAAATTTCGCACTTTTGATTTCTCACGTTCGAGTCCTATAGACTTTAAACGGGGTTCGAAAGTTTGCACAAACTTTCGGTCCATTTGAATATTCTTATGAAAACCGAATCGGGGGGGGCGGGGGGCGGGGGGGGTTCGTTCGGCTCATCCCTACTTGTCAACTATCCTGGTTTAAATTTCCTTGTCCCTTGAAGTTTTAGTCCTGTGCTGTGTCCTGATATCTGTGTGAAGTGCTGCTACTAATGCTGCCCAGCTCTGCCCTATTGTGTACGGATGACTCACCTGCAGACCCTGTGTTTACATGTAAATAACCAGTATTCATATGTAAATAGCTGCTGCATTTATATATAAATAGGAGCGTCCGGCAGCATTTTTTTTATATGTAAATAAAAGGTCGCATTTGTATTCATATCATGCCCCCCCTGAGGTCATATCCATCCAGGCCCGGATTTACTCCCTTTGCCGCCCCAAGGCCGGGTCCTTCAATGCCGCCCCCCCCCCCCCACACACACACACACACACACACACACACACCACGTCCTTTATCGATGACTTCTACAATAGATTAAAAACACATCTCCATACACGAGAACACTGAAAAGAACTGGCTTTAATTGTACAGACTAAAAATACTTCAGGGTAAGCGCGCGAGGGGTAAGGATTTTTCGCAGGCAAATTTTCAAGGCAATGGCTGGTGTTAGTGCTTCAATCATCCCCGGCACCATGGTTGTTATGGTGTTAGGATAATTGAAACACATTACTTCTATCATTACATTGTAATATAAACTGAAATAGTTCAACTCACCATAATGCAGAATCATTGGGAGCCCTGAGCGTGTCACTTGCCACCATCTCTTGTCACTTGCCACCATGCCTGCCACCAGATGGGGATGTCACTTGCCACGCTGCCTGCCACCAGATGGGGATGTCACTTGCCACGCTGCCTGCCACCAGATGGGGATGTCACTTGCCACGCTGCCTGCCACCAGATGGGGATGTCACTTGCTCTGCTCCCTGCCACCAGATGGGGATGTCACTTGCCACCAGATTGGGATGTCCCTTGCCATGCTGCCTGCCATCAGAAGGAGGAGGAGGAGGGCGGAACAGCGGTGCAGGCAATGAGAGATGTCATCTCTCTCCACCGCCGCACCGCTGACATTACTAGAAACTCTCGATTTTTTTTAAATGGCGCCACGCGGCACAATCACGCTACTGCGCATGCGCCGCCCGAGCGCTTACAAACTTTCCCGAGCCCGGCCGGCTTCGGAACAGCGCATGCGCAGTTTCATGGTCGGCTTGCGGCCATGTTTTCTATGGGCACTGGTGCCCATAATAGACAGCACGAAAGGGGGGGCGGGCGCGAAGTCGCTGCAGGAGCGGCGCCGCCCCTACACCACTGCCGCCCCGAGGCCTGGCCTCGGTGGCCTTGGGGCAAATCCAGCCCTGTATCCATCATCAGCTATGCTGAATGCTGCCCACTGGGGAGGAGCATGCTTGAAAGTCCTGCCTGCAACTGTGGTCATTACGCCTACCATCAGCCTGTTCTGCAAAGGTAAGCAAATTGGTGGTGGGGGAGGGTAGTGTGGGGTGTGGAGAGGCAGGCAGAGAAGGAATTACAGTTTGGGGTGCATAGGTGAGCAAGGAGGGGATGTATGGAGGTAAGAAAGGTGGGTGCAAAGATGAGCAGAGGAAGCAGGTAGAGATAAAGGGGGGAGGGTTGGAGTGGAGAGGATGAGGGAGGTTTGGGAGTGCAGAGGCACTGCTGTGGATCTGCTAAAGGGCAGTACATTCCTGTGGTGTCAGGAAAGCGATTTTGCATGTGTTCCCAACACACACAGGCTACATGTCTCAGTTACATTGGTGGTCAGTGTAAATCTCATTACATTGGGGCTTGGTCTAGTGGCCAGTGTGAATGCTCCCCTTACATTAGTGGTCAGTGTAAACCCTTCCTTACATTGGTGGTTACTGTGAATGCTTCTATTACATTAGTGGTCAGTGTAAATCCCTATTACATTGGTGGCCAGTGTTGAAACTCCTCCTTAGATTGGTAGTCAGTGTAAAAAAAAAAAAAAAAAAAAAAAAAAAAAAAAAAAAAAAAACACACAACATTGCCATTGATCACACCCTCCCCTCCCCCCCAGCACTGCCACTGATCACCAAAGTTCTAGGATCCCTAGGAGCTGTCTATTCATGGGTCTGTTCCCCACCCCAGTCCATGGTGTGCAGGTAATGAAGAGATGATGTGCTGTAACCTCTAGCAACCGATCAGTGAGCAGTGACTGTACAGTAATCTCTAGCAACCAATCAACAAGCAGAAATCATCTGTTGTAACCTCTAGCAACTAATCACTGAGCCATGTGTGTGCTGTAACCTGTAGTAACCAGTCAGTAAGCGGTAATAATATACTGTAACCTCTGGCAACCAATCACAAATTGCTCCCTGATCTGATACAGTAAACTGATTTTGAGTCCAGCTGCTATTTATTGCATGTCTCAAAGCAGGTGGAGAGCGAAATTGCATGCCCCCCCCCCCCCGAACATTTTTGCCCAGGGTCCAATCAATATTAAAGACGGCCCTGGCCAGGACCTGCTCGTGAGGGAGTCTATTCCACATTTTTCACAGCCCTTACTGTAAAGAAGCCTTTCTGTATTTGGAGATGAAATCTCCTTTCCTCCAGACATAAAGAGCACCCCCTTGTCCTTTGTGATGACCTTTAATGAATAACTCTACACCAAGTTCAGTATATGGACCACTTATGTATTCATACATATTGATCATATCCCCCCCTATTCTTCTCAAGGAAGAATAAACTCAGTTTAGCTAACATTTCCTCATAGCTGAGCTTCTCTATGCCCTTTAGCAGCTTGATTGCCCTTCTCTGCACTTTCTCCAGTTCCCCAATATCAGTTTTGTGAACTGGTGCCCAAAACTGAACTGCATATTCCAGATGATTTGCATAGGGACAAAATTATCTCTTTGCAGTCCACACCTCTTAATACAAGAAAATACTTTGCTCACTTTGGAAAACGCAGCTTGCTATTTGCATCCCATTAAGCTTATAATCTACCAGAACACCCAGCTCCTTGTCCACCATTAATTTCCCCAGTTGCACTCCCCCTAGTCTGTATGAAATGTGCATATTTTTTAGTCCCCAAATGCATAACTTTTACCAATATTAAACCTCAGTTGCCACACAGTTGCCCATTTAAACAGTGCATTTAGGTCAGCTTGAAAGTTATACCCCTCCCTGTAAGGAGGTTATTCCACTTCAGCTTGGTGTCATTTGCAAAGCCTGAAATGGTACTTTTAATTACAGACCCTATATCATTTATAAATACAATTAAAAATGAAGGGTCCCAAACACTAATCCTTGGGGTATACCACTAATAATCTTAGACCAGAGTATGAATCATTAACACCTTCTTGTCTGGCCTATAACAGTCTAGAGTGGTAAGTGGGGTACCCCAAGGCTCTGTTCCTGGGACCAATTCTGTTAACTTATTTATAAAGGATTATAGAGGATGTGATAAATAGCTCAAGCTCAGTGTTTGCTGATGACATAAAAATGAGTAAATCGATAACATCACAGCAGGATATAGAAACCTTACAAGAGGACCTGTATACATTAATGGAGTGGGAAACTTGATGGCAAATGAGGTTTAACATTGAAAAATGTAGAGTGATTTTTAATGAGAAGGTTTACCCGTTGGTGGCACCATCGGTCTCTTGGATCGCAGTACCAGTGTCCACCAGCGGGTGTTTTCCAACACCTACAACCTGTAGTAAGAGGACTCACCTGCTGGTGGCACTGTTGCATCCTTGGGCCGTAGTACCGGTGTCCATCAGCAGGTATACTCCGGCAGTGTGGAGCAGACAGCACCCTCTGCGCTCAAGTGTAACATGAGGTCAATTACTGCAGCCTTATAAATACCCGGCAAGCCCTCACATGCTTGCCTTGGTATCTATCTCCCTGTGCCCTGATCTTGCTGCCTGTATCTTGTACTTGAGCCTGCATCTGTCCTGACCTGATCCGATCCCTATCCTGAGCCCATCTTGTTCTTGTCCCTCCGGTTTCCTGGTTTCCCTGGATCCCTGCCCTGCAGCCTATCCATCCATCCTCTCCCTGTCCTGTTGGTTCTCCGTCCTTTCCCATCTGACTGACCTCCTTGTGTATGACCTCGGCCCGACTTTTGTTACGATTACGGTATTTCCCATCCATTTGTATATACCATTTGTTTGTGGGTCTGTGGTTGGTTTGCACTGTATATATTTCACTTATTTGTCACCCATTTAATAATAAACGTCCTCATTTTTCACTTACATGTGTTTCTGGTTTCCTCTGTGCAGTCCACACAGTCTGGTCTACTAAATTCCCTGATAGCGATGCACTTGGGGGTTAAAAATATAAATGCAAATTACTCACTAGGGGGGGAGAAGCTCTGGGCATTCCAGGACGGAGAAGGACCTGGGTGTCCTAGTAGAAGACAGACTGAGCAATGGCATACAACATCAAGCTGCAGCAAGTAAAACTAGCAGAATATTAGCATGCATTAAAAAAGGGATTTACTCAAGAGATAAAAACTATAATCCTGCCACTTTATAAAACTCTGATTCGGCCACATCTGGAGTACTCTGTCCAGTTCTGGTTACCAATCCTCAGGAAGCGGATTGGGGGACTGGAGGACCTGAATTATGAGAAACTACTACAAGCACTAAATTTATTGTCCCTGGAGAAGAGACGACACTTGAGAGGAGATGTGGTAGCGATATACTAATATGTGGTGATCCCAGCGTAGGTAGGATACTATTCAGGCTCAGGGAGTGTAAGAAGACACGGGGTCACGCGATGAGACTGAAATAGTTTTAACCACTTTCTGTATGTCGTTTTTAGAGAGACAGTTGGCTTTCTTGTAACAACAACTGATGCAGCTAAGCAGCCACTCAGCTGTTATGACAAGGAGCGGAAGGGGACAACCCCCCCTCCCACCGCTCAGTCCAGGTCTCCCATCCGACTGGGAGACCAAAGCCACCAGCCCGCGACCCGAACAAACCCAGAAGCAACATAGCAAAGTCACTTCCGGTTTACTCGGCAGCCAACTTTGCCAGTTTTTTTTTTTTTTTTTAAATTGACAACGGGAAAGAAGTTTGTTTGAAATTTTTGCAAATTTATTAAGAAAAAAAAAAAAGGGGGGAAAAAAAAAAAATTCTCATGTACATAGGAAGTCACAGCCTTTGCTCAATACTTTGTTGAAGAACCTTTGGCACCAATGACAGCCTCAGGTCTTTTTGAGTATGATGCTACAAGCTTGGCACATCTATTTTTGGACAGTTTCTCCCATTCTTCTTTGCAGGATCTCTCAAGATCAGGTTGGATGGGGAGCGTCAGTGCATAGCCATTTTTAGATCTCTCCAGAGATGGTAAATCGGGTTCAAGTCTGGGCCACTCAAGGACATTCACAGAGTTGTCCCGTAGCCACTCTTTGTTAGATTGGCTGTGTACTTAAGGTGTTGTTGTCCTTTTGGTAGATGAAACATCACCCCAGTCTGAGGTCCAGAGCGCTCTGGAGCAGGTTTTCATCAAGGATGTCTCTGTACATTGCTACACAGAGAATTTGGTGTCTCATGGTCTGAGTGTCCTTCAGGTGCCTTTTGACAAACTCAAAGTGGGCTGTCATGGGCCTTTTACTGAGGAGTCGCTTCCGTCTGGCTACTCTCCCATACAGGCCCGATTGGTGGAGTGCTGCAGAGATGATTGTTCTTCTGGAAGGTTCTCCTCTCTCCACAGAGAAATGCTGGAGCTCTATCAGAGTGACCATCCAGTTCTTGGTCAACTCCCTGGCTAAGGCCCTTCTCCCCCACAATCTCTCAGTTTGGCTAGGCGGCCCACTATAGCAGTGTTTCTCAACTCCAGTCCTCAAGGCGCCCCAACAGGTCATGTTTTCAGGCATACCATTATTTTGCACAGGTGATTTGATCAATTTCACTGCCTTAGTAATTACCACAGCTGTTTCATCTGAGGGAAATCCTGAAAACACGACCCGTTGGTGCGCCTTGAGGACTGGAGTTGAGAAACACTGCACTATAGGAAGAGTCCTGGTGGTTCCAAATTTCTTCCATTTACGGATGATGGCGGTCACTGTGCTCATTGGGACCCTCAATGATGCAGAAATTCTCTACCCTTCCCCAGATCTGTGCCACGATACAATCCTGTCTTGGAGGTCTACAGACAATTCCTTGAACTTCATGGCTTGGTTTGTGCTCTGACATACACTGTTAACTGTGGGACCTTATATAGACAGGTTTGTGCCTTTCCAAATCTTGTTCAATCACTTGAATTTACCACAGGTGGACTCCAATCAAGTTGTAGAAACAGATCAAGGATGATCATTGGAAACAGGATGCACCTGAGCTAAATTTTGGAGCATCATGGCAAAGGCTGTGAACACTTATGTACATGTGATTGCAAATTTATTAAAAATTTAAAACAAACCAAACATTGAAAAAAAAAAAACTTCTTTTACAATGTCATTATGGGATATTGTTTGTAAAATTGAGGAAAATTATTAATTTAATCCAGTTTGGAATAAGGTTGTAACATAACAATGTGGTAAAAGTAGGGCCATACTTCACCTTTAATACTGCTTTAATTTCAGCAGAGAAAATGAGGGGTCTTGTCTCACGACAGGGCTGTGTGGTGTAGTAGAATGTGTAAATCTCAGAACTGGATGGATAGAAATTAAAATAATTTTGCAGGTAAGATATCTCCCTTTTATACATTTCACCTGGGTGTTTAGCCGCTTCCTGTAGTTTAGCTTTACAATTCTGCACAGCTCCTGCGGATGGATCTAAGCAGTGATGTGAATGCTGCAAAGGATTTTATGAATTGGGCATTTAACATTGCAAGAAAACAAAATTCAGATCAGTTTTCCATTTTACAAAATTACATGAACGTCTCTCTCAAGCAACATCATCATACAACGAAGAAGCTCATAAAACTACCTAAAACCACCTCAAAATGATACCCAATATGCATTACTGCTTTTTTTTTTTTTACATGAACTCTGTCTATTCAGAAAGTCCAGTAAAGATCTCCTTTAAAACCCAATGTCCGCTATACAGTGCATACACAATTTTAGACAAAGCTAATAGAAATTTATTTACAATATGTACATTCCATTTTCTTGCAGCCACTGCTGAGAACGGTTAGGTTTATACAAATATACACATAACAAGGAGATCAGAAACCGGGTCCTTATTTTTGGATATAGTTTAGCATTTGCTTACCAAGGTGTGATAAAGCGATGTTTGTAGGGAAGGCAAGCCTTTCAAAGCTTTGCAGTTTGAAAGTAAATACTGCAGCTGTCACTGAATGCCATTAGATATTTTAGAACCAGAAAAGTAACTGACTGTTCATTGAGATTAGCATTTTTTAGATAGCTAATCAGCTGATTTATGTAAAATAAATCTTTACTTAGAGATAATTAGGCTGCCATTGCTAACATGCTTCTGAAAATTGGAATTGCCTGGCTGTGTCTTGATAAAATATTTAATAAAAGCTGCCATATACAGCTCGATTTTTCCTTGTTCAGCTCTTTGGAATGAGAGAAGAATCAATAGGATTCCCCCATCCATGCTAACCATGTGGATGGTCATGTATTCAGGCAGCCATGGCCTCTACCACTGCCAAAATATGCATCTAACTGCACCTGATAGTTTGCAGTCACCGTTTACTGGATAGTTTCCCACTCGGTACAGTTCATTTTGAAATGGACTTTTGCTGCTTGCAGAGCCACCCACTGCTTTAATTGTGGTGAATTTAGGAGAAATCGGCCAAAATTCTGTCTATTGTGGCCTTAATCTGATACATACACGTAGCTGTTGAAGCTTTCAATTTGCAGTCTTGTTCTGGGATGGTGACTCATAGTATTAACAGCAAGGCAAGTAGCATTTTTTTCTTAAGGAGGTAAGCTATGGTAGCCCATGTATTATCTAACTACAGGTTTGCTTTAGAGCAAAGTCCCCCCCTAATAAAAGTCGGTTCATACCAGGAATCGCACAGAAAGTGATGTGCATTCCTGAGCGATTCACATGCAGTTCTGTGCAGTGCAATTTCAGCCTATTTTGAATGGGCTGAAATCGCACTGCACCAAAAGTACTGCATGCACTATATTTGGAAACTCACTGCAACTAGATCGCAGTACAGGCAAACTCACTGCATTTGCAACCTGTGTTTGGGGTGTCCAACTTCAAATTGACACCTGCTGCAGATGGCAACTGCAGGGCGTTTTGAACGCGGTGTGGGATAAGTGCACGGTATGCAGCATTTCTACATGTCATTCTGGTGTGAATGGGTACTAAGGAAGCATGGCTCATTTAGTAAAGGGGATAAAACACTCTGTATTCTTCACTCCTCCAGCAGCTAGCACTCTTCTCCACCCCATGTTGAACTTTGGACAAGCCCTCGAAATCCCCACATATAATGCATTGTATGTGACAACCCCAGAAGAGGCGGACCCGGGGCCACTCTGTGCAAGACAAACTGCACAGTGGAGGGTATAATAACATGTTTTTTTTTTGTTTGTTTTTTAATAACAAACACGAGGTTTACAACTCCTTTAATGCATTCTACGCATTAAGCTAAAAAAAAAAACACCACACACACACACACACACACTTGCTGGGTGCAGCTGCCTCCTCCTCCTCCCTGAGCCCCATCTCGATCCAGCAATGTGCACGAGTGTAGCACCCCTCCCCTTATTGGCTTGTAGGCAAGTGCAGACTAGGTAGCATTGTTTTGCAGCAGCACTGCAGTCGGAGAGTAAATCAGGGAGTACATTGTTCCTCTATAGTTTCCTGGGTCACTGGGGGAAGCGATCCGATGGATCGCCACACATTTTGCTAGTAAGTAGAGACATCTGTTAGGGACAGTAGTAGCATTAGGGAGAGGTTCCTGACAAGGAGGGAAAGCGTAGGGTCGCATCTCTTCTGGACACCTTCCCGATTGGGCACTAAACGGCTAGGGCACATTCTGTCCCCTCTCAACAGATACTGTCAGTCTGTCCGCAATCTCTGCGTGGCTGAAAACTGAGTGCATCAGCTAGGTAGCCCTCAGACCAGGTTTTTTGTGAACTGTTACTGCATTACTTCAATACAAGTCTTTCATTGAACCTGCTTGTGTAAATCAATTGCCTCAGCACCATGCTGCACCACCCCTACAGGCTCAAACAATGTCAACCACTGCCATTGAGCCAATTAGGATAGAGCAGGGGGCAGGGAATGGACAATATCCATTCACAGGAGCAAGCCTGCTCATGCACCCCCATAGCACAACGGGGTATTTGGCAGGGGGAAGGAGCCAGGACCACCAGTGGAGGGTCCAAAAAGAAGATCAGGGCTGCTTTGTGCCAAACCATAGCACAGGCACGTATGTATAGCTTTTTATTTTTTAAATAACAAAACCCCTTTAGAAGCAACTTTGCAACATTTTTCACTTTCTTGTTCCAACAAAAATCAGAGACTCTTCCCACCAATTTTCACATCTTAACCTTTTAATTTTCAGTCTTAGGGAAATCATATTTTACTCTAGTTTAGGGATCCTCACACTACGGCCCTCCAGCTGTTGTGGAACTACACATCCCATGAGGCATTGTAAAACTCTGACATTCACAGACATGACTAGGCATGATGGGAATTGTAGTTCCTGAACAACTGGAGGGCCATAGTTTGAAGACCCCTGCTCTAGATCATCAGATTTAAAAAGGCCTACTCATTAGGAAACTGCTAAGGTGTTCAATTTCCTACAAAAGGGATTATTGCAGAAAAAATAAAAACACGTTTTAAAAAACACTGAAGTCACCCTCTGTGGTTCCTGGCATAACCAGTCCCAGCCTTCATTATAGCATTCCTAGGCTTCAGATTAAAATTAACACATCTCTCTATTTGCATACTATTAATGGGCGTACACTCCAGGTACTTTCCACCATGAAGCTGAATCAAAGTTATACTATGATTTAGAATATTTTGCATTAAAACATCTTTTAGCAGTATTTGAGAGAGTATTTTTGGACTTTCTAAATAACCCCCCTCTCTCTAATAGCATGCAGTGTTAAACACCTACAGTTAAACTGGGTATAAAAGTTTTTTTTTCCATTAAACGAGGGGGGGGGGGGGGTGGGGGTGCACCCACACACCGCCAAATCCTTGCATCAACACACTCTCCAACTAAATTGTTCTTAATCTACAATATAATTAAAGATTTTAAAAAGTGGTTGTAAACTCAAGTATTACTGCCAGCCCCTCTGTTCTATCTAGCCATACTACACTGTAAATATTTATATAAAATTATGCCTCTAAATACCTTATTTCAGTTTGTTTCTAGATGGTCATGTGACCCCAATCTAAGGGCTACAGCAGGAGAAGCCGAGATCCTCCTCTAACATCAGCCGGGGAGGTCACGTGACCACTGCTGTCCCCCTAGATCGGGAGAGAAGAAGAGCGGCCTCACGTGACTGGCCAGAAAGGTACTGAAAAAAACAAAAAAAAACAAAAAAAAACAAACAAACAAACAAACGGTATTTAGAAGCATCATTTTATACAAACATGTACACTGTGTAGTATGGCTTAATAGAACGTAGGGGCTGGGAGTAATCTTTCTTTAACTTTCCTGCCAGCTACTAATCGTAACGGGAGGGGGGCAGAGTTGACGGCATACACACACACACACACACACGAGCTGGCAGACAGGGATGGGGGAGAGAAGAGAGCAGCGGGATGAAGGAGGCACGTAACCTGACCACGGTATCATGGATTAGCAGCCATAATTACGGTGTACCCAGCACACTAAGGGGGACACAGGAACAGGCAGAATCAACCAGGTTTTTTTACAGCATACAAAAAAAAGGGACAGATTAGACAGCAGAAGCACTGTGCAGTTTAACCTGCTATAAGGGAACAGGGTCTGTTTTTTGGGGGTTACAACCTCTTTAACAGATTCTTTCCATCATATTAGATGAAAAGTTACCTATCGTTTAGCCAGCATAGCACAGATTAGACAAATTAACAAGGTCCCAAAAAGTGCTTAGAAAAGTAGGCACCACTGTTTATATTTGAACTTTGAGCTAAATAAAATCCTGGCTGCTTCAAAATGACAGCATCAAAGAAATCATAAAAGGCTCCCTTATTACATATTAGAAGAGAAGCAAATTGATGAGAGAAGGGAAATGTGTGGTTTGAGACTGTATTGTCCTCAACTTCAGTTTCAGAAAACCACAAATAGACAAAATCACTTGCTACAGTGGCAGATACTATTTGCATCCATTAAAAAATAAAAATAGTAGTTTTTCATAGTAATGTTTCTGTAGAGAGGACCATACCAGAAGCCTAGTTAACAGTGATTTTTACAAGTGGGTGACCTATAACAAACACCTACATATTCAAATTGTTATAAAACCATATCACAAGAACTTTAGCCAATAGCCTAACTCCTTTGTTGGGAAATAAAATTGAGGTTTCCATGAAAATACATGGTTTAGTTGCAACAATAAATGAGAGGCTAAGCCTTATAGTCTTCACACATATGTAAAAGGACAAGTGCAGGATACCATTTGAAAAAAGTTAAGGCTGTATTCACGTCCGCGTAGTGGGAACCAGCACTCCTGCATTCTTGTAATCAGTCATAGTGGAGATAATTCAAGGAGTGTAAAGTTAAACAAATGCAGCTGGAGTAGATTTAAACAAAGCAGAAATATTTCTTCCATCTGCATTTTGAAAGTCTTTTAAAACCCTTTGAGCTCAGTTTTTTCTCCAATCGTACCTTGTGTTCAATTGCACTGAGAATGGCTGTATCAAACACCTCTTTCAGGTTTTTCTGAGTCAGTGCAGAGCATTCAACATATGTATGAGCTCGGATTTTCTGAGCCACAGCCTGTGCTTGGGACTCACTTACAGGCTTGACACGGTAGCGGTTTAGATTGATCAACACATTCACATCATCTCTGAGGTCTGTTTGAGTTCCAACTAATACCACTGGAGTGTGCGGGCTGTGCGTGCGGATTTCTGGAATCCATTTTTCTGTGACATTCTGAAATGAGCTAGGATTCACCACGCTAAAACACACCAGAAAAATGTCCGTCTCTGGGTAACACAGGGATCGAAGATGGTCAAAGTCTTCCTATTAAAAAAAAAAAAAAAAAAAAAAAAAAAAAAGTAAAAAAATAATACCGGTATTTAGCAAGACACCATGGTCAGATCAGATAATAGCTCGGACCCCTACCTAAGCACTATTTAACTCTTCATAGAAGAAGCGATCTGATACAGTGATTCAAAGCTATGGATTTCAGTTACTGCAGCTGTCCACTCAATATATAGAGTGAAAAGTATCTATGGCGTATATAATGTACAGCAAGCAGGACATGGTTAGCTGAAATGAAGAGGCACACGATAGCATTCATAGAATAAGAAAGCAATACCATACACTGAACAAGAGCATAGTATGCAACATAAATGTTTCCTAGGCTTCATGTACACTGCAGCTGGTAAACAGACTTTTAGGAGCAGCTGGGCTTTTTTTTCAGCTGTCCCTGAACTCTCCTGTATGTTATCAGTACTGACACAGGGTCATTTTTAGTCCTATCTAGGCTGTTGAGTTTAGAAACTTTTTTTGGAACACAAAATTATATATATATATATATATATATATATATATATATATATATATATATACACATACACACATACACAGTGGGGACGGAAAGTATTCGGACCCCCTTAAATTTTTAACTCTGTTATATTGCAGCTATTTGCTGGAATCATTAAAGTTCATTTTTTCCTCATTAAAATGTACGCACGGCACCCCATATTGACAGAAAAAGACAGAATTGTTGACATTTTTGCAGATTTATTAAAAAAAAAAAAATTGAAATATCACATGGTCCTAAGTAAGTGCTGTCCATTTCTTCTGATCATCCTTGAGATGGATCTACACCTTCATTTGAGTCCAGCTGTGTTTGATTATACTGATTGGACTTGATTAGGAAAGCCACACAGCAGTCTTTATAAGACCTTACAGCTCACAGCGCACGTCAGAGCAAATGAGAATCATGAGGTCAAATGCACCGCCTGAAGAGCTTAGAGACAGAATTGTAGCAAGGCACAGATCTGGCCAAGGTTACAAAAACATTTCTGCTGCACTTAAGGTTCTGAAGAGCACAGTGGCCTCTATAATCCTTAAATGGAAGACGTCTGGGACGAGCAGAACCCTTCCTAGAGCTGGCCATCCAGCCAAACTGAGCTATCGTGGGAGAAGAGCCTTGGGGAGAGAGGTAAAGAAGAAGCCAAAGATCACTGTGGCTGAGCTCCAGAGATGCAGTCGGGAGATGGGAGAAAGTTGTAGAAAGTCAACCATCACTGCAGCCCTCCACCAGTCGGGGCTTTATGGCAGAGTGGCCCGATGGAAGCCTCTCCACATGAAAGCCCGCATATGAGATGAGATCATCTCTCATCGTCGGCTCTCCCTCCTCACACAGAGACCACATCTGAGAAGGGAGAGTGACCTCTGGCTGCAGCGTGAGTGTATGAACACAAACACAGTGCCCACCCACACACACCCACAGTACCTATCATTGCCACCTATCCCCAGTGCCACGTATTAGTGCCATCTATGCCACACCAGTGTCACGTGTCAATGTCCTGGTGCTCCAGGGCCTTCAAAAGTGTAATAGGTAGTCAACAAGTTAGATGTGTAAATTTATGCTCCTAGAACACGTGATGGCGCTCCCTGCATGTTGGACCTCTCTATGTGGCTAGGCTGTGAAAAAGCCAGACATATGTGGTATCATAATACTCAGGAGTAGCATAATGTATGTTGGGGCATTATTTGTGGTATACACATGCCATGTGAGAGAAATAAACCTATTACAATAAGATTTTTTTTTTTTCCACAAAATTGTCAATTTTACAAAGAATTGTGGGAATAAAAATGCCATCAAAAACCACCATGCATCTTACTAAATACCTTGGAATGTCTGCTTTCAAAAAAAAGGGGTTATTTGGTGAGCATTTGTACTTTGCTAGCTTGTTAGGGTCGCAAGAAATGATAGGCCACTGGTACATCAGGTGTGTTCAATTTTTTATGATTTGCACCACAACAAAGTCTTTTACAGAATCTTTCACAAAGACCAAATAATATCCACTAATTTGGGTTATTTTTACCAAAGATAAGTAGCAGTATAAATAAATTTATGAAGAAAAATTAATAAATTTGCAAAATTTTATCACACAAACTAAGAAAAATTTTTTTTTTTTCAAAATTTTCTGTCTTTTTTCATTTATAGCACAAAAAATAAAAACCCCAGGGGTGATCAAATACCAACAAAAAAAAGCTCCATTTGTGTGAAAAAAGGACAAAAAATTAATTTAGGTACAGTATTACATGACTGAG
Source organism: Lithobates clamitans (assembly GCA_037952925.1). Classification (NCBI taxonomy): domain Eukaryota; kingdom Metazoa; phylum Chordata; class Amphibia; order Anura; family Ranidae; genus Lithobates; species Lithobates clamitans. The sequence continues at coordinate 341,888 of JBBGZY010000465.1, forward strand.
TAATTGTCATTTAAAGTGCGAGAGCAAGAGCACTGAAAGCTGAAAATTGGTCTGGTCACACCTACAGAAAGCGTTCAAACCTCCCAAATCCCACCTCACAGCATTATTTAAGTAGAAAAACACACATATGCGGGATTGAATAGATAGCCCTGGTTCACACGAGCATGACATGATAGTTGCGCTGTAAGTCACACTTTCATTCCTATGCAACCTATGACTCCTCCCTGGTCATTCTTGCTGCCTAAAAACTTCCTCCCAAGCACATATACTACAATTGAATACTGATATCACGAAGAAATAAACCAAAACACACAAATTTCTTTATGGTGATAAAGGTGCCGTGGCCATTTTATTGGTATATAAACAAATAAAAAACAAAAAAGTTTTATATATATATATATCCCACCAGCCGATTTTGTTATCAAACAAAATCGGCTTACCACGGCCATTTCCATGATATTTTGAAGACCCAGATAAAAATATCTCGGCCTACATCAGAGAAGTGAACACTGTCTTGTCTGTAAAGGCCAGAAAAACCTCCTTCCAAATCTATATGATGCAAAGAGAAGCTATCTAGTAAAGGCATGAGTTTTTCAAAGTGAATGGTTTACACGTCTCCTAATCTTTTTCCAAAGGTTTTCCCTCCAAAGAAGATAACCAAAATTAGACGTGGTACCAGTTCTATAAAAAAAAAAAATTATCACAGAAGTACCTGGAAAAGAGTTGTTTGATGTAAATCACGCTTGATTATAAAGATAACATCCAAAGTTTTTAGCCTACCTACGTCATTGCTACCTAAATGAGCTATTAATATAGCTGGAGATGGCCACAGTTGAGCTAACTTGGAAAGGTGAAAGAAAAAAATTAGTCCATTGAAGACTACGAATGCCCTTCCAAAAAGGACTTGAAAAGAATCAGGAGGTAAAGAGAAGTTGGAAGTATAACAGCGTTGGCATGCTCTTTTGTGAGCCCAATGAACAAACAAATGTACAATAATCCAAATGTAAGACTTGGAACCTAAGAAAATCAAAAAGATAAATTAGGACGAACATAGAGATTAAATCCGTGAGATTCTCACCTCCCCAGCCTCATAATAAAAGCATTGAGGCCCAGAAAATTATAACAAAAGCCGAATGAAATAACGCTTCGTATTCTGAACGGCACACAATGGAAGTTGTTAAACAAATTTTTGTTAAGATGTCTAAAGAAATAGGTCTATGCATGTCCGGCGTAAAAGTTAATTTCCTATAACCTTTAAGCAAATGACGGACCGAGAAAAAAAAAAAAAAAGACAAAGTTTCATTAATAAATGAAAGTTTCATTTGCATGAACGAACAAAGAAAGGCCAAAACAGTTTAGGAGAACAACCAGCGAAACCCATTTCATTAAATTTCCTCCATGCAACCGAATACTCGGTCCATGTTCTAGGAGCAATGGATTACTGAATAGCAGAAAAAAAATGGTGTTACATCAAATCCCACAGATGACTTGGGCCGGTGTAACATAGGAGGTCCGCTTCGAGAAAAAGCTGTCTGAAACAAGCCATCTGGAAATGAGAAGGCTTCAGCTACCGCATTATGCCTACCAGGTACATACTTTTCTTTAATCCAAATATTTAATCTTTAGCATAACCTGACAAAATAACGCAAAAGTTTTAATCACACAGATTTAGAAGAAAGGACAGTTCAAGGCAAAATGCACTCCTTTGTTATCTGAATGAACCATGATCCTTTTATTAGCAAAAAATTCCCAAAGATCTCGAAAGCCTCCACTATGGGGAAAAGCTCCAACAAAATTTTGTTAGCTTTGCTGGAAACCCAAAAAGGAGACCAAGAGCCACAGCACCAGTGAGTGCACCAGATCACTGTAAAACAAAGGGAACAGGCAGTGTCCATATCTGCAGAAAAAACATTCTTCCTGGAAAAAAGTCGACCGTTCTAGTCCGTTAGAAAATGTGAACAAACTAAAAGATAGTCTTTTAGATCAGAAGTAAGGCGGATATGGGAAAAAGGGGATTTGAACCCGGACATTTAAATTAAAAAGGACTCTGGGGCAATAGGCAATAACCTAAAAGCAGATTTTGCCAATAGGGCGCCTTGACCAAATTTTCTTATAAGTTTTATGGCATCAAAGTTAGCATATGTTACAGAAGACAATTGTCAATTTCATCATTTAATGAACTGCCTTTAGGGAAAGAAAGATGATGAATAAGTAGATATGAATTGGGTTCCTTTTTAGAACTGGAAGCTTAAAGCCTAAATAAAAACCCTCAATTAAAATTTCCGCTGTCTCCTTGTCTGGATAGAGAAGTAGCCAAGGGTACATTCTTTCCAACTTCACTGGTCTGAAAGCTTTTGGAATGGTCGCTAGCGTGTGTGTGAGAATAGGCCCTTTTAGAACACTCAGATAAGGGGGGAGTCTCAAAACAAAAAGAACACTCATGCTTACAACGGCATAATGTAGACCATTTGCATTGGGATTCGTTATAAGCATAACATACACCCTTTTTACTTACTGACGAAATATTTAGATTTAATGGTGGCTGTTTTGTAAAAACGTTTTTTTTGCGGGAGGATGAGGTTTAACCATAAACCCACATCCTTCATCCCCAATTTGAGGTTAGGGTAAACAGCCATCTTTTGGCGGAATGATTCATCATAGCTCTACCAACCAAACCCACCAAAGCTCCTATAAGCTTCAATTATATGTTTTAGAGGTTGAAATAGACCACTGCGGGGGAGATGGGCGGAGTCTAGCGGAGCAGACATGCATTGTTAGAGCTCCGCACCGCTGAGGAGAGAAGAGAAGGACAAAGCGGAGCCTGCAGGCTCAAAAGGTATCCGTTTGAACCTTTTTGCCCCAGGGAACAAACTGTGAAAGTTTGGGCAGGAAATATGGTACTGGGAGGAAGCCGTGGCAGAAATAAAAATCACCTCACAAAGAGCTCACAGGCACTCACTGCAACTAAAGCAGCTCCAGTCACCTCACAATATACAGCATCAGGGCGCTCTCACAGACAGAAAATGTCACAGCAAGACTCTCCATTTGAGTCAGATACAGAACAAATCCTCTCACAAACTTCTCCACAAGCCTCCTCAGCATCCCCAGTAATATTATTACAATTTGAAAAGATGCTTCATAAGGCTTTAAAACAAACCTCAGACCAAATAACAAACAGCCTAACCAAAGAAATAAGAGAGCTGGGAAACCGCACCACAGCCTTAGAAATAAAAATGGATGAAATTGAAATTACAACCCAAGAAAATATAACAGAATTGGAACAATTAAAAGAAGAGAATTTAATACTTCAAACTAAGCTCGAAGATTAAGAAAATAGAGCCAGACATTCAAACTTGTGCATAAGGGGAATACCTGAAACTGTGACAGACCTGCAATCTACTATTACTGCTCTATTACAAGAACTAAAGCCAGATATCCCTATTGAACGTTTAGAACTGGACAGAGTACACAGAGCCCTCACAGCCAAAAAGAAAGATGGACCCCACGTGATATAATCACAAAATTTCATTATTACAGAACGAAAGAACAAATACTAAATTGCTGCAAGAGAAAAAAAAGGAACTTAATTTTCAAGGACACAATTATCAAATTTTTGCTGACCTATCCCAACTTACTATTACTAGAAGACGATCCATGTAACCCCAACTAATGGAACTGCAACGCCACAACATTATGTATCAATGGGATTTCCCCTTTTCAGTCAGATTTAACTACCAAGGTACAATTTACAGAAGCAGATCAGCAGATGAACTACAACAAACCCTTCTAAAATTAAATCTGACAGAACCCCCAAGCAGCAACTCTCCCACACGCAGAAGAATGGCATCATCTTCACCTTCAGGCAGCACCCAGAAAATTTCAGAACAAAATGGGAATCATCATTCTCAAAAAAGAGGCCGTTATGCCACATCATCCATGGACCAAGAAGATTCAATGGACTGACATCTTAATTCCTGATATCTCTTCATTTATTATACTAAGACTTGGTTCTCTATAAAAAACCTGTATTTATAACTGAATGTAACTGCATTCTGATAGTCACACACTGTGTGGTATCATGTTACATTCCAGGTATATTTCTTATTACTTCTGATTCATATAGCCTTAGAATATATAAGTGAAATAAGGAAATTCTTGTTCAGTTATATATTTTCAGGTAATAACAATAGATTTATTACTTTAGGACAAATATGTTCAATAATCCAGAAGTAATGGAAGCATTTTCTTTCTTTTCTTAAAACAAATATATTATTACCTAACTAGTTCCTAGAACTAGGTTTTTGTTTATTCTAATCTGAAGCAATACAACCTCAATTTTATGAGTTAACATATCTAAACAGTTACATATGAATAAAATATGTAATTGTTTACTCTAAAAGGGTTAAAATCCCAAAATAATTCAAACTATCTTCATCAATACCAAAGTTATTAACAGTACCTTTCTAACTGAATTATTTAGCCTAGGGCAAGACTAACCATATACAACCACCCTGGAATAAATAATTTCAACAAAAACTATATTCTGCACTCCAATTAATGAATCATCATTTTGATGTCTTTTGACATAGCACTTCTCTCCTGTAAGCGGAAGATCCGTGTACCCCCATTAGCCCTCCTCATTCTCCCAACCATATTATGTGGGAGTGTGACGAAGGCACTTATTTCCCTGAGAGAGATATTTATTCTCTTTCATGGGTAAATTGTGATTACTTGCAAAAAATAATTTATACAATGTATCATCTAATCTCATATGTTTTTTGTTTACTCTTTACTCCAGAATTCACTGGTTTCTTTTCTATCTTTTCATCTCTTCAGTCCACACAGGTTGATCTGCGCAGTCAGCTCTGCATAACAAAAAGTAAGTCAAAACTATTTGATCTGTTGCCATGGCACCACTGAATATACTTTCCCTGAATGTTCAGGGAATAAATGTCCCTCAAAAAAGGACCAAAGCCTTCCGTACTTTCCATAACAAGAAGGCTCACATAGTATGCCTCCAAGAAACACACTTCAAAGATTCTACTCCAAAATATATTTCTCCTTTTTATCAACAAATTTACATGGCTTCTGCCTGTACCAAACAAACAAAGGGGAACTCTAATTGCATTTCACCGATCCACACCATTCACCCCATCAGAAATTAAAGACCCAGAAGGTAGATACCTGATACTCATGGGTTATATAATGGATACAGCAATCACGGTAATTTCCTACTACGCTCCTAACAAACAACCTACACCATTCTTCTCACATATATTACAAGTGATTAATACACACAAAATAGGAACAGTATTAATGTGCGGGGATTCGAACCAGGTCCTCCTCCCATTTCTAGATAAATCACCTTTTACACCATCTAAAATAACCTCTAGATTACCTTTTCCTCAACTTCTTTCCAAATACAATCTGGTAGATTCGTGGAGAGAAAGTAACCCAATGAAAAAGAAATTCACTTATTTCTTGCACCCGAATAGATCATATTTTTCTAACAATAGGAATGATACCAGAAATTATTGCATCAGATATAATTCCGATTCCGTGGTCTGACCATAATGCAGTATACACTACTATAGCCTCAGCCATACCAAAAGCGCATGAACCAACGTGGTACTTACCGAACATAATGCTCAAACACCCACTACATCAGATGGCCATTGAACAAGCTTTAAAGGAATACATATATCAATTAATACTAAAACAGACATTTCCCCAATAACACTGTGGGAAGCTCATAAGCCTGTCTTGCGTGGTACAATACAAAGACAAATGGCACTATTTAAACGGGAACGCAAAAATCTAGCAAAAAAACTAGAACTCAATTTTAATGCAGCCTACAGATCATTCCAAGATAATCCATCTCAGAGTACAAAATCTCATCTGGAAAAATCTAGATTGGAATACGATCTATTTCTCACTGAGTCAGTTGATAAATCCCTCAAACGCTCCAAACACAATTTCTACATGAATACAAACAAACCAGGTACATATTTAGCTCAAGCATTAAATTCAACTAACAAATCTTTCAAACCAATATGTTTGAAATTATCAAAAAATGTTTATACTTGTAATCCAGTTAAAATAGTCCATACATTTCACTCACATCTCGCAACTTTATACAAGACAAACAATGAATTTAATCCTACAGAGGCTGAATCCTTCTCAAAATTAACCTTACCGGAGTTGTCTCAGAATCAAAAAAGCAGTTTGGATGAGCCTATAACTATAGATGAAGTTGCTAACGCCATAAAAAGACCTAAAACTTAACAAAAGACCAGGCCCAGACGGCTACTCGGCTTTATACTATAAAACATTCTCAGAAATACTCTCTCCCATTCTCACTGAAACTTTTAACAAACTTCTAGAAGGACATTCTTTTTGGCAAGAAACACTAATGGCAATTGTTTGTATGATCCCAAAACCCCTTTCTGATTATACTTCCTGTGTGAATTATCGGCCTCTCTGTTAAACCTTGATATTAAATTATTAGCAAAAATAATAGCAAAACGCCTCAATAGCATTATAGGAAAATTAATACATAGAGATCAAGTAGGCTTCATGCCAAATAGACAGGCGATAATATACGCAGGGCAGTGTTATTGGCACATATTGCTAAAAAACGGAAAATCCCTTTATGTTTTCTATCTCTCGATATTAAGAGGGCATTTGACACAGTATCCTGGCAATATATGCAATATTCATTACAAAAATGGGGTTTTGGACCCCACTTTTTAACATGGATCAAAGCATTATATAATAAACCCAAAGCCTATATAAAATATGCTGGATACAAATCTGATGCCTTTAACAGGGTTGCCCATTATCTCCCTTATTATTTGCCCTTATACTCGAACCCATGGCCCAATACATCAGAACAAACCAAACTATAACTGGCATTGAAGTAGGAGGTATTACACACAAATTATGTATATTTGCAGACGATATATTACTTTTTCTATCATCACCACAGGTCTCTGGTCCTAACTTAATACCAGCTCTTGATGGATTTGCAGCCCTATCCGGCCTTATGAATAATCCTAAGAAATGCCTAGTGCTTAATATTTCGCTCAGAAACATGGAATTGATCCCGGCTAGGGCTGCACGCCCATTCACATGGGCAGAAAAATCAATCCCATATCTTGGAATTCATTTAACAGCATCCAATTCTGACTTATTCTCAACCAATTATCCTCCTGTATTAAGACAGATCACAAATCTAATAAAACAATGGTCGCAACTTCCTTTATCCTGGATAGGGAAGATTAATGCAATCAAAATGACTATTCTACCCAAATTGCTTTATCTATTCAGAGTCCTCCCTATTCCAATTCCTTCCTATTTTTTGAGAATAGTACAAAAAAGAGCAACTTCGTTTATATGGGGCTCTTCTAAACCACGTATACCTATACACACACACTACATCTTCCCAAAGATAAAGGAGGCCTGGGATACCCTAATTTTACTAACTACTACAGAGCAGCACAATTGGCCAGTCTGTCCAAATACCATGCAAAACAGGAAATCCCATTATGGGTATTTATAGAGGCTTCAGAAAATGACCCTCTATTAATATCAAATTTATTATGGCTTGATCCTAAAGACCGCTTTAAAATTCATAATCCCATAGCTAAACACTTCTTATCTCTCTGGGATAAACTAAAAACCAAATATCAGTTACAATCTCCACACAATCCTCTCCTTTCTTTTATCAGAAATCCGGCCTTTTATCCGGCATGGATCTACCCAAATTCTTTTAAAGCTTGGACCACATCAGGCATTCAGACACTAAATGACTTCATAGCATCTAAATCATTCCTTTCATTCCCATCGCTTCGAGAAAAATATGATCTACCAAACTCTGAGATATTTAGATATCTCCAAATCAAACATTTCTATACACCATTCCTAAAGGGGGATACACCATTATCCCAATTATCCATTTTTGAATAAATCTGTACAAAAGATCCATTTGCTAAAGGTACAATTTCATCACTTTATAATCAATTATATGGAGTAGTAAATCTTAATAGACCCTCTTACGTTCAGAAGTGGGAGGAGGACCTGGGACGAACGTTAGAAAACACGGACTGGTCTAACATATGGCTCACATCTAAGTCATCTTCACCCAACATTTTAGCACTGGAGACAAATTATAAAGTCCTAACTCGCTGGTACCTTGTACCCGCTAGAGTGGCAAAATATTCACCTAATACCTCAGCTCTTTGTTTTCGAGGATGCCCAGAAATAGGCACACATTTACACATATGGTGGATGTGCCCAGTAATCCAAACATTCTGGAAGGAAGTCTTCGTGATTGCATCTAAAATATTTAAAAAAAATAATACAACCAGATCCAGAACGGCTGAAAAACAAACAGTGGCCAAGGCATGGAAATCTCCTACATTGGTACTAGCAGAAACAATTCACAGAATGAATAATACAATGTCCCATGCTAAGATGATAGCCATCGATCAAAATCAAATTCCAAAATTTGAAAAACTTTGGCATCCTTGGATAAAACAGTTCCTGTCAAATTTCAATGACTCTGTCCTGTTGCCATGGTAGCAGATTAAATGACTTACAGAGACACCCATTCTAAGGCTTCAAAGAGAACTAAAATGAATAAACTGATGAGCGGGACAACCTTGTGGACCATACCTCTGCCTTTCTACCCTTTTTCTTCTTTCCTTTTCTCCACCTTAAATTAAAGCTCATTATCAGAATTTATTTGACCTATATACACTCTACCTGTAAACAATATGTATAGTAGGTATAAATCATTTAAATACCTACCTACAAAAGTAACTAAGGAAATGATATATATCTTTAATTTAGGTTTACGTGAACCCAATGTTTAATATTTGAAGTTTCATGATATTTACCTATATAAACCCTACTGTAAAACAATGAGCTTACTTTATGTATCTTTATAATATTGTATACTCAAACTTCTTTTGACAAGGAAATAGACCACTGCATTTTTCTGGTGATTTCTCACCCATGACTGCAGAAAATATACAGAAGGCTCATAACCAACTATAAAAGGATCTAGGAGCTGTACGACGCCCGTCTTCAACTGCATCCTCAGCTCTTTTATCACTTTAGTAGAAAAATCCTTTGAGCTAGAAAGCAAAGTCAATAAATCAATAAACTCACCTCTCCATAATTTTTCTTTTCTGACCTAGCTAAATGAAAACCTAAGGGTGATATTTTGCATGGCAGTTACTCGTTATAACAAGTTTCCGGAACATGAGATAACACAATAGAAATTGTATTAGACTCCTGCACAGTGTGAACATTAGGAGCATTGACAGAAGCATGTGCGATAGAAGCATCAGAAGCAGGAGAGGAGACAGGTACAGATAATTGTGGAGTACCTTAAGGAATCAGTACATTTAGATAAAGAATTAAGCAACTGGGTGAACTGCTGTTGTGCTGACTCACCAGCCTGAAGGGTTCCCATAGCTGGCTGATCATCTGGGAGTTGTGTACCTGTAGCAGCTGCCCCCCGCAGGAGACTGACAGCTGAGGAGTATAAGTGTCCAGCCTTGACATGCAACGCCGTTGGCCTGGAAACGGGGGACGCTCACCCATTAATGTCATGCAGAGTAGTAGGAGCAGCTCTTCTGAGTGGCGGGGATTGTCGTGTTCACCCCCCGCCCCTCGCTGACGCGGATGGGAGACAGAGAGAAAGCTGCCCTCTTCTGAGCACACCGGCTGCTGCGCTGAGTTGCTGTGATGACACCAGCTGCCTCCTCACGTGGGCAGGACTCTTCCACCTGACCCGAAGCTGCTGAAGACCCGGGGCATTCTGGAGGGAGGCTTTGCTGTAGCTTGTGGGATTCAGAGCGCTGACTTGATGCAGGGTTCGCGGGTGGCAGTGGGACCAGCTGGATATCCATCCCGGGGGCTGACAGGGGTGCCAACGGATCCTCCAACTCCGGCACCACTCCCAACTCTGCCAGGCATCGCCGCAGCCACTCTTCTCCTCCCTCCGACGCCGCCTTCTCCAGGACCCTTCTGATGAGTGTCTTCATGACCTCACATGGCAGGCGAGCTCCTGTATTATAGCCTATGGAGCATGCCAAAGCCGATGCAGGTCAACTGCGATGGGAGCCTTATATAGCCCCCAAACACATGTAGAAGCTCCAAGAAACATGAGTTTTTTCCCACCTGGAATCCTCCTGACATGCCAGGTATGAAATTTAAAAGACAGTTTACTTTATTTTATTGTGGCCGCCACAATCCCATGCCAATTTATGCCCACTTTTTCATTCCATTCACACCTCAGCGTTGTGGAAGCACATGTTCCCACTTGCAGTTTCTTGCGTGTTTTTCAAAACGTAAACGTATACTTAAATGGGCTGCCTTACGTGCATGAATGCTCCAAATTAGCACTGCAATGTTTTTAGTCGGAGGGTCACATGGTTTTTCAGTGCAAGTTTTAAAGCAGGGTTTTACGTACACAGCAAAGACACGTGTCTGCTAACCATGATTGGGGTGTCAATTAGGCTGCATTTACATCTGCAGTTTTCCGAATGCGCAACAATCCGCACAGAAAAAAAATAAACAAAAAAACAAAAACTGCTTTATCTTATGGGTTGCCCTGCATTTGGAAAAGCACAGATGCAAATAGTAGTAACTCAAGCACGATGCACATTGCACAGATGCGAATGCCACACTGCTACGCGTTTTTGAAAAGCACGGCAAGGCATGCGTTTTCTTGCCAGTTGCAGCATGTTCGGAAATGCGCAAATGAATAATAATGCAAGGGTGATGCTATGCATTTTCAAGACACATGGCAAAGCGCATGTTTTTTGTGTGGGTTGCCACGTGTTGGGAAAAGCACAGCTGCAAAGGAATGGTAACGCAAGTGCGTCACACATCGCTGTGCATCTTCTTGTGGGTTGCCGTATATCAGAAATGGACAGATTCAAACAAATGGCAATGCAAGCAAGCAGCACCTTGCTGCATGTTTTTGAAACGTGCAGCAAAGCTTCCGTTTTCTTGTGGGTTGCCATGCGTTCGGAAACATGCAGATATTTATGAATGCTAACAAAAGCATGACTGGTGAATTGAGTTTTCGTATCACACAGCAAAGCATGTGTTTTCTTGTGAATTGCCGTGCATTCTGAAATGCACAGATGCAAATGAGTGGTAATGCAAGTGACGCATGTTGCTGTGTGTTTTCAAAACACGTGACAAAGCACATGTTGTCTTTGCTGCGCTTTTGGAAATGTGTAAATGAGAACACAGCCAAATTGGTAACACTAGCATGATGCACAATGCTGAACATTTCTGAAACGCATAGCAATGCGTGCGTTTTTAAATTGCAGGTTGCCATGCGTTTGAGAACGTGCAAATGTGAACGAATGGTAATGCAAGCAAGCTGCATGTTACTGTGGGTTTTCGAAACACTCGCCAAAGCGTGCATTTTCTTGGAAGTAGCTGTGCATTCAAAAAGAACCAGATACAAATGAATGGTAACAAACACGACACAATGCCATGCGTTTTCAAAACATATGGCAAATCGTAGGCATGTGCATTTCGTTTTGTTCCGAATCGAAATTCGGACGAATTTTTCATTATTCGGATGCATCCAAATTACAAAAATAAAGAATTTAAACTAAACCGAAAAAAAAAGAAAACGTTTTTCTAAAAAAAAAAAAAAAAAAAAAAAAAAAAAAATTTTCTTTTCTATTTTATATTCTATAATAGTCTTTTCAATTCAATCTATACGAAATTCGAATTTCGGCACATGGCTTCTGAAGTTTGAATTTCGTATAGAATGAATTCTAATAGAAAAGATTAGAACAGAAAATATAAAAGAATAGCATAGAAAAAAAAAATATATAAAATACTCTATTCTAATCAAATTCATTCTGTACCAAATTCCAATTTCGGAAGATGGAGAATATATATACACACACACACACACTCCATCTTCCGAAATTGGAATTTGGTACAGAATGAATTTGAATAGAAAAGATTAGAATAGAATATTTTATATTTTTTTTCTATTCTGTTCTATTGTTTTTCTATGCTATTCTTTTATACTTTCTATTCTATCCTAATCTTTACTATTGGAATTCGATTTCATTCTATACGAATTTCAAATTTCGCAAAATGGTTATATATAGTTTACTTTTTCAAATTCAGTTATTGTTTTTTTCGAATGTGGTAGAATATTTTCGAATACGGTCGAATTTTTTCGAATGCGGTCAAATTTTTTCGAATTCGAATACGAAACGAATTCCGAAAACGAATGTAACCAATGCAACGAATTTAACTAAACGAATTTAGTTAAATAACGAATCGAAACTAAACTAAACAAATTTTTTCATCCTGCACATGTCTAGCAAATCGTGCGTTTTCTTGTAGGTTGCCAGGCATTTGGAAACACACATATCCGAACGAATGGTAGCAAATGCAATGCAGGTTGCTGCGCATTTGGAAACCCACAGTTGAGAATGCAGACTAAATGGTAATGCAAGTGCGATGTGCATTTCCGCGCATTTTTAGAAACACAGGTTGCCTTGCATTCAGAAAGACGAAGATGCTAACCCAGCCTAAATGGCACCATGAGAGTATAACATTTATTATTAAAAAAAAAAAAAAAGTAAAAATTGCCTTTAGAATCACTTTAAAAGTGGAGTTCCACCCTATTTATTTTTTTTTACTTTGGCCCCCGCTGTTGCTCATTGCTAGGTCATTAATGTTTGGAAGTTTTTTTTCTAAAGTGTTAGGACCTTATAAGGCTCCACTTCTGTCCTTACCACTGCGAGGTGCGCAATATCCTCCCACCCTTTGACTCCTGGGATAGAGGTATACTCAATCCCAGAAGTCAATGGGCATCCTCTGGGTTGGAATGTGATTGACAGGTTGCCACAACAATGGTTGCTATGACAGAAGACACCGGGTGAACATGTCAGCCCTGTCAGCTGTGACTTTACAGCGCTGGAGGGCTTCATTCCAAGGTAAGCATTTTATAGTATGCTAGTATGCTATGCATACTAGCACATTATGCCATTGCCTTTCATGTTTTGTTTTATACATGAGCGGTTTACAACCGCTTTAAAAGGTTGTTCCTAGAATAGAAAGTGATTTAACCGAACATCAGATATCTGTTCAACAGAAAAAAGGTTATGGTTATAGATTACATTTCATTAGTAGCCAAAACAGTTTATTAGTGTTAAATAGAGTAGGAAATGGTTAAAACGACTCAGTTTATTTGTTGCTGTGTGCCCCAATGCACAAAATTCCTTGCACTTCCGGTCCTGAAGGTGCAAGAGGAGATATATAGATATTTATTAGCTAGAGAAAAAGACTGTTAGATCCAGCATGGCTGAGGCGGCCCATATATCAGCATGTAAAAACGATTATTCTCTTTGCATACCTGTCCTGCTGTGTCACAAAGTTGAATTCGAACAGGCGCTTCATCCACCAACACTTGAACTGAAAGAGAAAATATTTATTCTGGAGGTACTGCATTTAATGAAAAAGTTTAAAACATTTGCTCAGAATTACACACACAGATCTTGTTCTGTTATATTAAGTGTACCCCCTTCTTTCTGCCCACAACCTCATCTAGGCCTTTTCTAGCTAAAACTGCACCATTATTAAATACATCAACTATTTATTTTAGTGGAAGAAAATAATTACCCCTAATATTTAAGGGCAACAACGCCAGTCTTGCTTCTTACTAAAGCTCTGGCAATACACCAGTAGCACCAATATTTTATTTATATATAGTGAGCCGCAGTATCAATAGATAAGAATGGGATTTTTTTCTTAAACAAAAATTCACAGTGGTTTTCATTATGAGAAGAAAAAAAAATTAAATAAAAAAAAAAAAAAAAAAATCACACACACACACACACACACACACACACACACCCAACACAATTCTAATCTTTTTGGCTCTATACACCACCACAATGGATTTGAAATGAAACGAACAAGATGTGCTTTAACTGCAGACTTTCAGCTTTAATTTGAGGGTATTTACATCCAAATCAGGTGAACGGTGTAAGAAGTAATGGGACAGATTAACAATCATCCAAACTTTCACTTTAATCCTTGGTTGCAAATCCCTTGCAGTCAATTACAGCCTGAAGTCTGGAACGCATAGACATCACCAGATGCTGGGTTTCATTTCTGGTGATGCTCTGCCAGGCCTCTCCTGCAACTGTCTTCAGTTCCTGCTTGTTCTTGTGGCATTTTCCCTTCAGTTTTGTCTTCAGCAAGTGAAATGCATGCTCAGATCAGATTCAGGTCAAGTAATTGACTTGGCCATTGCATAACATTCCACTTCTTTCCCTTAAACTCTTCGGTTGCTTTCGCAGTATTCTTCGGGTCATTGTCCATCTGCACTGTGAAGCGCCGTCCAATGAGTTCTGAAGCATTTTGCTGAATATGAGCAGATATTTCCCGAAATACTTCAGAATTCATGCTCCTGCTTTTGTCAGCAGTCACATCATCAATACATACATGAGAACCAGTTCCATTGGCAGCCATACATTCCCATGCCATGACACTACCACCACCATGCTTCACTGATGAGGTGGTATGCTTTGGATCATGAGCAGTTCCTTTCCTTCTCCATACTCTTCTCTTCCCATCACTCTGGTACAAGTTGATCTTGGACTCATCTGTCCATAGGATGTGGTTCCAGAACTGTAAAGGCTTTTTTAGATGTTTGGCAAACTTTAATCTGGCTTTCCTGTTTGAGGCTCACCAATGGTTTACATCTTGTGGTGAACACTCTGTAGACACTCTGGTTTAGTCTTCTCTTGATTGTTGACTTTTCACAAACATACACCTACCTCCTGGAAAGTGTTCTTGATCTGGCCAACTGTTGGGAAGGGCGTTTTCTTCACCAGGGAAAGAATTCTTCGGTCATCCACCACAGTTTTTCCGTGGTCTTCCGGGTCTTTTGGTGTTGCTGAGCTCACCGGTGCATTCTTTTTAAAGGATGTTCCAAAAAGTTGATTTGGCCACACCTAATGTTTTTGCGATCTCTCTGATGGGTTTGTTTTGTTTTTTTTAGCCCAATGATTGCTTGCTTCACTGATAGCGACAGCTCTTTGGATCTCATATTGAGAGATGACAGCAACAGATTCCAAATGCAAATAGCACACTTGAAATTAACTCTGGACCTTTTATTTGCTCCTTGTAAATGGGATAATGAGGGAATAACACACACCTGGCCATGGAACAGCTGAGCAGCCAATTGTCCCTTTACTTTTGGTCCCTCAAATTAAAGCTGAAAGTTTGCAGTTAAAGCACATCTTGTTCGTTTCATTTCAAATCCATTGTGGTGGTGTATAGAGCCAAAAAGATTAGAATTGTGTCGATGTCCCTGAATTTAAAAAAATAAAAAAATAATAGAATAGAAAAGAATAGAATGGATATATCAAATTTTTTTTATATAAAAATTGTACTTACTATAATGTGCACACATAGAATTCTAAACATTGGCATGGAAATCTGACAACATTTTTCAGCGTTTTCACACAAAATTTGGCGAGTCAATAATGGTACTATTGAATGAATGATCGGTCAAATGTTTTTTTTTTAATTTTTGTACAAACTTTTAACCACAATTTTACTTTTATGGCCAGCTTGACAGGTGTATTTCTTTTATTAGAGCACCAACACCGATTCCTAAAGTAAAATCCATGTGATCGGGGAGGTAGAAAATGCAGAGAACCACTGAGGCTGCCACGTCTGTTATTGGGACCCATCCTAACATATTAGAGGCACTGCAAAATGTCATAAAACTGACCAGATACCTGAAAGTAGCTAGAATTCTGTTGTGCCATAATGCAGTTAATGATCATCTGTGTAATAGGATAGGATCCTAAAGCAGCCATAATCACAGCACGCAGAGCTATTCACCTGTATTTGACAACCTGATCATTTGAAGCAACAATGAAATTACAACCGTGGACGTTAGGTGAAATTAGGTTAAGGGGGATTATAAACAGTTCATCTATTTAAAAAAAAAAAAAAAAAAAATGCTCTCCTGTGACCCAGAAGGAGCGGGCTAAAGCCCGGTGTAGGCAGATGTCTCAAATCTGCTCCATGCTCTTGAAGAATCATGACAATGTTGGGATCCACTCAGATGCCTGATCAGCACTGCTGAGAGCCTGTGCCAGCAATTCCTACCCCCTCCCCAGCACAGCACTCTTGTGCACTGGAGGGGCGGAGCAGAGAGTGGTGACTGAGAACCGAGTCATGTGATCTCAGTTGGGTTTGGAACCGGTGGGGGACAGCTGAAGCAGAGAGGCAAGTAGGGTTTGTTTTTTTCCATTCTCACTTTTCTTTTTGAACCCCATTCCCACTGCTGCCTCCCAGCCCTTTAAGAGGTTCTAAATGCTGGAAGGCAGAGGTGGGCATTCTGATCATGTGACCGCTGTGATTCGCAAGTATGCATCAGGAGCTTTCCAGTACCCCCAGGGAGTGTGCTCTCAGCACAGAAATAGGTTTATATAGGCACGCATATATGCGGCCTCTTGGTGTTAAAGTCCACCTTCTGGCAGGAACTGGTTAAAGAGGTCTTCAAATGATTTTAGAAAAAATAAATACAACCTCTGCTTACGCTGACCATTGACATGGCCTATGATCTGATCTCAAGTAGGCATGAACAATTGTGTTATAAAACACACATGTTCCTTATAAGCTGATATGGTTTATGAACAAAAAAATGTTCCCATTTCCAGCCTTGACTCCTAGAACAGAAACAAATGGCCTTAAAACCCATCCTGGACAATCAGCTCTCCTTTTGAGATCAAGCAGTGAGGTGGTCGCAGACTGTCCACAGATCACCATTACTGGATTCCATCACTTCACACAAAACCCACACGCTGGCTTGTTCAAACTACATTATGTACAATATGTAACACAGGCCACGGTTAACTAAACATGTGGGTATATGTTAATGTCAAAAGGCAAAAAACAAAAAAACAAAAACAAAAAAAAAAGCCTTTATATTTGATATCGAGAGCAAATGATGTAGCTCATGAAGTATTTTGATGTGGAGCAATTACATTGTGTCAAGCTGGGAAGACTGGTTTGGGCTGTAGGCCAGATGCACTATTATCTGCTATTAAAACTGGGAAATTAGGTGACAGAACTTAGAGACAAGGTTAAACCAAGATTCACACTCAACAAAAATCTTAACCCTCAGACAGGAGTTACGGCTACTTCTCCTGGAATCATTTGACAAAACTGCAACGTAAAATAAAAGGCAGTACCATACGCCACATCTAACAAGGCAGGGAAAGCTTTAGCCTACTGTATTAAAGGATACTGCACTAAAACCAGGATAGCTGACGCATTTAGCGCATACTACAGCGATCTATATAATCTCAACCACGACCAAACCACACATCAACATTCTCTAGAAGATATCAATACCTTAATCAAATTAACCTTCCAAAAAGAACTAATGAACAAGAAACTTACTTAAATGCTCCCTTCACGACCCAAGAAATACAATCCATTATAAAAACTACCTGCAGGCAAATCTCCTGGACCTGATGGTCTGACCGGGGAATACTATAAGCAATTTTCCCACATCTTAGCCCCACATATAAGCACAATTTTCAGCAACGCTGCTTCCTCTTTCCCATCTGAAATGCTCCAAGCAACGATAATAACACTACCAAAACCAGGGAAGGAGCCCGTGGACCCCAAAATTTTAGGCCCATTTCGCTCCTCAATCTAGACATAAAAATGTGTCCCAAAACTATAGCATCACGCCTACTTGATATACTACCCTCAGTTCCACAGCAATCTAACGGGATTCACAAAAGGTCACCAGGTATCTGATGCCACAGAGTCCTCCGGAATGCCCTCTCTTCTCCCATCGTTGGCCGCGGAGAAGGCATTCATCAGGATTCATTGGACCTACCTACAACAGGTCCTTCATAAATTTGGATTCCAAGACAGAATATTAACAGCGATCCTTGCCTAATATACACTACCCCATCAGCGAAAATATTCTCCTGACATGCTCTCGCAACCATTTAAAATTAGCACCGGCACCAGACTGGAAAGTCCACTCTCACCACTAGTTTTTAACTTACTCATGGAACCCTTAGCAGCCCACATCAGATCTAGCCCTCTAATCTCTGATTTTCAACTAGGCCAAATCTCCCACAAAATCAGTTTGTGGATGATGCAATTCTCATGATCACAAAACCGGCTTCTTCCCTGTAGGAAATACAAAATACTTTACAGTAAGATATCATATTAGAAAGGTAAATGAAACGAAGCAATTTCTACTAGACCTAGGTCTAGATGCCACAACCAAAAACCTGCTACAAGCTCAATTTCCTTACATATGGGCAGATGTTAGTATATCATACTTGGGTACTCAACTTACCAAAAATCGGTGAGAGATCTCTTAGCAGCCAACTATAAACCATTCGCTAATAAAAACTACACTCCGGCCTACAATCTTTATCCAAACATGAACTATCATGGTCAGGGAAATTAGCTGCATTTAAAATACTCCACCTACCCCAACTGCTATACCTGTTCAGAACCATCCCCGTAATTATCCCTAAACAGTGTCAAGTGTATAGTGTCCTTCGCGCTTGTCGGATGTGAAATTTGAAATTTAAAATTAAAAATAATAATAAGGTGACAATATTTCAAATCGCACAAATAAGTGACTCACAATATTGCAGCAAAATTGGGGTGTTCACACCAACACTTTGTAATATTGCGCAAAATCCCTTTTATATTTCACTATCAAAATACCATTAAATCAATAAATAAATACGTTCACGTGTATCAGACTTGTGCAAGTAAGTGGTTATAAGAAAAAAACCGTGACAATAAAAAGTGCTAAATAGTGGGTTATCACTGCAAAGGATGAATTATCTCTAGATTGCAGCAAATAACTAAATCCACTATCTTCTAATAGTGGCAATTACTTGCAACATAAAGTGCGTTTAAGGCAGTCTTAATAAACAGCCATAAATTAAATATAAATAGACTAATGTGCAAATTGAATATAGAGAGATGTATAGAGAGATGTATAGAGAGATGTATAGAGAGATGTATAGAGAGATGTATAGAGAGATGTATAGAGAGATGTATAGAGAGATGTATAGAGAGATGTATAGAGAGATGTATAGAGAGATGTATAGAGAGATGTATAGAGAGATGTATAAATAATCTTAGGACATCACTCCACAAGCTCATAAAAGTTAATGTGTTGAGGGAGGGTTCTCATCAACACTATTAGGATGGGAATTGAAGTACTATTTTGGAGATAATATAAGTGGTTAAATAGAAAAGTCTGTAAATAAATGCCGTTCTTCTATTCAATTGTTGTGCATAAAGGTGAAAGAGGTGCGTGATCATGCTGTTGGTGTATCCTCTAATGGTCTCTTAGGACCCTCACTTTCATGTTGTGGAAAAACAGCGTTCAGTTGAAAAGGAATTATTATTCTGGCAGCTGTCACCGGAATCTTTGCTCTCTGTTGCTATTCCTCAATCACTCCTCCTCTGTCTCCAAGGTGGCTCTCTCAGTAGCAGGGGAGATGAAACAGATAGGGAAGGGGGGAGAAAACAAAGGCTCCACTAGTGTAAAAGTTTAAAAATCGGGGGGGGGGGGGGGAATTTATTTAAAGGTAATGCTCTTACATTCATAAAGTAAAAACAGGCAGAATAATGATAAAAGGGTTGTGGCGTTCTCAGCGCCCTCTCACTTGTGCTTCAAGTTGTGTGATACCACTCAGCCAATCCCTACGCGTTACGACACTGTCACGTGTCTTCATCTGGGGAAACCACAAGTGAGAGGGTGCTGAGAACACCACAACCCCGTTTCATCTCCCCTGCTACTGAGAGAGCCACCTTGGAGAAGAAGTGATTGAGGAATAGCAACAGAGAGGGCAAAGATTCCGGTGACAGCTGCCAGAATAATAATTCCTTTTCCACTGAACATGAAGGTGAGGGTCCTAAGAGACCATTAGAGGATACACCAACAGCATGATCACGCACCTCTTTCACAATTGAATAGAAGAACGGCATTTATTTACAGACTTTTCTATTTAGCCACTTATATTATCTCCAAAATAGTACTTCAATTCCCATCCTAATAGAGTGTTGATGAGAACCCTCCCTCAACACATTACCTCTTATGAGCGTGTGGAGTGATGTTTTAAGAGTATCTATCCATCCATCTATCCATCCATCCATCTATCTTTAATTTATGGCTGTTTATTAAGATTGCCTTAAACGCACTTTATGTTGCAAGTAATTGCCACTATTAGAAGATAGTGGATTTAGTTATTTGCTGCAATCTAGAGAAAATTCATCCTTTGCAGTGATAACCCACTATTTAGCACTTTTTATTGTCACGGTTTTTTTCTTATAACCACTTACTTGCACAAGTCTGATACACGTGAACGTATTTATTTATTGATTTAATGGTATTTTGATGATTGTAATATTGCGCGAAATCCCTTTATATCCCTAAACAGTACTTCAAAAATCTCCAGACAACATTGAACAAATACATATGGCAAGGGAAAAAGCCCTGCTGCGTATGTTCATACCTTACAAAAAGCAGGTCAGTTGGAGGCACGGGGTAGACTTTGAAGACTATTACATAGCCTCAATTCTAGTCCAAAATGCGTGACTGGTTCCAACCTATCGTTAAAACTCTGACGTTACATTGAATCCTCAATCATACCCCGATCTGACCTAAAATCATGGATTCTAGGAATCCCACTTAGATCCCTGATCCCCCTCAGCCTACCCTCCAACGATGAGAGCCTCAGCTATTGCTTGGCCAAATCAAGAATCCCGTGAGGGTATTGTATTCCCCCACCTATCCCACTAGATACCAAGAACCAACACCAGACCTTGGAATAACACTGGAATTCAAAAACACATTCAGGACCTATTCCTGAGAAAGAAAGTTAAACCTTTTATCAACTATGCCATGAATATCACCTCCCATCCTCTGAACACTAACTACCTCTGAATATCTCACTGCTTACGATACCTAGCAAACCCAATATAATACATCATTGTCAACTCCTGGCGTTACCTCACCGATCCAACAAAACGGTATATCCCTGTTCTACAATACACTCCAGGAAAAAAAAAAACACAACACAACCCTCACTGAGATGGTACTTGACCCCTGACAAGCTAGCTACTTTTGGATCCCAACATTCCAACTCTTGGAGATGCCATAGAGCATGAGGAGATATGTTCCATATATTCTGGACATGCCCTGCACTACAATCCTTTTGGGCACATCTTCAAAATATTGGGAGCTATCACAAAAATATATATACTGCAGACCCTAGCACTACTAAACCTTTCAATAGGTAATATACTGCACCAATTCATAATGGTAACAACTCTTATTCTCCTAGCAGCAAAATTAAGCATAACAATGTGGACATCAAACAAAGCCCCTAATTTCAAAGATACATTAGAGATAGTGAACAGACACTTCTATGAATCATCGATGTCCTTCAGCAGAGGTACACACGTTAAGACGATATCGCTCTGGCAACTGTGGTTGAACTGGCTTAAGGATAGCTAAACCAACATAACCTCTAGACACATACAGATAGTCAATATGAAAACTGGCTAATGCATTTTCAATGATATGACCTAGGCGTACTACACCAAGTATAGAATATAAAATGTATTAATTTCTTTGTTGTGGTCGTATACTTTTTAGCAAAACCTACAAAAATGAGGAATTGGTGAGTAGGCCTCCCTCTTGGGCACAGTTTGCTTCCATATGGAGTGTCCGGAGAGGGAGACACTACTCCATTTACTGATCTAGTAAAATAAGCCACTATGTAACGCTCAATATATGTTATAATGTTCTTTGGACGTTACCACTCATTTTATAGATGATCTATGTTAATACTTTAAAAACATGACAAACAACGTCCATCTTACTTGATTGTATGCTAAATGTTTTTCTTATCTGATAAATTCAATAATATAAAAAAAAAAAAAAAAAAAAAAAAAAAAAAAAGACACACCCCACACACTTAATCCTCATATGCTAGGGGGATGTCAGTTTTAATAAATATTTTCCCGGTGTAATTGAGAACATATATACCGATCCACAGGGTAAATATGTTATCATGGCGTTTACACTGTGGCAACAAAAGTATGTTATAGCAGCAATTTAAATTCCCCCTCCTTTTTCTCCTGAGATATTAAATGCAATATTGGAGAGGACTATCCAGCAAAGTTACTTTTTATGGGAGATTTTAATTCTATTATATCCCCAAATTTAGATAGACCAAGTCCCCCTAAGCAACATTCGATGGAATTATATAATTGGGCGCAAGTGGCAGGAGTTACAGAACTTTAGAGATGGAAAAATCCAACAAAAAGGGCATATTCAGGCTTTTCCACCTCCTATAAAAAAATTTGTGGTCTCGAATAGATCTAGCTTTTGCAAATCCAGCTTTGTTGACAGATATTATAGAAGCCAAATATCTACCAAGCGGTCTTTCGAGCCATTGCCATCTGTTAATTCATACCCCTCATTCAAAAAGTGCATCATTATGGAGATTGGGACCCCGGTGGGTCTCTTATCCCGAGATAGAAGATAAAAATACCATTAATAAATAAAAGGATATTGGGAAAATAATGCTGGATTATCCTCTCCAGACGTTGTATGGGATGCCTTTAAAAAGGCATTTGTGAGGGGGCAATATATTTCAGCTATAGCATTGGTTTCAGAAGAGACAGAAGACCAATACTCGGTCTCTACAAAATCAACCGGAACTTCAAAAAAAAGGGGATATATGGCTCTGATCCTAATAATGAACAATTTTGATCTATTAATGGCTGTGCAAAGGGATCTGCATCTACATATAACAGAAATAAACTAGATTAGATTTATATAAAAATAGGCAGAACGTTTTTGAACAGGGAGATAGAAATGGAAGGTTCTTGGCAATGTTAGCACAACAAGATTATCCAGCTACACTTACAATACTGTGAAAAAGTATTTGCCCCCTTCCTGATTTTTTTGCATATTTGTCACACTTAAAATGACTCAGAACAAATTATTATTATTATACAAAGATAACCCAAGTAAATACAAAATGCAGTTTTTAAATGATGGTTTCATTTATTAAAAGGCAAAAAAGCTGTCCAAACCTGCCTGGCTTTATGTGAAAAAAGTAATTGCCCCCTAAACCTAATAAACTGCTTGTGCCACCCTTGGTGGCAACTGCAATCAAGCATTTGCGATAACTGGCAAGGAGTCTTTCACATTGCTGTGGAGCAATTTTGACCCACTCTTTGCAGAATAGTTTTAATAAAGCCACATTGCAGGGTTTTTCCAGCATTAACAGCCTGTGTAAGGTCATGATACAGCATCTCAATGGATTTTAGTCCGGGCTTTGACTAGGCCACTCCAAAACCTAAAATTGCTAATTTGCTTTGTTTGAACCAATTGGAGGTGGACTTAATATTGCTTTTCGGATCATTGTCCTGCTGCATAACCCAAAATGCACTTGAGGTCACGGACTGATGGCCGAACATTCTCCTTTAGGATTTTCTGGTAGAGCTCAGAGTTCATGGTTCCATCAATTATGGCAAGTGGTCCAGGTCCTGCAGCCCCAGACCATCATGCTACCACCACCATGTCTGACTGTTGGTATGATGTTCTTGTTATGAAATGCTGTCTTAGTTTGATGCCAGATGTAACGGGACGCACACCTTTCAAAAAGTTAAAGGTTTGTTTTATTCAGTCCACAGAATATTTGCCTAAAAATCTTGGGGATAATCAAGATTTTTTTTGGTAAATGTGAGATGAGCCTTTGTATTCTTTGGCCAGCAGTGGCTTTGGCCTTGGAACTCTCCCATGGATGCCATTTTTGCATAATTTTTTTTTTATTGTTGAATCATGAACACTGATCTTACCTGAGGCAAGTGAGGGCTGCAGTTCTTTAGATGTTGTTCTGGGTTCTTTATGACCTCCTGGATGAGTCGTCGTCATGCTCTTGTAGTAATTTTTGTAGGCCGGCCACTCCTGGGAAGGTTCACCACTGTTCCAAGTTATCTCTATTTGTGGATAATGGCTCTCCCCATGGTTCGCTGGAGTTCCAAAGCCTTAGAAATTGCTTTAATACCCTTCCTAGATCGATATATGTTCATACATGTTCATTATTTTGTTTCTAATCTCTTCTTAATTTTTCTTTAGATTGTGGCATGATGTTTGGCTTTTTGTGATCTGTTAGCGTGCTTTACTTTGTCAGACATATGCAATTTCTTGATTCAACAGGTCTGGCAGTAATCAGACCTGGGTGTGACAAGTCCAAAACATTGTGGTTAATCACAGTTCATTCATGATTCAGCATGACGGGGGCAATTACTTTTTCACATAGGGCCAGGCAGGTTTGAACAGCTTTTTTCCCTTAATAAATGAAATCATTTAAAAACTGCAGTGGATTTACTTATTATCTTTGTATAATAATAAAATGTGATCTGAATCATTTAAGTATGAGAAATATGCAAACAACCAAAAAAAAATTAAAAAATTTAGGAAGGGGGCAAATACTTTCACAGTACCGTATATCTGAAGTCAGAACTGAGGGGAAACTGTTTCTAACCCAGAAAAAATTTTTAGAGACTTTTAAGCCATTCTATAGCTCTTTATAAACCTCTACTCTCCCCCCTGACTTCCATCCAGGGGAGCAGTTTGTCCTTTTGGGTTGTATAGGCTAGGATGGCTGTCGGGTAGTGAGAGAGAGAGGCATTGGTTTTAACTATTACTAGTGAAGAGATCCAGAAAACTATAAATAAATACTTTCACAAGTGGAAAGACTCCGGGTCCGGATGGACTCCCTAGTGAACTGTAAAAAGAATATGGAGATATTTTAGCTCCAAAATTGGCAGTGGTATATACACAAGGGGGTTACTAGATTGGTCGCTTCCAGTTTCAAAGAGATATGCACACATAGTTCTTAGTCATAAGGAAGATAAGGAGCCACAATTATGTGCTTCTTATAAGCCAATAGCTTTATTAAATACTGATTTTAAAGTATTGATGAAGATACTCATCTTAAAGTGGATGTAAACCCAATGTCATCCTTTCTAAACTACTGCCATAGGGGTTATCTATAAGGATATACATACCTCCTGCATGTATCTTTACCTGTCAAATGTCTTCCCTCTGTCTGTTATGAGAGCTGAAAAACTGCATATTCTGTGGGTGGGTCTGTTGTCTGGAGCTCGGTGGGTGGAGTCGTGATGTCAGTAGACTCCCCGCCCACCTCTACACTCCCCTTGTCAATATGTCTATTTCTAACACTGAACTTCTGCTATGATCTCTAACATCCAGTGAAAAGACAGGAAAGTAACCACATGACTTCAGCATGCCAAATCATGGTGAGGTGTGGAACAGCCAATCCTTGCAGAGCTGCTGAAGAAAGGAGTGGGGGAGGGAATTTAAAAATACTGCATGTCTTAGGCTGAAGCACGAGATGCAAATCACTTGTCACTCACAGCAAGGGGGAGTATTTGACAAAGTTTTTCTCATTTTGTCAACAATTGTCTCACTGAACAATAAAAAGGGGATTGCTCAGACATGGATTAACTCTGTGTGGCAAGACTGGGCTCAAATGATAGGAAATCTTATACTCTACAGTATGATATTAAAAAAAAAAAAAATGTTTGGGTTTACATCCACTTTAAGAATTCAACCCCTGTTGACATCTATTGACTCAGATCAGACAGGATTTATGCCCCAAAGAACAGCTATTAATTTACACACTAATATACATGTCCAACACATAAATGAAGGCTCTAGAACGGTTGCCTCTTTGGATATAGAAAAGGCCTTTGACACTATTGAATGGCCTTTTTGTATGGGAAATACTTAGAAGGATGGGATTCCCGTTGGTGTTTATCTTGAGACAACATATTGAAATCGCATGTCAATGGTTAAGCTGGGAGGAAGGTTGTCAGCCCCTTTCCAGCTATAAAGGGGGATACGACAGGGCTGCCCTCTCTGACCAACTCTCTCCGTGATAGCAATATAATCCTTCTACAAATGTTAGAGGCAGGGGTGGTACATTCCATTGAAGCACTTCAAGCATTGTTTTGAGGCTCGAAAGCCCCATATATAATTTGACTCCCTTAAAATGTTAACTATTAGGGCACGGAGAATCGGGCTAGCTTGTGAAAAATATCTAATATCCCGGAATGACTATGTCCCTAAATACCCCCTTGTGGGGGAATCCCCAGTTACCCCAATTGAGCTCCATTCAAGATCCAGATGCTTGGGCTAAAATTTAAGGTTAAAACTATAGACTAGGTAGTGCAGGGAGGAAATGTGAAACCCTTTGTAGGATTAATGGAACAGTGGAATATTCCCGATAATTATCTTTTCCGCTATATGCAACTTTTTCACACCCTTTCTGCTCAATTCCCACAAGGTCTCCCCCAGCAGAGTCCAGACTAGAGCAGGTAGTTAGAATGAAACTAATAAAAGAAACTCATATCAGCTCTATATACTCACCTTTTGACAGTATCTCTATCGCATTGGTTCTCAACCTGGGGGTTGGGATCACCTCGGGGGTTGAATGACGATTTGCCAGGGGTAACAGATTTCTAGGCTATTCCTGAAGCCCGCACTGCTCTCCCAGCCTTTTTGCGGCCGCCCAGCAGGGCTGTCCCTGGAGCACATGGCTGCCCACTCAGCCTCTTCGCAGCCGCCAATTCAGTTCACGGCATGGGTGGGGGGCAGAGACTAGAGGTTAGCTGACTGGTGAGGACTGTGAAGTGGGAGGGGCTGGAGGAGACCTGATCTCCTGATTTCGGCACAGGTCACTGCTGCGAGACACCACGAAGTCGGAAAAACAGTGGAGCAACACTAGCTGTGATTAGAGTTGCCATTAAAAGTCCCCATTACAATTCTCAGATCAGCAGATGACCTTGATCAAGAGCACTTAAGATAGCTGATCAGAACTCCCCCCAGCACTGCCACTCATCCCAACTCCCCGCCAGCATTCCCCCCACCAAGGAGTAAGGAATAAAAAATATAGAATACATGGAAGGGAGAGGAAAAAAGGGGGAGGAACAAAGAAAAAAAAGGGAGAGAAAGAACAAGAAACATGGATAGAGAGAGATAAAAGGGAAAGAAAAAGGAGAACAAAGAGAAAGAGTAGTACATCCTAAAATGTACCATAAGGGGTTTTAATACTGTACGAGTGGAAGGGACTCAGGGGGCGTTAACGTCCATGGGTTAGGGGCGCAAATTACTTGTCTTGCCTTGGGTGCTGACAACCCACGCTACTAAAACAATTTTACTGTTAGGGGTCCCCACAACTTGGGAAATTTTATCAAGGGGTAACTAGAAAGGTTGAGAACCACTGCTCTATTGGATATGAGGGAGCTCTGGCCAAGATGGGAGAGGGATATCCCAGAGATAGAGGAAGAAGGTTGGGATGATATATTGGGATTCCCCTTTAAGACACTGGTCTCTTTACGAGATAAACTCATACAATTTAAGATAAAGCAAAGAGCTTATTATACACCATATAGGACTACATAAAATAAGTCCATCAAATTCTCAAAACTGCTGTAGATGCGGACAGGTTCCAGGAGATTTCATTCATGTATTCGGGACCTGCCCGGCTATCGTCATGTTCTGGGCAGGAGTCATATGTGATTGTGGCAGTTATGTCTGTCACTCTAGAACAGAGTGTGGTGATTTGCCTCTTAGGATCAGTGGGAAAAAAAAAAAAAATAGTTATGCAGTGGCAAAGAGAACACAAATTACTTTTCTATGAGAGAAAGGCAATTGTTTTAAACTGGAAAAAAACAGCTCCACCGTCGCTAACCTTTTGGAAATATCTAGTAAATAGAAATGTACCTCTATATAAAAAGATACGTATTGTAGAGGAAATAAACAAAAACACCACACACAAAAAACACACAAACAACCCTGGAAAAAATAGGTGGCAGAACTTAATTGTACCCTGTGAGGCTCGATTCATTCAGATTTGAACTACAGAACGTGTTCTATAGGAAACCATGTTAAAATAGATTGTAGTGCAAATCTGAAAAATGCAAAAAAGCACTAAAAATGCATAGGTGCGAATCAGGCCTTAGAGACAAAATCAGTCTAGTATACAGGACTAGTTTTCTGACATATACATACACACACTACCAAATAATACCTTACTTTTTTTTTTTTGTTTACAAAAGTTTATTCGGAAGACAAAAAATGAAACAATTACAAATATGCCATGAGATTTGTACAGAATAGAGCATTGTCACAAGTAGAACATAGGTGTAGGATGTAGTAACATATTATGCAGTACAATAGTGTGTTAAGTATAAAAAAAAAAAAAAAAAAAAAAAAAAAAATTTTGAAGGGTAAAGATATCGTAAGAGAATCTTAATGAAAAGGCCTAGTACATGGTTTTTAAGGAGTGTTATCCTGTGAGGACCAAAATAACCATTTGTCATTAAAGATATGCATGCTATCTGATTGAGTATGATGGACTCTTGCTGAGATTCTGAGAATTTCCATTCTGGATTCAACCTGGGGCCAAGGAAGATTATGTGATTTCCAAATTAAAAGCTATCATCCATTGAATGGAGCTAATTACAGAGTGGATTAATCTGTTACATGGAAGAGGAATATCAGGAATCAAGGCGTAAAGGAGGCAGATTTGTGGTGAGAGGGAGATTTTCTTCAAGGGTTTTTTCTAATTTACTGATTACTGCGTTCCATATTGGCTCCAGGTATGTGCAGCTCCAGAATATGTGAATGTAGTTGCCTTCTTCAGGGCAGCCCCTGAAACAGTTAGGGGACGTCGTGGGATAGAAGGAATGAATTTTGGCTGGTCTCATATACCATCTAATAAAGAGCTTTAGAGGGGATTCTCTGAATGCAGCAGCACAGTTGCTCTTCGAAGGTTTTTGATCATTTTAGACCATGACTCGATGGGGAATGAACAACCCATTTCTGTTTCCCACCGAATCATAGCGCTATATTTTTTAGATTGGTGAAGGTTATTGAGATAGTTATATACTTGAGAGATCAGTCCTTTATCCCTAGGGGTAGAGATACAGATATGTTCGAATAACATATGGTGGGTTGAGATATAGGGAGTAATTAGTATAGAAAAAGTTTCGGATAAGGATGTATTGGGGAAGTTCCGTAGGAGGGGAGTTTAAATCTAGATTGCAAAGAAGCGAAGGAAGAGAAATTCATATTGAGTGCGAGTGACTTTAACTTGTGGATGAAAAATAATCTCACCACATTAAAGATAGGAGTTATCTAAAAATACCTGGGGGAGTCTAGGATCACCTAGGAATGAGGCTAGAGGGGGGGAATCTGATATAAGTTTAAAGTTATCTTTAATTCTATTCCATAATTGAATAAAGTGGGATATAATCGTGTTATGCTTATTTAGGGAAAGATTTGATTTTAGATTAGACCATAGGATACCTTTGAGGTTCAGAGGGAGTATGGAAGAAGCCTCAAAGATTAACCAGGAAATATTTGTGTCAGGGGAGAACCATTGAGCCAGCTGGACCCATCTGGCTGCTAAAAAATATAGCCAGAGGTTGGGGAGTCCCAGACCACCATTATGTTGAGATCTATGCATTAGAGTAACTGCATCTAGGTTTTTTATTCCAGATAAATTAGTTTATTTCGCGCTGAAGAGATTCAAGTTTTGTTTTGGCTACTTTTATAGGAAGAGTCCTAAAATAATAGAGTAATTTGGGAAGAATGGTCATCTTAAAAACGCACAAATCCTTCCGAGGAAGGAAATGTGATAGGACGACCAGGTTTTGATTAATGAGCTTAAATGGGAAAAAAGGGGAGGGTAGTTAGCTTTGTATAGCAGGTTATGAGAGGCTGTGATGAAAATGCCAAGATATTTGAATGAGTGCTGGGACCATAGGAAGTTACATTTTTTTTCCAGAAGGGATAGTAAGCTAGGAGGGACAGTTGACTGGTAGTACAGAACATTTGTTGGTATTAATGTAGAGGCCAGATAGTTTGTAGAATGACTGGAGTTCAGAGAGGAGATTAGGGATTGAAACAAGTGGGTTTCGTTAGGAATAGTAGGGCATCGTCTGCATAAATACTGAGTTTAAAGTGATGCGATTCTTTTTGGTATCCTTTAATGTTATAGTTATTCCTAATAGCGATTGCAAGGGGTTCTATGGCTAAGGCAAAGAGGAGGGGGGAAAGTGGACAACCTTGTCTAGTGCCTCTACTCAGGGGGAAGAAATCAGTTACTTCCAGGGATTTTAATTCTGGTTTGGGGGGGGAGGTGGTATAATGCATTAAAGCCGTGTATACATTTTTCTGAGATGCCAAATTTAGGTAATAGATGATTTAAATAGGACCAGTTGACACTGTCAAAGGCCTTGTGGATGTCAAGGCTAAGTAAATAAAAAGGGGACGAGAGTGAAGGTTGGCATCTTGGACAATGTTTGTGACTAATCTAATGTTGTCGGCTATTTGTCTGCCTGGGATAAAATCCATTTGGTCCGTATGGATCAGGGAGGTGATAACTGTGGCCAGTCTGTTTGCCAACATTCTGCTAAATAATTTGAGCTCATTATTAAGGACCGAAAGTTTTGGGGTAAAGTGTGGTCTTTTTGAGGTTTAGGAATTAGAGATAAATTAGCCAGCAGCATGTCCTCTGGGAAATGACCACCTGATAGGATGTGGTTGAACATCTTGGTGAGGCTAGGGGACAGTAGGGAGGCAAATTTTTTATAATATGTAGTTGTAAAAGCCGTCTGGGCCTGGTGCCGTCGAGGTTTTGAGAGATTTTATTATGTCCAAAATATCAGCCTCAGTACAAGGTTCATTTAGAGAAGAAGTTTGCTGGCTAAGTTTAGGGAGTTGTAGAGAGTTTAACCAGCCTAATGCCGCGTACACACGAGCGGACTTTACGGCAGACTTTGCCCGGCGGACTGGATTTCGTCGGACAATTCGATCGTGTGTGGGCTCCAGCAGACTTTGTTTGCTCAAAAGTTGGACGGACTTAGATTTGAAACATGTTTTAAATTAATCCGTCGAAATCGAGTCCCGTCGAAAAGTCCGCCGTCTGTATGCTAGTTCGACGGACAAAAAGCCACGCTAGGGCAGCTATTGGCTACTGGTTATGAACTTCCTTGTTTTAGTCCGGTCGTACGTCATCACGTACGAATTCGACGGACTTTGGTGGATTGTGTGTAGGCAAGTCCGTTCATTCAGAAAGTCCGTCGTAAAGTACGTTGAAAAGTCCGCCGGGCAAAGTCCGCCGTAAAGTCCGCTCGTGTGTACGCGGCATTAGGTGTCCGTTTATGAAGCAGTGAAATCTATTCACTGCTTCGTTCTCCGGCATTCACAGTGAAGAATCTTCTCCTCTGTGTGCCTGTTTATGAAGCTTTGTAGATCGCTTCACCTTTGGAGGAGTGAAGAGATCTACAAATGCTTCAAATAGTGGAGAACGGCCCCTGATACTGGAATCTCGTAAGACTTTACGAGATTACAGTACCAGATGTCAGTTTATCAAGCAGTGATAAATTATCACCGCTCAACGGCGTGGATTAATGTTAATAAAATAACGAATCCCCCTACATTATACACATATGTATACACACACACACGATATTTATATACATATACACATTATATGTATATATATGCATACTCATAAATATGACAGGGGGACATGCTTACAGTGTTGGGGGGTCTGAACGAGGCATAAGGAAGTTAAAAATCTTCCTCCTTCCCCCTCAGATCCCCACAGATTTCCTCTTCACTCCCCGATTCACCACCTCTGAGCTGGTGAACCTGGGAGTGTGAATTCTGACACAGATCGCCAATGAAGCGGTGAGATCACCGCTTCATAAACTGGCCATTACTGTGTCATTCAATGAGGATTCTCCGTGTGTAGAGATAATCGGCGGGAGAACAAGTTCAAACATGTTCTCCCCCAATTATCACTGTTTCATAAACTGTTTATGGACTGTGATCAGCGGTGATCCTCGGGATCACCGCTGATCACTGCTTCATAAACGGACACCTAAGTCTGTGGGTTTTGGGTGAGTTTGAGGGCCAGAGAGAAGGTTTTGGTAGAAAGAAGTGAAAATCTGGAGGCCATCTTGAGGGTGCGTCACCAAATTTCCCTTTTTGGTCTCGTAGTTTGTAAACGTGAGGGGGTTTAGTGTTTCCTACCTTACTTTTAACTTGGACGTGCATCTTAAAAAACACAACATTCATGGATATGGGAAATGATTGTCGACACTGACTCACATAACCTACACAGGTTGAACAGAATGGACTGTTATCTTTTTCAACCTTACCTACTATGCAACGTCTCTGAATAATGGCCTGTGGCAAACAATAGAGATTTAATAAAAAAGGCTATTAAAGTGATTAAAACATACAGGATACAGCACAGATGGGCAATTTTATTTCTAACATTAGAATGTAAATGTTGACGTTTTAATTATTTTCATTTTAAACACTAGGTATTAAGACGGCTATTTCCTCAGTACTGGAAAAAACTCCCAATGCCCATCTTGCCCATCTTTTATGCTAGACATGCGTAGGATTTCTGAGAGCATTTCATTTATTAAACCTTCTATGACATCTATACTTTGTACAAATCCAAATACATTAAAATTTTGCTAGTAGCTGCTTTCTACTTTATTGTATAAAAGGATTTTAACCACTTCCATACCTCTTAAATTCTGACACTTCTCTCCTACATGTAAAAATCATCGTTTTTGCCAGAAAATTACTCAGAACCCCCAAACATCATATATGTTTTTTTATACACCCTAGGAAATTAAATGGCGGTCATTGGAACTTTTTATGTCACGTGGTATTTGTGCGGTAAAAATAAATAAAATAAATAAAGTTAGCCCATTTTTTGAATAATGTGACAAATGTTACACTGAGTAAATAGATACCTCACATGTCATGCTTTAAAATTGAGCACACTCGTGGTATGGCGCCAAACTTCAGTACTTCAAAATCTCCATAGGCAACGGTTTAAAATTTTTTACAAGTTACCTGTTTAGAGTTACAGAAGAGGTCTAGTGCTAGAATTATTGCTCTCGCTCTAACCTTCACAGTGATACCTCACATGTATGGTTTGGGCGTCGTTTACATATGCAGGCACGACTTATGTATGCGTTCGCTTCTGTGTGCAAGCTTGCGGGGACCCTTTATTTTTTTTACACTTTCCCTTTAATTTTTTTGATCACTTTTATTCCTATCACAAGGAATGTAAACATACCTTGTAATAGGAATGGTGCGTGACAGGTCCTCTTTATGGAGAGATGTGGGGTCTATAGGACCCCACATCTCTCCTCCAGGCTGGAAAGAATCAAAAAATAAATAAAATAATAAAAAAAAAAAAAGTGACGGTCTCATGCTTTTTTACCTAAATATATAAAAAAGCCAAAACACAACCATCAAAACAAAAAGGTGAAACTGAATTCAAAGATGCCCACTGCGAGACACATTGGGAGTGAAATGGTGTGAACAATTCTAATTGCTCTAGACTCAAGACAATGGGACAGAAGTTTGAATAAACAAAAACCAGTGGTCTGTAAATGAACAGGATTCTCACATTAACCGCTTGCTGACCAGCTGCCGCAGTTTTACTGTGGCAGAAGGCCACGGCTAGGCGAAACGACGTTCCCTTTACGTGACTTTGCCTTTTGGCCACAAGGGGTTAACTTCCAAGGACCCAACTACCAGCTTTTTGCAGACTTGTCCCAACTTACAATAAAAGAAGGGCCTTAAAACCCTTACTGCAATCAAAATTACACATCAATGGGGATTCCCTTTTCAGTGCGTTTCACATTTTAGGGCTCTAAATTTACAAGTCGTTCTAACGAACTCCAAACTACCCTTCAAGACATGCATCTGCTGAACTCGAAACAGAATCAAGAAACTACTCGACGAAGACCGACATCAAGCCCCTGATGACTCTATGGACTGAATACTATATACTCATATTTCGCTCTCTACTTGATGGATTAGTTCACCAATCCTTACTGTCTATTTCACATTTTGCATCTAATTAATTCTTATTATATTTAGACACACACTGTTAGGATAATGTGAAAATGAGCTATTTTCCATTTTCTTAATTTCATAATGCTAGGATCTATTCTTCATATATCTCTCGATTAATAAGACAGCTAAACATCAACATTACTACTATGCTGCACAACAGAGAGCTGTAGCTTCCTGGGTTACCTTGCCGGCCTATAATCGCTGGACCCAGCTGGAGAAGATATGGCTAGCGCCTATCCACCCGAATAATTTACTATAGAATGTCAACGCCAATGTCCCCTCCTCGGACTTATTGCACACAATGCATCTTTTACGCAATATCTGGAGGCGGCTAAACCAGAGCACCCCTTTACACTCTGAGGCCTCTTTACTCACAGCTTTCCTTTATAACCCTAAAGTACCTGACAGCTTAACTTCTCAGATGATCTCTCCATGGTTGCAAAAACAACTCTTCTATTATGGACACTTAGTGGACCCAGTGTCTCGAACACTACTATTCTTTGATAAACTCGAAGCTAAATATGATCTCCCTCCAGATACGGCATTACGCACTTACCATCTCTCCTACCCTCCAATTTTCTAAGCCATCCCCTTTTGAATGCCTAGTCTTGTCAGGTCCCATACAGAAGGGACTGACCTCAGACATATATAAAATCATAAACTCTTACGACATGCTCACTAGGGGGAAACAAATACATGCGCAGGTGGGAAGAACTACTTGGGGAGGAACTGACACTTGAACAATGGGCTATTATATGGCGCTGGGCAGCCAAGGGCTCTATATGCACCCTCTACAAAGAAAAAACTCTTATAAAAAAGGTACTTTTTCAATGGTACCTTACCCCTTCACGCCTACAGGCCATATATCCGTCGGCCTCGGATCGTTGCTGGAGGTGCCGCCGGGAACGGGGCACATTATACCACATATACTGGAGCTGTCCCTTCCTCCAACCTCACTGGCGGGCGGTTCGTGACCTCCTCCAGAGACTATTCGAGGTAGATATCCCTCTCTCTCCTAAATTTTTCATATTAGGCCTCCCTCCTGTCATACTCCCTAAACTAGCCAAAAAGCTAGCAATGCAAATACTTACAGCAGCCAGATGCCCAATTTCCCTACACTGGAAGAGCCGGAGTCCTACATCACTATCTGATCTATATACTAGAATTAAGGACGTGGAGGTCATGGAATCCATGACAGCCAGACTTATAGATAAGACAGATAGACACACAGCTACATGGGAACCATGGCACAGGAAGCTGGAACCTCCCCCATAATTCCATGGGACCTTCCTCGCCCTGGAAAATGGCACGTGCTTGGGGCCCCGGAGAGATGAGCTTAAAAAAAAAAAAAAAAAAAAAAGGGTATAGACACCTCTCTCTCTCTCTCTCTTTTATTCCTCTATTTCTTTTCTTTTTTCCCCTCTCGTTTATAATTTTTTCTTTGAAAGGACTGGACCAAGCAATTTCCAATAGTCATTCCAGTTCTATTTGGTCTACTTTCCCTCTGTTTCAAGAGAACTTTAGTAAGGAACATTATGCTCTTATTTCTTTTTTTGTTATTTTATTGTCATAAAATGGCTGTTTTATTACGTATAATGCCACTTTTATACATTGTATTATGTTCTTGGAAGCTTAATAAAAAATTGTCAATTAAAAAAAACAAAAAAAAACAGCTAAACAGTCTAATTATCTTTATTTTTTGCTGCCATTTATCACCTCAAGGAGATACAATATGTTAAGACAAAGTAACAACTGCTTTACTCCAGATCCAAGATAAATGGCTTAATGGATCGTTCAATATCCATGTTTCTTTTCCATTATTTGTCCCCCAGTTTCTGCTAGTGCTAAAATATTCTTGTTACTTATACAAGTATGGAAACTTGCTACTAGTAGGCTTTGTTGTTCTTTTGGGAATGTTTCTCGCACTCCCTTTTGCTAATCGGTTAGTTCATTGATATAGTGGACAATCGACAGTGGCCAATGTACCCTTGGGGGGGGGGGAGTTTTTTACCCCCCTCAATGGAAGTGTAATGAGATGTTTTATTTACTATTCAAAATGAAGAATAGTTATGTTTTATTAAATCTTCTATTCTTTCCTTTTCTATCCTTCCCTATCCCCCCCCCTTCCAGAGGCAGGTCTATCTACACAATGTTGTGGAAAACATGATCTCTTACCTCATGCATTCATAACCCTATGACTCAGATAAAAATATACTATCCCTGAATGTTCAGGGCTTTCACATCCCACAAAAACACACCAAAGCCTTTTGCTCCTTTGCCACTAGAAAAGCACACATCTTGTGCCTTCAAGAAACCCACTCCTAAATTTTTCAGCAAAATGTACTCACAGGTCTACACAGCCTCAGCTTCAACTAAACAGTGAGGCGTACTTAATGCATTTCACTGCAATAACCCATTTACATTAAAAGGAGATTAAAGACCCCGAAGGGCGATATCTGATTCTAACAGGATATTTGCATAATACTGCCATAACAGTAATTTCATATTTCCCCCCCCCCCCGCCAACAAAAGTCCTACTTTGTTCCTCTCACCTTTTAAAGGTAATCAAATCACATAAAATAGGAATGTTTTTTAAGTGGAGATTCCAATCTAACGCTTTCCCTTTCTAGACAAATCACCTAGGGAACACAGTTAACCCCCTTGATTGCCCCCTAGTGTCAAATCCTTCCCTGCCAGTGAAAAAAAAAAAAAAGCCATAAATCCATCCCCCATTTTTTTTTTAGACGCTATAACTTTTGCGCAAACCAATCAATATATGCTTTTTGCGTTTTTTTTTTAACCAAAAATATGTAATAGAATACATAATCGTGAGGAGAAACACAGAGAGAGAGGCGTCTCTGGGTGTAGACTTTAAAAACAGTTTATTCAATAATCTTGTGTCAATCACACTCACGTTTAGAAGATCATAAAAAGGCATAAAAATGTGATGTATCCATCAAGGGGGGTGTCATCAGGTCGGTCATAAAGCCTTGTCTGCTAGCTGCTCTGCCTGCGTGTGGAAGGTTATTGCTGCGATGCCGGCTGCAATACCAATAGAGAACCAAAACGAGGCTCGGAGCGCAGGTGGAAGGTGAGCAAGGAAAAATGACGTCACTGGCAAACGACGCGTTATCCGGGCGTACAGGCTGCGGTGACGTGACAGCCGCGCCCCTTCATCAGGCTTGGATGGATGCAGCTAGAGGCCATAAAGAAGGGAAAAGAGGGGTGAACTAAAATGGGAAGTTCTGTGATTGGTCCGAACAGGACTAGGTAACAATCACAGAACTTCCCATTTTAGTTCACCCCTCCTCTTTTCCCTTCTTATGGCCTCTAGCTGCATCCATCCATAGCCTGAAGGGGCGTGGCTGTCACATCACCACAGCCCGTATGCCCGGATAACGCGTCACTTGCCAGTGACGTCATTTTTCCTTGCCCACCTTCCACCTGCGCTCCAAGCCTCGTTTTGGTTATCTATTGGTATTGCAGCCGGCTTTAACATCACAGCAATATCCTTCCACACGCAGGCAGAGCAGCCAGCAGACAAGACTTTATGACCGACCTGATGACACCCCCCTTGATGGATACTCCACATTTTTATGATCTTCTAAACGTGAGTGTGATTGACACAAGATTATTGAATAAACTGTTTTTAAAGTCTACACGATTTGGAACCCAGTTTCAGTTCCCATTGAAGGCAGCCCTACATGTGGACTCTCTGTCCTGGTTTTGACTTTCCTGTATATACACGTGGTTTAAAATACACACACACACACACAAACATACACACACCTACCATCATGACCTTCTCACGCATTTGTCTTTGAATGTATTTTACTACCCAAAATGGTTTTTATGTTCACAGTATCCCACTTGTTACTTTTTATTTTTGTGGATCAAGGGTTGTTTTGCTGCTTTTTTCAGTTTATTGCGCCTATACTTGTATATATAGAATACATAATCGGCCTAAACTGAGGGAAAAAAAATTGTTTGGGGTACAGCGTTGCACGACCGCGCAATTGTCAGTTAAAGCGACGCAGTGCCGTATCTCAAAAGATAGCCTGGTCATTGAGCAGGCAAATCTTCTGGGGCTGAAGTGGTTAAATAATGTTTATATAAACAGAGAAAACCAGCACAGCAATAAACACAACAGCTGTAGGCAAAACAAACGATTTTTTAAGACTACAAAAGCATCGGTTGAAGAAGAGGTGTCCAGTGCTATCAAAACACTGAAAATAAACATAAGACACTCTCACAACTTATTATAAAACATAAATTTAGTACTCTTGGCGTGAACTGAATCCAACTAAAAAGACAATTTACCCATGATTCACATCCCAATCGCTCATTCTCACAAATAGTCCATATATTCCTATGGTGCCTGAAATCCTAACATCCAAAATGTTACCAATCCCATGGTCGGATCATAGTGCAATACTTACCACTATCGCCTCTACCATTCCAAAAGCACATGATCTGACTTGGCTTCTTAGAGATCACCTACTTAAAAACCCAACACATAAACGTAATATTGAACTTGCACCGAAGGAATACATTGTAGACAACTATACCCCTGATATATAACATTTAAAAACACTTTATATTCTTCTGACACTGAGCTGGATACATCCAAAGCAGATGAGTTCTTTTCCCACATTTCCCTCCCCCCATTATCCACAACACAGTTAGAGCTACTAGAGAAACCTGTATCGGTTGAAGAGGTGTCCAGCGCGATCAAAACACTGAAAACAAACAAAAAACCTGGCCCTGATGGATTTTCCGTACTATATTATCGTACATATATTAAAAAATTACCACCCACCTTAACTGATGCCCTAAACTCTATACTATCAGGTCACTCATTTAGACAGGAAACATTAACAGCAACTATTTGTATGCTTCCCAAACCAAACTCGGACTATAGCTCGAACAGATGCCATCTCTTTACTAAATGTAGATATTAAAATATTAGCCAAAATCCTTGCTACTAGACTTAATACATTCATTGGTAAAATTATACATCAAGACCAAGCAGGATTTTCCCTATCGGACAAGCAAGTGATAATATTAGGACAGGTCACCCTTCTATCACACGCTGCGAAATTACGGCGCATCCCAGCCCGTTTCCTCTCATATACAAAAAAAAAAAAAGGCATTTGATTCCATTTCATGGTCCTATATACACTATACTCTTAGTAAATTGGGATTTGGCCCCCCATTTATTACAATGGATCTCAGCACTTTACTGCAAACCTAAAGCGTACATTAAATATGCAGGTTACAAATCTGAAACATTCAACATAGAAAGGGGGCACACGTCAAGGATGCCCACTCTCACCTTTATTATTTGCTTTGCTTATTGAGCCTTTAGCACAAAAAGAAGAAAAAAAAAAAATGAACCTTCTATAACAGTCATAGAATTGGGAGGTTGTCACCACAAGATGAATATAAAAAAAAAAAAATATATACAACCACACCTTCGATCATCTAAGGCCTTATGGTTAATACTCAAAAATCTACAGCATTGAACATCTCGTTAACCACTACAGAAAAATTGTATAGATAAAAGTGCAGCGCCGGATAATAGACCAATATTTACCAAGTGAATATAATGTGTAGGCTTACACTAATGTAAAGTACATAAAATGATCAAAAATAAAAAACATCCAGTGAAAAAAAAAGAGTCCATATGTAATTAAGGTGTTGAAGAAAACACATGCATAATGAAACAAAATGTGACAACAAAAAAGTTCATACGTGAAGGTGTCCCAATAGAAGAATTCCGATAAAGGACCCTGAATCTGTATTCACCACTTGTGCTGCCCGTCACCTTTCAACAAATAATGGAGGCTTACCAGAAAGCCTGCGACCGCCCTTCTCAGGGGGGGAGGGTCAAGTCAGGCTTAGTAGAAACAGCAGGGACACTGTTAAGGACTCACTTCTCTCACAGGTGACCAGCTGGCATCAATAAGGAATAACTTCCATGGCACACTCACAGGAGACAAATGCTGCGCACCGATGGATAACTGAAGGGACAGGAGCCGCACGCCAATGAGCATTGAAGTTCATGGATGGGTCTTCATCCCAAGGGTTTAACAGTCCTTGTCGAATCCTTTTAGCAGCCTCCATCGGTGCACAGCACTTGTGAGAGAAGCGAGTCCTTAACAGTGTTCCTGCTGTTTCTACTAAGCCTGACTTGACCCCCCGGAGAAGGGCAGTCGCAGGCTTTCTGGTAAGCCATTTGTTGAAAGGTGACAGGCAGCACGAGTGGTGGAGAATACAGATTCAGGGTCCTGTATCGAAATTCATTCATTGGGACACCTTCACTTATGAACTTTGTTGTCATATTTTGTGTTTCATTATGCACATATTTTCTTCAACATATTAATTACGTATGGACTATTTTTTTACTGGATGTTTTTTATTTTTGATCATGATTAATTTTATATACTTTACATTAGTGTAAGCCTACACATTATATTCACTTGATAAATATTGGTCTATTATCCGGCAATGCACTTTTATTTATACATTTATCCCTCTGTGCCCTATAATCGGGGTTATAGTGCCTAGCAGCAGGACATCCTTTACCGTTTATTTTAGTAACCTGCATGTTATTTATTCACCATGCACCTAGTGCAATTCTTTTATAATCAGAAGAGTTGTATACACAATATTTTATGGTTACGTCCCATAGATTGTAAAACTTTAAAAAACCCAATCACTAAACATTCTCTAGCCATCTGGGATAGACTCAAAATCTCTCATGGTCTGCAATCCATACATAATCCACTTCTATCCTTTTCTCAAAAACCCAGCTTTCTATCCAGCATGGACTTATCCCAGATCTTTTCGGGCTTGGTCCAAAGCAGGTATAACATGTTTAAATCACATGATCCTAAGTACAACAATCCGTCCCTTTCCAGACTTATGCAAGTCTTTTGGGCTCCCTCAATCAGAAATATTTTGTTACCTTCAAAATCAGGAACTTTTGTATTACAGGACTCGTAAACAATTCAAGCTATGCATACAACTTATGATGGCCGCGAAACAGACAATAACTAAAGCATGGAAAACTCCCATACTAAGCATAGCAGAAACCAAGCACAGAATGAATCGGTCATTGTTGCATGCAAAAATGAAGCCCTAGATAAAGAATTTCTGAAAGGATATGAAGGTCTATGGAAACCATAGATCACACACACTGTTTACCTATAAACTTTGACCACCAGGTACTCCAGTCATGGTAACAAACATTTTTATATGCAACAATAATAAAACTATAAGAAAAGATTATGCCTCCGGAACTCCCATGCCCTCTGTCCCCCCCCACCTTTCCTTACCCTTATTTTCTTTTTTTCTTCTCTTCATTATTTCTCTCTTATTATTATTTCATAAAAGTACCCAACAGCAACAGGTGATATGGAATATATTTAAAATATCACACTCAGTAGTTTGATTCATACCGTATATACTCGAGTATAGGTCGATCCGAGTATAAGTCAAGGCCCCTAATTTACCACAAAAAAAACTGGGAAAAATGTATTGACCCAAGTACAAGACGAGGGTGAGAAAAGCAGCAGCTACTGTAAGTGGAAAAGAGGGTCAGCAATGCCCATCTGCAGCTGCATGCCTCCCTGTGTCCTGTGCATGTGTCCTTGTGTATGTGTGCATGCCTCCGTGTGGCGATCTCCTTCCTCCGTGGGCCGCTCTGCACCGATCAGCGTGTGATACCACCATTCGGCGGCCATTCTACTGTTCAAAAGCCACGCCTCCTCCTCGTCTGCGATGATAGGCATAACACTCCATTTCTCAGCAGTCAGCCTATCACGGACATGCTCTCATCCTCATACCACGGACGAGGATGAAAGAATGTCCATGATAGGCTGTACACTGACTGCTGGGAAATGAAGTTTTCTGCCTATCACAGACGAGGAGGCGGCGCGGCTTTTGAACAGTGGAATGGCCGCCGAATGGTAATATCACACGCTGGCCGCCGTCTGTATGACACGTTGAGCATGTAGGCAGATGGCGGTGACTCGAGTATAAGTTGAGGGGGGCACTTTCAGAAGAAAAAAAAAAAAAAAAAGAAGAAGAAGAAGGAGGAGAAGAAGGGCTGAAAATATCGACTTATACTCGAGTATATATGGTATACTTTATTCAAATGTTTAACACACACAAGAACTCAGACACAAATAGACTTAATTTTCTTTCATTATCTGATAATGATCCTCGAAATATTAATGTAAGCTAAAATTGAAACAGTCTGAAAACTATCACTTTGATAAATCGGGAACTTATCTAACATTAATTTTACCATCTGTGTGTTATATTAATACAATGCCGTAACCAGCTTCTTTATTTTACATGTAACTACTAATATACCTTTAATTGATACAATATGTTGATCTCTCAATAAAAACCTTTGAACGGGGAAAAAACTGTCCGACATTAGGCCTCTGTACAGCAGCCTGGCCGTCAGAAGCCAGCCGAATTGGCTGCCGTTTTCTCCAGCATGCCCATCGGCATCCGATCAGCACTTGCATACCTATTGTTATTCATATTGACTGATTCGCTTACAGTTCTTTTTAACATACTTTGTGTCTGTTCTGCCTCCATTCTTCTCTTCAGTGCGTTTTCCATAGAAAAAAAAAAAAAAATACTAAATGACAGTCTTCATTCCGAATATTAGAAATAGAGATATCTATACACATACACACACCTTTCTTCTAGCATTTCACCATAAGGCAGCAGATTTCATATATGGCAAGTGAAGGAAGAAAGTCAGACAATGACAGGGTGTGATCTGTGATTGAGTGTATACTGTCACTACTGAAGCTTGTTAACTGCTGGGAAAATCAAATCATAACCTCCTTCGTAGATAGGAGAGGAACCTGTCTAACCGGAAACACTATTGTCAACCGATACCAGTGACAGTAAAGTTATGTTTGTTTTCCTCATTAACCCTCTAGCATAGTTTATGCATCAGTATATTATATACAAGTCAAATGCAAACAAGAAATACCAGTACTGGTATAGTTCAAAGGAAAGCATTCATAAATTAGAAGTCACAGTGCTTGGTGAAGTACTGAGTGTCCAGTGATATCTGAATACATACATAGAATTGAAAGCTAAATGTTATTCATATCTTCTTACAGTAAGAGGTATTAAATGGACAATATATAGGAGAACAGAAGCTCCTTGATCAAAACTCTAATTGTAGATAGAGGGGATGGTTACAGGTACATTCACACAGGTAATTCGCACACTGCAAAGTTAGTTGGCAAGAACCTGCAAATTCCTGTTGCTAAATGACAATTATGTCCGCTGCTCAGCCCATACAATGCAATGACAGGCTGATGCGGCCACAGTTTTGTATCCAGCTATGATTACCACAGGGAATTGCTGTATGGGAACTTTTTACAGCTGCAGGAATTTGCAGATTCTTCCCAATGGAATTCTAAAGCCTCGTACACCCGATTGGATTTTCCGCAGATAAAATCTATGACTTTTGTCCGAAGGCGTGTGTCTGGATTTTGTCTTGCATACAAAAAACTGCAAGGAATTGTCGGCCAACAAACACTGACATACTACATGGTTTTTCAGCTCTTTAGAGCCACCCTCTGGGCTCCTCCTGCTAATTTTTTGTGTTAGTAGAAGTTTGGCGAGTGTTGATTCGCGCTTTTCAGTTAGTTTTTGAACGGCCGCTCGTCAACCAGACATGTTGCAGAATCGGAGGAGATAACGTATTATTTATTATTGGCCTTGGAGTTATTGCTTTAAACCCAAGGGAGGGGGACCAAAAATTGGTTGCTTTATTAAATTGTGACCAATTATGTCATATGCCTTTGCTGAGGGATCTCCAGGAGAATAATCTGGATGTTTTTCGAAATTATCCCTGGATGACGGACCCCTGCTTTCACCAACTCTTGACATTGTTGACCCCCTATATTAAGAAGCAGGACACATGCATGAGGCTTTTATTTTTTTTTGTTGTTGAATAATAAAATGATTTGATTTGTTATATTTTCTATATTTTTGGATGCATAGAATGCACTTTTTGGGTCAGCTCTATAACGGAATAATGGTGTTGGTGGTTACTTGCCTCCCCCCCAAAAAAGGGGAGCATAATAATATTCTTGATATCACTAGAAAAAAAATGCCTTTGAAAATTCGTTTGCAATAACTCCATCAGTATCACCAGCAAAGCAGCTTCATTATTATCCCAAAGAAGAAGAGAATGTGCGCTGCATTTCGAGTTTTACGAGTGTTTTGTTGCTCGTTTTCTGCTTAAACAGCAGCTTTCCCTCCCCTCCCCCTAATGCTGTCTATTGGCTAAACAAAAAAAAAAAGATTTTTTTTTTTTTTTTTTTTTATCTATACACTGTCTATACCCGATTTCAGAGCACCGCTTGGCACTTGCGTAACCGGCTGCCTCTCCTGATCTGAGAGCTAGAGTGGGAGGGGACGAAAATCCCCCGCTGAGGTCAGTCAGGAGGAGAGGAGGAGAGAGGCAGCCGGTCACATAAGCTTCAGCTGTTGACAGTTAAAATGGATGCAGCCAGACTCATTGGAGGGATATTTCTGTAGCATATTTGGCAAGTACAGAATATATAAAATATGCAAAGTGGTTATGGGGGGGGGGGGGGTGGAAGCTTCAGAATGGCAAAGATGTTTTTATTACAAAC
Organism: Lithobates clamitans; assembly: GCA_037952925.1. Lineage (NCBI taxonomy): Eukaryota > Metazoa > Chordata > Amphibia > Anura > Ranidae > Lithobates > Lithobates clamitans. Next base: position 386,663 of record JBBGZY010000465.1, read on the forward strand.
TATGTAAGCAGACTGCAGTTCCTCTTTAAGCTGCAAGCAAAAGTTGGAAGCCGGTGTCTTGCCGAGAAAGTTCCCCCGGCGGATAAGGACCCCCCTGTACTGCGTAGGCACAGTACGAACGGCTAAGGAGTGGCCGAAAATAGCCGAAGCTGAAAACCTTGAGTCAGCTGTACACGGCGCCTGTGCCCTGAGTCCAGGTTCAAACCCCACCATCCAAGTGGACCTAGAGGTAGAATAAAAAAAAAAAAAAAAAAAAAAAAAAAAAAGTGCCGAGCGAAGCGAGGCCATGCCCGAAGTGTGGCAAGCGAAGCGAGCCCATGAGGGGCCCTCTTACAGGCGCTGTGTACAGCTGATTTACAAGTATTCGGCTTCGGCTATTTCCGCCATCTCGTACTGCACAATCGCTGCACCTGCGCAGTACAGGGGGAGTACTTATCCGCCGAGGGGAACTCGGCAGAACACCGGGACAGCCAACGAGAGGTGAGCAGCAGCTGTGTGGAGGGAGCTTGTGTCAGATTCAACAGAGGGAGGACTGAGAGAGAGCTGGTGAGTGTGAGGACGGCATTCATTACTGTCATACACTGCAATGTCTTCTCTGGCAGCACTGTGTCCCTGGCTGGCTCTGTGTGCTTCCACACAAAGTCTGGTGACCATGCAGGCAGCCCCTGAGTGGTGTACACACGATGGGAACTATAGAGGAGTGCTGGAACCTGGGAGGCAGGTGAAATAATTTTGTGGGACAAGGGGACACTGATCAAAAGGGAGAGTACAAATTTCAGGCGATTTCTCTGTATGCATCCAGATCACACCGCACCGCAGGGGAACTCTTCAGACTGATGGTGGTGGTGGGGGAGGGCTTGGGTGCATGAAAAGCACCTCCCTGAAATTAGTTTTTGCAGGTTGGGATGTCTGCTAACCTGCAACAGGTTTCACTGCACATGTAATGGCTAACAGAGATATGGAGGTCTGCAGTGGGAGAGAAAAAAAAAAAAAAAATAATGCATAAAAAACCCACACCACACAATATTGTGGAAGACAATTGCGGTGTTTATACAATATATATGTATGTGAGCCCTCCTCATTTACAACCTACACTCCAGCTACTTAAAGCGTTTGTTACCCAAACACTTCATATTTCTGATATGTGCCTTTTGTACCATTTACGATTAAGTATCCTGTTCTCTTTGTATTGCTTCCTTTATTGCTTCCTGGTGTTCCTACTAGTCTTCAGTATTTATTTATTATTTATAATTTTTTTGTTTTATACATCTTTACAAAAAACGTTTTGCCTTTCAGTTCCATTTTAAACTGAAAGGGTTGTTTTACAAGGTGATTGTTTACAATCACTTTAATATCAGAGAAGAGATTTGGTGAGTCAGTTTTCAGCAGAAAGGTTTAATGACCTTTATATCAAAAGGAGACTTCTCTTGTATGACCACCTTAAGCCCTGGTTCACATTGATGGGATTTGGCATGTGATATGACATGTCAAATCGACAGCAATTGTAGTATCCAAATCGGTGCATCGCCGCACCGATTCCCAAAAGTAGTTTGTACTACTTTTGGCGATTTCGGGGTGCCATTTCCATTGAAATCTGTGCAGAAACCCACACAAATGTTTTCGAAATCACCCCCAAAGTCGGGACTAACATGCAGTAATGAAATCATGCAAGTTAGCTGAAATCGCACAATTCCCGCAGTTAGTGTGAACCAGGGCTAAAGCAATAAGATCTTTTTCAATCTTCAATTTACAGGGCTGCACAAGGGCACAATGTGAAGATCAGTGAAAACTGTGGAAATAAAAAAGGGAACAGAAAACTGAAGCGGTTCCCAAAGAGCCAAACAACCTTTAGGACCGATTCACACAGGTGTGATGTCCGAGATCGGATGTGATTCGCACCGCAAATCACACGCGATCTCTGTGCAATGCAATTTCATTCATACAGATAGTATGGCTGAATTTGCGTTGCATTTGGACCAAAGTCGCACAGGACCCTTTTTTTGGTCGGCAGCAGAATCGGATCGCATGGGTGTTCACATCTGATTCCTGTCCGAATTTGCCATTTGCACTGCGATATGCAAACTGCTTTGGGGGTGTCATTAACTTTTAATGGAAACTGCTGCCGGGAGACATGCAATGCGGGAACCCGCAGTGGATTTGCAGGGTACCCGCATCGCTGCAGTGTGAACCGGCCCTTAATCCTATGGATAAATTAAAACAAGAAGCCCCCTCCCACCTCAGTTTTCATCAGCTCAAATCGGTTTTAATTCAACAGAATGACCATATATATTTCCAGTGGTATAATTATTACAAAGTTGTCAGGGGATCTAGGAGCAGGGGCAGCGTGAGTGAACACCAAAAAATTATTCATGCAAGAATATTCTTTATCCCGCTTCATTTTAACCACTTGTAATGAGCATTTAAAATAGCTGGCTCATACAGAAAATGATTGACTACTTTTTGATCTGCTTTTTTTGAGTTTAAGGGGCAATCATTTCCAAATGACATGGCTGAAATCCTCCTGAGAAATTTGTACATGTCCATGTACTCTGCTGACACCCCCCTCCCCAAATTCTGCCGTGATAATTTATCGTCCATTGGCATATTAGGATATAATATTAAAATGCAATTACTGACACTGAGCAGTATCAGATTATGTTGTTCAATATTCAGCCTTCGGGGGCGCATGCATGGCGCGATGCGGGACAGACGTGTCTGAGCACAGTTCCGTCTGACCCGGTGTCTTGCTGAAAAAGTTCCCCCAGCGGATAATGACCCCCCCCCCCGTACTTCGCAGGCGCAGTTCTTGCGCAGTACGAAGCACTACCGAGCCTAAAATAGCCAAACATACACAGCCGAGAGTCACAGTACACCTGCCCCTTGCAGAGTACCACGAGCATCGGGAGAGTGCGGCAGCGTCGGGGAAAAATGTCCTGCTCATTGCGCAGGCGCCGTGTACAGCTGACTCACAGCTGTTCAGCTTTGGATATTTTCGGCAGCTCCCTTGTTCTTCGTACTGCGCAAGCGATGCGCCTGCGCAGTACAGGGGGTCATTAACCGCCGAGGGGACCTTGCTCGGCAGAACACCGGTCTGTCAAGACGGACTTCCCTGGGCTATTTAACCTGGATTTAGCCCAAACCACCCCAGCGTAACATACCAGTGCATGCCCATCCGGAAAAAGAGGACGAAAAAGCCACTCCCAGCACTCCCTGACAAACTATCTCCTAAACATGGAGAAATCTCAGGCAAAAAAGCTCCAAGACGGCGCCGACTCCTCCAGCACTCCCACGCCTGCACAGCAAGCAACTTCTAAAAAAAAACAGTGAGTACAGCACACCAAAGCGGACTTAGAGGAAGGTCTGCCAGCTATATATGAAAAATTAGCTGACGGGGGGAAAAAAAAAAAATAAAATAAAAAAAACACACCACACACACACAAAATATAAGAGTGCGTGGTATCCCAGAAATCGATCACCGACCTTGCACCTGCTATCTCCAAACTTTTCCACAACCTACTACCACACAAACAAATATCTGCATTCACCTGCGACAGGATTCACAGGGCTCCTCACCCCAAACCAACACCCGACAACCTCCACGTGACATCATCATGTGCATTAAAGACTCTTACTAAAGGAGGACATCATGCGCGCCTCCAGAAACACCCCAAACAGTGTTTGAGGGTCACAGGGTACAAATATACCCAGATATCTCACCAGCTATGCTTGATAGGAGCATCAGAATGAAAGAAGTCACCATCATTCTACAAACAGCCAGAATCAAGTATCGCTGGGGCTTCCCATTTAAACTCTGTGATACACAACGGCTCTACCTACACGGTATACATCATTGGAGGGAAAAGAACTCCTAGTAAAACTGGGCCTTCTGGATCCTGAGCCCCCTGTCCTTCCCCCTTCTACCCCACGATCATCACCTATTTGGTCAACCCCAGCTTCACACCGAAACCAACGTGACCAAAGAAGATGGCGATAATCACCCTAGGATTGACTCTCCACTTCATTCTAGATTGAATCCTTGATTTGTTCCCTTCTCACTGATTCAATTTAATATTCAATCGTGTTAATTCATTTTCCTCTTTTTTGGATCCAGTTTAAAGGTTCTTTCTGAACCAGTTTTGTGATTCCCTTGAATGCTATCCAGTTATCACAACAACCACCAGGAATGTGAGCCGAGTGCCCTCATGAGCATGCCTCCCTCACTCATGTACCACCTCACCAACTGAGCATTTTCACCTCATATTTTGAAAACGATTTTTTGGGTGGTGAGGAGGATAGAAGAAAGAAGGAAATAACCTTTTGGTACTACACCCCCCTTCCTCTTTTTTTTGGGGGGGTGGAGGGAAAGTATTAATGTTAATAATTCTCTCAGTTATATTCTCGTTTAATATTGTTCTCACATTATTATATTACAGTAAGTCTTATAAGCAGTGGACAGTGCTGAGAAATACCCCATTACTATGCACATTTTATGCAATTTCTCTTAGCCTTATTACAAGGTCATCTGGCTATACGCCACCTGACCCCCCTTTTATTATTTTTTTTTATTTTTTATTTTCTCTGCTTTTACATAGCCCATATGGCTCAGTTTAAAATTTGCATTCTATTTACTGGAAGTTTCTCATTAGTACATCATATATACCAAGTTATGCTTCTTGTGGTATTTCAAAGACACCCCCTTCAAAGCACAAAATACTGGATACATAATGACTCCATACATTTAAATCATACCGTTTCTATAGGTCATCCGAATGCTAAATCTAGACCATTCAGATATCAAGGATCTCTTCTACACTGTGTAACCAGAACATCTCAGGTAACCTCTAGCAGAAACAATCTTCAATATAGTCTATCTTAATGTTTCCTAATGGGTCTTAAAATCTTCTCTCAAAACGTCCAAGGTTTCAACTCCCCGCACAAACGCAAAAAAAAAATAAAAAAAAAAAACTTTCAACACTATAAAAGACTAGATGCAAACATAATTCTGATGCAAGAAACACATCTCTCACCCAAAATACTTTGTAAGATTTGTCAGTAAGCCATACTTCACATCAAAACCGGAGGAGTCGCCGTCTGTTCCCAATTCCATTATTTTTGATGTTCAGAATGTTTACAGAGATGACGACAGCCGCTTCATTATCAAAAGGAAAGATTAACAACCGTTTACTGACACTATCAATCATCAGTATACGCCCCCAATAAATCCCAACATTCCTTTTTTAAAAAAAATTTTTGATACCCTTGACCCATATAGCTCCCCACACATGATTCTAGGCGGGGACTTAAATATGGCTGCTCACCCAGCTCTGGATAGAAGCCGAATAGTCCCTTCTTCTAAAACCTTCTCCAAATTTATGAATAGGACTTAGCGGGCTGTAGCTGATAGCTTCCTGGAGAGCCCATAACATAGGCAATAAAGAATACACCCATTATTCCCACCCTCACGATTGCTATGCCCGACTAGACTATATCTTTTGTACACCAATCCTGCTCGCCAACTCAACCAAAGCATACGTTTGCCCATGGTCCGATCACAACATGGTCTCATTTGACACATCTCATTAGGGCTGACCCAAACTCCCTTCAATTGGCGCCGAAACAATTCCCTTCTAACAGACCCCTCCAGTATCCACTCATATTGAAAATTATTTCACTGAAAACTCTACAGAGGATATTCTTCCCACAACACTTTGGCCAGCACACAAAGCTGTTTTGAGAGGTCACCTTATCAGCATTGCAGCAGCCAAAAACAAGAATAGGCTTACAGCAATTAAGTGCCTCACTAAAGACCTAGATCACTTATACAGTACCTGACAGCGAGAATGTGTTTCCAGCGCGATCCCATTGCGCTGGTTCTCGGAGACAAGGTACTGTGCATCTTGCGCTGGCTCGCTTATCGGGAAAGGAAAATGTTTTTTTCCCCCTTTCGCTATGATCGAAAGGCATTGCTGACAGCTGTCTGGTATGAATCATGAGGGGGGAATGCCGCGCCAAATTTTAAATAAAAAACCAGCATGGGTTCCCCCCAGGGGCATACCAGGCCCTTAGGTCTGGTATGGATTTTAAGGGGAACCCCCTACGCCTAAAAACCAGCATGGGGTCACCCCCAAAATCCATACCAGACCCTTATCCGAGCATGCAGCCCGGCCGGTCAGGAAAGTGGGTGGGGACGAGCAAGCGCCCACCCTCCTGAACCGTACCAGACCGCATGCCCTCAACATGGGGGGGGGTGGGCGCTTTGGGGCAGGGGGGCACCTTGCGGCCCCCCCCACCCCAAAGCACCTTGTCCCCATGTTGATGAGGACAAGGGCCTGGCCGTTGGTTGTCAAGGTCTGCAGGCAGGGGGCTTATCGGAATCCGGGAGCCCCCTTTAATAAGATCCCGGCCCCCCCACCCATCGTACCCCTACCCATTCAACTGGGGGGGAAAAGCGTCAAAAAAAAAAAAAAAAAAATATCACACTACACAGGTTTTTATAGTAATTAGGCAGCTCCGAGGGTCTTCTGACTTCAGGGGTCTTCTTCTGACATCTACGCTCTCTGGCCTCTTCTCTCGGTGTCCGGTTCTTCTCCCGCTCTCCGGCCTCTTCTCCCGCTCTCCAAATCTTCTGCTGGGCTCCTCCGCTATCTGCTCTTTTGCTAGCAATGGCCCGGTCTTCTCCGCCATCTTGTGCCTTCTCTTCTTCAGATGTTGACACGACGCTCTCTCACGCTGTAATGCTGACTTATATAGGCATGGGGCGTGGTCACCGGGTGATGTCCCCCGGTGACCCCGCCCCCTTATGACATCACAGTCCCATCATGTCCCGGGACTGTGACAGAAAAAGCTCTTTAGATTTTCTAAAGCTAAATTTTTGTTACATGGAAAATCTGCATCTACCATGTTTGCACGAAAAAAACTCAACCAAGAACAAAAACCACCACATTTGTACAAACTACGTGACCAAAATGGTAACTTGGTTACCCACCCCCAAGAAGTCCTAGAAATATTTATTCCTTTTACAAAAACCTTCTTTCAGAGCCAAAACCAAAGCTCATCAATTGGTCCTACCTAAATAGTCTCCTCCAGATTCTTTTGGAATCTGATAAATTTAAACATGGCTTTTACATGGCTTCAATGCCCTCTATCATTCTCCATATACCAAAATCAAAATTCCAGGTAATAACTCAAAATTCTTCCCTCTGAGCAGAGGAACTAGGCAGGGCTGTCCTCTATCCCCACTTTTATTTGCCCTAGCAATTGAACCCCTGGCTCATGCATTAATAAATAATAATATTAAAAGGTTACACCAAAGGCCCCAATGAATTTAAATTAAGCTTATACGCTGATGATGCCCTATTATTCTTATCCGATCCTTTTATCTCCATACCCAACCTTCTCAAAGAACTAAAAAATTTCCATAACATCTAAGGTCTGGGTATTAATATAAACAAATGTTCAGCTCTACCTATCAATCTCCTCTACAACAAAACTTCCCATTCACATGGAGCACACCATCCTTCAGATACCTCAGTGTCCATATCACCCCATCATTCAAATCAATCTACAAAAACAGAATTACCCTCCATTATTCTCCCACATTAGTTCCCTACTTAAAAAATGGTCCACATATCACATTTCTTTCCAGGGTAGTATCGGTGCCATCAGGATGTCAATCATTCCCAAACTTTTATATCAATGTCCCCAAAACCAGAATTCAGTCCCTCCAAAAAAGAGAAATATTTAATTTATCTGCGCAAACAAAAAACCTAGAGGCAGCTATTCTCTTATGCACAGACCACAAAATAATGGAGGCTTCGGCCTTCCAAACATATGGCACTACTTTCTTGCTGCCAGACTCACAACTTTCCCAATGGTTTGCCCCAATCCCCAATATCCCCTGGAAAATATTCGAGTCATTCTCAATCTCCCCTCTATACCTACAAGGCATATTATGGTCCAATAAGTACAATTATCATATATTAAGTAAAACCAACATGATAGTTGCCCAATTCTTCCAACTATGGGAAAGGTCAAAGATCCCTTTAAACAACTTCTAGCACCCCTCCTCTACCCTCATACCTAGGAGAGGCTAGATTCATGCATTCCTACAATGACTATACCACATTCATAATATGGATTGAAAATAACCTTACCACATTGGGATCTTTCATCACTAAATCAGAATTCCCTCCCTTTGACACACTTCTAACAAAATACAATCTACCCCACTCAGAGCTCACCCACTACAATCAAATAAAATTTCTTTTCACTACAAATCCATACCTCAAATACCATCTTTGAACAAATATGCATACATTCCTCAAGAGACAGAGGCCTAATCTCACAACCTTATAGACACATAAATTCCCTCTATGCCAGAAAAATCTGCTCTAATGATACACTAGGAGACTGAGTTGGATTGTTCTTTCACCTCTGAGCTATGAAGTGTTATGATTGACAATCTCTGCAAAAGCAATAGAGCGATCTCTTTTAGGGAATCCCCTAATTAAATGGTTCTCAAGATGGTATATGACCGCTACCAAAATACACTCCTGTTACCCTGAAACATCCCCCAACTATTTTAGGGGCTGCTTAGAACATGGTATTTTCGTACACATTTTCTGGAGTTGTGATCGCCTCAAACCCATCTGGCAAGCAGCTATGGCCAGAATTGAAGAATCTTCAAAACAAAAAAAATCTCCCTCACCCCACAAATATGCATTCTATATGCCAATGTTCCAAACACACCAGTACCTTGCGTCAGACTGCTACATTCATTGATCAGTTCAATGGATGATAGCACTTAACTGGAGAACCAACAATCTATCATGGACGCAGGTTCTGTGTCGGATGAAAATGCTTAAACTTTCAGAAAGGTTTCACCATACGCTTCATGAAAGCATATATATCTTTAATAATAAATGGAACTACTGGATCTTGCCATAACTCCTCACCGATACAATACTTCCTTGAGTAATCCACTAAAAGATAACTTTGTCTTTCAAAAACTGTAATTATATGTCATTATCAATATTTAGAATGAGAGATATCTATCTATCTATATATAATTCTGCTCTTTTGAGTTCTGTTCACTATGGCCAAAAACAATTGAATATTTAGCCGGATTAACAATTAGAAAACTGAAAAAACATCCCTAAAATTAAAAAAATTTTCAACTAAAAATTCTACTAGTGCATAGCCAACTTAAACTGCGGATGTATCGCATCGCATTCTAGCACATTATGAAATTCTCACCTTGGAACGAAGCCCTCCAGCGTTGTACAGTCACCTCTGAAAAGGCTGACATGTTCCCTGGTCTGTCTTCGGGGTTTGCGTGCTCTGGCTGTGTGATTGGCGCACAGGAGCCCTCGGTTTCGTCACGAAGCTCGGAATTTCCGGCAAGGTATGCCAAACCTTCAGAGCGCATGCTTCAGTAATGTCACTGGTTGCATGCAGGATGAATATGTCCTAAACTGTGCACGTTTAGGAGATATTCATTTTACCTACAGGTAAGGCTTACCTGTAGGTAAAGATGACCAAGCGGTGTTTACTACCGCTTTAAGCCCAGGTTCACACTGCTGTGGGTAAGAAATTTTAAACCGGCAATGCAGTCTGATTTCGGGCCTGATTTGGCAGACATCTGTGCGGGTTGCTGCACAGATGTCTATTCAATTCGCCCCCCGAAGTTGCCAATAGTACTACATGAACTACTTTTGGGAATCGGTGTGGTGCCGCAAAGCCAGCACTGAACCAATTAGGACGGTGCCATTGCCGGCAATAGCCGCCGATTTGGCATGCGATTTGAATTCAGCTCACCAGAGGCTATTCATTTCTATCAGTTTTTAGGTGCACCATTTAATAGGATATTCTATTACAGCCTTTGTAGCACCAAAATGATTGCATGGTGTGAACTATGACATCTTAGCAGGGGACAAGACCTGGTGGGATAAGTACACATAAAGACAATTGTCCAGGATAATAAGGAGTAAGAAGATTGTGCTTAGAAAGTGTCACTCTCTTAGTAATGTCACACACTCTGCATGACAACAGTGAATTGTCACCCCTCCCTAATTAAGACAAAAAGGTTTATACTTTGAAAGGAAATCAGTAGCCATTTAACACTTGGAGCCCATTAAGATCTATGCATGTGCATAGAGGTGCAGTATTTTGTAGTGTTAAACAGGAGCATGGACACAAGTGCATTTCCTTTGTAAGTTGACAGTTTTAATACTTGTTTCTAATACATTTTCACTTAAGGCTATAGAATGGATTGAGTTAACAGCCATTGATCAAGACTCGTTAATACCCTGTTGCCAACGCAAAATGAAAATGCATGTTACATGAGCTGTCATTGACTTCATTAGGTCTCCCAATGCACTAAAGGCTCTGAATGTTGCATTTTCCAAAATGCACTGCCGCATCAACGTCACCTGCTCACTGTGCGCTCATGCCCCCTCCCAATCAGGTGAAAAAAAATGGGGAGGATTTATATGGCACCAACAGTTTATGCAGCCATCACTCTAGCTTTCAATGTGTCACTGAAATTAGATAATACTTCATTAAAAGGTGAAGCGGAGTGCATGTGTTTTAGCATGTCAAAAACGCAAAAGCATAAATAGGCCTTATTCTGTGATGTTAACCCTCCAAGCAGTGTTGCCAACCTTCTGCAGCATTTTTTTACTAAAAAAAAAAACATAAAATTTACTGGCAGAGCACATTTTTTACTGACAACCTGAAAAAAAATGACAGATATCCTATTAAAAACTAAGACAACTAGTATTAAACACAATATGGAAACTCTGACAATACTCCTAAAAAGTAATTTGCCTGGTTCAGAATTAAAAACACAGCATGGCAAATTATGAGCCCCTGATATTTACAGACAGTTAAAAAAAAAAAAATAAATAAATAGGGAAATCAGATTTTTACAAACTGTCAGTAAATTTACTGATAGTTGGCAACCCTGCCTCCAAGTGCCAAATGTGTTTAAACCCCTATATGATCAATGCATAGATTACACTGTTCAAGTTAAGTTACCAATGGGGTTACAGTGTGGGTGCCACCCTAAAGGCCATTTTGTCTGTACTGCCACAATCTCCTGCAGTTACTGCTTTTAAAGTAGTTTAAAACCCTTACAAATCCACTTTTTGCTACAGGTAAGCCTATAATAAGGTTTACCTGTAGCTACCCCGGATATCTCCTAAACCTATATGGTTTAGGAGATATCCCCTGTATCCGCATGTGCCAACGTCATCGGCACATGCGCACTGAAGCAAACAACACGTACTTTGCTTCAGTGAGTGTGCTGTTACCGGCGGCTCCCGCGTGCATGCGCAGGAGTGACGTCATCGCCAATCACAGCGCCGGAGCCACGATACCCGAAAGTAACTCGGGAGCGATGTCGCCGGCCGGTGCTGTGTAGGGCACTGCAACAGGGGCTTCGATCTCAGGTGAGCATTACATAATGAACTAGTATGCTATGCATACTAGCTCATTATGCCTTTGTCTTGCAGGGTTCCCCCCCCCCCTCCGATGTGAGTTTACAACCACTTTAAGCTGATTTTTGGGCAACTTGTTTGCAGCATTGCATGACTGTGTGTGAGTAGAAGTATAGTGTTTGGAGGTCCTTGCAATAAATTTTTTTTGGTAGGACCCTGCAATCAAATTGCTGGTATGTTGAGGTGAAGGAACTTTTCCTAGGGTCACAAAATGATCTGAACAGTTTTGGAAATTAAACATTGTACAATTTAGCAACTGAGTGCCAATGGAAAAATGCAATAAAAGTTCTCACCACAGATAAACCATATATATTAGCATGTGTTGAAACAACCAAAAGATAACTGGGATCTACATTAAAAAAAATAAAAATAAAACCCCATGCCCTATGGTGTGATGGTGTATTCAAATTCATATAGCGTTTGCTATTTTTGATGCTGTAGCAGAAGATATGGAAACTGGCCACCAAAATAAGCTTTATAGTCCTCCCTAATTGAAACAACATACGAATTCACACAGTATTAAAGATACTAAAATTAACTCACCTGAATATGTGTCTAGAGCAGTTGGCTGGTACTCAGTGGGGTAGCCATTTATAGTGTAGCTAACCACCAGGCTCGTCTTTCCTACTGCACCATCTCCCACAAGGACACATTTGATTCCAAGCTCCTGGCTGCTGGGCCTTGATGAATTTCTCCTCCTCAGGAATCCAGATAATTGTGGATTTAACCTTTTCCCATCAGAGCAATCCAGCATCACTTGTGGAGGCATAATACAGGTCCAGAAGCCAGTTCTGATATTTTCAATAACGACCTAGCAGACAAATCCACTTTTTCTTCTACTCAGGAGTCTCCCAATGCTTCTTGAGATATCCTTATAACAGGGAAATGTCTACATTATTGATGTTCCAAGACTTTTCACTCCAAGCATTTCCTCTCTCTCCCTCATTCACAACAGGTGTGACTATATCATGCTCTGCTTTCCAACTGCTCTTAGCCAGCCCTATTTACAATTTCCCTCCCCATAGTAATTGGAGCCTGCTACTTAGCAGACAATACTCCTGCAATGTTAATCTACAATCTACAGTACTGAGTCACTTAAACTCTCTATTTAATTATTTAAGATTTAAAAGAGATTAACAAATATAAACAAAACTACAAACAGGATTGTATTTGTAATAGCAATAAAATGGGGAAAAAAAGGCTAAAAAAGTTGGCAATGCCTGTGCTTACTTAAACCATATGGTAAAAAAGCAGGAGTAGTATGGCGCTGCCCTTATGGAGACAAAAAATGTTTTTCTTCTTTGTAGTGAATGTATTGCCTAGTGTCCTTATAGAATTGCTTCTAAAACCGGTATGTGTTCAAAAGTTGAATAAAACTGTGACTGGTGGTGAATATTTCTATTAAAAATGAAAATACAACTGGTGATCCAATTGTTCAACAAAGATGCATAGTGCCCTTTAAATTAGGTAATAAAGTAGTTGTGGATATGGATACAATATCATCTAGGTGGAAAGTGTTAAAAACAATACAATGCCACCTAAGTGGAAAGTATTAGAAAATGGTAAAAAAGCAGGAGTAGTATGGCGCTGCCCTTATGGAGACAAAAATATATTTTCTTCTTTGTAGTGAATGTATTGCCTAGTGTCCTTATAGAATTGCTTCTAAAACCTGTATGTGTTCAAAAATTGAATAAAACTATGACTGGTGGCGAATATTTCTATTAGAAGTGAATTTTTTTTCATTTTTTGTCTCCATAAGGGCAGCGCCATACTACTCCTGCTTTTTTACCATTTTCTAATACTTTCCACTTAGGTGGTATTGTATGTGTAGAGGCAGCAGCCATATCCATAACTAAAACACTCAATTCATTGCGCGGATTTACCCCATACACCTATTACTTAAACCATAACATTTACTTATTACATATCCTCCAAAATAATAAAACATGCATCTATCTAGACTAGGTCCAGAAATTGCCTGTTCTTTAGCATGTGCAGTTTTTATAATTGTGGGTTGTATTTACTATGGGCATATATTAGTTTCCTGTCGCATCATGGCAGCATACACCTACGGGGGTTGTGGCTCCGTCCCCGCAACCTGATAGGACCGCGTAGCTATTAAACTCTGAGAGGGCACCCGCCCCAGTATTCTCCTTTTTTTCCTCACCTGTCAAGGACCGAACATGCATCCCTTACCACTCTCGCCCCAGCCAGGTTCTAGCCTCTCCTGGGTGGAAATCCTTTCCTGTACAGCCTCTAAATGAGCTAAAGGGAAGGAACCCCACTCTGATGGTCTCAGGGGTATGTTAATAACGCATCACAAACCTTAAATAGGTTTACTGCCTGCAGCGGTCTCCAGCTTCTCTTCTGAGCGCTTGGGGAGGGAAACTTTCCCTTTTTCTCTGCCTCCATCAGCGTCTCTGAGCCCTGTCACTCCTCTCTGCTCCATGTGTATAGCGACGAGCGTCTCAGCTCTTTCGCGCATGCGCAGATAGCTGTATCTCGTCCATGGATTCCCTTTCCAGCTTCCAAGATGGCGCTGGATACCTCGGAGCGCTTCTGCGCATGCGCGAGCGTGACATCATCACCGTCGCAACGGCGTTTAAAAGGCTGTATTGTCAGCATTTTTGTCTCCTGAGATTGCAAGGGGGGAAAAAACAACCAGATTTTTGCTGTATTATCCAGCTGCACTGCCCTGTTTCTCTCTCTCCCTCTCTCCACGTACCAGGTAAGCTCTCTGGCCTCTTTTTCATGCTCACTATGCCTGCTTATACTCATTCATGCTAATCTACCTATATGTTATAGGTCTGGTTCATTCACCTTTCATGGAGGCCGCTGCCCCGGTAGACCATCGCAAGCCTACTAGGTAAGAGGGGATGATTGGTAAGTATGAAGAAAAAGGAAAAAAGAGAGCCTTTACTAATCCTGTTTAAATTGAACAGCCCCACCAGGTCTTCCAGATCATCATATTCAAGATGAGGGGAGCCTTCAAGAAGGAGCCGCTCAAGCCACCGGCAGAGTCGCTCAGAGCGCGACAGAAGTCGCTCAAGTCGCAGAAGCCGCTCAAGCCCCAGGAGAAGCAGATCAAGTCGCAGAAGAAGCCGATCAAAATCACGGCATAGTCACTCCCATCACAAGAAATCCCCTGAACCCAGGAAATCTCCTGTCACCCAGCCTTCCGGTCTATCCGGGAATTCTTGCTGGATTTGTGGTGCTACAGCGCTTCCAGACAAACTAGCCTGTCGCGCATGCTTCAACGAGGCAACTAGAGACAGAGAAACAAATACAAGGGAGTCAATTAGAGAGCCATCCCTTCAAATTGCAGGGCCCGAGGTCAGCAGACCTATACAAAGCACTTCATCCGCTGCTCCATCATCATCAAAGAAGTCAGATCCTCTTTCTGACAATGATGATCTAGAGACATCCACCGGCTTTGATTTTTCACTAATCGATCCATTCATGAAGTCAGTAAAGGAAGCAATCGATTGGGTGGAGGAAAAAGAAACTCCTCAAAAATTGAGACTTTCCCGTTCATTGACGAACTTGAGGATCTAATTAAGGATGAGTGGCAGAAGCCTGAGAAAAAAAACAGCCTCAGTAACAGATTAGCAAAGCTCTATCCACTTAAAGAGCCTAACGTCAACCCACTAATATCTCCTCCAGTGGTCGACTCCTCTCTGATGCGCCTCGCTAGGCACGTAACACTCCCAATAGAGGACGCAGTCACATTCAAAGTTGTCCTGGATAGAAAGATCGACCTGGATCTTAAAAGAACCTACCTGTCAGCAGGTGGCGCTTGCAGGCCAGCAATAGCACTGGCTGCTGTCAGTAGGGCTATCTCAAGCTGGTCCACTAATGCAGAGAAACTGGTGTCAGAAGGAGTAGAACAAGAAAAAGTTATCTCAGCCCTCCAAGAGCTTAGTCTTGCAGGCGACTTTGTCGCAGAAGCCTCCGTGGATATAATTAAAACTACTTCAAGAGCAATGTTAAGTTCAGTAATGGCCAGAAGGGCGCTTTGGTTAAAACCCTGGTCGGCAGATCCCTCCTCACAGTCCAACTGGTGTAAAATACCTTTTGATGGCACAAATCTTTTTGGAGAAAAGCTGGACTCTGCCATTTCTAATGTCACTGGTGGGAAATCGGGACTCATTCCTTCAGATAGAAGGCCCAGACAGCAGAGACCACCTGCTTCTAGAAGTAATCTCCCGGATAAATACAGGGAGGCAAAATCTTACAGGCCTGGAAAAGAGTATAGGAGGAACTGGAAGAACCCCCAGTCATCATCTCTCAAGCTCCAAAAGTCTAAGAACCCTACCACAGGGGATCAAAAGTCTTTTTGAAGGTGTGTCCGCCCAACCAGCTCTAGTAGGGGCCAGGCTCATGAGATACAAGCAGGTCTGGGCGGTAACAATAAAGGACCCATGGACAGTAGATACTGTCCAGTTTGGGCACAAATGGAAATTCAAGACACGGTCACCAAGAGACCAATTCTGTATAACCAGACTACCGGCATCTCGAGAGAAAAGGACGCTACTAACAAAATACGTCCAAGATTTGTTCCCGAAAGAAGCCATAGTGGAAGTTCCACTATCCCAAAGGACAATGGGATTCTACTCCCTGTTGTTTTTGGTGAAGAAAAAAACAGGGGACCTCCGTCCTGTTCTGGACTTAAAGAATCTCAATCGTCTCAGTCGAGACATTCAAAACGGAGAGCCTGCAGTCAATTCCTCGGGCCATGAATATCGGGGATTGGATGCTTTCCGTCGATTTACAGAACGTTTATCTGCACATTCCCATTCATATTTCATTTCAAAAGTTTCTCCGCTTTGCGGTAGGCCATCGCCATTTCCAATTCTGGAGTCTCCCGTTCGGGATCTCCACCGCTGCAAGAACATTCACCAAAGTCTTACTGCCAGTAATAGCCTTACTGAGGGAACAAAGCTTGAGGGTCAATCATTACCTGGACGACATCCTCCTGCTAGCAGACAATCGGGATTCCCTTCTACTGCATCGATCCATTCTGACCACCACCCTACAAAACTTTGGCTGGATTATAAACTGGGGGAAAAGCAACTTACAGCCCACCCAGAGAATGATATTCCTGGGGGTGGAACTAGATACCCGCCTCAACACGATAGAACTCCCGCGGGAAAAAATTCCCAGTCTAATTCAGAAGGCAAAGAAGCTATTAGCTTCTACCAAACTGCCAGCCAGAGAGTACCTCAGCATATTGGGATCATTCTCAGCAACCATCCCGATGGTACAATGGGCTCAATGGAACACAAGACCCCTGCAAGCATCACTTTTAAGACAGTGGAACGGGGTGTCATTTTCTCAGCCAATCGCAATCCAGAAAGAAGTGAAACAATTACTCTGGTGGTGGACCAGATTGAACAATCTGAAGAGATGCAGGCATATAGTCCCCCTTCTCCAAGAAGTAATCACTTCGGACACCAGCCTAAAGGGTTGGGGGGCACATTACCGCCATCTCGCAGTCCAAGGCCTTTGGACATTCAAGACACAGAATGTGGTTTCAAATATCTTGGAGATGAAAGCAGCATTCCAAGCTCTGTTAGCCTTCAGCCCCCTCCTCAGGGGGAAGGAAGTCCTATTAAAATTGGACAACAGGGCGGCAGTTGCCTATACCAACAGGCAGGGAGGCACCAGGAGTCGCTCCATGATGCAGGAAGTCTGCCCAGTCTTCAAGTGGGCACAGCTGAACCTGCCGGTGTCGGGACTAACGGCAATGTACGTCCCAGGAGTTCAAAACCAACTAGCCAACTCTCTAAGTTGGACCTTTGTATCCAACAACGAGTGGGCTTTAAGCCACCAAGAAACAACAAAGGCGCCTCTAAGTGCAGAAGATTAACAATTTTAATGCCCCAAAAAGGGTTAAAAACACTTACAGAATGGAAGTAGTAATCAGGCACATCATAATTTAAGCTGCATTGGAGGGGGTAGCGGTCAGAGGGAGCCTTCAGATGGGATGGATGTGATCACTGAACACAGCGGTGTAGGACACAGGAAGCTGCTGTGAGGCCGGCGTCATCAGCTGGAAAGACGGCGAACCCGGAAGTGATGTCATCCACTGGGCGGCTAGTGGATGACATCACTTCCGAGTTCGCCGTCTTTCCAGCTGATGACGCCGGCCTCACAGCAGCTTCCTGTGTCCTACACCGCTGTGTTCAGTGATCACATCCATCCCATCTGAAGGCTCCCTCTGACCGCTACCCCCTCCAATGCAGCTTAAATTATGATGTGCCTGACTACTACTTCCATTCTGTAAGTGTTTTTAACCCTTTTTGGGGCATTAAAATTGTTAATCTTCTGCACTTAGAGGCGCCTTTGTTCTTTCTTTGTGTCATTATAGAGCCTGCTTCAAGCTTTTAAAGTTGCAGCCCTTTTTGCTGAAGATCATCCCACCATCCCACCATCCTTATCAACACCTTTCTTTTCATTTTGGACTGCCTATTTTTAATAGAGACATTTTCTGGATCACGTTAGTCCTGTGCGCCCTATAAACCTCTTTTTATTTTAAGCCACCAAGCCTTTACCCTCATAACCAAAACCTGGGGGATACCAGATATAGACCTGGCAGCAACACCGATGCGTTCTGCGCATGTGCGGTCCCGGAACGAAAGCGAGGCCTGCTTCGCGCATGCGCACGAGGATCGCGGGCCTGGCGCGCCCGTGACGTCACGCGACGCCAATTTTAAAAACTTCCCTGAGCACCTGTAGAGCCTACCCCAGGTAAGTGCAGTTCAGATGGGTCTGAACTTTGCCTGTTTGCCTTTTTTATGATATATCTGATGTATCCTATGTTCACCTGCAGTGATTCCAAGCATCAGCCATGGACTCTTCACTGTCTCCTGGTGGCCAATCCTCTCACAGCAGGTAGGATTGGAAAGTGTTTTTTCTTTACTTGCCTGCTGGGGGGACTGAGAGTGTAGAGTGTAGGGCATTATTCTGATTTGTGCCTTTTCTCTCTCTCTATTCCTATCTTTCTCCTTTCCTCAGTCCTTCTAGGTCTGACAAAAGACAAAGTAGTTCCCGCAGAAGCAGCGGGTCTTCTAAACCACACCACCGGCATTCCTCCTCTGGCTCTAGACACCATGGTTCATCCTCTAAGTCTAAAGGCCACAGTAGAGGTTCTCCTCACCCCCCCCCCTCATCTCATAGTAGGGGATCGGAGAAATTATGTTGGGGATGCAGGGCCCCAGTTCCTGCCAGCAAGTCTCTCTGTGACCGCTGTTTCTCTAGAGCAGCTAATGAGAGGGAAGGTGCAGACCAACACCTGGAAACACTAATTAAGCGAGTCGTGAAAGAGTCGCTGCAGGAGAAAGACGCTGCAAAGCGTCGTGATTCTCCTCCAGATCCACTGATTTCCCTATCAGAAGAGGGTCCAGTCCATGAGACGTTGGAGTCTTCTCAACCTAGTCACCAGTCAGCTCCCCCTTCAGATAGAGGGTCAAAAGCAGATGATCCTGGGATGGGCTTTCAATATGCCCTGATTCCTTCTCTGGTGAAAGCTGTTAAAGACGCTTTGAATTGGGAAGATCCAATAATTTCTCCTCCTAAACAGAAAACGTTTTTCAAACAGCTCAGCAAGGAGCGTCATTATTTTCCTTTCCTCACTGAAGTAGGAGCCATAATATCTGAAGAATGGGGCAAGATGGATAGAAAAAGTTCCATGCAATCTAAAATATCAAAACTTCAAAAGGAAGAAGAGGTTAAACACCTTGAGTCAGCTCCCTTGGTAGATGCTGCATTAATGAGACTTGTGAGGTATGTGACTCTCCCTCTCGAAGATACAGTCTCATTTAAAGATCCTCTGGAGAGACGGATTGATTCCGACCTAGAAAGGATTTATTTGACAGCAGGCACAGTGTGCAAACCTGCATTGGCCTTAGCAGCAGTCTCTAAAGCAGTGGTTCTCAACTCCAGTCCTCGGGACCCACCAACAGGCCAGATTTTAAGTATTACCTTGGGGAGTTGCAGACTAGAATACGGCAATCACTGAGCAGCAAGTGATATCACCTGTCATGTATTTCAGCTATCTTGCAAACCTGGCCTGTTGGTGGGCCCTGAGGACTGGAGTTGAGAACCACTGCTCTAAAGCTTTAGAGGCATGGTCAGACAATGTGAATCATTCTCTTAGAGGTATCTCTGAAGAAGCGGCCAAGAGCTCCCCTATTCAGGAAATCAGGTTAGCCTCTGCCTTTCTGGGGGAGGTCTCTATTGATGTTATTCGCCTCATGGCTCGGGTGATGTTGTCAGTGGTCACCGTCCGTCGGGCCTTGTAGCTCCGACCCTGGTTGGCGGATCCAGCTTCTAAACAGGCTTGGTGCCGTATTCCCTTTGAGGGTTCATCTCTCTCCGGCAACAAGCTTGATAGCTCCATTACCGGGCTACAGGTGGTAAATCAGGGTTCTTCCCTCAAGATAGACGTTTACAGAATCAGAAACGTACCTTTTCAAGAACGCAGAACACCGACCGTGCAAGGGAAGCACGTAGTTACAAGCCTGGTCAGGAATTTTCAAGATCCTGGAAATCCAGGCAGTCCTCTTTTAAAAAGCCCACAAGACGGGCTTCTACTGGTAACCAGGACTCCACTAAGTCCTTTTGAAATTGGGCCCGCTCAAACATGTCAGGTGAGGGCTCGCCTTCTCCACTTCTGGCATGTTTGGGCGGCCTCAATTTGGGATTTCTGGACTGTCAGGACGGTCTCCTCAGGCCACACCTGGGTTTTTAACAGCACTCCCAGACTAAGATTCATACCAACAAATCTTCCAAGTTCAGAGGAGAAGAAGCAAGTTCTTTTAGCTTACGTAAGCTCTTTATTAGCTCAAGGCGCAGCGATTCCTGTTCCAGATGGCGAACGAGGCGAAGGCATGTATTTCCCTCTATTCTTGGTGCAAAAGAAGAACACACATGGAGGCCTGTTATAGACCTGACTCATCTCAACCAGTTTATCCGAAAGGAAAAATTCAAGATGGAGTCACTATTAACGATTCAACAATCAGTTCATCTAGGAGACTGGTTGGTGTCAATAGACTTAAAAGATGCCTACTTTCATGTTCCAGTGGTGGCAAACTTCCAAAAGTTCCTTCGCTTTGCAGTAGGAGATGATCACTTACAGTTTACCTGCCTTCCGTTTGGTCTCACAATATCACCTCGGGTGTTCTCCAAGGTTCTGTTGGCTGTTGTTGCTCTGCTCCGAGTCAAAGGAGTTCGTCTTCACCACTATCTAGATGACCTCCTCCTTCTAGGCCAGCACAAGGGTCAACTTCTAGAGCACAGGAGTCTATTAATTGCCACTCTCCAAGAGTTTGGGTGGCTCCTGAATTTGGAGAAAAGGCACCTGAATCCATCTCAGTCCCTCATATTTCTAGGTGCCCATTTCAACACACTAGAAGGCACCATTTCGCTACCCGAGGAGAAGATTGTGGTGATCAGGGACAGGATCCGCTCAACACTCGCTTCATCTCACCTGTCCGCTCTTCAATGTCTGAAGGTGATTGGCACAATGGCAGCCACCATTCCCATGGTGAAGTGGCAAGAAAGGGTTTCTCCAACAATGGGATTCTCCCAGCAAGAGTCAGCGCATCCTCCTCACTCCATCCATGAGAGAGTCTCTCCTTTGGTGGCTCCAAGGGAAGAATCTCCACAACTGCTACTCGATTCTCCCCATTACATGGGTTACAGTAACCTCAGATGCCAGCAATCCGGGCTGGGGTGCTCATTGTCTGTCGGAAGTGGCTCAGGGCAGATGGAATTTGCAATCTCAGAGGATTGTATCCAATATACTGGAACTACGAGCAGCCTTTCAGACGCTCAGATCCTTCCACCATCTGATAGAAAACTCCTCAGTGATGCTCCGGTTGGATAATACAACCACAATGGCATACATAAGGAAGCAAGGTGGAACTGGCAGCTGGTCTCTCCTACGGGAGTTGGAGCCAATCATGAAATGGGCTCAGAAGAATCTGTCCAACATTTCGGCAGTCTACCTTCCAGGGGTCCAGAATGTACAGGCGGACTTTCTATCCCGTGTTCAAATGGACAACAATGAGTGGTCCCTGCACAGAGAGGTGTTCAAGTGGCTCCTGACACTGGGAGTGTCTCCAGAAGTGGACCTCTTTGCATCCCCATGCAATTACAAACTGACCAAGTATTATTCGAGGTTCCGGGATCCCCAAGCCTATGGGATAGATGCCCGCACGAATCGGTGGAGGTTCAGCACGGCGTATGCCTTTCCTCCGGTACCTGTGATACTCTAGTTTCTCCGCAGGCTCAGAACAGAGGAGGTGGAAGTCATAGCAATAATACCGTTTTGGCCCAACAGGCCATGGTTTCCCCTCTTAACTCTCCTCAGTTATCGGGATTCAATTCCTCTTCCTATCAGGCCGGATCTTCTGTCCCAAGGCACAATCCTGCATCCATGCCCTGTTCATCTACATCTCAGGGTCTGGTTTTTGAGAGGGGAAGGCTTGAAGCTTTCAGTTGTCCAGAAGAAGCCATTTCGACTCTTCTTAATGCCAGACGGAAGAGCACTAATAAAGTTTATAAACGTATCTGGTCCAAATTCACAGAACACATGGCCTCTAGACCTAATTCTTATGGTTCTCCAGAAGTCTACGATATCCTGAGCTTTCTGCAAACTGGGTTGGATTTGCCTCTAGCAGTAAGTTCCCTTTGTGTACAAATATCAGCCATCTCTGCGTTTACAGGAATTTCATGGGCTAACCACGCCCTGGTTCGCCAATTCTTCAAGGGTGCTATCAGGCTAAGACCTCAAAGAAAATCAAGGTTTCCTAAATGGGATCTTTCCCTTGTTCTAGATTTTCTTTCCACACTTGGAACAGATCCTGAAAATCCTCTATCAGTAAAAGACCTCACATTCAAGACCGTCTTCCTGGTGGCAGTAACTTCAGCCAAAAGAGTGTCTGAAATCAGAAACCTAGGTTCTAAAGAGCATTTCCTGACCTCTTTTCCGGATAGAGCAGTGTTAATTCCCATGCTGGGCTCGAACCCGAAAGTAACATCTATTTTTCACGAAAATCAAGAAATTGTGTTGCCTACCTTTGGCACAACAGAGGGTCAAGATGTCCATCCCCTTGATGTAGGACATACTTTGAGTCAATATTTGGAAGTTACGGAATCATTTAGACAAACAGACTTTCTTTTCATTCTTCTACAGGGAAAAAATAAAGGAAAACGAGCCTTAATTAGATCCATTTCTGCTTGGATAGTACAGACCATTCAAAGGGCTTTTAAAGTGAAGGGCTTGGCTCCTCCAGAGGCAGTGACTGCACACACAACTCGGAGTATCTCAACCTCTTGTACGGCTTCTCATGATGTCGCACCGGAAGTTATATTCAGAGTGGCTTCTTGGTCATCTATTAATACGTTTGTTTCCCACTATTGTGTTGAACCAGCCGCCTTGTCATCCGTTAATTTTGGTTTGAAAGTGCTGTCAGTGTTAAATTTATTTTCTTGCTCAGCATTGTGCCCACCCGGGTGTGTTTGGCGAGTTATTTCCCACACGTATGCTGCCATGGAGCCTGTCAGGAAAACAGAAAATTTATATCAAATACTTACCGTAATTTTCCTTTCCTGATAGGCTCCATGGCAGCAGGAGTCCCTCCCAATGCTTGGAGTAGGCTAGTTACAAAACACGGCTGGGAGCTCACAGCTGAAATTTATAGGGAGGGGTCCTATTGGGTAGTTATGGAGGCGGGGTCAACCCTCACACGTATGCTGCCATGGAGCCTATCAGGAAAGGAAAATTACGGTAAGTATTTGATATAAATTTTCCGTTTTTGTTGCACCTTGGGGCAATACTAAACATTATAAGTAAGATTTACTATTAGAACAGAAAAAGGAGGAGGCGCCGCTATCTGAGTGTGGAGTATTGAAAACAGCCATTTAGTAGTGATGAATAAATATAGTACTCACATTTGATGGAGGAAATATCAGCTAGTCATCTGCGGAAGTCTTAACATCTTTAGCAGAGACAAGGCAAGCGACTGATGTTGTGCAGAGATTGGCCAGGAAGCTTCTGGGTGGTGAGTAAGGATGAGCTCCGGTGTGTTAGCACAGCCCACGTGCAGAGCCCGCCAGGAAGTGGGCACTGCGCTGCGCTAATCACAGGCAGTGCAGTGAGATCTCTGCAGCCGCGCATCGGGACAATGTCTCACTGCCTGTGATTAGCGCAGCGCAGTGCCGACTTCCTGGCGGGCTCTGCGCGTGGGCTGTGTGAAGATGCCGGAGCTCATCCTTAGTGGTAAGAAGGAAGCACTAGTGAATGGAGAGGCCGGCGGTGTGGTGGGCATCAGCGTCTAGGTGCCCTTGGCTTGCTTGACACTCTTCTGAAATGCAGAGTTCGGCCAGGAAGTGGCTGGATAAAAAAAAGACAGGAATGCTCTGGTTGGGGAATCTAAACCACGTGCAAGGCCTCTGTGTCCTCGCCTGGCATGGCAATCTCCGCTGGCATGAGGTGATGACATCTGCACATGGTTTAGCTTCCCTAGCCACAGCGCTCCTGTCTTTCTGCCCAGCCACTTCCAGGCCAAATTCTGCATTTCAGAAGAGTGTCAAGCAAGGCAAGGACACACAGTTGTTGATTGTAACGAGCCCCTGCTCGCTCGGTTCCACTCTCCTGACACTCTTCTGCGGCTATTGAATCATATCGCAACGTCTGATGGTTTAATCATCCGATGCTACGGGTTTCGGACTACAGCTATGTGCCGTTTGAATCCAGTTGTGATAGCTCAGAACAAACACCAGGCAGGCTGTATGTAAGTTCAAACAGGAATCTCACCTTTATTGGATGCACACACACACACACTTTTATACATAGCAGTTTGAACACCCCGCCCCAACAACCACTCTCCTATTGGTCAATTGGAAAGTAAACTAGTCCTCACTCAGGTCCTCTTGGCCATGCAAATGAGGACTTGAAACAGGGTCAGCAGGGATTGATCCTATAGCTTTAATAGGAGGACTGATATGTGCAATGACACAGAGAAGCCTCAGGGGGTAATTAAAGTACATAAACAAACGGTCAAACACAGAACAATGCATTCCTTCCAGACCACAGAGCCATCTGGAGGCGGTTAGCCTTAAGACAGGGCGGGAGACCCACCACTGTGTAATAGAATCAAAGGAGAAATACTTCAGTATTCCAAGGTTCATGACAATACTCCCCCCTGGGAAACAGTCCAACAGCCACAGTGGGACCCCGAACGGGTCAACTCGAGGATGTTGGAAAAGTAATCTTAAGGTTCCAGGTCCATCTGCCGGGATAATCCATCCGCATTCACCATATAATTAATATTATCCAAAAAACACTACTACTTTAAACCATATATACACTTATAGATTATATTATTCTGTTCCTAGATTTGTAGGACAACACAGTTCCGCTTGTGGACACACTCTGCCCCATTATCTTCCTTTCTTCCTGCCCGATGTCGCATCTATATATTTATGCTGCCTCGGCTCCCGTGGAGAGGTTATGTTCCTGGCCCCCCTTGTAACCACCACCGCGCACTGCACTTGCTGCCTGAGTTGGTGAGTGTGTTTGGTAAGAACAGCTACATTTATTCAATGTTCATTTATTTATTTTTTACTTTTTCATATGGACACTATGGTTCATTATACTTTTTTATATACATTTCATAGGAAATTTGATCGCATCAGCTCCTGATGAGTGGGGATACACCCACGAAACGCGTCAAGCTTTATTTTTTGATGCCCCAGCTACATCTTATATGGAGCCATAGTTAGTTATTTATATCTTCTATTTCTTTGAATTATATCAATTGTTTCTCTACTCAATAAATGCACATTTACCATGTGTGTGCACGTGTCGCTATCAGGCATGTTGTTGCTAGCAATATTATGCTTTATTACTTTTTTATTTATATTAGATCATGTGCTGCTATATGTGTATACTTTTTATTATGTTTATGCTATGTATACATCTCCTATACATATATGTAATGAATTTTTTACTGTATATGAAATGAATACTTTTTTATTGCCTGCCATTGTGTACAATCAATAAACATTTCATAACGCATTTCTAAATATGGTTTATTCTGCCTCCACTACCCAAGCGCTTCATTTAAAGTCCCAACTTCCTTTTCTAAGTGTACCATATACCGGGATGGAGCCACTTAATTGTGCCTCATTTAAAGTCCCAAACAACCCCCACATATTTTCCCATCCGCATTCCCGTTTTGAGGCCCTGGTCGATATTGTATGGTGAAACTGTACGGTTGCAAAGCCAGGCTCCACCTTAGTAATCGGACATTCTCTCCCGCCACCCGGTTAAGCCATATCAAGGGATTGTGGTCCGTCATGACGGTAAAAGAGCGCCCATACACATAGGGCTGCAATTTCTTTAAAGCCCAGACCAAGACCAAACACTCTTTTTACACGGCAGCATATCCAACCTCATGGGGTAACAACTTGCGGCTGAGATACGCCACCGGGTGCTCTTTTCCGTCATCGCCAACTTGACTTAGTACGGCTCCCTGTCTGAACATGGAGGCGTCTGTATGAATGACAAAGTGTTTGTTAGGATCGGGTACCGCCAGTATGGGAGCTTGCTTTAGGGTGGTTTTTAACTGATGAAATGCTGTCTCGCACTCCGGGGACCACAGGACCTGTCTAGCGAGAGTCTTTTTGGTCAGGCCCATCAGGGGTTTGGCTATGTCACTATAGTGGGGTACAAACTTCCTGTAGTACCCTGCTGTCCCTAAAAATGCAAGTACCTGGGTCAGTTTAGGACGGCCTCGATTTTTGCAGGTTCTGGCCTCTGCTTCCCACATCCCACTCTATGTGCCAGATATTGCACTTCAGACATCCCGATATTAAATTTGTCTGCCTTCAGGGTCAAGTCAGCGGCTCGGATCCTATCTAGCGCTGTTCCCAGGTGTTTAAGATGTTCCTCCCATGTCTGGCTATAGATTGCAATGTCGTCAAGATATGAGCATGCAAAATCTTGTAGACCATAGAGGAGTTCATCTATCATCCGCTGGAAGGTAGCTGGAGCATTCTTCATCCCGCATGGCATTACCCGAAACTGGTAAAGGCAGAACGGGGTGATAAAGGCCAACTTTGGAATGGTTTCCGCTTCCAAGCGAATCTGCCAGTAGCCCTTGCACAAGTCAATAGTCATCAGATAATGTCCCTGAGCTATTTTGTCCAGCAATTCATCCACTCGGGGCATAGGGTAGGCATCTGTCACAGTACAGTCATTCAGTCGCCTATAGTCCACACAAAATCGGTTTGTGCTATCCTGTTTTCGGACTAATACTACAGGGGAAGCCCAGGGGCTTGCTGATGGTTCGATCACCCCTAACTCGAGCATCTCCCTAATCTCCGCTCTCATCCCTTCTTGCACTGCTACGGGAATCCTATAGGCTGGTTGTCCTCTGCCCGGGGGTCTCTACCTTGTGCACAGCTATGTGAGTGTACCCAGGGAGTGCCGAGAACATCTCCTGCCGGTCCTGGGGTAATTTTCTGGCCTGTTCTCGTTCTTGGGATCCTAATCTATTTCCTAGCATTATATCTTCCACACCCCCAGAACAGTTACTGATTTCGGGAAACTCCAGCATCGGTAGATATTCAGAGTCCCAGGTTGCAGGAGCGCATATGGTGGCTAATGCCTCAGTCTTCTCATGATAGGCCTTCATCATATTAAAACAATTTTTGTGTCTGCACAGCTGGCAACCACGTAGGTGGTATTGCACAGCTGTTTTACCACCTGATAGGGGCCCTGCCAGGAGGCCTGTAATTTATTTCGCTCCAGGGATTTTAGTACCAGGACTTTCTGTCCGATATAAAAGATGCGATTCCACGCAGACCGATCATACCAAACCTCCTGCTGACCCTGGGCCGATTGCATATTCTCATGAACTAGATCAGTAAATTCCCGCAGTCGCTCCCTGACTTTCAAGACATAACTAAGGATGGGGAGGCCTTCCGGATCCTCTACCCCCTCCCACTGGGCCAGCACTAAGTCTAAGGGTCCCCTAACCCTTCGCCCATATAACAGCTCAAATGGGGAAAACCCTGTGGACTCTTGGGGTACCTATCTATAGGCGAACAGCTCAGCTGTGAACTGGGTACCCTGATCGGAAAAAATCTCCTGGGGAAACCCTACCCTAGTGAATACCCGCAGTAAGGCATCTGCTACTGTATCAGCCGGCATATTGGATAAGGGAATGGCCTCTGGGTGTTGTAATATGTACACTGGGTAGCGGGTGGCGTAATCCACCACCGTAAGAATATACTTCTTCCCAGTGGCACTGGGGCGGGCCAGTGGGCCTATAATATCTACCGCTATGTGGCTAAAGGGTTCTCTAATGATCGGCAGGGGTTGCAGCGAGACTTTTGGGTGATCCCCTGTCTTCCCTACTTTCTGACAAGTCTCACAGGTCCGGCAGTATTCTCGCACCATAGCATGTAACCTGGGCCAGAAGAAAGCATGAGACAACCGACTCCGGGTCTTAGCTATCCCTAAATGTCCGGCCAAGGGGATGTCGTGAGCCAGCCGCAAGCTCCCGTCTGTATTTCTGGGGTACAATTAGCTGTTTGTGGGGACCCTGTCACTTCCCGGTGCCCATTCCCTCAGTGTAACGATAAAGAAACCCCCTCCCTCTATATTCTGTCTTCCCCCAACCCCCCCCGGATCCTTACCCGCCTTGTCCCAATAATCAGCTAAAGTTGGGTCATTCTGAGTCTCTTGCCTAATGTCGGAGGTAGAATCCCAGGACACAGGCTTGTCAAGTCTGGGTAACGTAGGAGGATTTGGTCTTACCTGGGTCCCCATAGGAGTGGAGTTGCCTTGAAGTTGGCTCTGACATCGGGTTGTCACGGCCATGGCGGCCTCTGGGGCATATGAGGAAGTTAAATGCCCCAAATCGTTCCCCAAAAGTACTTCCACGGGTAACTCACGTAGTAATCCCACTCGCACTTGTCGCTCCCCTGAGCCCCAATCCAAGGTCCGGGTTGACTAGGGAATCATGTGAGGCTGGGTGAGGGTAATCTCAGCCCCAGAATCGCAGAGTCCCTGGGCCGGCTGCCCATTAACCCATACTGCCTGACGATGGTGCTGCCGATTATCTCTGGCAGCAGCTTGGACGGGGTCAGCCTCAAAAATTTTGCCGCTCTCTTCCTGAACATCTCGATGGTTGGGCTCGTTCTGGAAGCAATGAGCTGCTGATCTGGATGGATGAGCAGTCTCTCGGTACCTTGTGGATTAGGTAGGGCAATATCGCTGCAGATGACCGGTTTTGTTACAGGTATAGCACTTAGGTCGGGCTGGGGGTCTAGAGGCAGACCACTGAGGTACTGAAGTTGGGTTTAGAGTCTGGTAAACTGGGCCGAGAGTGGATAGCGCTCGCTTTTGCCTGACCTTCGAGAGTCCAAATATTAATCAGCCAAAGTAGCCGCTTGCTGTACAGTCTGTGGTCACTTATCTTACTACCAGAGGGGTGTGGTTAAAGAACTGTTCTAAGAGTACTAGCTGGGTGATGTCCTCTATGGTATGAGTGTGGCTTCCCTGGAACCAGCCCTTAAGGTTCCGCTGCAGACGATGTGCCCACTCCACGTATGTTATGTTGGTTTGTTTCCGGGATTCTCGAAACTTAATCCCGCTGTCTTCGGGTGTAATGGCAAATCGGGCTAGCAGAGCTTCTTTTACCCGGTCATAATTTTTAGCGTCCTTGTCCTCCAGGGCCGATACGCATCGGATGCTCTGCCAGTTAAATTACTCGTAAGTAAGGCGACCCAACCTTGAGACAGTACATCATGTATCTAACATAGTCTCTCAAAGTCCTGCAGGAATGCTTCAATTTCCTCCTCTCCTTCCTTAAAAAGTTTGAAGGCACTGTATCTTTAGGTGTTGTCTCCGATTGCCGTATTTCTGCCATTCTCCACTCATGTTGCCGCTCTAGTTCTCTCTCTTGTCACTCATACTGCAGCTGGATGTCTCTAATGGCATTCTGTATGGTGGTCTCTGATGGGTTAGCACAATATAATGCCAACTGCTCTCGAACTCGTTGAAACAGGTTCAGCAGGGATTGGTCCTATAGCTTGAATAGGAGAACTGATATGTGTAATGACACAGAGAAGCCTCAGGGGGTAATTAAAGTACATAAACAAATGGTCAAACACAGAACAATGCATTCCTTCCAGACCACAGAGCCGTCTGGAGGGGGTTAGCCTTAAGACACGGTGGGAGACCCACCACTGTGTAATAGAATCAAATGAGAAATACTTCAGTATTCCAAGATTCATGACACTGATGCACACAACGCCGCTGGCCTCTCGATTCTCCAGTGCTTCCTTCTCACCACCACTTCTCACCATCCTGCTAGGGATGTTAAGACTTGCACAGATGACTAGCCGATATTTTCTCCATCAAATGTGAATTCTATATTTATTCGTCACTACTAAATAGCTGTTTCCAATTCCTGACACTCAGATAGAGGCGCCCTGCTTTTTTCGTTTTTCACACACTAGCTTTACTCGGGACCTATATAGGGGAGCTGCCTCTTCCCTCCAAATGTTGATCTTTTAAACTGTTTAGCCCTTTTTCATCCCTCACATCCACCCTGCTGCATTAATGGTCTGTCTACAGCAGCGCCATTGTTTTTTTCTATTTCTATTCTAAGATTTACTATTAGGGCTTATTCACACCATAATGATATGTACATTGATTCATTTTGAATGGTCTACCAACGTACCTCAATTACTGAACAAAAGTCTTGTGCAAGTTTTTTTCTAGTTGCATTACAACGCAGTTTATTGGGGTGAAATTAATGCCTTTTTTTTTTCTTTGCTACTTCAGCAAAGTGTTATGTGGGAGATATAGTTTCAACTTTACAGTCCAACCTCATCCCTTTACGTATTCACATCATTGTGGCATTATCGTTCTTTATTAACCAATTATTCAAAAATAATAATAGAAACAGGAGATACAAATCTTCCTCTAGAAGTTATTTATCCCCAATAACCCTCCTAAACCAACCCCCCCTCACTACCCCATGGTCCCCCACCCAACCCCCCTATTCCAACCCCCGACTCCTCCCCCTATTGTCATGGCTTCTATCTGTTCCAATCCTCATTCTTCTCATTTACACTGATTAGTGTGAATTGTCTAGTTTATATTCCCAGTAAGGCATCGAACGAAATTTCCCACACCTCGGCCGCCTGGAGTGAGAACTTATATTTTACCCAATCCCTCCATGTCTCATCAAAGACTTCCATATCTAACCCTTCACTGTGCCTCAAATATTCCAGGCAGTGAATTTCACTTATCTTGTTGAACCACTCCCGCAATGTAGGTCTCCTTCTGTCCAGCCAATATCTAGGAATGAGGCTTTTAGCGGCATTGAGGAGGTGTGGTAGCAGCGATTTCAAGTACCTCTTCGTGGGCATTTTACTCCCATGGTGTAAGCACACCCAAGGGTCATCCAGGATATCCATGCTAGTGATCTCAGAAATGATTCTCCTTATCTCCCCCAATATTTTTTAATTTTCGGACACTGCCACCATATATGCGCCATTGTCCCAATGTCCCTGCAGCCCCTCCAACATAGTTGCGATGATTCTTTCTGGATTCTGTGTGCTCTATCAGGGGTGATGTACATTCTCGCAAGGATCTTCTAATTCATCTCGGATAACTTAAAGCCCACCGAGGTGGCGTTCACCCTTTTCAAAATCAGCCCCACCTCCCTTTCGCTGATCTTGATGTCCAATTCTTCCTCCCACTTCTCAAGATATGGCGGACGCACCACCTCTCCTGATTCGTTCAATATCCTATAGATCTTAGAGACACCCCCCTCCCTTTTTTCTCCATAAATATTTTCTCCAGGGGAAGTAGACCCTCCATCGACCTAATTGGCTGCGGGAGTGCATCGACAAAATGTTTCAACTGCTTATACTTCCATAGATCTATAATAAACCATTCATCTTTAGCTTTTAACTCCTGGTATGTACACAGCTTGCCCTGTCTCATGATGTCTTTTAGTTGGGCATCTTCCTTCAAAGTCCACCTCCCAAACAGATCTTCTCTCCCAGGTGTAAAATAATCTGTGTCCTTAAGCAGGATTAACGGTGAATTGTATCCCCAGTGCTCCCTTTCGTGCAATTTATCCGACATATTTAGTGCATGTTTAGTGATGTCCAGTATTTCCGTGCTCAGTTTTCTATACTGTGGTAGAATCCACACAATCTTACCATACTCTACTTCGCTCATTTTATTCTCTATTTTCACCCATTGTTTTTCTTTATTATTTTTTACCCAGTCTAGAATACATGATAAAGCTATTGACACATAATATTTTTTAATGTCTGGTGCCCTCCACCCCCCCTTCCTCCTATCATTGGTTAATTGTGTAAACTTTATTCAGGGTTTTTTCCCTCTCCATATAAACTTTAGAAACATAGTGTGCAATCTGTTCAAATAACTCTGCGGGATTAGGATTGGGAGCATTTGCATTTTATACCTCCCCATGAGAGTTGGTTACACGGGAGTCTGTTCAGGTCGGTCTTGATCTGGTTAATGAGAGAAATAAAATTAGCTTGGAACAATGACTCTTTAGATGTGGTAATTTTAACTCCTAGGTAGTTAAGCTCATTTATCCCTCATTTAAATGGAAAACTCTTTTGATATGCATTTTCCCCTTCTTTGCCTTCAACTATGTCCAAAGTTTCAGACTTAGTTGAGTTGACCCGGAAGTTGGATATTCTACCGTAGGCTTTAATAGTCTCTATCAGGTTCGGAAGAGTAATCCTCGGGCGGGTGACGTAAAATAATATGTCGTCCATGAAGGCAGCTATTTTGTACGCTTCTTCCCATATTTTTACCCTGCTAATGTCCAGATTAAGCCTTATCTTCGCAAGGAGGGGCTCCAAAGCCAGCACAAACAGCAATGGGGAAAGTGGGCACCCCTGTCTGGTGTTGTTATACATTTTGAATGGTTCAGATAAAGTTCCATTCGTCTTCACTCTCGCTGTGGGGTGTGAATATAGGGCCTTTATCCAGCTAAGCATTCTATTACCCAGTCCAATCTCCTCCAAAGTGTCCCACATGAAGCCCCAGTCTACCCTGTCGAAATCTTTTTCTGCATCAATCGACAGGAGTAGACCTGGGGCTCCACTATCTTTCATTTTCTGGACCACCATTAACATCTTGATACCATTGTCTCTCCCTTATCTACCTGGCACGAAACCCACCTGATCTGGGTGGATAATCTCATTGATTATCTGTTTCAACCTGTCAGCTAAGATCTTAGCGAATAATTTCGTGTCGACGTTTAGGAGTGAAATGGGCCTGTAGCTGGAGCATAACGTGCTGTCCTTTCCTTCTTTCCAAATGATAGCGATACTAGCTTCTAGTGCTTCTTTCCTCATCTCCCAGTTCTCCCCTATCCCGTTCATGTATGAACACATTATAGGTATCAGTAAGTCCTGACATTTTTTGTAGTAGAGAACGGTCAGCCCATCTGGCCCTGGACTTTTACCGGTTGGGGAATCCTGAAGGGCTTTCTTGAGCTCCTGTTCAGTTAAAGGGGCATCTAATATGGTTTTATCGCTTTCCGCTATTTTAGAAAAACGTGCGTTTTTTAAAAAGTTTTTGGTATCCTCTCTTTTACTTCTGTTGGCCTCGTGTGGGTTGTTTGTGTTTATTGCGTATAACTCTCCATAGAATTCTTGGAAAGCTCTCGTGATATCACACGTTCTATATCTGATTTCCCATGACTTGGTCCTTATTTTTTCGATATAATTAGTCTTTTTCTTTTTTTTCAAGGCCCTGGCTAGTAATTTGCCCGGTTTATTGCCATTAATATGTTTTGGACCGAACCAGAATCGTGCGGTACTTTTGTTTCTGTCCCCCTGGCCAAATTAACCTTCAATGTAAAAGCGTGCACACTCGACACAAATCACTGACACATACAACGTTCAGTAAATTGGTACTTCTGCTTTTATTACTTCCTGGACCCCGGCTAATATACCGTGAGCCGGATATTTTGTTATCAAATCAAATATCAAATAAGACAAGCGTATGCAGACCACAAGATATACATATTCATTATTGTGACAAAGTATAAGCTTTTAGCTGGGTTATATTTATATAAGGGAATAGCAGACTATCATAGCTAAATAGGGTGTCTTGTTTCCAGTTCTTGAAAACAGGCGCAATCTTCTTTTAACTTGTTCTTAACTCTTGCAATTCTGTTCCACAAAAAGGGGGAAGCTGGCAGACATCTAATTGAGCATGGTTAAGGCTAATAGCTGGTTATATGAGATAAGCACTTATATCTATGCGATTATATTAGAAATAGGCATTTCATCATGGCACTCATAATCACATCCACTACAGTCCCCCCTTGAAATGCTTTTTTACATATTTCCCAAAAACTGTCCCTAACACTAGTAAACCACCTATAACCACCCGACCCATTTGCCTCTGCAACTCTTTTAAGCTGTATGTAGAGAAAGGGCAGTGACTAGCTCACCACCCCCCTCGATACAGCTGGTGAAATGTAGCCAGGTGCTATCTGTCCCTATAGCCCTACGGTGCTGCATCCCGGGGAAGGGTGACTGTAACGGAGTGTAATGCGTAGCTATCATTATAGGTTTCATCGAGCCTTACGTAGACATCGTCGTCATCATCTAGGATCTCTTGATTCACAAATGTGGGGGTATTTTGATCAATAGCATTTTCTATACACTTCCTAATGCAGGGGAGAAGACAGCAAATTATTGCAGCCATCACCAGGATAGCTATCCCTATCTGGGTCAATAATCCCTGCCATTCTCCCTTTATCCAGGGGTTGGTGAGCCCTGAATTCTGTTTTAATTCTTTGGACAGGTCCTCTAGTTTCTGGATGGCTAAAGTCACTTTACCATTTGGGCCGGTGTTGTCTGGGATGTAAGTGCAGCATGTACTTGTCTCAGGGATCATCTTACATACACCCCCCTTTTCAGCTAGGAGCATGTCTAAGACCATACGGTTTTGGAAAGTCATGTGTGAAGTTGCCTCCAACTGTTTGGCCAAACCTTGGAGTGCGTCTCTGGTGTAATTAACAAATCTTTTCTGGTTATAGTGGATGTAATTTCTCCAGTCTACATTCTTATTTACAGTGATAATGGGTATCAGCGACTCAAAACCTGCTGCTACTTGGTCTCTTGCTTTGAATTCATATTGGACCCCCCTAGGGACCCCTATGGCGTCTTTGTATACATGGGGGTCAAAACTTCCTGCTGGGGCACTCCTGCGTCTCCTGTTGGGTTTGGGTATATCACTTGCTTCTGGCTCTGGGTTCTCTGAGAGAATATGCAGGGGCATTATGGTTTTAGCTATTGCACATTCTCCTGTTCACTGTCCTGTCATTCTACTTCTAATTTTCATGTCTCCACAGATCCAGTACACGTCCCCTAAGGACTGAATATGATTTTGCGATAGATTTGCGGACACCTCACTGTAAGACTCACAATAACCTTTGGTGAAGTATTGATCTGTGTTCTTGTTGATTGTCATTCTATCTAAGAGTGACTTCAATATGTGTCAGTGACACAGTCATGGGACCTAGTGCTCTTTCATTGGACCGGACACTGTAATCAGTACCTGGAAGTATCTTACTAGGGATGAGCTTCGAGTTCGAGTCGAGCTCATGTTCGACTCGAACATTGGCTGTTCGCAAGTTCGCCGAACAGCGAACAATTTGGGGTGTTCGCGGCAAATTCTAGTCTATGGGAGAAATCAAAAGTGCTAATTTTAAAGGCTTATATGCAAGTTATTGTCATAAAAAGTGTTTGGGGACCTGGGTCCTGCCCCAGGGGACATGGGTCAATGCAAAAAAAAGTTTTAAAAACGGCCCTTTTTTCAGGAGCAGTGATTTTAATAATGCTTAAAGTCAAACAATAAAAGTGTAATATCCCTTTAAATTTCGTACCTGGGGGGTGTCTATAGTATGCCTGTAAAGGGGCTCATGTTTCCTGTGTTTAGAACAGTCTGACAGCAAAATGACATTTCGAAGGAAAAAACATTTAAAACTACCCGCGGCTATTGCATTGCCGACAATACACATAGAAGTTCATTGATAAAAATGGCATGGGAATTCCCCACAGGGAAACCCCAAATCAAAATTAAAAAAAAAAAATTTAAAGGGATATTACACTTTTATTGTTTGACTTTAAGCATTATTAAAATCACTGCTCCTGAAAAAACGTTTTTAAAACTTTTTTTTGCATTGATCCATGTCCCCTGGGGCAGGACCCGGGTCCCCAAACACTTTTTATGACAATAACTTGCATATTAGCCTTTAAAATTAGCACTTTTGATTATTCATGTTCGTGTCCCATAGACTTTAACGGTGTTCGCGTGGTCGAGCGAACTTTTTTCCTGTTCGCATGTTCTGGTACGAACCGAACAGGGGGGTGTTCGGCTCATCCCTATATCTTACTATAAGAGGATATGAAAGTGGCAACATGTGTGTTGGATGAATTACACCAGAATTGGGTTATGCCATCTTTCTGTTTGATGGCTACTTCTTGTGCCTGAACAACAATCACAATAAAAAGGATAAACGGGATCATGGCTTGGTCTCCTCAGCCTCTTCCTGGGGAACAGGACTTGCGGTGAGAGGCGTGTATCCACGGGTTCCTTCCGGCCACTTTTACTGATGTGTTGGTTGTCAGAAGGACTTGGAAAGGACCATCATATCTGGATTCAAGGATGTGTTTCCTCACAAACTTCTTTATCAGGACCCAATCACCAGGGACCAACTTGTGCGATCCCGTGTCTAACTCAGGATCTGGAATGGAAGAAAACACTTGCGCATGGAAACGGGTTAATTCTCAAGATAAAGCAGTCACATAATCAGTTAATACATCAGATTGAAGTTGCAACTGTTGTGGAAAATAACAACCCAGTCTGGGGGCTGAACCAAACAATATCTCATAGGGTGCCAAACCATGATTTTCCCTTAGGGTGTGCCTGACACTGAACAAGGCAATGGGTAGGCTGTCTGGCCTGCTCATTCCCGTTTCCTGAGACATTTTCAGCATTCTAGACTTTATTGTGCCATTTAGTCTTTCCACCTTCCCACTACTCTGAGGATGGTATGGGGTGTGGAAAGCTAGTGTGACCCCTACCTAGAGCTGTCCATATCTCCTTGGTTACTGAAGCCGTGAAAGCCGGCCCCTGATCACTCTCTATAACCTCTGGGACACCATATCTGTACACTATTTCTGTTAAAAGTATTTTAGCTGTGGTCTTCGCCGTCATGTTGGTAACGGGATAGGCTTCCGGCCTACGTGGCAGACACAGTCTCTTGTTTAATTCCGTGATTCCCTTAACTTCTGTGGCTGTTTTTTTGATCCACACTTCTTTTTCTTCTTTGTCAGCTGTCTCTTGTTGCTTCTTGAAGTGAGTCCTGTTTACAGGAAGGTTTTGTAGAATCATAGTGGTTTGTACAGTCTCTTCAGGGGTGTCTATTGGGTCATCCAGGATAGGTGCACTCTGCTGACCACTTATCGTGTTCAATCTGCAGCTTGTTGCCCAGCGGAGTAGGGCATCCATTAAGTCCTTGATAGCTGCACTGTGTTTTACAGGTGTCCCTGCTGCTGTCAGGAACCCTCTGGTTTTCTGGATGGTCCCAAAATTTACTTCTGCCAATTTGCATGCTGTGTCACTAACTTCGGTAAGTGTGTTGTGTCCATCTTCATCAGTTCGAAGCAGTCATGAGCGGTGAGATGAGAATCATTTTCCAAAGAGGTTGCCCCCTCGAGAAGAGGAAGGAGAGTGGATGGGTTAAGGGTATCACATCGGAGGATGGTGATGTTATCGGGGAGAAGCAAGGCACACTGAAGTCTGAGGTGTCTTGCTGAGGACAGGTGTTTGGGCTGTACTTGGTTCAGTATGGCAGTTATGTCATAAGGGGCATTGGGCTGCACAGACGGCTTTAAGGCAGGAGGGTCCCCCCCTGGCCACTGAGTCCAGTTGACAGGAGTGATACTCTGAGTCTGCTATCATGGGCCTGAGCCAAAACTCATGTGGCATGTCCTTGCCTCTCTGAGACAAACAGTTTGAAAGTCTTTTAGTCCCAAAGCAGAGGCTGTTGAGAGGATCTCCTTCAGAGTTTCAAAATTGTCCACAGCTTCTGGAGAAAGCAGGAAAGGGTCAGATTTCAGAGCATCATAAAGAGATTGCTTGACCTTGAGGCAAAGGGATGCCCTTGATTGCAGCAACTCTTTCTTCAGTAAGATGTCAGGTGCCTTGGGAGATGCAGAGGCCTGGGAAAATCACCTTCTTTCTGGACTTTTTGCTTTTTAAGGCCTTGCAACCTTGCTCAACCAGGTAGTGGAGGAGGCTTTTAGAGTAGATTGAGGCAATCACAAGCAGGAGGTCATCTACATACTGAAGGAGTACAATGTCTGGGTGTAACTTCATCCAGGTGTCCAGAATGAGGGCCGTTGCCTTGGCGAATTGGGAGTTCTGGGCACTTTGTGGCATAACAGTCCAGGTGTAGCTGGCAGGTGAAACAGGCTTGCCTGAATACTTGTGGTGAAGGTCCATGTGATCCGGAGAGGTAGGCGAGGTGTCATGTCCCTGGTACTGGGCGCTTTCATGTGGACCATGGTTGGGGCTTGGTTGACTGTGGGTGAATTTCCATGGGCTTCAGTATTCCCTTCTGGAGTGGCTGGGTCTTTCGCAGTTGTAGCAAGCAGACACATGGAGTTGGTACTGATGGGCGCAGATAGGGTGTGTCAGAGGCCATCATGAAAGGAGCTACTCTCTACTGTTCTGTGAGGATTCTGGACCTAATAACTACTAATAACAACGCCTCAATCTCCAATGTTGTGGGTTCTCTATACTCAGACCCTTTCGAAATTGACTCTTTAAGACCTGAAATAAATGCGGCAGCTAACATGTGTCTATGCGCTCTGTTCAGCACGCTAAAACCCAAATCAGTAAACTTCTTGTACACATATTGACTTCAGGCGTTTTAGAGTGGAGATGTGAACCATCTCCATACAGAATAATTTTTTATAGGGAGCCTCGGTCCAGCCGATCTCCACAACATACATATTTATTTTTCTTTCTAAACATTCTAATTAGATACTGAGTCCTTTTTTTTTTTTTTTTCAGAATACAAAACGCTTAGATGTGAATGGGACCTACCTAAATCTAGCACATAGATTTAAGCAAAGAAAGAACTTCCTCTTTTGCTCTTCTGGCATAACGCCTAGAATACATAAACTTTCTCTTTATCTATAATACTGTTAAATATTGAAATTGAACATTTTAAACTCCCCGATTATTGCTAATACAGCTTAAACACAGTTAAAACCAAATAAAACACCTTTTTGCTTCAATAATGCAAGGGAAAGCAATTACAACTAAATTCAGACTCTGACTGAAATATTCAGAAATATTCAATACATCCTATATAGGGATGAGCTTCGAGTTCGAGTCGAACTCATGTTCGACTCGAACATTGGCTGTTCGCAAGTTTGCCGAACAGCGAACAATTTGGGGTGTTCGCAGTAAATTCGAATGCCGCGGAACACCCTTTAAAAGTCTATGGGAGAAATCAAAAGTGCTAATTTTAAAGGCTAATATGCAAGTTATTGTCATAAAAAGTATTTGGGGACCTGGGTCCTGCCCCAGGGGACATGGATCAATGCAAAAAAAAGTTTTAAAAACTGCCGTTTTTTCAGGAGCAGTGATTTTAATAATGCTTAAAGTCAAACAATAAAAGTGTAATATCCCTTTAAATTTCGTACCTGGGGGGTGTCTATAGTATGCCTGTAAAGGGGTGCATGTTTCCTGTGTTTAGAACAGTCTGACAGCAAAATTACATTTTGAAGGAAAAACCCATTTAAAACTACCCGCGGCTATTGCATTGCCGACAATACACATAGAAGTTCATTGATAAAAACGGCATGGGATTTCCCCACAGGGCAACCAAAATTTAAAAAAAAAATGACGTGGGAGTCCCCCTAAATTCCATACCAGGCCCTTCAGGTCTGGTATGGATATTAAGGGGAACCCCGGCCAAAATTTTTAAAAAAATGACGTGGTGTTCCCCCTAAATTCCATACCAGACCCTTCAGGTCTGGTATGGATTTTAAGGGGAACCCGTGCCAAAAAAAAAAAAACGGCGTAGGGTCCCCCCAAAAATCCATACCAGACCCTTATCCGAGCGCACAACCTGGCAGGACGCAGGAAAAGAGGGGGGGACGAGAGTGCGGCCCCCCCTCCTGAACCGTACCAGGCCACATGCCCTCAACATTGGGAGGGTGCTTTGGGGTAGCCCCCCAAAACACCTTGTCCCCATGTTGATGAGGACAAGGGCCTCATCCCCACAACCCTGGCCGGTGGTTGTGGGGGTCTGCGGGCGGGGGGCTTATCGGAATCTGGAAGCCCCCTTTAACAAGGGGACCCCCAGATCCCGGCCCCCCCTGTGTGAAATGGTAAGGGGGTAC
Source organism: Lithobates clamitans (assembly GCA_037952925.1). Lineage (NCBI taxonomy): Eukaryota > Metazoa > Chordata > Amphibia > Anura > Ranidae > Lithobates > Lithobates clamitans. The sequence goes on from JBBGZY010000465.1 coordinate 426,679, forward strand.
TTACCCCTACCATTTCACTAAAAAACTGTCAAAAATGTTAAAAATGACAAGAGACAGTTTTTGACGCCGCGGAGGAGATGCTGGACGAAAACGCCGGAGGAAGAACCAGAAGAAAACCAGAAGATGAAGGAAGATAGAAGAAAGAAGAAGCATTTAAATAAAGGAATTGTCAAAAACTGTCTCTTGTCATTTTTAACATTTTTGACAGTTTTTTAGTGAAATGGTAGGGGTAAGTACCCCCTTACCATTTCACACAGGGGGGGAGGCGGGATCTGGGGGTCCCCTTGTTAAAGGGGGCTTCCAGATTCCAATAAGCCCCCCGCCCGCAGACCCCCACAACCACCGGCCAGGGTTGTGGGGATGAGGCCCTTGTCCTCATCAACATGGGGACAAGGTGTTTTGGGGGGCTACCCCAAAGCACCCTCCCAATGTTGAGGGCATGTGGCCTGGTACGGTTCAGGAGGGGGGGCCGCACTCTCATCCCCCCCTCTTTTCCTGCGGCCTGCCAGGTTGCGTGCTCGGATAAGGGTCTGGTATGGATTTTTGGGGGGACCCCACGCCGTTTTTTTTTTTTGGCGCGGGGTTCTCCTTAAAATCCAATTTAGGGGGAACCCCACGTCATTTTTTAAAAAAATTTTGGCCGGGGATCCCCTTAATATCCATACCAGACCTGAAGGGCCTGGTATGGAATTTAGGGGGACTCCCACGTCATTTTTTTTAAAAAATTTTGGTTCGGGGCTCCACTTTGGGGAATTCCCATGCCGTTTTTATTAATGAACTTCTATGTGTATTGTCGGCAATGCAATAGCCGCGGGTAGTTTTAAATGGGTTTTTTCCTCCAAAATGTCATTTTGCTGTCAGACTGTTCTAAACACAGGAAACATGCGCCCCTTTACAGGCATACTATAGACACCCCCCAGGTACGAAATTTAAAGGGATATTACACTTAAGCATTATTAAAATCACTGCTCCTGAAAAAATGGCCGTTTTTAAAACTTTTTTTTGCATTGATCCATGTCCCCTGGGGCAGGTCCCAGGTCCCCAAACACTTTTTATGACAATAACTTGCATATTAGCCTTTAAAATTAGCACTTTTGATTATTCATGTTCGTGTCCAATAGACTTTAATGGTGTTCGCGTGTTCGAACAAACCTTTTTTCCTGTTCGCATGTTCTGGTGCGAACTGAACAGGGGGGTGTTCGGCACATCCCTAATCCTATACATAAATTATTTATTTAATTAAAATGCTACATTGGTTACTACTATGCTCCATCACTGGAAAAATGTGGGTGGGTTTCGGTGTGGGTGGTTCATGGGGCGGTGGCATAGGGCGTGTTGCCACAGGGGGAGGTGTCACTTAGAACAGAGGGACGGTAGACAAAGGGCAGTGTCTACTTCCTGGGGACCAGACGTCATTATAGGGCGGTGGCTGACTACTTAGCTTCCTCTTTTCTAGTTTTCTTGTACACGTACACAATGCAACCATTTTGGTTTGTTTCCTGTTCCATCCACCCTCTTCTTCATGAATAGCGTTTGCAACTTTAAACCAAGCATCTGCTGCTCGTAGCAACCCATAATCTGACAACAGACCTTATTTACGTTTCAAAAACAGTACACCATTCATCTACTTGTAATCTACCACCCAAATGCATATCAATTCCACACACTTTTGCTAATTTCTTTCCCTTTTTCACAGCATCCTCTCCCTCCCGTTCTAATACCACACACACAGGCCAGACTGCCCTCTACGGGCCTAGTCAACTTATTTCCCATTCTGCACAATTCTTGGACTTAAGTGGAAGGAAGGAAAAGCAAGAAAGATCGAGGCAAAACAGAAAAGAAACGAAGGTGAACACCTCACTGAGCGTAGATATAGAGAGACAGGGTGATGTGGATGATAAGGAAGTGAAGAGATCTCTAGTAAATCTGTTAATGAGGAGATATGAGAGGAAACACAAAACGAGAATCAACAGCTGGTATTCAGTTAATCACTTCAAATGTCTTCTACACGTTCCAACACAAAACCCAAACTCCTCACTCTGGCTTTCTCTGCTTTCTCGTAGTCTTCTGGCTGCTGAGGTTGTAGGGGACAACTTTTACTTCCCTGTCATCTTATCCTAGCCTCAGCCTTAATAACTTCCAATTTCTTACCAACTGAAAATTTCACTGGATAATGTACATTCAATCTGAATACCATTACTTGGGGGACCTCTGGCATTAGAGGTTTGTAACCGAGAATAGATCTCTTATAACCTGGCTCTACCTTTGTGACCAGGCCCCAGGCCTCCACATTAATGCCAAACAACAGTCCACAGACACATCTAGGACATGACATTACCAACAATAATTGATGTGACGACTGGAGTGAAGTTTGGACTTAATCAGATCCTCACGGGATCCCCACGCCACCGCTGGGCGTATTCCTGACGCCCCCTCCTGGTAACCCGTGCTTCACCGCACCGACAATGATTTCCCCCAGGGGGAATTTAACCGCGTCCTGACGCCCTCTCCCGATGTCAATCCTTAGGAGAAGTTTAACCACGTCAATTATTCCATCCGTGACTATATAATCAATCCCTCATTCCCAACAGCCGTCACACAACACAAGATCGATCGACAAAACAAAACACAATATACTCCAAATACAGGCGGGACAGAAACAATTGCAGGTTCGTACTATGCAAATAGGCTCGTGACAAGATATATACCCGTCTTTGTGGACCGCGGGAAGCCAATGCGGAGACAGAAATTAACCAAATACGGATGCGGATCAAACAGCAGACAAATTATTAAGGAAAATGTCTTACCGTTTTCTCCAGAGTTGATCAGGCTCTGCTCCGCCCGTATTTTGGTCATCTTTCATTGTCCTCTTAGTTCGGCTTCCTTTTGGGCCAATCTTGAGCCCCACTTTTGGGCGCCAAATGTTTTGGACCGAACCAGAATTGTTCGGTACTTTTGTTTCTGTCCCCCTGGCCAAATTAACCTTCAATGTAAAAGTGTGCACACTCGACACAAATCACTGACACATACAACGTTCAGTAAATTGGAACTTCTGCTTTTATTACTTCCTGGACCCTGGCTAATAGACCGTGAGCCGGATATTTTGTTATCAAATCAAATATCAAATAAGACAAGCGTATGCAGACCACAAGATATACATATTCATTATTGTGACAAAGTATAAGCTTTTAGCTGGGTTATATCTATATAAGGGAATAGCAGACTATCATAGCTAAATAGGGTGTCTTGTTTCCAGTTCTTGAAAACAGGCGTAATCTTCTTTTAACTTGTTCTCAACTCTTGCAATTCTGTTCCACAAAAAAGGGGAAGCTGGCAGACATCTAATTGAGCATGGTTAAGGCTAATAGCTGGTTATATGAGATAAGCACTTATATCTATGCGATTATATTAGAAACAGGCATTTCATCATGGCACTCATAATCACATCCACTACAAATATAGCTATCTTTTTTCACTAGATTGTAAACTTACACGTTTCATGTTCAATCAAAGTCCTCATCTCTTCTTTTCTCCTATGTAGACTTACCAACACCTCCCCCTCTCCCGATGTTTTATGTTGCTGTTCTAGTTCTTGGATTTCTTTTAACAGGACATTTTTTTCTTTTACCAATCTCTTCTTTCTTTCCGATCCTATCATCATTATTATGCCCCTAATATATGCTTTATGAGCCTTCCAGACTGTGGCCTCAGTGATCTCCCCAGGCACATTTATTTTAAAGTACAGGTCTAATTCTTCTTTGATCCTCTTTGTTATATCTTTATCTTGGAGAAGATCCTCATTCAATCTACAGCCTAAACCCTGTGTTCGGTGTTCCTCTACTTTTATTTGTAGACTCACCGGTGCATGATTGGAAAACGTCATGTTACCGATGGCCGCATCAATGACCGCCTCCAGTAACCAGTGTTCAACCAAAAAGAAATCCAATCTCGAGTACGTCGCATGTACGGGGGAGTAGAATGTATAGTCTCTTGTATTGCCATGTTGCATCCTCCAAGTGCCTACAAGCTGGAGCTGATGCAACTTCTTTTTGAGTTTATTCACCCAAACTCCACCTGTCCCCCGTACATGGGACGTACAGTCTCTCACGGGATCTAGGCATAAATTAAAGTCCCCCGCTATGATGGCCCCCCCCTCTTAAATCCTTCAAATTTACCCATTACGTATCTAAATGTGTTCTTATTTGGCCCATAAATGTTTGCCAGTGAGCACTCCGAGCCGTTTATTTTACCTCTCAAAAAGAGAAATCGACCTTCGGGGTCGGTCATTCTCTCTTCTAGCTCGAACCTTACCTCCTTGGCAAACCCTATGGCCACTCCTTTTGCCCCCTTAGTCAGGGAGTCTCCATAAAACCATACTGGGAAGTCTCTAGAGAAGATTTTTTGGCATTTGCTAATGCTTAGATGTGTCTCTTGGTGCATTGCCACCTCGGCTTTCAGGAATTTCAGTTCGCTTAAGATGTTGGCGCGTTTTATGGGAGAATTTAGGCCCCTTACATTGTAAGAAATACTTTTAAAATTTTTAAGACATCCTCTCTTACTCTCATATTTTTGAACCTCTCTAAAGGGTAGAAGCCCATGACTCGATATCCTTAACGCGCCCTCCCCCCCGCCTAGTTCCCCCCCTCCCGTGCCCCCATCTCCCCCCTTCACCCCTTCCACCCACCAAACCCCCGCATCATCTCATCCGCCCCCCCTCCCATGACTTCGATCCCCCTTCCCCCCATACATTTGGGGGAAAAACGGGCCTCTCGTGGACACAGAAAACCGTGGCCCCTCCAACTCCTCCCGGCCCTCCGGTTGTCCCCCTAGTGGTTGAGCTCGAAGTAGGCCTGATCAGGTGCCAATAACTCCCCCCTGGATTGGAGATTAACCTGGCCCATCATACTTCATCCCCATACTTCAATTGATGATTTTTTCTTAGGCTGACTTTGATCTGTTCCTTATCCTGGTAGTTATGAAATCGTACAATAAGGTCTCGCAGAGCGTCTCCCCCAATTTTAACCGGCTTTCTTATCCTGTGCACTCTATCCAATTTTAATTTGCAACTGGTATCGGTTGGATTCATCAGGTCTTTAAAAACTACATCCATTTTTTCTTGCAGATTCTCTTTTCCGCCTTGCATCTCAGGGAGACCTCTAATCCGGAGATTTTTCCTTCTGCTACGGTTCTCTTGGTCTTCCAGTCTGTACCTTATGTTTCTTTGTTCTATCTGTAGTGCTTCCATCTGGAGCTTCAGATCTTTTATCTCGGCCCCTTGCTTGTCAACTATGGTTTTTACCTCTTCAACTCTTTTTAATATATGGTTCATGTTCTCATGCAGGATACCTATCTCACCTTTAATCAATGCTTCAAGTTTTGCGAACATTTCTGCCATTTCTCCCTTTGTGGGGAGTTGTTTTTTTGTTGGGGTTCCGTTGGTAGTTCTTCCATTGTCTCGCTACCAGAGGGTCATATTTCAGTGTCGGCCAGCTGCCTTCTTGTCCCGATTTTAGATGGGCATTCTGGCGTATTATTTTTGGCCCCTGTTATTTTACCTGGGCTTTCCTTGCTACTGTCGTTAACCATATATTTTCTAATAGTTCCCGGGCTTGCGCTTGTTCTAGGCGGGTTGGCGGTTGCCCCTTTCGTTGATTTACCTCTCATTTTTCCTTCTTCCCTGTCTTCTTTCTGTTTCCTCCTCCTCTTTCACCTTCCTCTTCTCTTTCTTCTTTCTTTTTCCCCTTCTTATTATAAACGGGTAGGGCAAAGTTGTTACGAGTACACCGGCTTCTCCTCCTCCTCACTTACCACCTCTATCACCGCGGGCTGCAAAGAGCGCCCACCTATGACTAAGGGCCTTTTCTCGTGGCTCTTTCGGCCCGAGAGCGATCCTTGGGAGGTTCCCTTCTACCAGGCCGGGGGTAATTCTGCTCTTATGGAGGTTTAGTCTATCCGCCAGGCATAAACTGCCAACCAAGAGTCCACACTTAAAGGATTAATTATCAATCGCTCCATTCACCTCAAAAATCATGTATTCACGTGGTTCACTCTTTTGTTCCCGCCTTTTGGTATCCCCCAGATATCATCCTGTACAGAACGTTTTTAATGGACTTATGGTTGTGATGTTTTGGCAAGAGTTAAACACATCCTTTTATTTCTTTCCCTTCATCCCACTACAACCTTACTTCTGTATAATGTAAAAAGGTAAACAGGTGTTTTATTCCCAGCGGAAGTTGAGGCTCGCGAGTTACCGATCCACGCCGCCGGATCCTTGCGAATCCAAACAGAAATACTATATAACAGGTTGCTGCCTGTCACCTCTAACTCTGCGGTGACTACCGTTCCCTGGGGGCTACATGGTATAACATATCACACTGCTACACAAATCCTCAACCATTATACAAACCCAGGGTTCGATCGATTTATTGTTGTCAGCTTACAGTCCAATACAGTATTGCAAGATATTACCAACTGAATCTCCTCCTTTGATTGTTGCTCCGATAGAGTATAGTGGTATGGCATTAACATGCGGTATTTAGAAATACATGCAGGTCCTAAGGATTCAAAATGGTCACTTACCCTTCTGGTCGGTTTTAAACGAATCAGTGTCTTACCAGTTGTGTAGCTCCTGGGGCTCTCTCCTGCTCCTTACTGCCTTCCAGTCACACATTGGACTTCTCTTACTTACTGCTTGCTTTTTTGCTTCCTCGTAAGTAGCTAGGGGACGGTCTCCACGAGCCCAGTCTTAAACAGATCCATGCATTTTTTTTTTTGTAGTTTCGGCGAGAGCCCACCAGGCACCCGCTCGCATAGGAGAAGGCTTGGTGTACCCGCTGCTTCGACGGAACTCCTCACTGTGGTGTCGGCTTAATGCTGCACGTCCGGGCGCACCGCGCTCACTGCCTCCACCATCTGCGGCCAACTCCCGGGGCTTCGATGTCTGACGGATAGGCGGAGGGGACCGAGGGCAGCGTGTTGAGGGGACGGCAACGGGCTAGGGGGTGGACCGTGAGCAATCCGAAGCGTGCATCACGGATAGGGGGACGCTGGGCATCCCGGGCTCAGCATCGGCAGCTAGACTCCGCCCACATCCGGCTCCTCTCTCCTCCCGGTTTGAAATGAACGCCTAAATCCAGGTTTCTTGTGACTTTAAATAGTTTGTTTGAATCAAGCAGGTCCAAACAAACTATTTCCTTCACTAGCAGATGTGTCTGCTGGGAGCGCTGTATAAACTGTGTGTAGCATCAGCTACATCCAGTATTCAACATTGTGTTCTGGCAGTGGAATGGGGACTTCCCATCCTGCTCCTGGAACAAAATCGAGTCAGGGTGAGAGCTGCTCAGCCATTCACAGGATGCCTTGTATTTCATCAATGAATACAAGGCTCTCATTGGCTGAAGTTGGGATTGTGATGTCACTTGCCCGCTTCTTCTTTTCAGCCAATCAGAAGAAGCTCTGCGCTCAACTCAACTAATTTTTGTTCCAGGAGTAGGACAGGAAGTGCCTGTTGTGTTGCAGGAACACAGCTGAGGCTACAGTTTATACAGCTCTCCTGCTTAGCTAAGCAAATAGTTTGTTTGGACCAGCTTAGTCCAAATAAACTATTTAAAGTTATAAGAAACCCGGAAATAGGCTTTACATTTGGGAGACAATGCATATGGTACAGTGTGTTGTCATATAGTAACATGCATTCTAGTGCATTATGTGGCCAGCACAGTGGCTAAGTGGTTACATAGTTAGTCAGGTAGAAAAAAAACACAATTCCATCCAGTTCAACCTTAAAAACAATAAATAAATAAAATAAAAAATATCGTACAATCTAATATACGCAATTTTATACCCACAGTTGATCCGAAGGAAGGCAAAAAACCCTAGCAGAGCATGCTCCAATTTGCTACAGCAGGGAAAAAAATTCCTTCCTGATCCCCCAAGAGGATATCGGATTTTCCCTGGATCAACTTTACCTATAAATGTTAGTACCCAGTTATATTATGTACATTTAGGAAAGTATCTAGGCCTTTCTTAAAGCAATCTACTGAGCTGGCCAGAACCATCTCTGGCGGAAGTCTATTCCACATTTTCACAGCTCTTACTGGGAAGAAACCTTTCCGTATTTGGAGATGAAATCTCTTTTCCTCTAGACGTAAGGAGTGCCCCTGTGTCCACTGGGTTGACCGTAAAGAGAATAACTCAACATTAAGTTCACTATATGGACCCCTTATATATTTGAACATGTTGATCATATCCCCCTTTATTCTCCTCTTCTCAAGAGTGAATAAATTCAGTTCCTCTAAGCATTTCCACCTTGCATCACTAGGGTCATCGCTTTAAATCCCAACCACAGCACTACCTGCACAGAGTTTGCATGTTCTCCCTGTGCCTGCATGGGTTTCCTCCAGGTACTCCGGTTTTCTCCCACACTTAAAAGAGTTACTGGTAGGTTTATTGGCACCTGTCTAAATTGGCCCAAGTATGTGTATGTGTGAATGAGAGTTAGAAACCTTAGATTGTAAGTTCCTTGAGGGCAGGGACTGATGTGAATGAATTATGGTGGGCACAATATGGGCCCACCATCATGGCCTTGTGGCTGCGGCTCTGATATAAATTTTGCCCTCTGAGTCAGATGCAAGCTAATTGGGACAGGCGTGGGGCCATTGCCCCTTTAATTGTAGCAGCTTACCTGTACAGGTGTTATTGATTTCTTCTTTCATCACAGGCCATTCTAGAAGTTTCCTTGGATAGGGGAATGTTATACAAGCAGCCTTCCCTGGAGAGCGGGCCTTTTCTGACAACCTCAGGACAGCAAACACTGGAGCTGTATTACAGAGCTTGCTGCCTGGGTATTTATCATGGAAAGTCTGGTTTGTAGGTTGCTGGAGGAAAGTGCTAGAGGGGAGGAGTGGCTTCAGCGCTGTCTTCAGCTGGCTGATGCGGATGCAGCCTAGCAGATCACGGCCCACTGCACACTCCAGGAAGGCGGGCAGCAGCGGCGCCATTGGCACGGATGCTGCAAAGAAGCATCCCCTCAGAGCGCCCGGTCACAGCATGTCAAGAGGAGGAGCCGCATCTGCAGCAGGCCTGTGACATCAGCAGGGCTAGGCGTTCTAGCTGCCGTGTACAGAAGTGGAGGCAGGCTGGACAGAAGAGGAGGCAGGCTGGGTCTCCTTCTCTGGCGAGAGGCGGTAAGAGGATGAACAGGGGCAGGCCCCCGGGGCCAGAGCGATTGCCACGTCCCCGGCCGCGGTCCCTGTTGCTGGGCAACGTGCTTTCCAGACTGTCGGCCGCCTAATGTCAGCGGCAGCTCCTGCACCAAGCACTACTGCTGCTCTGGGTCTCGGGCTTGTGGTGGATCCCTCCACACAGTGGCTGCATATAGTACTGCAGCCAACAGTTGCTCCTGCTACAGGGATGGGTGCGTCTGCACAGTTTGATTTAATCGTTAATTTTTAGCAATTAAATCAAAGTTTGAGGTTTTTTTCTTCTTAGCCTGCAGCTTCTGTCTTTTTTCTCCTTCTAATGTCTGGTCTCCCCCTGCTGCTTGTGCTACGGTGTCCAGTCCTCCTGCCTTGTCTGCTAATGTTCCTTCTTCCTCTGTGGTTTCTACTCAGCCTGCATTGCCTAACTCTGTCACTGAGGCTTGTTTAAGGGACGTGCTTCCTCGTGAGTTGTCCCCTCTGGGTTTTCATTTGCCCCTAGCAACCAAACAGAAGCTTTGGAGGGGGGAATTTATTGATATTTTATCTTTGTTCCCTTCCGCTAAAGATTTTCCAGTTAGGTCAGATAGAATGCAGGAAGATAGAGCCGAGGAGGACAGGCGTCTTTCAGTTTCACGGTCAATCGGCTCCACTTGTTTTGTATCTTCCCAAGTATCATGGGGGAGAAGTTCCTGTGTGTAGTGGTCTTTTTCAGTATGTGGAGACTTACAGGCATTTTGGCGGCCTAGGGTGTTTCTTATACAATGAGTCCTTCCGCCAGAAACTGTCCGTGTATACTAATTTGAAGAGGGGGGTGAAAGATGTAGGCTTATGGCTTAACCTGACCCTGCCACAGAAGTCCACTCTCCCTAGGCAGCCTGCCCCCGTGGCTAATGTGCAAGCAGCCTACAAGCATGGTATTTGCCACGCTTTCAATGATAATCAATGCAGATGGAATACGTCTTGTTGCTACTGGCACGAGTGTTCATTCTGTTCTGGTAATTACTGGTAAAATGCTTCCAGAAATCTTCTGGGACAGTTCAGCCATGGGGGGGGGGATATTTTCCTAAAAGCCTGCATGCCTGTGAAGCTGGGAGGAATGTTGCTGTGGCTGCATCTGTATCCAGACAGGGAGAGGGCCAGCCTTTTGATTGAAAACTTTGCTGATGGTTTTCAGCTGCCAATTTTTTCAGGTACGAGTTGTTCGGCTGTGAATAATTTTAAGTCGGTGGAGGTTTACAAGCAGGCTGTGCAGGAGAGGGTTTCTAAGGAAATCTCAGAGGGTAGGGTGGCCGGCCTGTTTAGCTCCTCCTCTTTTGATAATTTTCGTGTATCATCCTCCTGTTCGGTCTCATACGCTACGTTTGATGATGCTATTCAGTTAAACATTGTGATCCGGGTGCCCTTTTGGCCAAGTCAGACATTAAGTCTGCTTTCAGGCATTTGTCCTTTGCTCCCCGGTCTTTTAATTGTCTTGGTTAGGGATAAGCTTCGAGTTCGAGTCACACATGAGTTCGACTCGAACATCGGCTGTTCGATCATTCGAAGATCGAACATTATGGGGCGTTCGTGCCAAATTCGAGTGGCGCGTCACGCCCTATAATGCACTGCGTCATCGCAGTGAATTGCTGGCTGATGATTGGCCAAGCATGCACTATGTCCCACAATTATGGCTCAGGGGGTTAAGTCCACGCCCCATACTATTATATATAAGGCTGCCTGCACGTCGGCCTCATGTAGTGTGTTGCTAGCGGAGAGAGAGATAGAGAAAGAGTGTCATATCATTTACTTTGAGCCGGCAGTTTATTCAGTTAGCTAGATCTCACTGCAGACCATTCCTGCTGTACTGTTTCTAATATACTTCAGGCAGGCAGTTTATTCAGTTAGCGGCAGTGTATTTAGTACAGTACCTGACCGCGAGAATGTGTTTCCAGCGCGATCCCATCGCGCTGGTTCTCGGCGACAGGGTACTGTGCATCTCACGCTGGCTCGCTCATCAGGAAAGGAAAACTTTTTTTTCCTTTCGCGATGAGCGACAGGCAGTGCTGACAGCTGTCTGGTATGAATCATGAGGGGGAACGCCACGCCAAATTTTAAATAAAAAACCGGCATGGGTTCCCCCAGGGGCATACCAGGCCCTTAGGTCTGGTATGGATTTTAAGGGGAACCCCCTATGCCAAAAAAATGGCGTGGGGGTCCCCCCCAAAATCCATACTAGACCCTTATCCGAGCACGCAGCCCGGCCGGTCAGGAAAGGGGGTGGAGACGAGGGAGCACCCCGCCTCCTGAACCGTACCAGGCCACATGCCCTCAACATAGGGGGTAGGCGCTTTGGGGCAGGGGGGCGCCCTGCGGACCCCCCCACCCCAAAGCACCTTGTCCCCATGTTGATGAGGACAAGGGCCTCTTCCCGACAACCCTGGCCGTTGGTTGTCGGGGTCTGCAGGTGGAGGGCTTATCGGAATCAGGGAGCCCCCTTTAATAATAATAATAATAATCCCGGCCCCCCACCCTATGTGAATGAGTATGAGGTACATCGTACCCCTACCCATTCACCTAGGGAAAAAAGCGTCAATAAAAAAACACAGTACACAGGTTTTTAAAGTAATATATTAGGCAGCTCCGGGGGTCTTCTTCCGACTTCGGGGGTCTTCTTCCGACTTCTCCGCTCTCTCCGGCCTCTTCTCCCGGTGTTCAGCCTCTTCTCCCAGTGTCAGGTTCTTCAGCCGGGCTCCTCCGCTATATTCTGCTGCTCTTTTGCTAGCGGTGGCCCGGTCTTCTGCGTCATCTTCTTCCCTCTTCTCTTCTTCCAAAACAAGGTGCTTTGGGGTGGGGGGGCCGCAGGGCGCCCCCCTGCCCCAAAGCGCCCACCCCCCATGTTGAGGGCATGTGGCCTGGTACGGTTCAGGAGGGGGGGCGCTTGCTCGTCCCCACCCCCTTTCCTGACTTTTTTATTTAAAATTTGCCGCGGCGTTCCCCCTCATGATTCATACCAGACAGCTGTCGGCACTGCCTGTCGTTCATCGCGAAAGGAAAAAAAAGTTTTTCTTTCCCGATGAGCGAGCCAGCTCGGCGCTGGATCCCGGGACGGGGCTCGCAGGTGTCAAATCTCACCGATAACAACGGCGAGATTGACACAATATCGCGGTCACCTACTGTATATATATACAGTACATCCCAGCTTCGTATATATATATATATATATATATATATATATATATATATATACACATATACACTGTATCCAGTTTAGCTAGATCTCACTGCAGACTATGCCTGCTGTACTGTTTCTAATATACTTCAGGCAGGCAGTTGATTCAGTTCAGTTAAAATCAGAAAAAAATCCTATATAGATTAGAGGACCAGGAGAACAGGAGCAGAAGACAGAACATCAGGATTCATTCAGTCCCGGAAAAAAAGGGAGAAGACTTGAGGAAAATGATTTCTACAATATTAGGTCCCCTTGTAGATAAAGCGGTAGATGATGCCCTAAGAATAGAGAGAGTACACCGAGTGGGATATCTCCAGAATTCAGAATCAGAGAGGCCATGAGACATAGTAGTTAGATTCAGATTCTACGAAAATAAACTGGAAATTTGGAAGACACTAAGAGGGAAACCACCTTTACTCTATGAAGGAGCTGAGCTCCAGGTATATGCCGATTTGGCCCAAGAAACTCTGGCAAGAAGGCGACTACTTAAACCTCTACTGGAGATAATGAGGTCGCAAAATCTCAGATATAGCTGGGGGTTCCCAGCCTGTTTGATCGGATACAGGGGAGGGAGATCTGCTAGAATGCGCTTCCCTGAAGATTTAGAGGATTTTCGTAATAAACTTGACTTACAGGTGCCAGATTTGCCAGGTTGGACTAAGGAAGACTAGTGTCTCCCTAGGAGGGGGATAACATTTATAGGACTTAGAAGCAGTGTAATTCTTGGTCGGGGGGTGGGGGAGGGGACGAGGGGGGGGGATAAATACAGAAGGATGATGAGGGGCGATTTGGATTATACTATCGGCGTCCGGCTGGCCCACCCCATCCTTAATATCCATTCTGAGGAGAGGGGTGGAGGGGCACACTCGGAACCCCACCTTAGGACAAAGAGATTGGGAGAGGGCTCTGATTTTCAAGGCCCTAACGATCTAGGGGCCCATTTGGGGCCAAGTCGGGGGGATGGGGAGGGAGGGAGGGAGTGGGGTGGGGTCGGGGGGGAGAGGGGGGAAATATGGGGGGGGGACATAATGCGCAAATTTTATAAAGGAAGAGGAATAACCCGATACAGGCTAGAGGAGCAGAGTAGGTAGAAACAGGAGGAAAATGACGACACTTAAATTTTTGACATACAACGTGAAGGGACTAAACTCACCTTCCAAAAGACATAAAATCTTAAGGAAGCTGAAGGGATATGGGGCAGAAGTGGTGTCCTTGCAGGAGACTCATTTGACACATGACTCAAATATCAGACTGTGGTCGAGGGAGTTCCCGAACTGGTACTACGGGGATACAATCTCAAAGAGATCAAGGGGAGTGGCAATAGGGATAGCGAAGGACGTACAGTTTAAACTCGAGTGCAGGATGCAAGATCCAGAAGGGAGATTTCTTTTTTTAAAAGGAACATTTGGGGAACTAGAATGTACCTTAGTGAATATATACGCCCCCTAACAAAAACCCTACAAAATTCCTGATAGACACGCTGGAGAAATTAATGGACTTTAGGAGTGGGGGACTTGTCGTAATGGGAGATTTGAATGTGTGTCTAGAACCAGAGGTCGACAGTACGTCCGGGGCACAGGGGACGAATAATGCCCAGTTAAGAAAAATAAGACAGAAGATATATAAGAGTCAACTGGTAGATATCTGGAGGATCATGAATGTCAAAGTTCGAGATTATACATTTTACTCCCCTGTGCACCGGACGTACTCTAGGATTGATTACATATTTTTGGACCATGGATTCCTGGATAGGATAGTAGAGTCAAAAATAGGAATTACCACACTATCAGATCACGCCCCTGTAGGGATAGAAATGCGAGTATCTAAAAACCAGAGACAACCCTCCTTGTGGAGATTAAATGAGGACCTTCTGCATGATGAGGACATCTCAAAGAAAGTAGAGAGAGAACTAAAACATTATTTCCTAACAAACGAAACAGAAGAGATCTCGGGGTCTGTGGTGTGGGAGGCCCATAAGGCCTATATAAGGGGGATTTTAATACAAGAGGGAGCAAGGAAAAAAAAAGAAAGGAGAGATAAAATGGGAAACCTTATGAAAGAAATATTTAACATAGAACAAGAGCATAAAAAACATAAAGGCCTTCACCAAGTGACGTATCAAAAGTTGGTAAATAAGCGAGATGAACTAAATAGGCTCATGGAACAAGAAACAAAGGAAACATATTTTAGAGTAGCTAAAGAAAGATACCAGTGGGGGAACAAGTCTGGCAAACACCTGGCTAGAATGCTCAGAAGGAAAAAATCCCTAAATTTCATAGGAAAGATTCAATCCAAACAGGGAACTATGGCCTACGAGACAAAGAAATAGGGGAAATATTAAAAAATTATTATAATGATCTGTATGCGGTGGAACAGAAGGGGGGTCAGACAGGGGAAAAAAGTAGAAAGATAAGCGAATTCCTAAAGAATGCCAGGCTACCAAAGATCATGGAGAGTTCCAGAGAGTCCCTTGAGAAACCAATTACGGAGGAGGAGATAAATGAAGCACTAGCAGATATAGCGCAGGGGAAAAGCCCAGGCCCTGACGGGTTTACTTCATACTATTACAAAAAATATAAGGATATACTAACGCCTAAGATATGCCAGTATATGAATGGGCTGGGTACGGACTTCGAAATGAGCAGAGAGGCGCTGTTAGCTACAATCACTGTAATTCCAAAGGAGGGAAAAGATGAGACCTTATGCTCTAGCTATAGACCCATATCATTACTAAACGCAGACACCAAAATATATGCAAAGGTATTAGCCATGAGGATGAAAGGACTAATGAACACATTGGTACACCCAGACCAAGTGGGTTTTATAGCAAGAAGGGAAGGGAGAGATAATGGGGTGAGAACCTTACTTCTGCTCCAGAAGATAAAGGAGGACGGACCCCCAGGCCTACTTCTGTCGAGTGATGCCGAAAAGGCATTCGACAGGGTAGACTAGGGGTTCATGTTTCAAACACTAGACACAATGGGAATAGGCCCAAAGATGATACGATGGATCAAAACGCTGTGTAGACAACCAAGGGTAGCTATTAAGATCCATGGATCCCTTTCAGCCTCCTTTGAGATGAAAAGGGGGACGAGACAGGGTTTCCCCTTGTCCCCTTTTCTCTTCGTCTTATCCCTAGAGCCACTCCTCTCAACAATCCGAAACAACCCAGATATTAAAGGATTTAAGGTCGGAGAAGAGGAGCACAAACTGTCCGATCTACAATGCCAAATTTGATTAAAACTCTTAGACAATATGGTGAGATAGCAAATTTCAAAATGAATATGGGGAAATCCGAAATCTTGAATATAAATTTAAGTAAGTTAGAAGAGGAGAAGTTGAAAAGGGAATTTCAATTTGGAAGGGTGAGATAAAGTATCTGGGAATAAGACTCCAACTCTCTGGAGAAGATTTATAAAATAAATTATATTCCCCTACTAGATGAAATAAAGAGTGAGGGCAAAAAGCTTCAGACTAGACCATTATCTTGGATGGGGCGTATTAATGCTATAAAAATGATTCTTCTCCCAAAGATTACATACAAATTCCAAATGCTACCAATTAGACTACCACAGTTTTATGTCAGAAAGCTAAAATCAATAATAACAAATATTATTTGGAAAAATAAAAAGTCGAGAGTTTCTTTAAAGATATTGAAGCAGGAGAAAGAAAGAGGAGGTTTGGCGGTTCCTGATATTCAAAAATATTACAAAGCAATAATTATATCAAGAGCGATAGAATGGGCAAGGGATAACCAAGAAAAAAGGTGGGTAAATATAGAAAAATTTTACAGTAAGGCACAATTAGGATCCATTATTTGGAACCCACCCCACTACAGAATGATAGATGAAAATACACACCTTTTGACACGGGTGGTTTTAAAGACTTGGGATGTAACGTATAAGCACTTAAATAAGACATATAATTCACCTTTAATAGCACTAAAAGACAATGAGTATTTTGCACCAGGAAAAATGAGTATAGGAGGGAATTGGATAAAAAAAAGATAAGGTCCAACTTAGAGAGATAATAAAAAAAGGAAAAATTGTTGCACTTCAAGAGTTAAAACAAAACACAGAAGTTTGGGTGATTGATGCATGGAGGTACGCGCAACTAGATCACTTTGTGAAGAAATTACCGCAGCCAATAAGATCAGGGGAAGAGTTGACGGTACTAGAAAGGCTGTGTACTTCAGAAAATACAAAAAATACCATATCAAAGGTATATAAAATGTTGTTGATAGAGGAAGAAGCAGAGGTACCTACATTCATCAAAAAATGGGAAAGGGAACTAGGGACACAGAAAGACATAAGCACCATTAGGAAAATCTAGACCTCGCCCATAGCTCAGCAGCGGATATAAAAACAGCTGAGACGAATTATAAATGTTTAACCAGTTGGTATACAACCCCAGACAGGACCTGCAAATATCAAGAGGGAAAGTCAAGAGAGTGTTGGTGGGGGTGCAAGGAAGTGGGCACTATGGCCCACCTTTGGTGGAACTGCCCGAATATTAGAAAGTATTGGAAAAAGATTTTAGCCTACATTAAAGAAACTACTAAAACTGAGGTAAAGGAGGATCCATGGATAGTGCTCTTCCACGGCACAGAAGGGGATGTGAAACAGTACAAGGCCTCTTTGGTTCCACATTTATTAAATGCAGCAAAAAGGTTAATTCCTAAAAATTGGCTAGTAAAAGAAAGCCCCCAGATATGGGAGTGGATAAATGCTGTGGAGGAAACTTATATCATGGATCGGATGTACTATAACAGAGAAGAAAAGAGGGAGGTGGTAAAGGACAAGTGATAGTGTTGGAGTGAGTTTAAAAAGTTATAGAGTTATGCAGAAAAAGTTAGGATCTAGCCTAGTTATTGAGGTTAATATAGATATTTCACAGGGGATGGGGGGGGGGGGCGAGGGGGAATTAAAAACATATGAGTAGGGAAATAGAGAGATAACTGCAATAAAGAAACACTTTTAAAGATTTGTAGGCGGGGGGAATAATAAGTTACGGTATTTTCTCTTTTGTTGTGTGTTCTTACTACTTCCTTTTTGTTATGATGATGAGCCACAATGGTGTGAAAATGAGAAGGGACATACATGAACAGCTGAGCTGATTTAAGTCTCTCAAAAAACTCTCTGAAGTGGCAAAAAAAAAAAAAAAAAAAAAGAAAGAAATAAGACACAAGGGCGGAGCTGGATGAGGCAATGAGGGGGAGGTTGGACTTATAATTTCATTATCGCGTCCATTTATGATGACATCGTCCCCCTGCTGCCAGCCATCCACTGTGTTCCAAGCCTCGTTCTGAGGCCACTCTTCCGGAGCTGGCGTTTACATAATTCAGAAGATCCCCGGTCATCGTACACAGCATGGATCTTGTCACAGGATGTGGGAACGTCATCTCGACTTTCTGATACTATGCTTTTCATTTTTATACTACATGTGAGTTGATCTTACGTTGTCTATTAAATTGATTTTTAAAAAACAACTGCACCCAGAGGCGCCTCTCCACTTGTGCTTAAAGAACAAGGCAGACCTCTCCTTGCTCCTCATCAGCTGGGATCTCTAACCCTACTATATCTTCAGTCCTCTCAGAGACCTGCACTGAGAGGAATGAAGGTGTAGAATTAGGTGTCCCAAGCACTTGCGGACAATCTGCTAGCGGTACACCTGAATCTGATTGTAGCAGGCAAATTTCCCTACCCCAGTTGGTAAACCGTCAAAAGAAATTCTGTCCCAGCCATCCACATGCTCAGCGGCTAAATGCTAGTTTGGCTAAATTGCTAGCACTCCAACTGCTGCCTTTTCAGCTGGTAGACTCTGCCCCCTTTCGAGAATTTGTGGAATGTGCGGTACCTCAGTGGCAGGTTCCCAAACGCCATTGTTTTTCTCTGAAGGCAAATCCGGCTCTCTACCGGCATGTGGAAGGCAATGTTTTGGCCTCATTGGACAGGGCGGTCAGTGGTAAGGTGTTCATGGTCCAGCAGGCATGGCCAGGGAAGTTATCTTTCTTTCACGGTGCACTGGGTAACCCTGCTGGCAGCTGGGAAGGATGCAGGACAGGGTGCCGTAATGTTGGAGCTTTTTCCGCCACCACGCCTCAAAAATGCTGGTGGTGATGATTCTGCCACACCTCTCTCCTCCACCCCCTCCTCTTCTTCTTCCTCTATGGCCTCTTTCTGTGCAGATTTGTCCTCTGAACCAGCGGGGCTCCGTAGGCATTCTAGGGGCTATGCAAGCACTCAGGCAAAAAGATGCCCTACGGTATTTGAGTTGGTCTGCTTAGGGGAAAGGAGCCACACTGGGGTCGAGATTCTGGCAGCTTTGCAGAGGCAGGTTCAGAGGTGGTTGACATCATGCCAGCTTCAGCCAGGAATGGTGGTTTGCGACAATGGCACCAACCTCTCCGGCCTCCGAAGGGACACTTGACCCATGTTCCCTGTTTGGCTCACGTCCTTAATTTTTTGGTGCAGCGGTTCTTGTGCAGATACCCGAGCTTACAGAATCTCCTGAGGCAGGCCAGGGAAGCATATGGGCATTTCCCCCATCATATAATGCCAGTGCTCGGCTGGCTGACCTTCAAAAGGAATGCAACCTGCCCAAGAACCGCCTCATCTGTGACATGCCCACCATGTGGAACGCAACGCTGGCAATGCTGCAGCAGCCTCAAACGCAGCAGAGGGCCATCAATGAGTACCTGTGTGAGTATGGCACTAGGACAGGGTCAGGGGAGCTTGGCTTTCTTTCGCCACACCAGTGGCTAATGATCAAGGATGCATGCACTGTCCTGTCACCATTTGAGGAGGCCACGAGGATGGTGAGCAGTGACAGTGCATGCATCAGTGATACTGTCCCTCTTGTCCACCTGTTGGAGAACACGCTGCGTGGAATAATGGACAGGGCACTTGAGGCAGAACAGAGGGTGGTAGAGGAGGACTTCCTTACCTCTCAAGGCCCCCTTTATCCAGACAGTATTCCTGCAGGACCCCTAGATTTGTGGTATCAAGGAGAGGGATCAGTACTGGCTGGCAACCCTTCTTGATCCACATTACAGAGGTAAGGTTGCGGAACTTATCCAGCTTTCGCAGAGGGAGCAGAGGATGAAACATCTTCGGGAGGCCTTGCAGAAAGGTTTGTGCAATGGGTTTCCAGAGCCTGGGAGGTTGCAATTTCCTGGTCCTCCTGGACAACGTGTTGCTGAGGCTTCGGTCAGTCACAGAAGGAGCGGTGGAGAAGGTGGCCGTCTGACCGATGCGTTCAGACAATTTTTTAGTCCGCAGCCCCAAGGTCTGATCGGTTCCAGCAACCATCGCCAGCGTCTGATTTACATGGTGCAGAAATACCTTGGGGCAAGATCAGACTTGGAGACATTTCCATCCGAAAATCCACTGGGTTACTGGGTCTTGAGCATGGATCACTGGCCAGAGCTTGCACAGTATGCAATTGAGCTACTGGCCTGTCCTGCATTCTGAAAGCGCATTCAGTGCTGCTGGAGGCTTTGTAACCGATCACAGAGTGCACCTGTCCACAGACTTGGTTGATCAGCTCACCTTCATAAAGATGAATCATTCTTGGATTACCAGCTACCAAGCTCCTGATGCTGATGTAACTGATTAATTTTTTATGAATGTGAGATCCCTTGAAGACTGCCTATGCTGATGCTGAGTGACTATCTTGTTATGCTGAGTGACTATCCTATTCCTCCTCAATGTTCATGTTGTTAGCTTCTAAGAACATCCTGGGCACCACCACCAGTGCCTAAAGCCCAATCTTTCTGCCCCTGTTTAACAGGGGCATGTAATTACAATTTTTTCTGTAATATTTTGCAGCAGGGCTCGTTCCTGCGCTCAACTAGAGTATTTGTGAGGGATTGCGGTGTTGTGGCACCAGCACCAGTGCCTAAAGCTCAATTTTTCTGCCCCTGTTTAACAGGGGCGTGTAATTACAATTTTTGCTGTAATTTTTTGTATCAGGGCTCATTCCTGCGCTCAACTAGAGTATCTGTGAGGGGTTGTAGTGTTGTGGCACCAGCACCAGTGCCTAAGGCCCAATTTTTCTGCCCCTGTTTCAACAGGGGCGTGTAATTACAATTTTTAAGCTAATATTTCACAGCAGGGTCCGTTCCTGTGCCCACCAAGAGTAACTGTGAGGGCTTACAGTGTTGTGGCCACACCACCATACCACCATCAAAGGCCAATTTTTCTGACCCTGTTCAACAGGGATATGTAATTACAATTCTTGATATAATATTTCACAGCAGGCCCGTTCCAGCGCCCACTAAGAGTAACTGTGAGGGCTTACAGTGTTGTGGCAACACCATCACACCACCACCAAAGGCCCAATTTTTCTGACCCTGTTCAACAGGGTCATGTAATTACAATTCTTGATATAATATTTCACAGCAGGGTCCGTTCCAGCGCCCACCAAGAGTAACTGTGAGGGATTACAGTGTTCTGGTACCACCAACACCTAAGGCCCAAATTTCTTCAGAGTATATAGGGCAGGCCATATAGTATATACAGGCGGTCCCCTACTTTCAAACATCTGACTTACAAATGACTCCTACTTACAAACGGAGGGAGACAACAGGAAGTGAGAGGAAATCTACCCCCCTAGGAAGGGAAATTCTCTCCTGTAAGCGTTAATATGGGAAAAAAGGTGTCTCCACTGATGCTTTATTATCACCAATCCTTGTTTCCCTAAAAATCCCAAATTTTCAAAATCCAATTGTCATTGGGACAGAAAGGGAGGTGAAATCTTCTGTACAGGAGCACAGACAGCAAAACAAATGCTACAGGGGTGATGATAACTCTTCCCTATGTTATACAAAAAGCTTAAAAATAGATTTTTTGACTGGAGCTACACTTAAAAAATGTACCTGTTCCAAATTACAAACAGATTCAGCTTAAGAACAAACCTACAGTCCCTGTCTTGTTTGGACCTCCTGTATACTGCTGTTCAGAGTATATAGGGCCTGGGGGCCCCACGCCTTTTCTTTTTTTCATTTTGGTGCGGGGTTCCCCTTAACCAGTTGCCGACCGCCTCACGACGATATACGTCAGCAGAATGACAGGGGCAGGCAAAATCACGTACCTGTACGTGATCTGCCTCCCGCGGGCGGGGGGTCCGATCGGACCCCCCCCGGTGCCCGAGGCGGTTGGCTTCTGTCCGGGAGCGATTAGACAGTGACACCAAGCAGTTTTTTGTTTTTTTCTGAATACTGCATTGGTGTCAGTTTGTGACAGTTAGTGTGGTAGGGCAGTTAGTGGTAGTCCCCTTTAGGTCTAGGATACCCCCCTAACCCCCTCCTAATAAAGTTTTAACCCCTTGATCACCCCCCGTCGCCAGTGTCACTAAGCGATCGTTTTTCTGATTGCTGTATTAGTGTCACTGGTGACGCTAGTTAGAGAGGTAAATATATAGGTTCGCCGTCAGCGTTTTATAGCGTCAGGGACACCCATATACTACCTAATAAAGGTTTTAACCCCTTGATTGCCCCCTAGTTAACCCTTTCACCAGTGATCACTGTATAACTGTTACGGGTGACGCTGGTTAGTGCGTTTATTTTGTATAGTGTCAGGGCACCCGCTGTTTATTACCGAATAAAGGTTTAGCCCCCTGATCGCCCGGCGGTGATATAAGTTAGGTTTTAGGGTCAGATAGGGTCTGCGTCGCCCCAGGCAGCGTCAGGTTAGCGCCAGTACCGATCAGATCTATACTAGCATCCCCACCAGTTTAGGGTTCCCAAAAACGCAGTGTTAGCGGGATCAGCCGAGATACCTGCTAGCACCTGCGTTTTGCCCCTCCACCCGGCCCAGCCCAGCCCACCCAAGTGCAGTATCGATCGATCACTGTCACTTACAAAACACTAAACGCATAACTGCAGTGTTCGCTGAGTCAAGCCTGATCCCTGCGATCGCTAACAGTTTTTTTGGTAGCGTTTTGGTGAACTGGCAAGCACCAGCGGCCTAGTACACCCCGGTCGTAGTCAAACCAGCACTGCAGTAACAACATGGTGACGTGGCGAGTCCCATAAGTGCAGTTCAAGCTGGTGAGGTGGCAAGCACAAGTAGTGTCCCGCTGCCACCAAGAAGAAGACAAACACAGGCCCGTCATGCCCATAGTGCCCTTCCTGCTGCATTCGCCAATCCTAATTGGGAACCCACCACTTCTGCAGCACCTGTACTTCCCCCATTCACATCCCCAACCAAATGCAGTCGGCTGCATGAGAGGCATTTTCTTTATGTCCTCCTGAGTACCCCTTTCCAACGAACCCCCCCAAAAAAGATGTCGTGTCTGCAGCAAGCGCGGATATAGGTGTGACACCCGGTATTATTGTCCCTCCTGTCCTGACAACCCTGGTCTTTGCATTGGTGAATGTTTTGAACGCTACCATACACTAGTTGAGTATTAGCGTAGTGTACAGCATTGCACAGACTAGGCACACAGGGTCTCCCAAGATGCCATCGCATTTTGAGAGACCCGAACCTGGAACCGCTTACAGTTACAAAAATTACAGTTACAAAAAAAAGTGTAAAAAAAAAAAACACAAAAAAATATAAAATAATAACAAAAATAGTTGTAGTTTTATTGTTCTCTCTCTCTCTATTCTCTCTCTATTGTTCTGCTCTTTTTTACTGTATTCTATTCTGCAATGTTTTATTGTTATTATGTTTTATCATGTTTGCTTTTCAGGTATTTACTGTGTTTTATTGTTAACCTTTTTTTTGTCTTCAGGTACGCCATTCAGCTGCAGCGCGGATTTATTTATCTTGACAGCTACAGCTATAAAGCCGTGACTCCAGCGGAGGTGATATATGCCGAAGCATGGGGGCAGCAGGGGCAGAGGAGCGATTTGCTCCTACCTTTTGCGGGAGGATACCCCCATGCTTCGGCATATATAAATGGTGCATGTATGCCCATCATTAGAAGTGGGTGGATGAAGGGAGGTATTCCAATGGTGGGCATACCCACCAATCTCTTTTTTTCGTTCAGCCCACAGGCTACATGAAAAAAAAAGATTACAATATATGCTGAACAAGGACCAGCAACGTACTGGTATGCTGGGCTTTGAGTGGTTATACCAGAATGATGCCTGCAGGTTTAGGTATTATCTTGGTATCATTCTTTTCAGCCAGCGGTCAGCTTTCATGTAAAAGCAATCCTAGCAGCTAATTAGCCTCTAGACTGCTTTTACAAGTAGTGGGATGGAATGCCCCCCCCACCGTCTTCCATCTTTTTCTCTGGCTCTCCTGTCCCAGGGAACCTGAGAATGCAGCCGGTGATTCAGCCAGCTGACCATAGAGCTGATCAGAGACTAGAGTGGCTCCAAACATCTCTATGGCCTAAGAAACCGGAAGCTACGAGCATTTCATGACTTAGATTTCGCCGGATGTAAACAGCGCCATTGGGAAATTGGGAAGGCATTTTATCACACCGATCTTGGTGTGGTCAGATGCTTTGAGGCCAATTTTTTCAAAAATAAGTACCTGTCACTACCTATTGCTGTCATAGGGGATATTCACATTCCCTGAGATAACAATAAAAATGATTAAAAAAAATGAAAGGAACAGTTTAAAAATAAAATAAAAAAGCAAAAAAAAATAAAGAAAAAAAAAAAAAGCACCCCTGTCCCCCCCCCTGCTCTCGCGCAAAGGCGAACGCAAGCATCGGTCTGGCGTCAAATGTAAACAGCAATTGCACCATGCATGTGAGGTATCACCGCGAAGGTCAGATCGAGGGCAATAATTTTAGCAGTACACCTCCTCTGTAAATCTAAAGTGGTAACCTGTAAAGGCTTTTAAAATTTTTTTTCATGTAAACAAAAGGTGTCAGAAAGGGCTTTGTCTTCAAGTGGTTAGAAGAGTGGGTGATGTGTGACATAAGCTTCTAAATGTTGTGCATAAAATGCCAGGACAGTTCAAACCCCCCCAAATGACCCCATTTTGGAAAGTAGACACCCCAAGCTATTTGCTGAGAGGCATGTCGAGTCCATGGAATATTTTATATTGTGACACAAGTTGCGGGAAAAAGACAAATTTTTTTTTTTGCACAAAGTTGTCACTAAATGATATATTGCTCAAACATGCCATGGGAATATGTGAAATTACACCCCAAAATACATTCTGTTGCTTCTCCTGAGTATGGGGATACCACATGTGTGAGACTTTTTGGGAGCCTAGCCACGTACGGGACCCCGAAAACCAAGCACCGCCTTCAGGCTTTCTAAGGGCGTAAATTTTTGATTTCACTCTTCACTGCCTATCACAGTTTTGGAGGCCATGGAATGCCCAGGTGGCACAACCCCCCCCCAAATAACCCTATTTTGGAAAGTAGACACCCCAAGCTATTTGCTGAGAGGTATAGTGAGTATTTTGCAGACCTCTCTTTTTGTCACAAAGTTTTGAAAGTTGAAAAAAGAAAAAAAAAATTTCTTGTCTTTCTTCATTTTCAAAAACAAATGAGAACTGCAAAATACTCACCATGCCTCTCAGCAAATAGCTTTGGGTGTCTACTTTCCAAAATGGGGTCATTTGGGGGGGTTGTGCCATCTGGGAATTCCATGGCCTCCGAAACTGTGATAGGCAGTGAAGAGTGAAATCAAAAATTTACGCCCTTATAAATCCTGAAAGCGGTGCTTGGTTTTCGGGGTCCCGTACGTGGCTAGGCTCCCAAAAAGTCTCACACATGTGGTATCCCCATACTTAGGAGAAGCAGATAAATGTATTTTGGGGTGCAATTTCACATATGCCCATGGCCTGTGTGAGCAATATATCATTTAGTGACAACTTTGTGCAAAAAAAAAAAAAATGTCACTTTCCCACAACTTGTGTCAAAATATAAAATATTCCATGGACTCAACATGCCTCTCAGCAAATAGCTTGGGGTGTCTACTTTCCAAAATGGGGTCATTTGGGGGGGGGGTTTGTGCCATCTGGGCATTTTATGGCTTTCAAAACTGTGATAGGTAGTGAGGAGTGAAATCAAAAATTTACGCCCTTAGAAATCCTGAAGGCGGTGATTGGTTTTCAGGGCCCCGTACGCGGCTAGGCTCCCAAAAAGTCCCACACATGTGGTATCCCCGTAGTCAGGAAAAGCAGCTGAATGTATTTTGGGGTGCAATTCCACATATGCCCATGGCCTGTGTGAGCAATATATCATTTAGTGACAACTTTTTGTAATTTTTTTTTGTCATTATTCAATCACCTGGGACAAAAAAATGAATATTCAATGGGCTCAACATGCCTCTCAGCAATTTGCTTGGGGAGTCTACTTTCCAAAATAGGGTCATTTGGGGGGTTTTGTACTGCCCTGCCATTTTAGCACTTCAAGAAATGACATAGGCAGTCATAAATTAAAGGCTGTTTAAATTCCAGAAAATGTATCCTAGTTTGTAGGCGCTAAAACTTTTGCACAAACCAATAAATATACACTTATTGACATTTTTTTTACCAAAGACATGTGGCCGAATACATTTTGGCCTAAATGTATGACTAAAATTGAGTTTATTGGATTTTTTTTATAACAAAAAGTAGAAAATATCATTTTTTTTCCAAAATTTTCGGTCTTTTTCCATTTATAGCGCAAAAAATAAAAACGGCAAAGGTGATCAAATACCATCAAAAGAAAGCTCTATTTGTGGGAAGAAAATGACGCAAATTTCGTTTGGGTACAGCATTGCATGACTGCGCAATTAGCAGTTAAAGCGACGCAGTGCCAAATTGTTAAAAGTGCTCTGGTCAGGAAGTGGGTAAATCCTTCCGGGGCTGAAGTAGTTAATATCCATACAAAACCGAAAGGCCTGGTAATGTGTGTTGTGGGGTCACCCATGCCATTTTTCTCAATAATGTTCATCCATATTGCCGGGACCCGACATTACATTACAGCTGCTAGCAGTTTGAAATGACTTTTATTCATTTAGAAATGTAATTTTGTGCAGGGACTGTTCTAAACACAGGAAACATGCGCCACTTTACAGGCATACTATAGACACCCCCCAGCTATGATATTTAAAGGAATATTTCACTTTTATGTTTTCACTTTAAGCATCATTAAAATCACTTTGTCAACTTTCTTTTGCATTAATACATGTGCCCTGGGGCAGGAACCGGGTCCCCAAACCCTTTTTAGGACAATAACTTGTATATTAGCCTTTAAAATGCGCACTTTTGATTTCTCACGTTTGAGTCCCATAGACTTTAACGGTGTTAGAATGTTCGCGCAAACTTTTGGTCCGTTCGCATGTTCTGGATGCGAACCGAACCAGGGGTGTTCGGCTCATCCCTAGTCTTGGTATTTTCTTTGATGGGTCTTACTATTTCGACAGATGTTTGCCAATGGAGTACTCTATGTCCAGTTCTTATTTTGAGTCTTTTTCCAGTTTTTGCAGTGGGTGGTGGTTTATGAATCAGGTTTTGATCATGTTATTCATTACTTGGATGATTTTTTGTTTGTCAGTCCTGCTGATTCCCCTCGCTGTCTTAATTGGTTGAAATTATTTTGAGGCATCTCAGAGAATTTTGGGGTTCCGTTGGCCTCTGAAAAGACAGTCTTCCCTTCTATTTCTCTTGATTTTCATGGTATTCATATTGATACAATTCTGTTACAGTTTCAGCTCCCTGAGGCTAAGGTAGAGAAGGCAAAGTTGTCCATTATCAGGCTTCTCCGTAAGAAGAAGGTGTTGCTGAAGGAGCTCCAATCTCTGCTTGGGCTTCTTGCTTTTGCTTCACGTATTATGCAGGTTGGCAGGATTTTTTCGAGGCGTTTATCTTTGGTCACTTCAGGCTTGAAGTCTCCCTTTTCACACATTAGACTGACCCTTGACCTTAAGAATGATCTCTTGATTTGGTATGAGTTTTTTTACACTTATAACGGTAGATCCTTTTTTCAGGATGATTTTGTTTTTTCCACAGATTTGGAGCTGTTTACGTATGCGGCCGTAACCAAGGGTTTTACTGCAGTTTGGACACTCAGTGGTACAATGGTTCATGGCCGCAATCTATGCTGGAGAGGAAGGTCACATCCAACATTGTTCTGCTTGAGCTTTTCCCCGTGGTTGAGGCTTTTGAGTTTTGGTGGGAATTTTTTGCCAATAAGCAGATTTTGATTCATTCCGACAACAAGGGGATCATTAACGCGATCAATTGCCTGTCTTCAAAATCTGTCCTTGTTATCCGATTGCTATGGTATTTTGTTCTGATCTATTTGAAGCATGATGTTTGGGTAAAAGCTAAGCATATACCTGGTACTGATAACATGATCGCTGATTTCCTTTCTCCAGATGGTTCACTTCCGGCAGCTTCTGCCCAGGGCAGATCCAGCCGGGCTTCTGTGTCTGGAGCACCTGTGGAACCTGGTTTGAGGCTGGCTAGCGATGCGATTCGTCATTCACTTGCACCCCAGACTTGGTCGGCTTACTCTGCCGCTTGGAATCAGTGGCTGTCTTTTGCCATGACCTCTGCTTTTTCTTTTCGATGCCCCATCTGAAGCTTCCATGCTTGCTTTTCTTTGATGCAGCATCGGTTCTCTCATAGATATATTGTTAAGGTGCTGGCAGGGGTCTCTTTTTTTTATGCTTCGCAAACCTTCCAGCTTGCAATCGTTTTTTCTCAGTTAAGCAAGCCTTGAAGGGTTACAAGAGGGTTGTGTATAGTCCTGATGATCGCAGACCCATTTCGGTTGACATCTTATGGCAGTTGTTTCTGGCTGCCACGGCGGTCTGTTTTTCTCCTCTTCAGCTGTTTTGTTTTGGACGGCTTTCATTTTGGCCTTCTTTGCCACCTTACAGGTTTCAGAGTTGGTTCCGTTCACAAAGGAGGGCACTTCTGTTCCCATGCAGCATGATGTCTGTCTGTGAATCAGCTGTTCAGGTTTTCATTAGGAGGTCGAAGACAGATAAATTGGGTTTGGGACATTGGGTTCAGCTTTATGCCTGCCCTGATCAGTTTATTTGCCCTTTAGTAGCTGTGTCCCAATTTTTTGCTATTAGTCCTTTTCATGTGGGTAATTTTTTTATTTACTCGGATAAGCTTCCACTTACCAAATATCAGTTTTATGCTGTCTTTCATAGATGTCTGAGGTATGCTGGATTACATTGTTTTAAGTTTACCAAGCATTCTTTTTGTATAGGTGCCGCTACAGAGGCGGCGAGGATGGGTTTGGACGAGGCCATTATTGAAAGGTTGGGTAGGTTGGAGTCAAGGAGGTTTAACTTGTATGTCCGCCCTAACCTTTCTGTTTAAATTTCAGGTTTGCAACGTACTGTTTGGATGGTCAGTCACTCCTATGTGCACTGGGCCCACAAGCGGCCTCAGGGCGCTGCAATTCTGCTGATCTGTCGTTGCAATTGGAGTTCCGCATTTTCTGGAAAAGTATCAGGGGCTTGCAATGGCTTGCAATGGTCTTCCCTTTACTTTCACAGCTGTGTCTTCAGTGGCCTCCGCCCGCGGTCCTAGTGGTCCATGCGAGCAGAAATGATATGGGTAAGCAAAAAACTTTGGACTTGTTCTTTTCCATAAAGAGAAATTTGCATGGGTTTAAGACGGGGTTTACACCTATGCGAATTGGATGCGGACTTCCCTGCATCAAACTTGCATAACAGGAGAATGTGACCGGCTCTCTATGGATCCAGTTCACATATCTCTGGGGCAGCTGCGGAGCACACTGCACAGAAATGCTGTGCGTCTTTAGCTCTGTTTCAGGGCGGAATTCAGGCCCTGATTTATTCTTGAACCAGAGAATGGGGACGCACAGTGTTTCTGTGCGATCCGCAGCCGCTTCCTCTGTGAACTGAGCCTCAAATGTCTTTTCCAGATACTGTCTTGGTTTTCTCAGAGGTGGTGCCTCATTTGATTGGGTTTTCTATTACCCATCTTAAGCCTCTGGAGAAAATCAGGAAACTCATCAACAAGGCAACGGAGATAATTAAAATAATATTGCGCCAGTCCCAAGGAAAATACGAGTAAAAAGCTGCCAACACAACAATCAGACAAATTGTAAATCACAAATAAAAATAAAGTGTGGCGCTAAAATGAGCTTGTTCCTCCTTCAGGTCAGCCCCACTGAATCAACAATCAGAGGGTCTAAATTCCCCTATGAGGTATTTAATCAGATAAATTCTGTTTAAAGAATTAAAAAAAAAGAAATGAAAAAAACGGTAAATACTTAAAGTAGGCCCCCTATAGTCCACCTCCAATATTGCACTGTATCAAATCAAGTGTACCAGACCAGAAATCAGTGTCTATAACCTACAGGGGATGACCATGTGGGGAAAAATATATGTGTTATCTAAAACACAAAAAAAAGAAATGTGTGGTATATAAATCTCGTGAAGAAAAAAATGTGTAATATATAAATTACGTGAAGAAACATAAATATATTATACCGTGAAAACACCAAACATATAAACAAGCATCATGAGAGTGCATATATAGTGTAATTGAAAAAATCAATAATATAACTTGGTGTGATGACAAAAGTAATTAGTGTTCATAAATATATATATATAGATCAGATATAAGTCCCAATGGTGGACCTATGGAGGTACATCTGGATGTTTGGCTGCTTGAGCTCTCTCTGAACTGCCCGGACGTCTCACATGCAGTAGAAATTATGGATATAAGTATGAATAAAATACTCTTACCAAGAGTGGTGGACTCACCGGCCAGCGGCTTCGGAGTCAAGGTAAGCCTGTACTGACCCGAACGGCAGTGGGTGGAGTGCTGCTTCCTTTGCTTGGTAGAGATGCTGGGAGGTAAGAATCACCATCAAGCGATCTCCTACAGTCAGGTATCAGGTCTCCTTATAGCTCATGCGATGGAGAAATCAAAAGGAGAAAACTCCACATAGCGTGAATCCACTTAAAAAGCTTTATTAGGAAGCTTTACAATACAAAGAAACGACTGGCTCCAAAGCCAAATCGGAGATCAAGTCTAATAAAAATCCAAAGGCCCATAGACAATAACAAAGGCCGAAAGACAAAAAACAATAAAATCCATAAAAAGCGCTTAGGTAAGTTGTGGCATAGTAGGCATATCAAACCCGACGCGTTTTCGTCCGCTAGGACTTCAACTGGGGTGTTGAAGTCCTAGCGGACGAAACGCGTCGGGTTTGATATGCCTACTATGCCACAACTTACCTAAGCGCTTTTTATGGATTTTATTGTTTTTTGTCTTTCGGCCTTTGTTATTGTCTATGGGCCTTTGGATTTTTATTAGACTTGATCTCCGATTTGGCTTTGGAGCCAGTCGTTTCTTTGTATTGTAAAGCTTCCTAATAAAGCTTTTTAAGTGGATTCACGCTATGTGGAGTTTTCTCCTTTTGATTTCTCCATCGCATGAGCTATAAGGAGACCTGATACCTGACTGTAGGAGATCGCTTGATGGTGATTCTTACCTCCCAGCATCTCTACCAAGCAAAGGAAGCAGCACTCCACCCACTGCCGTTCGGGTCAGTACAGGCTTACCTTGACTCCGAAGCCGCTGGCCGGTGAGTCCACCACTCTTGGTAAGAGTATTTTATTCATACTTATATCCATAATTTCTACTGCATGTGAGACGTCCGGGCAGTTCAGAGAGAGCTCAAGCAGCCAAACATCCAGATGTACCTCCATAGGTCCACCATTGGGACTTATATCTGATCTATATATATATATTTATGAACACTAATTACTTTTGTCATCACACCAAGTTATATTATTGATTTTTTCAATTACACTATATATGCACTCTCATGATGCTTGTTTATATGTTTGGTGTTTTCACGGTATAATATATTTATGTTTCTTCACGTAATTTATATATTACACATTTTTTTCTTCACAAGATTTATATACCACACATTTCTTTTTTTTGTGTTTTAGATAACACATATATTTTTCCCCACATGGTCATCCCCTGTAGGATATAGACACTGATTTCTGGTCTGGTACACTTGATTTGATACAGTGCAATATTGGAGGTGGACTATAGGGGGCCTACTTTAAGTATTTACCGTTTTTTTCATTTCTTTTTTTTATAATTCTTTAAACAGAATTTATCTGATTAAATACCTCATAGGGGAATTTAGACCCTCTGATTGTTGATTCAGTGGGGCTGACCTGAAGGAGAAGGCAACGGAGAAGCTTATGCCGCTCATCGATGGCTTGTCTTATCGGCATATTGGTATCTGGAAGGTTTTATTCCTGGTTTTTATAGGTGCGATGGAGTACACCTGTCTGACGTGGGTGTGGATTTGTTTCATTTGGAGCTGCAGTCCATCATTGAAATAGCCGCGATGTTGGGGTAGGCCGTCACTTGTCTTTTGGTCACATGCCGACTTGTGGGGGGACTTGTATTTGAAAGACTTTGTTGTCATCTGGCTTGAGTCCTTTTACTAAGCCTAAGTAGAATATTCTATTTGAATTTGTTATCTTTTTATTTAACCACTTCAATACCGGGCACTTTCCCCCCTTCCTGCCCAGGACAATTTTCAGCTTTCAGTGCTGTCACACTTTGAATGACAATTGCGCGGTTATACAACACTGTACCCAAACAAAATATTTATAATCTTGCTCCCACAAATAGAGCTTTCTTTTGGAGGTATTTGATCACCTCAGCGGTTTTAATTTTTAAACTTAAAAAAAGTTTTTCATCGTTTCTGTTATAAAATTTAGTTTTCTCCTTCACTAGCGGGCACTGACGAGGCTGCACTAATGGGCACTAAAGAGGCGACGCTGATGGACACTGATGAGGAGGCACTGATATGCTGCACTGATGGGCACCGATAGGCTACACTGATATGTGGCACTGATAGGCGGCACTGATGGGCACTAATAGGTGGCACTGATAGGCAGCACTGATGGGCACTGATAGATGGCACTGGATAGGCAGCACTGATGAGGAGCAACTGATGGGCATTACTGATTGGCATCTGAAGGAAACTGACAGGCATTACTGATGGGGTACTGTTTGGCACATTTATGGGCACTGATTGGCACTTTGATGGGCATTGACAGGCGTTGCTGATTCAGGCACAGACTGGGAGCTGATGGGCACTGATTGGCAGCTAATGGGAACCTCTCATGGAGGCTGTGCTGATAATCCATGTGCTGATTATCAGTGCAGACCCCTCTCTGATAGAGAGAGACGCTGATCGGCTCTTCCTGTTAACACGAACCAAGGAAAAACATTTACCGACACTTCCTGGTTCTTGCTGTGATCAGCTGTGATTGGATGATGGAGGCTCCTTACCACGATCAGGGATGAGGTGTGTCAGAGTGACACACAGCACCAACGATTGCTGCGCTGCACGCCCCCGTGGGCGCGCGCCGGCATGTTATCCTGCTGGACGTCATATGGATAACAAAACCACCGCCCGGCTATATTCTGCTATAGTCCAGGCCGGAAGTGGTTAAATCTGTTGGATATGTATTTTATTTTATAAACCAATAAAGTGCCACGGCCAATTTTCTGCCATTTTCTGGTCTGTGTATATTTTGTTTAATGGTATTTGTGATATTGTGAGCATGCAGCCTGCAATCCCATGAATTAGGGCCAGTTCTCACTGCTGCAAATTCTATTGTAAATTTAATCAGTTGCGATAGCTTAAATTCGCAAGTCATTTTAATAACATAGTTTTCCATGAGTGCCATTCACATCAATGCGTTGCGAGTCTAATCCGTGTAAAAAAAGGGTCCTGTGCGAGTTTGATCCATGTGTGATGCTGTGCGATGCAAATTCAGCTCCATAGACTGCAATAGAACGCGGAATGGAAACGCAATCTTCCATTCACATCACTGCAATGTCTTTTTTTTTTTGCTTCCCCCTCCTGCGCCTCCCCTCCTCTCCTCCTCACTGACCCTCCTCTTCCCCTCACCGCCTCACTTCCTGTTCCTTGCCCATGTGCTGGTCATTTTGAATGCCAACATGCCCAGCAGATGCAGGAAATATCGGATGGACAATGAAGACCTCATAAGGCTGGTGCAACAGAGACAGTACCTTTGGGACAGCCGGGACCCACAGCATAAAGATTCTTCTAAAAAGAGCAGAGGATGGCAAGAAATAGTTCACATCCTTTTTCCTGAGTTGGACAGTCTGACACCTACTGTTCAGAAAGACCTGCGTAAGTATAATTGCCCCTCTGCAATCAAGCTATATTTCTGATGCCAGCTAGCTATTCCTATGATTATTAGAGTTATGGTTAGCTGGATTAGGCTTAGGGTTAGTTAGGGTTAAGGTTAGGGTTAGTGTTAGGGTTATAGTTAGGGTTAGGGTTATTGTTAAGATTAGGGTGAGGGTTAGTGTTAAGGTTAGTGTTAGGGTTAAGGTTAGGATTAGGGTTAATGTTAAGGTTAGGGGTTAGGGTTAGCTTGGTTAGGGTTAGTGTTAAGGTTAGGGTTAGTGTTAAGGTTAGTGTTAGGGTTAGTGTTAAGGTTAGGGGTTATGGTTAGTGTTTGGGTTAGGGTTAGGGTTATTGTTAAGGGTTAGGGTTAGTGTTATGGTTAGGCTTAGTGGTAGGGTTATGGTTAGTGTTATGGTTAGGGTTAAGTTTAGGGTCAGTGTTAGGGTTATTGTTAAGGTTAGTGATAAGGTTAGTGTTGGGGTTAGGGTTAGTGTTTGGGTTAGGGTTATTGTTAGGGTTAGTGTTAAGGTTAGGGGTTAGGGTTAGGGTTAGGGTTAGTGTTTGTGTTAGGGTTAGTGTTAGGGTTATGCAAAAAAGGGGGTCCTAGTTTAGTTTTTAGTACCTCAAAACAGGGTGACACTGTAGGTACTGGCAAAAGATGTGCCAACGTCCCTATATATATTTATTTGGAAATGGAAAAGTACAAAAAATGGGACTTTAAGGGCACATAAGTAATTCAACTATGAAAAAATAGAAATTAATTTTAAACTTTTATTAGCTTAAAATTGCAAAATTGGACATTTAAAAGCAGTACATACTACATATATTGGTAGAGTTACAACCATATCAAATGGGCACTTCCCTGCATTGGTATCTTAAAGTCCTATTAGTGATACAGACATTCCAATATACAATCATAAAGAAAAGAGAAGAGAAAACTTCCCAACGTGCAATCGTAGAGACTGTATCAACGTAGATAAGTTGAATTGCAGGTGCAGTGATCCACTTGTGGATGTTCTCTATATACTTATATACTCATTCTCAACATGTTTCGCGTTGTAGAACGCTTCCTCAGGAGCTAGAGGTAATTCTGATGGATATACATAGAAGAAAGATTTTTTAGAAACAGTACACATCTATGTATTGTATAACAAATCATCACAACAAACTATACAATTTTTACAGTATAAAGATTTTATGTTCTTAACTCCCTGTGGTGATCCATGGGGGGCCCCCCATAAAGGAAACAAGTCTCCCAGGTCCCAGTGGTACAGCCCGGTGACTGGGGAGGCCATTCACGCCCCAGGCCCGACAACCCCACAGGCGTGTGGAATGGTTTGGTAGGCAGTAAACTGTTACAATGTATGTATATCATCGGAGGTTACCACCTTCGTAGAAAATAAAAATTGTAGAGTAGTATCAGAGCCAGTCTCTTAACCCACTACAGCAACCCATCTATAGTTCAACCATTGAGGGATAGATATACAAGCAAAACGAAATAATAAAGTGTGTAGAGGCCATAAAGAGCATTAGTAAATGGACATTTTTGAATAAAATGAATGGGTAAAATAATCTATATATATATATATATATATATATATATATATATATATATATATATATATATATATATATATATATATGCCCTCCCTCGTAGTATTTCTATCGTAAGTCTCCATTGTCTACTTGCTACAGATATAAATCTGAGCCGGTGTGTAATATAATGAGGAACGGGTAGGTATATACATAATCATTTCAATTGTATGGAATTAGAAGGAATCAATTATAGTAACACAGATAAAAAAGTTACTTACCATTTGAGGTTGAAAAAAACAAATACATCTGTACCAGTATTGGCGATCAGGTGAATATTCAGATATTTAACACAGGCAGAGCTGAGTATGTGTGTAGGGGACGTAACAGAGGCTTCAGAC
This sequence comes from Lithobates clamitans, assembly GCA_037952925.1. NCBI lineage: Eukaryota > Metazoa > Chordata > Amphibia > Anura > Ranidae > Lithobates > Lithobates clamitans. The sequence continues at coordinate 462,117 of JBBGZY010000465.1, forward strand.
AATTCCGGTCTCCAAACAATAAGTAGCCCTGGACAGCCTTGTAGATAAGTGATAATTGGCACAGGCTGAGGTTCTGATGTAGAGACAACAGCAAGATAACCATGTAAATTAAAATACACAGATCGAGCATTGTTATAGTGTCAGCTTAAGGCTGTGGATGGGTCACCTGTGTTTGCTGAGGAGAACGTGCGGAGTCTGATGTGGCCTCTGAGTGGGGGGTAGCGTCCACTGGCCATATGGTATCGCAGCGTGTGCTTAAATAGCATCCCCGACCGGATCGGAGAGAGCGCATTGTCCTCCGGCCCGACTGGCGGCCACTGCGCATGCACCGGGAAACCGCCGCACGCTCGCAGTGGGCAGATGACGCAAGCGCGGTGGGAGAAGGTAAACAGTCACCGCGCACCTGCCAAGCCCGGCGTAGCAGAGCGGCAGCTCCCGACCAATAGCGCAGTAGCAGAGGCAGGGACTAACACGGGGATCTGACCGGATGTGCGGCGATTGACGGGGACACAGGGGATCTTGTTGTTTAACTGTGGTGGTGAAATCACCTCCGACAGCGCTGGAGTCACGGCTTTATGTATCGTGGGAGCAAACGCTGTTGCTGTCAAGATAAATAAATCCGCTCTGCAGCTGAATGGCATACCTGAAAACAAAAAAATGGTTAACAATAAAACACAGTAAACAGTAAAAAAATTGCATACCTATAAAGCAAACATGATAAAACATAATAATAATAAAACATTGTAGAATAGAATACAGTAAAAAAGAGCAGAACAATAGATAGACAATAGAGAGAGAACAATAAAACGATAACTATTTTTGTTTTTTATATTTTTTTGTGTTTTTTTTTTTACACTTTTTTTGTAACTGTAACTTTTGTAACTGTAGCCGGTTCCAGGTTCGAGTCTCTCAAAATGCGATGGCATCTTGGGAGACCCTGTGAAAGTGTGCCTAGTCTGTGCAGTGCTGCACCCTATGCTAATACTCAACTAGTGTATGGTAGCGTTCAAAATATTCACCAATGCAAAGACCAGGATTGTCAGGACAGGAGGGACAATAATAACGGGTGTCACGCTTGCTGCAGACACTACATCTTTTCTGGGGGGGCTCGTTGGGTAGGGGTACTCGGGAGGACATAAAGAAAATGCCTCTCATGCAGCCGGCTTTCTGTATTTGGTTGGGGAAGGTGAGGTGGAGCACCGTCTGGAAACAGAAGGGCTCTGACGATCTCTTCCTGGAATTTAAGGAAGGATCCAGTCCATCCTACAGCTCTGTATAGCACATGAGCGTTCAGCAAAGCCAGTTGAAATAAATAAACAGACACTTTCTTGTACCAGCGTCTGGCCTTATGGGCAAGTAGGTACGGCACCAACAAGGGGTCGTTGAGGTCCACCCCTCCCATATTTTGGTTATATTCATGGACACAGAGGGGTTTCTCCACAACACCAGTCGCCATAGTAATTTGGACCGTCGTGTCTGCATGAAGGGAGGTAAGAACGAAAACATTCTTATTATCCCTCCACTTCATAGCGAGCAAATTATTACACTGCAAGCAGGCTCTCTCCCCCAGCCTAAGACGGGAATCTACAAGCCGCTGGGGAAAGCCCCGGGACGATGCCACATGCTCCAATCTGCTGATCAAACAAGTGACTAAAAAGTGGCACGCTCATGTAATAATTGTCCACATATAAGTGGTAGCCCTTTCCGAATAAGGGTGACACCAAGTCCCACACAATCTTACCAGCGCTTCCTATGTAGTCAGGGCAGTTTGTCGGCTCTACGCGGCTATCTTTTCCCTCGTAAACCATAAAACTACATGTATAGCCTGTGGCCCTGTCAGCTTATACACCTTGACCCCGTATGTGGCACGCTTGCTGGGAAGGTACTGTTTGAATGACAAGCGGCCAAAAAACTTAATCAGGGACTCATCAATGCAGACAACTTGATGGGGAGTAAACAAGTCTGCAAAACGTTGGTTGAAGTGTAGAGCCGATCGTATCCAGGGTCTCCACGAGTCTGAACAGAGTTCATTGCCATTGAAGTGCATAAACCGCAAGATCTGCTCGTATCGTTCCCTGGTCATGGAGGCAGAGAACAAGGGCATATGGTGAATTAGGTCAGTGGACCAATATGACCGCAACTCACTCTTTTTAGTTATGCCCATGTTGAGGGAAAGGCCAAGAAAGAGCTTAAATTTGGAAACCGTAATTGGTCTCCAATCTCTGGCAAGAGAGGACTGGGGAATAATGGTGATGTGTTGACCAGCGTACAAATTGCTTTGGTCCACAATAGATCTATAGAGATCTTCAGTGAAAAACAGCGAATAAAAATCAAGTGACGTAAAATCAACTGTTTCCACCTGAATGCCGGGTTGGCCAGTGAATGGGGGAAGTACGGGTGCTGCAGAAGTGGTGGCTTCCCAATTAGGATTGGCGAATGCAGCAGGAAAGGCACTATGGGCACGACAAGCCTGTGTTCGTCTTCTTGGTGGCAGCAGGACACTACTTGTGCTTGCCACCTCACCAGCTTGAACTGCACTTATGGGACTCGCCATGTCACCACGTGATACTGCAGTGCTGGATTGATTACGACCAGGGTGTACTAGGCCGCTGGTGCTTGCCAGTTCACCAGAAGGAATAGCGGCGCTAGTACTGCAATGCTCCATATGAGGGACCTGCGGTTCTTGCACATCAACGACAGAAGAAGATTGGGGTCTGGTACGCCTGACCTTGGCAGGGATCACAACTCCGTCATCAGAGCTATCTGTCATGGAGCCGCTGTCCTCTACAGAAACGTATTCTGAGCCTGAATCTGACAGATGAGTGACTTCCTCTTCACTATCTGTCATGCTCAGAAACGTGTAGGCCTCTTCACTAGTGTACCTTCGATTTGCCATTTTGGGCTCTAAATTGAAAGTGAGACTCACAGGTAAAAAAGCTCCTGACTGTTACCGACTGTATCAAAATGCTCCCAAAAAAACTGTTAGCGATCGCAGGGATCAGGTCTGACTCTGCGAACGCTGCAGTTATGTGTGTTTAGTGTTTTGTAAGTGACGGTGATCGATGGAGACTGCACTTGGGTGGGCTGGGGTGGGCTGGGCTGGGCGGAGGGGCTAAACACAGGTGCTAGCAGGTATCTGGGCTGATCCCGCTAACACTGTGTTTTTGGGAACCCTAAACTGCTGGGGACGGTAGTATAGATCTGATCGGATCAGATATTGATCCGTTCAGATACTATACCACTAAGGGAGGTGTATGCTGCATGCGTGGGTGTTAGCGGTACTGGCACTAACCTGACGCTGCCTGGGGCAAAGCAGACCCTATCTGACCCTAAAACTTAACTTATATCACCACCGGGCGATTAGGGGGTTAAACCTTTATTAGGTAATAAACGGCGGGTGCTCTGAAACTATAAAAAAAAACTAACAAACCAGCATCACCCGTAACAGTTATATGGTGATCACTGGTGAAAGGGTTAACTAGGGGGCAATCAGGGGGTTAAAACTAGGTAGTATATGAGGGTCCCTGACGCTATAAAATGCTGACGGCGAACCTAATTACTTACCTCCCTAACTAACCTGTGACATTAATACAGCGATCAGAAAAACGATCGCTTAGTGACACTGGCGACGGGGGGTGATCAAGGGGTTAAAATTTTATTAGGGGGGTTAGGGGGTACCCTAGACCTAAAAGGGGCCTAACAATAACTGCCCTACCACTTATAACTGTCACAAAATGACACCAATTCAATAATCAGAAAAAAAAAACTGCTATTGGTGTCACTGTGACAGGGGGTACAGGGGGGTGATAGGGGGTGATAGGGGGTGAAAAGTGTGTTCTACTGTCAGTGTAGTGTTGTGCAGACTTACTTGGATTTCTTCTCTCCTCGGCGCCGGAATGAAAAGACAGACACGAGGAGAGATGACATCACTTCCTCTGCCGCTGTTTACATTAGAGCAGCAGAGGAAGATTGTCATTCATTGGGAGCGATTGCAAGGGGGTGGCCATAATTGAGTGGCCTCCCTGTCAGCATGGATCGCTCCCCTAATGATGCCAACCGCCTCGGGCACCAGGGAGGGGCACGATGCGCCCCCCGCCCGCGGGAGGCAAATCACATACCAGGTACGTGATTTTGCCTGCCTGTGCCATTCTGCCGCAGTATATCTGCGTTAGGCAGTCGGCAAGTGGTTAACATTAAATTTGCAACAGTCATGACATGAAAACTGTGTGTGATTGATGAACCAAAAACTAAAATGATGTCCCTTTTTCATACACAGGAAAGCCTCAGCCAGGCCGTGGAAAGTAGCATTCAGGAGCTGGACGGGCCCAGTAGCCTGCCAGAATCGCAGGTCCCTCCCATCCGCCTTACACCCAAAAGTGTCAGGAAGAGGAGTAACGTGAAGGAGGCAGCAATTGGCCTATTTCTGAAGGCTACTGCAGCCCTCAGAACCCCCCACAGTGTTCAAGAGGACTTTGCATACATTACAGCATGCAAAATTCTGGAAATGAAGGAGGTTCAACGCCTCTTATGTGAGCAAGTGATGTTACAAGCCCTAAATAAGGGGTTGAGGGGCCAACTCCAAAGTCAAAGCCACAATTGTGAGTTAAACCATGGTCCTCCTCCAGGTCCTCCACCTCCTGCCACACCTCCAACACCACAGCCACAGCCTGGAAGGAAGCGTCTAAGGAAGACCAGAGAGTGATGGCCTGGGTTCAGTCTGGTCTGGCAAAGATGCAGGCTGTGGTATGACCACAGCCTGGGGACAGATATGTCATCTGCTGCTGTTCCTGATCTCTTGTAGTCCTGGACTGGATTGTGCTCACCATTATAAGGACTCCTCAGGCCACCAATTTTGACTGTAAAATTATTGATGTCTGCCCAGGGGTACAAAGGCTTCGCAAATTTCACCAGTTTCTCCAGCGTTGCCCTCCTCTTTATTTGGTTATGACCCAGAATCAATGGATTTTTTTTTTTCAGAAATACTTGCCTATGTGTTTTACTTCAAAAAGGACAGTTTGTTTGTGAGTAGGCAGGAGGCAGGTACATTTAAAAAATACAATGTCAAATTGACAAGGTACAACAACCAACCTTCTTGAGATTTACAAATACAAGATAATAATGGTGTTGTGGAAACGTGACATACAAAAAGCAAAAAAAAATGGAGGTCACCATAAAATAATAATAAAAAAAAAAACAGGAGATCTTGATTAAAAAACAAACAAAAAATGGAGATCACTATAAAATAAATTTCAAATTAAAATACAACAACATGAGATCTTGATTAAAAAAATAAAAAAAGGACTATAAAAAATAATTCTAAACATTATTATGGAGATCTGGCTTGAAAAACAAAAAAATTATTCAGGAGATCACGAGAAATAATAAAGACATCAATTTGTGAGAAGTGTGTGTGAATATGAGCAGCAAAACAACTTCATTCTTCTAGCATTATAAAGAAGAAGAGAATGCGCTGCATTGAAAGATTTAAAAATTTGCAGTGTGACGAATGTGCCATCTCCATTATGAACGGTCGTTTTACCTGATTGAGCGGTTCCGTCTCGTACTTGATTCTGAGCATGCGTGGTTTTTTGTGTGTCGGGAAAATTGAGAACATGCTCTCAATCTTTTGCTGGCAGGAATTCGCCCAGCAAAAGTCCGATGAAGCATACACACAATCGCATTTTCCGACCAAAAGCTCTCATCGGTCTTTTGCTGGCCAAATTTCCGAACGTGTGTACGTGGTATTAGAATAATATTGCCTTGTCTCTTGTTTCTGTTGAATCTTGAACTCTTTGCTCCTCCCATAAACTTCTTTCTCCTTTGCATATCTGCAGCTGTCCTTATCGCCACTAACATTTTTTATCAATCTTTTGCTTATTCCTTGACTACGCTTCCACTTGATCCCAACTTGCAACCACTCATTACCGACCTTTGGCTTGTTTACTGACTATGCTTCTGCTTGACCCCTACCTGCTATATGTGCTACTGGACCCCAGCTTCCTCACCACTTGATGGGGAAATCCTGAGGACCTCGCCCTGGTACTAAAACATAGCAAAACCTACCACCATTAGGAGTTCTGGTGAATACTGGTTGGTGCTTAGACCCAGCAGGGTGACTTGCTTGTGTACTTAGCCATCTGGTCAGTGAAAGCTCCTCTACTGCTATAGCTACTGGTCTCTGAGCCTGACCCCTGACCATGACAAGTTCAGCTTTAAGTACTGGTGGAATTTTTGCAGCATACAGTGCCTTGAAAAAATATTCATACCCCTTGAAATTTTCCACATTTTGTCATATTACAACTAAAAATTTAAATGTATTTTGTTGGCATTTTATGTGATAGACCAACACAAAGTGGCACATAATTGTGAAGTGGAAGGAAAATGATAAATGGTTTTCAAATTTTTTTTACAAATAAATATTTGAAAAGTGTGGCAAGCTTTTTTTGTGAAGCCCTCAGAGGTTTGTTAGAGAACCTTAGTGAACAAACAGCATCATGAAGCCAAGGAACCCACCAGATAAGTCAGGGATACAGTTGTGGAGAAATTTAAAGCAGGGTTAGGTTATAAAAAATATCCCAAGCTTTGAACATCTCACAGAACACTGTTCAATCCATTATCCGAAAATGGAGAGAGAGTATGGCACAACTGCAAACCTACCAAGACATGGCCGTCCACCTAAACTGACAGGTCGGGCAAGGAGAGCATTAATCAGAGAAGCAGCCAAGAGGCCCATTGTAACTCTAGAGGAGTTGCAGAGATCCACAGCTCAGGTGGGAAAATCTATCCACATGACAACTATTAGTCATGCACTCCACAAATCTGGGCTTTATAAAAGAGTGGCGAGAAGAAAGCCATTGTTAAAAGAAAGCCATAAGAAGTCCCATTTCCAATTTGCAAGAAGCCATGTGGAAAACACAGCAAACATGTGGAAGAAGGTGCTCTGGTCAGATGAGACCAAAATTGAACTTTTTGGTCTAAAAGCAAATGTGTGGCGGAAAACTAACCCTGCACATCACCCTGAACACACCATACCCACCGTGAAACATGGTGGTGGCAGCATCACACTGTGGGGATGCTTTTCTTCAGCAGGGATAAGGAAGCTGGTCAGAGATGATGTGAAGATGGATGGAGCCAAATACAGGGCAATTATAGAAGAAAACCTGTTAGAGTCTGCAAAAGACTTGAGACTGGGGTAGGTGGTTCAACTTTCAGCAGGAGAGTACCCCTTAACATACAGCCAGAGCTGCAATGGAATGGTTTAGATCAAAGCATATTCATGTGTTAGAATGGCGCAGTCAAAGTCCAGACCTAAATCCAATTGAGAATCCGTGGCAAAACTTGAAAATTGCTGTTCACAGATGCTTAGTCTATCACATAAAATCTCAATAAAATATGTTTATGTTTTTCGTTGTAACATGACAAAATGTGGAAAATGTCAAGGGGTATGAATACTTTTTCAAGGCACTGTACACTGGTGAGAGTTCCCATTACTATTGTTTCCTCTAGACTATCACCAGCACAGAAAATGATGGGAAATTCACCCATTCTGACATAAAGAGAAGTTAAACCTGAAAAAAGTTCTAACTCTTTCTCACTCTGTACAAACCAAAAACAAAAAATTGATAGCTGTGGACTCCCTCTATTACATTTAATTTTTCATAAAATGTTTCAGAGAACAAGAGGCTTCACTTAAAAAAATTGTTGTACTGAAACTTTCCACAAACTACACCGCCTTTTTTTAAAATCTGGAGTAAGCTTCTGCCCTTTGGGAAGTGCCACACAGGGCCGTCTTTAATATCGATTGGACCCTGGGCAAAACTTTTCTTGGAGTCCCGCCATGCAATTTCGCTCTCCACCTGCTCTGAGACATACAATACATAGCAGCTAGACTCAAAATCAGTTCACTGTATCAGATCAAGCAGCGATTGCAATTGGTTGCCAGAGGTTACAGCATATCATTACCGCTTACTGACTGGTTGCTAGAGGTTACAGCACATCATCTCCTTACTGCCTGCACAACATGGACTGGGGATGTGAGCAGACCCATCAATAGACAGAAAACTCCTAGGAATCCTAGAACTCCTGGGGGGGAGGGGAGGGATCAATGGCAATGCTGATTTTTTTACTGACTACCAATATAAAGAGGAATTTCAACACTGGCCACCTGTCAGGGTTGGACTCAGCCCTTCCTTCTCTGAGCTGGCCGCTCAGCTGACGGCTAATTGCCAGCTCCCATTTCTCTCCACAGTTACCCAGCTGTTGTTGATTCTGCTCGTCAGTCCTGCCTACGTAAAGTGGATGTAAACCAGAATTTTTTTTTATGTCATAATGTAGAGTATAAGATTTCCTATCATTTGAGCCCAGTCTTGCCACACAGAGTTAATCCAGCTCTGAGTAATCCTCTTTTATTGTTCAGTGAGATAAATCTTGACAAACAGAGAAATCTTTGTCAAATCCTCCCCCTTGCTGTGAGTGACAGGTGATTTACATATCTCGTGCACTAGCCTAAGACATGCATTATTTTTTAATTCCCACCCCCACTCCTTTCTTCAGCAGCTCTGCAAGGATTGGCTGTTCTACACCTCAACATGATTTGGCATGCTGAAGTCATGTGGTTACTTTCTTGTCTTTTCACTGGATGTTAGAGATCATAGCAGAAGTTCAGTGTAAGAAATATACACAGGAGAAAATTCATATTGACAAGGGGAGTGTAGAGGTGGGCGGGGAGTCTACTGACATCACGACTCCACCCACCGAGCTCCAGACAACAGACCCACCACAGAATCTGCAGTTTTTCAGGTCTCATAACAGACAGAGGGGAGACATTTGACAGGTAAAGATACATGCAGGAGGCATGTATATCCTTATAGATAACCCCTATGGCAGTAGTTTAGAAAGGATAACATAGGGTTTACATCCACTTTAAAGCCATCCAGCTCAACATCACAGAGACTTTCTCCTGCGTTCCTGTTGAAGACTTGCTCGGCTGACGTTCCTTCTGGCTCCTGATCATGCTTGCTGTACTACTACATTTATCTCTGGCTCTCTGACATTTGCTTGGCTGATTACCCGATCCAGTTACTGAACTCTGGCTTGTTTTGACTACACTTACTCTGTTTACCTTATTATTAAACAAGTGTGATTTAACTATACTTCTGTCCTGGTCTGATTCATGGGTCCTGATACCACCAATGTAATAGGAGTTTACACTGACCACTAATGTAATAGAAGCATTCACAGTAACCACCACCAACGTAAGGAGGGATTTACACTGACCACCAATGTAATGGGGACATTCACACTGGCCACTAGTGTGAATGAAAGGATTCTACACCAAGCACCAATGTAATGAGAAGATTCACACTGACCCCCAATGTAACTGAGACATTTAGCCTGCATTCACATTTGCGTGCGTCGGGAACGCATGCAAAATCAGTTTCCCGACACCACAGAAACATGTTGTCCTATAGCAGATACACAGCAGTGCCATTAATTGTTAATGACACGCTCACACATTTGCTGGCATGTCCTGTGCAACTGTGTGATTTTGAAAAAGGGACTTTCTTCAGCATTTCTAGAGCTTACAGAATCCCATTGAAATGAATGGGCTGCCCTACACGTGACCCACATCTTTATCCACCCTGTCAGCACACCTTTGCATCCTAAAACCCATGATAACCTCTGCACCCCAAACCACCCCCATCCCCTCCACTCTAACCCTCCACCCCTCCACCACTACCTCCTCTGCTCATCTTTGCAATCACCTTCCTTACCTCCATACATCACCTCCTTGCTCACCTGTGCACCCCAAAGTGTAATTCTTCCTCTGTCCACCTCTGCACACCCCACACTCCCCCCCTCCTCCCCCCACCAATTTGCTTACCTTTGCAGAACAGGCAGATGTTAGGCTTAATGACCACAGTTGTAGGCAGAACTTTCAAGCATGCCCCTTTAACTCCCCAGTGGGCAGCATTCAGTATAGGTGATAGTGGATATGACCTTAGGGGGGCAAAATATACATATGAATGCTGCCTTTATTTACATATCAATGCCACCGGCTGTTGCTATTTACATATGAATGCCTGTTATTTACATGTAAACACAGGGTCTGCAGGTGAGTCACCCATACACAATAGGGCAGAGCTGAGCAGCATTAGTAGCAGCACTTCACACTGAGATATCAGGACACAGCACAGGACTAAAACCTCAAGGGACAAGGGAATTTAAACTGGGATAGTTGGCAAGTATGAGGCAGCTGCTTTGGGCCCTATAAAAATGACAGGGCCCAGGGCAGCTGCCCCTTTTGCCCTGCCTTAAAGACGGCCCTGATGCCACGGGATGTGAATCCTGCCCAAAACAGGCCAGCAAACTAAACACACATCACATGAAAATGCAATGGTAAGAGCTGTATATAACAAAGGAACAATAGTTTGTAATTCATTTCAATAGTCTTCATATCCCAGGCATTATTATATCCCATTTCTATTATTTTTTCTACTTTTTGGTTGTCTATTTTTATATTCATTTCTTTTTCCCATTGTTTTATGTAATCTGGTCTTTTTTGTGCATCCAAATCTGTCAGTATACCATATATTTTTGATGTTCCATTTTCCAACGGTGTTTTGTTGCTACATAGTTTTTCCAGAGTGGTTAATTTTGTTTCGTCTCTAAGTGGATGTGGTATTGTTCTTACTAAGTGCCTTAATTGACAATAATTCCATTCATTCATCTTCCATCCATTACTTTCCTCCAGCTCTAAACGTGTTCTTATCTTACCATTACTAGTGATATCTTTCAATTGTGGGTTCCTTATTCCTTGGGCTTCAAAAATTTCCTTCCCAGGGATAAAATAATTCGATCCTGTGAGTGCTATTAACGGTGAATTATATTTCCATTTATTCTTTAAGTGTATAGTGTCCCAAATTTTGAATACGTTTTTTGTTATTTCATGTGTATCTGTGTCCAGTGTTCTATATTTTTGTGGGATCCAAATATTCTTGTATAGTGTAGCTCCGCTTATTATGTTTTCCATTTCAACCCATTTTTTCTCATTTTTCTCATTCGTCCACTCTAGCATTCGTGTTAGAACAATGGCTTTGTAGTACCTGCTTATATCCGGGGTGGCCAAACCTCCTTGCTCCTTTTTTCTTGTAATCAGCGTATATTGGATTCTTGGTTTTTTATTAAGCCATATGTATTTTAACAGAATTGTTTTAGTTATTTTAAAAAAACTCTGAGGAATCTTTACTGGTAACATCTGGATTCTGTAGATTATTTTTGGGAGTGTCATCATCTTCCACATATTTATTCTTCCGATCCATGAAAGTGATTGTATTCTTAATTTTTTCATTTCTTCTTTGATCTCATTGATCAATGGGATAAAATTTGCCTGATAGATCTTTTCAACTCTGGGGGTTATTTTAATTCCAAGATAGTTTAGTTCTTTTACCCAGGTAAATGGGAATTCTTTTTTTTTTTGGGAAACTAGTAACAAGATGGTATATGACTCCTGTAGATTACACAAATTCCAACAAGAAAAAACACCTCTGTGCTGGAGAAAATGTGGCCAAAAAGCAACGATCACACACCTGTGGTGGGAATGTCAAATAATAACGGAGTACTGGAAGGAAATAGTAAATAATATAAAGGAAATAACTAAAGAAGAAATAGAACAAAATATATGGACTTGTCTTTTCCATGTCCACAACAAACCCAAGAAACAATATATGAATTCAATAGTCCCTAATCTACTGAATGCGGCCAAGGCCTTGATACCTAAAAATTGGCTAAAAAGTGGAAAACCAGAGATTAGAAAATGGTTAGAGGAAATAGATCACTACTATAAAATGGACCAGCAGAGGAGTGGAGAGGGAGGGGAGAAAAAGGAGAATAGTAGATGGGAAAGCTGGAAAAAATACAAATCCTCGGACATATACCTAGACAAGTTGAGAGAAATAATAGAAGTAACGCCAAGATGATAAATATAATAAAAGAGCGAACCAAACATAGGGGAGGGGGGGGAGGGGATAGGAGGGATTGAGAGAAAATAAGGTAATAGTGTGTTTTGTTTTTCTTCTTTTTTTTTTTTTATATGAGGGGCTCGGCCCGGTTTTTAATGTTATTAAATAAGACCCTCAAGGGGAAAATAAATAAAGACAAAATGGAAACAATCCACAATGATGTGAAAAATAAGAGATAAAAATTTGACACATAAAGTTGATATAATATCTCTCAAAAAACTTTTCGCTGAAGTGGAAAAAAAAAAAAAAGGAACAATAGTACATAGATCTCCATGCATTCTAGAAGAAATTACAGCTAGAGTGCAGAATTTTTTTTGGTGACATTCTGGTACTCATTCACTTTTGGATTACATGGATACATTAAGCCATAGTGACATCTACTGGACATTTTGCTTTAAAACAGTTCAGGGGGTGATTAACCACCTCAGCTCTGTAAAGTTTCACACACTTCATGACCAGAGTATATTTTGCTGTTCAGCACTGCACTACTTTAACTGGTAATTTCTCAGTCATGCAACGCTGTACCCACATTAAATTTATGTATTTTTGTCACACAAATAGAGCTTTCTTTTGATGGTATTTTATCACCACTGGGTTGTATATTTCTTATTATATAAACGAAAAAAGGACCAAAATCTTTGAAAAAGAAAGGATATTTTCTAATTCCTGTTATAAAAAATATCCAATAAGCTGAAATTTTGTCATAAATTTAAGCCAAAATGTATTCTGCTACATGTTTTTGGTAAAACATTCCCAATGGGTATATATTGATTTCGGTGAAAGTTATTGCGCCTACAAACTATGGTATACATACTGGAATTTACACAGCTTTTACTTTCAAAATGTCTATCACATTTCTTGTTTTGCTAAAATGGCAGGGCAGTACAAAAAAACCCCTTAAATAACCCATTTTTGTAAAGTAGACACCCCAAGGAATTTGCTGAAAGGCATGTCGAGCCCATGGAAAATTGTATTTTTTTTTCAATTTTTTATTTAGTATAAGAAGGCAGTTTTCAGATTATACATGTGTCAATACACACAAAGATTTCAAATACAACACAAAGGGAAGATTTTATTTTTTTGTTTGTTTAAGTTTTTAAGGACACACATTTTTTCCCCCCTTTTTTTTTTTCACACAAAGTTGTCACTTTACATATTTCTCACACATGCCATGGGTATATGTGGAATTACAACCCTGAAATGCCAGGATAGCACCCCCCCCTCCCATGACCCCTTTTTAGAAATAGACACCCCAAGCTATTTGCTGAGAGGAATGTTGGGATCAATTTTTGGAAAAAGACAAAAAAAAATTTTTCTTTACACAAAGTTGTCGCTTTAATGTGATATTTTTCACATAGGACTATGGCATGTTTGAGAAATATCTCATTAATCACCTCAATAATTGGCACTTTTATCCCCTTCCTGCCCAGACCAATTTTCAGCTTGCAGTGCTCTCACACTTTGAATGACAGTTACTTAGTCATGCTATAGTGTACCCAAATTTAAGTTTTATCATTTATTTTACACAAATAGAACTTTCTTTTGGTGGCATTTATTCACCGTTGGTTTTTATATTTTTGTGCAATATAAGTGAAAGAAGAGCAAACATTTTGAAAAGAAAAAAATAATATTTTCTATTGTCTGTTTTTAAAAAAATCCAATAAAATCAAATTTTTCCATAAATTTAGGCCAGAATGTAAGTGTATGATAATTGGTTTGTGAAATTTATAGTGTCTGCAAGCAATGCTTTGTACAGTATCACTGAAAATTGATCAATCCTGATGTACTGACTGCCTATCTCATTTCTTGAGGCCCTAAAATGTCAGGACAGTACAAATACCCCCAAAATGACCAATTTTCCGTAAAGAAGGCAATCCAAGGTATTTAGTAAGAGGCATAGCAAGTTTTTTGAAGTTGCATTTTTTTCCCCACAATTGTTTGGAAATTTTTTTTCCCCACAATTGTTTGGAAAGATATTTTTCCCCCACAAAATTGTCATAAAAACAAATTATTTCTCACACAGGGCATAGGCAAACTTGCAGTTACACCCCAAAATATATTCTGCTACTCCTCCTGAGTATGGCAATACCACATGTGTGAGACTTTTTCACAGCCTGGACATAGAGGCCTAAATGAAACATCTAATTTCCTGACCACACATTTTCTGACTACACAATCACTTTTTGAAGGCCCTGGAGCACCAGGACAAAGGAATTACCCACAAAATGACCCCATGTTGGAAAGCAAACACCCCAATGTATATTTTATGAGGTATAATGAGTCTTTTGAACGTTTCATTTTTTTCCCCACACGTTTTTGGAAAATGTGGAAAGAAAATGAAAACTTATTTTTTTTTACTCAAAGTTGTCAATTTATAAGATATTTTTAGCACATAACATGTGCATACCAATAATTACACCCCAAAATACATTCTGTTATTCCTTCTGTGTATGGCGATACCACATGTGTGAGACTTTTCCGCAGCCTGGCCACATACAGAGGCCCAACATCCAAGTAGCATCTTCAGGAGTTCTAAAGGCATAAATTACACATCGAATTTCCTGACTACCTATCGCATTTTTAAAGCTCTGGAGCACCAGGACAATGGAAACACCCATAAAATGTCCCCATTTTGGAAAGCAAACACCCCAATGTATTTTCTTTGAGGCATAATAAGTCTCTTGAACGTCATTTTTTTCCACAAGTTTTTGGAAATTGTGGAAAGAAAATGAAAACATATTTTTTTACCACATGTGTGAGACTTTTCAACAGCCTGACCACATTCAGAGGCCCAACATCCAAGTAGCACCTTCAGGCTTCTAACACATAGTATGTACATACCAAGAATTACACCCCAAAATATATTCTGCTGAGCAAAGGGTAAAAAAAAGGAATACCTGTGGTTTTAGTAGTGCAGTTGTCCACACAGGAGAGCACTGGTCCAGGCAGTAGACAGGAATTCTGTCCATAGTTAGTACAAGCAGCAGGCAGAGTTATTGGCAGCACAGGCAAAGCATTGGTCAAGACAGCAGGCAGAGATGTGGTCAGCAACAGCCAAAGGAATTGTCCAGGCAGCAGGCAGAGATATTCTAAAGTATTGGTCCTGGCAGTAGGCAAGAACATGGTCTATAAGCAGGCAGTACAGCTAGCAGGCAGAGGCATGGCCAGTTCAGGTGGCAGGCAGAGACGTGGCCAGTTCAGGTGACAGGCAGAGGCATGGTTGATTAAAATGCCAGGGTCAGATGGAAGCAGGCAGAACAGTCAGCCTTAGGGCCTCGGACAAATTAGACCTGAGCACTGGGGTAGGGGCTTCTTTTCACCCAAATCTATTCAAAGCAGAGGGATGTGAGTGGCTGCGGACATGTTAGTGAGGAGCTCCGGGAATCCTGCTCTCCATCCAAAGCCATCCGTGCGCAAGATAACAAAAATAAACCGCCAGATTACCTGCCTGCCTGTTCCTCTCCATACTCTGCCAAGTCCTGGGCCTGTATTGTGAAAGATCCGCCCGCTGTCATCCGAGGGGCCATCGATCCCGCACGTCCGCAGCCACCACCATCTTCCAGGTCTGTATACTGCTGGAGGGAGCTATTTTCGGCCTCGTCGCGAGGTAAGGGACTCCCCCCTCGCCATCCTGCCTGCCCATCCATCTGCCTGGCGTGGCCTGGTAGCCTGCCAGACCGCTGGAACTGTCCGTCGTGGTTGCGGCCTAGTGCGGCCTAGTGAAGCCTGCCGAGCAACTCTCTTTCCTGCTCCGTGGCCTCCCGGAGGTGCGCCGCAAGCGGCCGGCCCCGGGCTCCGGAGTGTGGACACCTCTCATCTGCCTCACCATCCATCCACCTACCCGCTGTAATTGGGCGAGCTGCCCTGTGTAGACTGCCTGTGTGGGCTGATTGAGTTGTCCTGGGGCCCAACTTCATCATCCTCCTTCTGCCTCTGTCCCTGAGCTCTGGGCCTTCCCTACCTGGTACACCCAGCCATCTATCCCCACTACCTGGAGGGATTGTTGAAAGGTGGAGGGCTGATGGTGACCACAGCCTGCCTATTCATGCTGTGACCTCCTGGTGCTCATTGCCTGCTGCAGACCTAGACTACCCATAACTGCCTCCTGATCGCTGACCTGGGAGAAGATCGCCCGCTATAGGGCTCCTCCTGGAGACTGATCAGATGTCCTCCTCCTCCTCCAAAAAAGGGGAAAAAGAATTCCAAAACCGCTAAGGTTAATTCACAGGTCCGGCTACCACCGCCCCCTTCCCAACTGCCCGATTCTACACTGATCGGACACCGACGGGTTTTATTGGCGGAAATGGAGATGGGTCCTGGGGGGGCCCCGGAGGCGGAAGTATCAGCCCCACTACCTCCTGATAGTACAGCCATGATCCTTGCTGCGATCAAGCAGAGCAGGACCTCACTGCTGGTGCGCATCGACCATCTTGCTGAGGAGTGTAACCTTATAAAGAATGACCTCGACAAAATAAGGGGGAGAATGTCCGAAACTGAGTCTAGAATATCAGCCACCGATGATCTTACAGCCACCCATGCCACCTCCATTGCCGAATTGCAGCGCACAGTACAGTCCCTTGTCGCAAAGTCTGATGATGCTGAAAACTGCCTCAGGCGCAACAATATCAGAGTCCTGGGGCTACCTGAGAAAGAGGAAGGGGATCACCTGGCTGAATTTGCGGAGGAGTTCTTCAAAAACCTTCTGGGCCTTACGGACATCCCACCCACCTATGTGGTAGAAAGGGCCCATCGTGTGCCCACGGGCTGTGCCATTCCTGGAAACCCTCCCAGGCCTTTTCTAGTCCGCTTCCTTAACTACCAGGACAGGGACAGGATTCTCTCTGAAGCCCGCAAACATCCCACACTCAAATATGGAAATGCCTCTGTGCTCCTCTTCCCTGATTTTTCGGCTGACTTACAGCGTAAGAGAAAAACCTTCATTGATGTTCGTAGATGGCTCAGAGATAAGAACATAAAGTACAGCATGCTCTACCCAAGCCGCCTGCGGGTTCGGCATGACGGAACAATCCGGTTCTTTGACAACCCAGCGGATACTGATGACTGGCTGATCAAATTGCTTTGAAGCACTTTCCCTACAAAAGTTATCTGATGCACGGATTTCCCACATCCTTGCCAACTCTATCCTACCAAACGTCCTGTAAGCACCGGAGCCTCCCCAAGGATACATCGATAAGAGATTCACACTTGATCCCCATGGCTTCTCTCTAAGAAGTGGGAGACCGGGTGCTTTCCATCAACCTGGAGGAATTACCGCCCGTTCCCTCTTACTGAGATGGGACGCATGCCAACGGAAGTGGCTACCCTACGAATTTAAGCCACAAACTGAACAAACTTGTGGACTCTGATAGAGCGCTGTGACTGCTGTTAAGTTAAACCTTGAAATAAAGGACATCAATGCCAAAAGAGCTGCATTCGTCTCATACATGTTTACTTCAGAATATGCTTCATACATATGAAGGAGTCTTCTCCTTAAAGTCAGGAGAGAGTGGTGATTATAATACGGCTACAATATTTATAGAGAATGGTTATACAGTAATCTTATGGCGGGCACAAGCCCAAAGTTACACATCACAAGTACGCATTTTACTAGTATTTCAACACAGGCTTGGCTAACAGTTTGGCTAGAAAGACTAACTTTTAGGGGTCATCATAACCCAAAATATTTCAAAATGACAAGTTGTTTTGACAGAAAGGGAGAAATAATTGTAGGAATAATTACTTGGAAAGAAGTTAAGTTGACTTTTAGACAGGGACCTTCTATATCAACATCTTTCCCTATCTCATATTCTGAGAATTGTGTCAGGTCATTGGCAGAATATTTAATGTCAACTGGCCAGCCACATGTGTTGCAATATCAAAGAATTCAGAAACATTTTACAAGAAAAAACAAGTATAATGAGAATTATCAAAATTACAGATATATATATATACTGAAGAAGAACTCTGGATACATAAAAAGATATGGTTCCTATATTTCCTATATCTTCACAGCCCCTCCTGTGTTTAGAATTCTTTCGGTATCCCTTTTAAGCTTCTTCTGTGTCTTTAAGTTGATTTTCAGGTATACGGATCACCATCTCATGAGCAGTTCTGAGTCGAGACCTTAAGGGCTCAGAAGAACCAATATTAGTACCAGCACGTGTGATTATCTTCAAACAACATTTGTATAACATAGGTTCACATTTAACTATTAGGATTATGAGGACTATAATTCCTACAATATATAGTATACCATGTAAAATTCCAGAAAACCATCCTGCACTACCAGAAAACCAGTTGGGAGGATTGAGCTAGGAAAGCCAGCTTTCCCAGTTACCTTCAACCCAAGTAGTTTAGGTATGTTCTTTGCGAAATTTAACCTTCATTTGTTGTACCTTTTCTACATGTGAAATGATGGCATCTTCAGTCTTAGTATTATTTCCGATGTAGTTACAACAAGTAGTTCCCACTATGGCGCATATTCCTCCTTGACTGGCCGTGAGATAATCCAGCACCAGCCTGGGCTGCAAAACCTCATTTTTTTATCATCTTCAATTCTATAGCAAGGGCTATAAAGTTTCTATCATACAAGGCAGTAATGTTATCCATCAGGTATGCCAAATCAATGATGAAACTGAAAGCCTTTTTAATACAACATCTATTTACCCAAGGAATAGAAAACAATGGTTTAATCTCTCTGTCATGTGATTCAATATTTGTGAAATTATCATCTGACTTAAGATAAAATGTAGGCCTATCAGCAGAATCGTAATTTTTCACATTAATCTCGGAGTCTTCTTCTTCCTCTTTTCCTCCCGGGATTTCATCTTCTCCTGGAGCTGACTGATCAGTGAGGTTCCTTTTAACAAGTTGCACAAAGTCTTTTTTGAGAAAGTGTATAGGTATTTTGTGGAGCTGTGTTTCTTGAAAGTCATTATCCTCCATATACCAAGTAGCAGGTACGACTCTACCAAAGTAACAAACCCCATTAGAATTCAGAGGAACCCAAGTATATGCTTTTTTTCCACATATGAAATAATAACCTGGTGGGGCAGCACAAGCTTTATTGAAATTATATCCTTGTAGGCACATCAATAGCTTCATATTATTCTGCCGGGAATGTTGACGATGTGTGTAATCATGTAATTCCTGATATCTGTCAGTACTCCACACAAAATCCTTACCATCAAACCAGCACTTGATATTGGCATTATCCATGCAGTTGGAGTTCCCAATCAGTCGGGTAGTACTCTGGTAACCCTGGGAAAGCAACTCAGGTGTATAGGAGGTGTAAAGTTAATGCAGACAGCTGGTTTTCTCAATGGATCATTTGTGAACAGTAGAAGTGAAATAGCTCTGTCAATCATTGTTCTACTGACTTCACCAAAGTGTGCACTATCCTCTATTTTAGTTAGAGTGCTAGGTATTCCTAACAAAGAGGAGAAAGTCTTATGAGAAATAGGTGCATGTGTGCATATCCAGCAATTAGTGATATTCAGTTTCTTGGCAGCTTGCAGGTGCATAGATACAAAAGAGTTATGGAAAGGCTCTGCCAGCTTGGCATGATATTCATGTGCGACTTCCCTCCGTGCTCTCAGATCAGCATCTGAAACCGGTTCACGTTGTGACATTTCTTCCATTACAGTAGCATTAAAAAGAAAAGTGTCTTGCATCTTACCCTTTTCTTTCTTGTATGTCCACTCATATGCCATGACTGTAATCCATACCACCACACCACCGCAGAGGACAACACTCCAGAGCTTCACATTCATCTTAGGCCTTAGGAGATTCATTCTGCAGTCTTCTTGCTCGCACACGAGTCAGTGGAGGAAACCTGGAAGGTAAAGGTAAAGAACAATTCTTGCCAGCGGCAGACCGGCTTATATTCTCTTTTGGAACCACAGACTTCTTACAGTGTGAACCATGCACCCAATACTTATAGTCTTTCAGCTTCACCGCAGTAGGAGACACAAGAATGACCTGAAATGGTCCTTAGGGGACAAAGTAGTCCGGGGTGTTTGATTCTTGATATACACCCAATCTCCTGACTTTAGTCCATGAGTTCCTTCACTTGTGTCCACAGGTTTTCCTGCTTTGGCTCTGGAAAAAGTATCAGAAAACACATTTGCCAATTTGCAATGTCCATTCATTAAAGTCACTGTCTCTGGCTGCACAAGAGATGAATTTAGTCTCCTGGGTGGTCGCCCAAACAATATATCAAAAGGTGACAGTTCATGTTTCTCTTTAGGGGTAGTCCTAATGGTTGCCAAGGCTATAGGTAACGCTTCTAACCATGTGCTTTGTCCATTAGCAGTTATTTTGGCCAAATACCTCTTCAGGGTTTGATTGCTGCGTTCCACCATCCCACTAGCTTGGGGTCTGTAAGGAGTATGCAATTGCTGTTTCATACCTAAAATGTTCACTACTTCTGCCATGAATTTATTATCAAAATGTGTCCCTCTATCTGAGGAAATTCTTGACCCTATACCAAACCTTGGGACCAATTCCCTCGACATTTTACCACAGTTCTGGCATCATTTTTGGACGTGGGCCAAGCCTCTGGCCATGTCA
This sequence comes from Lithobates clamitans, assembly GCA_037952925.1. Classification (NCBI taxonomy): domain Eukaryota; kingdom Metazoa; phylum Chordata; class Amphibia; order Anura; family Ranidae; genus Lithobates; species Lithobates clamitans. Next base: position 482,708 of record JBBGZY010000465.1, read on the forward strand.
GGAGCCAGGGAGCGTCTCCGCTCGCCGGGCTCCGGTGCGCATGCGCACGGGACAAGCGCTTCGCCGCAACCCGTCCGCGGCCTGATGGTGCGGCGCGCGCGGGTGCACGGCGGTCCCCGTGTGCGCGCCGTAGCCCGTGCGGGTGCCCGGTAGCGCGTCACACTGACGCGCTCGCCGGGCAGGGGGGCTATATCTGACGGCTCCAGCACCCAGTCAGGTTGCTGGTTTGTCGTCAGCTCTCCCTGTTCTCTGAGCCTGTGTTACCTTGTACTTCTGCCTGATCTGTGTACCGAACCTCTGCTGGCCTGTTTAACCACTACTCTCCCGGATTGTCCCTTGTACTTTTGCCTGATCTGTGTACCGAACCTCTGCTGGACTGTTAACCACTACTCTCCCGGATTGTCCCTTGTACTTCTGCCTGATCTGTGTACCGAACCCTGGCCTGTTTAACCACTGCTCTGCTGGACAATCCTATCAATAACCTGCCTGATCTGTGTACCAAACCCCTGGCCTGTTTAACCACTGCTCTGCTGGACAATCCTATCTATAACCTGCCTGATCTGTGTACCAAACCCCTGGCCTGTTTAACTACTACTCTGCTGGACTATCTTGATTATACCTGCCAGATCTGTGCACCGAACCCTGGCCTGCTTAACCACCGTGCTGTTGGATCTTGTGATACCCTGATTATTACCTGCCTGTTCCCTAACCTCTGCTTGTGTTTTCAGCCCTGCTCCCTGCGGATCCCGGGACACCCGCTTCCAGCTTCTGAACCTACTATCCTTCTGGAAGCCCGTGCCTCCGCGTGCCCTCAGCCTCCTGTACCCATTTCGGGGGTCTGGGTGCGCGTGGTCGTAAGGGCGAGCCGCTCTCGGCATCTCGGCCTCGGTGAGTATTTGTCCGTGACAGTACAAACCAGCCAGATGTCTGAGGCCGACAGAGCGCGCTCTCCTCTGGAGATCCTGTGCCAACAAGTATCTACCCTCGCGGACTCCGTACAGAAGTTACAAGAAGGTTATACACAAATTGATAACCGTCTGCAACAGATCACCGGGTTACTACCCTCCGCAGCCGCAGCTCCTGCACCCAGCAGTGGGGGGTCCTCTTCCCCAAGCTCCGGCCAACCCCACTGTGGTCCTGAGCCCAGGGTCCCTACACCTGAACGGTTCTCGGGAGACCGCAAGAAGTTTAGGGCTTTTAAAAACGCATGTTCCCTCTACTTCGCCCTACAGCCGAGAAACTTCTCCTCAGAAATCGTCAAGGTGGGGTTTGTCATTTCCCTGCTATCCGAAGAACCCCAGGCTTGGGCCCACAGCCTGATGGAACAGAGCAGTCCTGCCCTGAACACTATCGAGGCCTTCTTTGAGAGCATGACCCAGCTCTACGATGATCCGCAACGCATGGCCACAGCCGAAGCTATCTTGCACCATTTGTCCCAAGGAAGAAGACCTATTGAGGACTATACAGTGGAGTTCCATAAGTGGGCGGCCGACACCAACTGGAATGAGCCGGCCCTGCGTTATCAATACCGTCAAGGCTTGTCTGAATTACTCAAAGATGAGTTAGCTAGGATGGAGACCCCTGCTTCCCTAGAGGAACTCATTCAAGCAGCTACAAAGCTCGATCGGCGTCTTCGGGAGCGGCGCTCAGAACGGTTTCAGCTGCCTCGCCCTGCCTGGGCGTCGCCAAGACCTCACTCTACGGTACCCTCAACTTCATCTTCAGTTACCACTGCATCGGTCCCTGAGGTCGAACCAATGCAGCTCGGCTTGGTCCGAGGTCCGTTGACCTCCGAAGAGAAGCAGCGCAGGCGGCAGTCTAACCTTTGCCTCTTTTGCGGAGGAACCGGACACTTCCTGCGCAGCTGTCCGATCAGGCCTAGTAAGTTCCCTCAGTCAAACGTATTGAACTTTCCAAACAATAACATTCCCAAGGCTTATGTGATGTTGTTTGTTTCTCTAAAGCTTCCGGAAAGGGAGACTCGCCTGCAGGCCATCGTTGATTCCGGGGCCTGCAGTTGTTTCATAGATTCCACCTTGGCACACAGATTGAAGATCCCTCTACAAACCAAAGAGCAGGATCTTCAAATACATCTGGCCGACGGATCCCTTCCTTGCTCTGGTCCCATCACCCAGGAGACCCAACCTATTTCAGGAGTCACTGACTCCGGCCACCGGGAGTTCTTACGGCTTGACCTAATTTGTTCACCAATCTTTCCCATCATACTTGGCCTACCATGGTTACAAGCTCACGATCCACTAATCAAATGGAGCACCAAGTCAGTATCCTTCTCTTCTCAGTATTGCTCTCAGCACTGCCTGCTCCCGGATTCCAAAGTTTGCGCCACAATGGCGGTACCACCAAACAATCTCCAACACGTCCCCTCCGAGTACCTCGAGTTTCAAGAGGTTTTCAGTAAACAAATGGCTGACCGCCTACCACCTCACAGGGCCTACGACTGTCCAATTGACCTTCTTCCTGGTTCCGAGATTCCATTTGGCCGGATATTTTCCCTTTCTGAAACCGAGCTGGAGGCTCTAAAGCAGTACATAGACGAAAATCTTGAGAAAGGTTTCATCCGCCCTTCATCCTCACCCGCCGGAGCGGGTATCTTTTTCGTTGGGAAGAAAGATGGTACCCTAAGACCCTGCGTAGACTATCGACAACTTAACAACATCACAATTAAGAACCGGTACCCGTTGCCGCTCATTCCTGAGTTATTCCAGAGGTTCCGATCAGCCAAGGTGTTCTCTAAACTCGACCTCCGAGGGGCCTACAATCTCGTCAGGATCAGGGCTGGAGACGAATGGAAGACGGCCTTTAGATCCAGATTCGGTCACTTCGAATATTTAGTGATGCCATTCGGTCTCTGCAACGCTCCAGCCACCTTCCAACATCTAGTGAATGACATATTTCGACAATATCTAGATGACTTCCTTGTGGTATATCTGGACGATATCCTTATCTTCTCCCCTACGCTAGAGATGCACAGGAGGCACGTTAAAACGGTTCTTGCTATTCTTCTACAACACAAGCTATACCTGAAAGCCGAAAAGTGTGAGTTTGAGAGATCAACCATACAATTCTTGGGATTCATACTCTCCACCAATGGGGTTGCAATGGATCCCCAGAAGATTCAGGCAATTCAGGAGTGGCCAGCTCCATCTAATAAAAAAGGAGTACAGAGGTTTATAGGATTTGCCAATTTCTATCGGAAATTTATCGTGGGATTCTCGGCCATTATGGCACCTATTACCCAATTAACTCGGCAGCATCATTCTTTCCAGTGGTCCGCAGCGGCTCAAGAGGCTTTCCTTAAGTTAAAAGAACTATTCAGTTCCGCTCCAATCCTCTGCCATCCTGACCCGACTCAACCCTTCGTACTGGAGGTAGACGCATCGGAAATCGCAACCGGAGCAATTCTTTCCCAGAGACAGGGACCAAAGGCCTTTCACCATCCAGTAGCTTTCGCTTCTCGGAAACTCGCCCACCGGAACTCAATTACGACGTGGGTGACAGAGAGCTGTTGGCTATAAAGTTTGCTTTGGAGGAATGGAGGTATCTGCTGGAGGGGGCAGTTCATCCGGTGATGATCTTTACGGATCACAAAAATCTCGAGTACCTCAGAACAGCAAGACGGTTAAAACCCCGCCAAGCCCGTTGGGCCCTTTTCTTCTCTCGCTTTAATTTCCATATAGCATACAGACCTGGGGCAAAGAACGGGAAGGCTGATGCCCATTCACGGATGTTTTCCGCAGATTCCCAAATACTAACACCCAGCACGATCCTCTCCCCTCAAAATTTCCTCGGACTAACTCAAGCAGACTTAATATCCTCCATCAAATCTTCATCAGGCACATGTACGGAAACAGCTGTGCATTCCCTGAAAAGATATGAAGATCTTTTCTGGATTAAAGGAAAAATATTTGTACCACAAGTGACTCGGCCCTTAGCCCTTCAGATGTGTCATGATCACAAGATGGCAGGACATTTTGGGAATAAGAAGACGGCTGAACTCCTTTCTCGTTCTTTTTGGTGGCCAGGATGGAGAAGGGATTGTAGGGAATATGTGGCGTCCTGTCCCCTGTGCCAGAGAAACAAGGGCCAAAACACCAAATCCTGGGGTCTGCTCAGACCTTTGCCCATTCCGGAACGACCATGGGCTGATGTGTCCATGGACTTCATCGTTGACCTACCCAGCTCAGAGAGTTTCTCCACCATCCTTGTTGTTGTCGACCGCCTTTCCAAAATGGCCCACTTTCTGCCCATGAGGGGTACTCCCTCTGCCGTAGACACGGCCAACATCTTTCTAAAGGAGGTTGTTAGGCTCCATGGGATACCAAGGAGCATCGTGTCGGACAGAGGCGTCCAGTTCACGTCCAAATTCTGGAGGGAACTATGCAAGGCTTTGGATATCAACATTTGTCTTTCTTCAGCTTATCATCCCCAAAGCAATGGCCAGACAGAGAGGACCAATCAGACGCTAGAGCAATACCTCCGCTGCTTCTGCTCGGGTTCTCAGGATGATTGGGCGAGCCTCCTCTCCTACGCTGAATTTGCGTACAATAACTCTATCCATGCCTCCACCAACCAGACTCCTTTCTGGACCAATTGCGGGTTCCATCCCACATCCTTCGCTAACAACATCCCCGAAACGGCAGTTCCTGCAGTCCAGGATAGGATAATTTCGTTACAATCCAACTTTCAAAAAATTCAAGACACACTACGCAAAACCCAGGAGGACTACAAGAAACAGTACGACCGGGGCAGAAAGGCGAACCCAAAATTTGACGTAGGAGACGAGGTCTGGCTGTCCACCGTTAATCTGAGATTACCGCTGCCATCTCGAAAGCTCGGGCCTAAATTCATTGGGCCTTTTCAAGTCAGGAGGATTATCAACCCTGTGGCTGTGGAGTTGACACTTCCCAAGACATATCGGATTCACCCCGTTTTCCATGTGTCACTATTGAAGCCTGTGGTGCCCAGCCCTTTTCCAGGAAGAAGAGAACCTCCTCCTCCGCCAGTCAGAATCGATGGCGAGAATGAATTCAAAGTGGAATCCATTCTTGGTTGCAGGAAGAGGGGCAGACAGTTACAGTACCTGGTTCAATGGAAGGGGTACCCCCCGAAGATAATTTCTGGGAGCCCGCCAGGAATCTGCACGCTCCACAGTTAATTCGAGCGTTTCATCAAGATCATCTGGAACTAATGGCCAGCCTTGGCGTCCAGTGTCCGCCCTTAGGAGGGGGGCACTGTCAGGAGCCAGGGAGCGTCTCCGCTCGCCGGGCTCCGGTGCGCATGCGCACGGGACAAGCGCTTCGCCGCACACCCGTCCGTGGCCTGATGGTGCGGCGCGCGCGGGTGCACGGCGGTCCCCGTGTGCGCGCCGTAGCCTGTGCGGGTGCCCGGTAGCGCGTCACACTGACGCGCTCGCCTGGCAGGGGGGCTATATCTGACGGCTCCAGCACCCAGTCGGGTTGCTGGTTTGTCGTCAGCTCTCCCCGTTCTCTGAGCCTGTGTTACCTTGTACTTCTGCCTGATCTGTGTACCGAACCTCTGCTGGCCTGTTTAACCACTACAATCCCGGATTGTCCCTTGTACTTTTGCCTGATCTGTGTACCGAACCTCTGCTGGACTGTTAACCACTACTCTCCCGGATTGTCCCTTGTACTTCTGCCTGATCTGTGTACCGAACCCTGGCCTGTTTAACCACTGCTCTGCTGGACAATCCTATCAATAACCTGCCTGATCTGTGTACCAAACCCCTGGCCTGTTTAACCACTGCTCTGCTGGACAATCCTATCTATAACCTGCCTGATCTGTGTACCAAACCCCTGGCCTGTTTAACTACTACTCTGCTGGACTATCTTGATTATACCTGCCAGATCTGTGCACCGAACCCTGGCCTGCTTAACCACCGCGCTGCTGGATCTTGTGATACCCTGATTATTACCTGCCTGTTCCCTAACCTCTGCTTGTGTTTTCAGCCCTGCTCCCTGCGGATCCCGGGACACCCGCTTCCAGCTTCTGAACCTACTATCCTTCTGGAAGCCCGTGCCTCCGCGTGCCCTCAGCCTCCTGTACCCATTTCGGGGGTCTGGGTGCGCGTGGTCGTAAGGGCGAGCCGCTCTCGGCATCTCGGCCTCGGTGAGTATTTGTCCGTGACAGGCCAGTTCAAAAATTGATCAATGCAAACCAAATAATACTTAAATCGACCACAAGGGGGCATATCCGAGAAGTCAATTTGCACAATTTGAAATGGCTCCTCAGTATGTGGAATATGCTCCATGGGAGTGGGCACTGACTTTCCAATGTTATGCATTTGACATATAGAACATTCAGTAACCTGTTTAGCAGCATATGCAGAAAAACCTGGAGCCTACCAATCTCTGGCTACCACCCGACTCATCCCTCCTGTTGAGACATGGCAAGGCCCATGACTCAAAGCAAACAAAGAAGGAAACAATGTCGGAGGAGCAACCAGTCTGTGTTTTAGTTTCCATATACCATCTGCTCCACAAACAGCTCCCTTTGTGGTCCAAAAGGATGTATGAGCCGAGCTTGCCTGTAGAGCTGATACAATATTCAGATCCACTTGAAGATCTGTGAGCAGGAATGTTGGAAGCGCTGTAGTTGGCTCATAAGAATGTATAACATCTTTAGCATACCTATCAGCCAAAGCATTCCCAAGTGATATACTATCATCTGCTCTGGTATGTGCTTTACATTTAATTACTGCAACTTTAAGAAGCAGCTGGACCGCTGCCAATAATCTAGCAATTAATTCTTTATGTTGTATAGGGGTTCCTGCTGCTGTCAGATAACCCCTCTCTTGCCAGAGTTGTGCAAAACTATGCACTATGCCTATAGCAAAGACTGGGTCACTATAAATATTTACAATAGCCCCTTCTGCTTGGGGTTAATAAATTGTTGGCATAAGGAGCAAATCTAAAGTCTCCCTTTACTTCAAGTATGTTTTACTCCCATTCCTTCAGTGGTTAAAACTATAGTTACTCCTATATTTATTACTATACCTCTGTCTAGTAGACTGTCAGGGAAGTATGGCGATAAAACAAAAAAAAACATTTATGACACTGACCTCTTATTTTTACTTACAGAGGTTCAGTAACTTTGGCAGTAATTACATCATTACTTACCCCGACCAAAATTACCTGCTGATTCGAAGTGGAAAAATTGGCATCACATATATTTAACAAACTCTTTGAATCGCCTTTATCTATTAAACACAGAATAGACAAACCATTAACTGACACATCAATCATTGGTTCTGTATTTTGTCCCAAATTCAAGACAGCAAGTTCAGGGAAGGAATGAAATTTTCATTATAATCAAATCACCATCTTCCACTATCTGCTGAACCTGAGCCCCCACTCTTGGGGCATTTCTAACATACATCTTAGTTCTGCTAGACTTAGCTCATCTTTCCCTTCTACTTTGAACAGCTAAGACCTATAATTGTAGAATATTGAGGTAAAAACTGTCTACAATATCCCACTAATCCAAGGAATGCTCTCAACTGTTTTAGAGTTGTGGCCATTCGTTGCTTTGCAATTACCTTTTTCCTTTTTGGCTGTCAAATGTTTGATACCTTGGGAGACACAGTGGCCCAGGTATTGTACTTTTAATTTAACCCATTGCACTTTTGCAGCATCTACTCTTTGTCCTATACTGGTCAGATAATTCATTAAAGAAATAGAATCCTCAGTACAAGCCTGTTTATCAGGGGATACTAGCAAGAGATCATCCACATATTACACTAATATTGATCCCATGGTTGGCTGGAACTCATCTAATTTATCCTTGAGCGCCTGAGAAAAGCAACTGGGGGAATCATGATACCCCATTGGTCAGGTAAGTTGTCTTTTCTCAAACGTGAAGGCTAGCGACCATTAATCATCTGGATGAACAGGAACGCTAAAGAAGGCTGAGGCAAGATTAATTACAGTAAAGTGAGTTGCTGAAGGAGGTATTGTTGCCAGTATAATAGAGGGGTTGGGTACCACAGGTACTGATGGTATAATTACCATGTTGACTGCACGCAAATTATGCACCAATCTCCATCGACGGTTATCCTCTCCTGCTTTTATAGGTTTGGGAACTGGATAGATAGGAGTGTTAAAAAAAACTCATACAAGGAGTAAGAACACCCTCCTGTAGTAACTTCTCTGGTTTAATACCTTCAAATGATTCAAGAAATAAGGGGTATTGAGGTAGTCTAGGTAGTGGCAATGTAGGGCCTCTATTTAACCGTACAGGAGCAACTTTCATGAGACCAGGAGTGTTTGCTCCTGTTACCCATATAGAAGGGTTAATTTTTTGTTTGGCCTCTTATGGAATTCCTCCCTCCATATCAGCTACTAATAAAGGCATGAACAACAGATCAGTTGCTTCCTCTTTTAACCTATGCGGTATGTCAACAACAGTTTTATCCAGGGATAAAGCAATAGTTACCCCTATCTTAGAAAGTAAATCTCGTCCTAATAAATTACAGGGGGAATGCGGAGACAATACAAATGAGTGTTCTGTTGAATTCTCTCCCAATGTCACCGGTATAGATTGTGTAACCCTTGGTGAGATTATATTTTTACTTACTCCCACCAAAGAAACTCTTTCATTGGAAAGTGGTAAGTTATGGTCAAAGACATCCAAAAGGGACCGTGAAGCCCCTGTGTCTATGAGACCACACAAATCAATACCGTTTACATTTATTTCAACCATTGGTTCATCAACAGAATCAACTTCAATTACAGCTAAAGCTTGATAAAATGTGTCATCTATATTGTCACCACATTCAACCTTATCCTAGCGCCCCCTACAGTCGCTGGCTATATGCCTACTCAATCCACACTTGTAGCAAGTGGAGGAGGCACGAGGCTGCAGGGTCGGAAATCTTACTCTATTTGGGATGATTTGTTGGTATCGGGACTGAATTCTAGGGTTTATGCGTTGGCCCTCATTTTGTCTCCAATTACCACGTCTTTGCCGTGGCGCCCCATAATTAGAGATATATACTACTCCCGAAGGTGGGTAAGGGGGGGCGCTACCGGTACACCCTGAGGTGTTACCTGTACTGTAGATACTGGTACCCCCTTAGGTTCAGGGACTTTTTCCTTAACCTCTGGTAGTTGTATATTCATCATTTTTGTTTTCTCCTTCGTTTCTACCTTGTCTTTCCTTTTTTGTAACACTTCGTAAGCTATTTGAGCAATCTCAACTAATTCAGGGGCAGGTTTCTTTCTCCATCCCATTGTACGAAGCTTTATTTCTTCCCTAATTTCAGGCAATATTCCATCCACCAATACATTCACCAACTCTGGTCGTTTCGTATCACTTTCATCATCTGGAATCCAATCATTATGCTTCTAAATAGCATCTTTGAATCTATTCCAGTAATCTAACACATCCTCACCTTTCTTCTGCACCACATCCATCAATGCTCGCATATCTTACAAATACATTCCATACATCCACATACTTTTCTAGCACAGCACAATCAATCAAGATCCACATATCAATATATGTAGCTTGTTACGTTTTCTCTATCCACATCAACTTTTTATACCATTTCTTTGGACATTTCTCTAAGTTGGGTAGATCAGCAATAATTGCCCTAATCTCATTGGGTTTCCAGGTGACATAAACTTTTCCTATTCTTGCGGTATAATTACCCTGGCCATCTTCTTCCCCCGGTAAAGCTACCTCTCTCGAGGGCATTTGTCCAAATGGTTCTAATTTGGATTTAAAATACTCTTTTGCCCTTTGTCTATCTTCTGGGGTATGCTGGGGTAGTAATCCCATCCGTTTTACCTGTTGCCTAGTTAATACAGGTGAGACATGATCTCTAGAACTCCTTACTGGAGAAGTATTAGTATCCAATTTACTTTAATTTATTAAATCTTGCTAATGTATCTGCTCTTGCTATAGTGTACTGCCCCAGTTCCCCATCTTTTTCAAATGTCATTGTACCATCTACATCATAGAATGATTGCTCTCTACAGTAATGCGGGGAATACTGTTTATTAACAAGTTTACCTATGAGTCTACGCTGTGGGGTTTCTGTCATAATATTTGGAGTGGCCTGCTGATAACCAGATGCCTCTCCTATATCATCACTAGCTGACTCCCCTCCTGTAGTTTGCACTTGCTGTACAATTGGTGCAGATGCTCCTAATAATTCCCTTCTGAGTCATAAGGGGAAGCTCATGCATTGGGCTTTTCATCCTCATCTTCTACATGTAAAGAAGCTTTCTCTGAGCACATTTTATAGGGGGGGGGGGGGTTTATATCCTTCCTGGATAGTTCTTCCCAGGCTGCTAAACATTCAATCCCCCCACAATAAAACATTTTAAAAAGCAGATTAAACAATGCATCAATTGTAGGTGTATTAAGGGACCCTCTGGCGGCCATTTAGATGGGTCCTTCTTATACTCCTTTTTTGTTAGTTTACACCATTTCACATGGTTTTTCAGGGCATCTGGGTCTCCACTCACCATCATTCTGATGATAGGAGCACTTAGTTGTAATTTAGCAATACTTAGCCCTGTTGCTTTTGCTATTTTCAATAACTTTTTTGCCGTTCTTTTGTTAACCCAAATGACAGGCAAAAGATTTTTTTTTCAAGCAAATTTCCCATATTTATCACAATTTCTCATTAATCTTCTTCAGAAATGACAATAATTTGGAACTCCGGGATCGAGAGCTCCACCGTTTATCTTAATGGCTGTGTACCAGCAGCCCAGTACATAAATTGAGATATCTCGCTCGTTCTACTCTCAGAAGGACGTCTCCTTTCTGAGTGGCAATAGGCTAGTCCCTATCTAGACTCCCTACTCCAGAGAACATACAGCACGTCATTCACCTCATTTGTGGCTATCCGCTGAAGGCAATATCTATCCGCCTTAGGACCACAAACGCTCAAAAAACATACAAAAAAAAACATACACAAAAAAAACAACACCACCACCAACTTCTATTCACTTCTCTAGAAATTGTGGTACCTGCACTTATACATCCCTTCACAAAATATATATATACATTGTCATTTCTGGGGACAAGGAGAAAAAGGCAAGCGCTTAAAATGATCATTCTTTAGCATGCTTTAAATTATAATAGGTACCTTTAACATTCTCAGTAACCATGCAGAGACAAAAATGCAGGCAAAATCAAAAAGGAAACGTGTTACCTTCTGTGGCTGCACTCCCCCAACCGGTCCCCCAATCGTACAGAAAAGACAGTATTTTTCATGAGAAAAACGGAAAATTTATATCAAATACTTACCGTAATTTTCCTTTCCTGATAGGCTCCATGGCAGCATACGTGTGGGTTGACCCCGCCTCCATAACTACCCAATAGGACCCCTCCCTTACAAATTTCAGCTGTGGACTCTCAGCCGTGTTTCGTAACTAGCCTACTCCAAGCATTGGGAGGGACTCCTGCTGCCATGGAGCCTATCAGGAAAGGAAAATTACGGTAAGTATTTGATATAAATTTTCCGTTTTCCTGACAGGCTCCATGGCAGCATACGTTTGGGAAATAACTCGCCAAACACACCCGGGTGGGCACAATGCTGAGCAAGAAAATAAATTTATTTAACACTGTCCACTGACAGCACTTTCAAACCAAAATTAATGGATGACAAAGCGGCAGGTTCAACACAATAGTGGGAAACAAACGTATTGATAGATGACCAAGAAGCCGCTCTACATATAACTTCGGGTGTGACATGAAGAGAAGCAGCCCACGAGGTTGAAATACTCCGAGTTGAGTGTGCAGTCACTGCCTCTGGAGGAGCCAAGCCCTTCGCTTTATAAGCCCCTTGAATGGTCTGTACTATCCAAGCAGAGATGGATCTGATTGAGGCCCGTTTTCCTCTATTTTTACCCTGTAGAAGAATGAAAAGAAAATCCGTCTGTCTAAACGATTTTGTAGCTTCCAAGTATTGACTCAAAGTATGTCCCACATCAAGGGGATGGACATCTTGACCTTCTGTTGTGCTAAAGGTAGGCAACACAATTTCCTGATTTTCGTGAAAAATAGATGTCACTTTAGGGTTTGAGCCCAACATGGGAATTAATACTGCTCTATCCGGAAAAAAGGTCAGGAAAGGCTCGTTGGAACCTAAGTTCCTGATTTCAGACACTCTTTTGGCTGAAGTTACTGCCACCAGGAAGACGGTCTTGAGTGTGAGGTCTTTAACTGATAGAGGATTCTCAGGATCTGTACCAAGCGTGGAAAGAAAATCTAGAACAAGAGGAAGATCCCATTTAGGGAATCTCGGTTTCCTTTGAGGTCTTAGCCTGATAGCACCCTTGAAGAATTGGCGAACCAGGGCGTGGTTAGCCCATGAAATTCCTGTGAATGCCGAGATGGCTGATATTTGCACACGAAGGGAACTTACTGCTAGAGGCAAATCCAACCCTGTTTGCAGAAAGCTTAGGATATCCTGGACTTTTGGAGAACCACAAGGATTAGGTCTAGAGGCCATGTGCTCTGTGAACTTGGACCAGATACGTTCATACACTCTATTAGTGCTCTTCCGTCTGGCATTCAGAAGCATCGGGATGGCTTCTTCTGGACAACCTAAGGCTTCAAGCCTTCCCCTCTCAAAAACCAAACCCTGAGATGTAGATGAGCAGGGCATGGATGCAGGATAGAACCTTGGGACAGAAGATCCGCCCTGAGAGGCAGAGGGATTGACTCCCGATAACTGAGGAGAGTTAAGAGGGGAAACCATGGCCTGTTGGGCCAAAACGGTATCACTGCCATGACTTCCACTTCCTCTGTTCTGAGCCTGCGGAGAAACTGGAGTATCACAGGTACTGGAGGGAAGGCATACGCCTTGTTGAACCTCCACCGATCCGTGAGGGCATCTATCCCATATGCTTGGGGATCCCGGAACCTCGAGTAATACTTGGTCAGTTTGTAATTGCATGGGGATGCAAACAGGTCCACTTCTGGGAACACTCCCAGTGTCAGGAGCCACTTGAACACCTCTTTGTGCAGGGACCACTCGTTGTTGTCCATTTGAACACGGGACAGAAAGTCCGCCTGAACATTCTGGACCCCCGGAATGTAGACTGCCGAAATGTTGGACAGATTCTTCTGAGCCCAGTTCATGATTGGCTCCACTTCCCGTAGCAGGGACCAGCTGCGAGTCCCACCTTGTTTCCTTATATAGGCCACAGCGGTTGTGTTGTCCAACCGGAGCATCACTGAGGAGTTCTTTATGAGATGGTAGAAGGATCTGAGCGCCTGAAAGGCCGCTCGAAGTTCCAGAATGTTGGATACAGTCTTCTGAGATGGCGAGTTCCATCTGCCCTGAGCCACTTCTGACAGGCAATGAGCCCCCCAGCCCCGATTGCTGGCATCTGAGGTCACTGTGACCCATGTGATGGGGAGAATCGAATGGCAATTGCGGAGATTTTTCCCTTGGAGCCACCAAAGGAGAGACTCTCTCATGGATGGAGTGAGGAGGATGCGCTGATTCTTGCTGGGAGAATCCCACTGTTGGAGAAACCCTTTCTGGAATGGGCGAGTGTGCCATTGAGCCCACTTCACCATGGGAATGGTGGCTGCCATTGTGCCAATCACCTTCAGACATTGAAGAGCGGATAGGTGAGATGAAGCAAGGGTTGAACGGATCCTGTCCCGGGTCACCACAATCTTCTCCTCGGGTAGCGAGATGGTACCTTCTAGTGTGTTGAAATGGGCACCTAGAAATATGAGAGACTGAGATGGAATCAGGTGACTTTTCTCCAAATTCAGGAGCCACCCAAACTCTTGAAGAGTGAAAATTACTAGACTCCTGTGCTTTAGAAGCTGACCCTTGTCCTGGGCTAGAAGGAGGAGGTCGTCGAGATAGTGGTGAAGGCGAACTCCTTTGACTCGGAGCAGAGCAACAACAGCCAGCAGAACCTTGGAAAACACCCGAGGTGATGTCGTGAGACCAAATGGAAGGCAGGTAAACTGTAAATGTTGATCGCCTACAGCAAAGCGAAGAAACTTTTGGAAGTCTGCTGCCACTGGGACATGAAAGTAGGCATCTTTCAAGTCTATTGACACCAGCCAGTCTCCTGGATGAACTGGTTGTTGAATCGTTAATAGTGACTCCATCTTGAATTTTTCCTTTCGGATAAACCGGTTGAGATGAGTCAGGTCTATAACAGGCCTCCATGTGCCGTTCTTCTTCTGTACCAGAAACAGAGGGGAATACATGCCTTCTCCTCGTTCGCCATCTGGAACAGGAATGGCTGCGTTTTGAGCTAATAAAGAGCTTATGTAAGCTAAAAGAACTTGTTTCTTCTCCCCTGAACTTGGAAGATTTGTTGGTATAAATCTTAGTCTGGGGGTGCTGTTGAAAACCCAGGTGTGACCTGAGGGCACTGTCTTGACAGTCCAGAAATCCCGAATTGAGGCCGCCCAAACATGCCGGAAGTGGAACAGACGAGCCCCCACCTGACATGTTTGAGCGGGCCCAATTTCAAAAGGACTTAGTGGAGTCCTGGTTACTGGTAGAAGCCCCTTTTGTGGGCTTTTTAAAAGAGGACTGCCTGGATTTCCAGGATCTAGAAAATTCCCGACCAGGCCTATAACTACGCGCTTCCCTTGCACGGTCGGTGTTCTGTGATCTTGAAAAGGTGCGTTTTTGGTTCTGTAAACGCCTGTCTTGAGGGAGGAACCCCGATTTACCACCCGTAGCCCGGGTAATGGCGCTATCAAGCTTGTTGCCGAAGAGGGATGAACCCTCAAATGGAATACGGCACCAAGCCTGCTTAGAGGCTGGATCCGCCAACCGCAGCCACAAGGCCCGACGGGCGGTGACCGATGACAACATCACCCGAGCCACTAGGCGAACAATGTCAATAGAGACCTCCCCCAGAAAGGCAGAGGCAAGCCTGATTTCCTGAATAGGGGAGCTCTTAGCCGCTTCTTCAGAGACACCTCTAAGAGAATCATTCACATTGTCTGACCATGCCTCTAAAGCTTTAGAGACTGCTGCTAAGGCCAGAGCGGGTTTGCACACTGTGCCTGCTGTCAGATAAATCCTTTTTAGGTCGGCATCAATCCGTCTCTCCAGCGGATCTTTAAATGAGACTGTATCTTCAAGAGGCAGAGTCACATATCTCACAAGTCTCATTAATGCAGCATCTACCAAGGGAGCTGACTCAAGGTGTTTAACCTCTTCTTCCTTGAAAGGGTATAGTTTTGAGACTTTAGATTGCATAGAGCTTTTTCTATCCATCTTGCCCCATTCTTCAAAAATTATAGCTCCTACTTCCGTGAGGAAAGGAAAATAATGACGCTCCTTGCTGAGTTGTTTGAAAAATTTTCTCTGTTTAGCAGGAGAAATAACTGGGTCTTCCCAAACCAAAGCGTTTTTAACAGCTTTTACCAGAGAAGGAACCAGGGCATATTCAAAGCCCATCCCAGGATCATCCGCTTCTGACCCACTATCTGAAGGGGGAGCTGACTGGTGACTAGGTTGAGAAGACTCCCACGTCTCATGGACTGGACCCTCATCTGACAGGGAAATCAGTGGATCTGGAGGAGAATCACGAGGCTTTGCAGTGTCTCTCTCCTGCAGCGATTCTTTCACGACTCGCTTGATTAGTGTTTCCAGGTGTTGGTCTGCACCTTCCCTCTCACTAGCTGCTTTAGAAAAACAGCGGTCACAGAGAGACTTGCTGGCAGGAACTGGGGCCCTGCATCCCCAACATATTTTCTCCGGTCCCCTATTATGAGATGAGGGGGGGTGAGGAGAGCCTCTACTGTGGTCTTTAGACTTAGAGGATGAACCATGGTGTCTAGAGCCAGAGGAGGAATGCCGGTGGTGTGATTTAGACGACCCGCTCCTTCTGCGGGAACTACTTTGTCTTTGGTTAGACCTAGAAGGGCTAAGAAAAGAAGGAAGACAGGAATAGAGAAAGAGAAAGGCACAAAGTCAGAATAATGCCCTACACTCCACTCTCTTCCCCCCAGCAGGCAAGTAAAGAAAATACTTTCAAATCCTACCTGCTGCGAGAGGACTGGCCACCAGGAGGCAGTGAAGAGTCCATGGCTGATGCTGGGAATCACTGCAGGTGAACACAGATCAAATCAGATATACCAGAAAGCAAAAACAGCAAAAACAGCAAGCACAGACCCATCTGTACTGCACTTACCTGGAGAAGGCTCTGCAGGTGCTCAGGGAAGTCGCCGCTATGCCCACGATCATTCCCGAGCTCTGCAAGCCTCCCCAGGCTTTTAAAATTGGTGCCGCGTGATGTCACGGCCGCGCCAGGCCCACGGTCCTCATGCGCATGCGCGAAACCAGGCCTTGCTTTCGTTCCGGGACTGCGCCTGCGCAGAACGCAGACAGAACCCGGAAGTAGAGGGATCGGCAGCTGGAACGCACAGGGAACCAGCTGCTGCATAGGCAAATTAACAAAGAGCACACAGAGAGAAAAAACAACAACAACAAATATATACACTACTGCCATGAAGGCGATACATGCTCACCACCACCTACGATCGACTCGGCCGGAACATCCATACACACTCCGGGCTTTTTGGCAGATAATGGCCACCTGCATACTGCTAGGCAATCGGCCTGTGCGCGCTTTTCATTCCAAATGACTCCAGCTCTTCAGCGCTTTACTCTGCAATATGCTCCATACCCTGATAACAGTCAAGGCTTATTGGAGGGATGAGACATCACATCTATCGGCCGATACGATCGCAGGACATCGTCTTCAGGTAGGAGAACCAAACATAAGGTCCTACGGAGGAGGACAAAAAAGGAACACGGCTGAGAGCCCACAGCTGAAATTTATAAGGGAGGGGTCCTATTGGGTAGTTATGGAGGCGGGGTCAACCCACACATATGCTGCCATGGAGCCTGTCAGGAAATAAAAGTTTTCTCACCTGAGGCCTCTTTGCTGCTGTCTGTCCTGGAGAGGGTGGAGAGCCGGTGGTGGAGATGCAGACAAGAACACACCAAATGTTAAGTTGAACCTTGAAATAAAGGACATCAGTGCCAATAGAGCTGCATTCGTCTCATACATGTTTACTTCAGAATATGCTTCATACATATGAAGGACTCTTCTCCTTAAAGTCAGGAGAGAGTGGTGATTATAATACGGCTACAATATTTATAGAGAATGGTTATACAGTAATCTTATGGCGGGCGCAAGCTCAAAGTTACACATCACAAGTACGCATTTTACTAGTATTTCAACACAGGCTTGGCTAACGGTTTGGCTAGAAAGACTAACTTTTAGGGGTCATCATAACCCAAAATATTTCAAAATGACAAGTTGTTTTGACAGAAAGGGAGAAATAATTGTAGGAATAATTACTTGGAAAGAAGTTAAGTTGACTTTTAGACAGGGACTTTCTATGTCAACATCTTTCCCTATCTTATATTCTGAGAATTGTGTCAGGTCATTAGCAGAACATTTAATGTCAACTGGTCAGCCACATGTGTTGCAATACCAAAGAATTCAGAAACATTTTACAAGAAAAAACAAGTATAATGAGAATTATCAAAAATACAGATATATATATACTAAAGAAGAACTCTGGATACATAAAAAGATATGGTTTCTATATTTCCTATATCTTCACACTGCACTCCAGGGTCCTAATTCACTTAGTTTTATGCCCCTTGGATACTATTAAGTCACTGACTTTATTGTTACTGTTTGCAGAAAGCTTAGGATATCCTGGACTTTTGGAGAACCACAAGGATTAGGTCTAGAGGCCATGTGCTCTGTGAACTTGGACCAGATACGTTCATACACTCTATTAGTGCTCTTCCGTCTGGCATTCAGAAGCGTCGGGATGGCTTCTTCTGGACAACCTAAGGCTTCAAGCCTTCCCCTCTCAAAAACCAAACCCTGAGATGTAGATGAGCAGGGCATGGATGCAGGATAGAACCTTGGGACAGAAGATCCGCCCTGAGAGGCAGAGGGATTGACTACCGATAACTGAGGAGAGTTAAGAGGGGAAACCATGGCCTGTTGGGCCAAAACGGTATCACTGCCATGACTTCCACTTCCTCTGTTCTGAGCCTGCGGAGAAACTGGAGTATCACAGGTACTGGAGGGAAGGCATACGCCTTGTTGAACCTCCACCGATCCGTGAGGGCATCTATCCCATATGCTTGGGGATCCCGGAACCTCGAGTAATACTTGGTCAGTTTGTAATTGCATGGGGATGCAAACAGGTCCACTTCTGGGAACACTCCCAGTGTCAGGAGCCACTTGAACACCTCTTTGTGCAGGGACCACTCGTTGTTGTCCATTTGAACACGGGACAGAAAGTCCGCCTGAACATTCTGGACCCCCGGAATGTAGACTGCCGAAATGTTGGACAGATTCTTCTGAGCCCAGTTCATGATTGGCTCCACTTCCCGTAGGAGGGACCAGCTCCGAGTCCCACCTTGTTTCCTTATATAGGCCACAGCGGTTGTGTTGTCCAACCGAAGCATCACTGAGGAGTTCTTTATGAGATGGTAGAAGGATCTGAGCGCCTGAAAGGCCGCTCGAAGTTCCAGAATGTTGGATATAGTCTTCTGAGATGGCGAGTTCCATCTGCCCTGAGCCACTTCTGACAGGCAATGAGCCCCCCAGCCCCGATTGCTGGCATCTGAGGTTACTGTGACCCATGTGATGGGGAGAATCGAATGGCAATTGCGGAGATTTTTCCCTTGGAGCCACCAAAGGAGAGACTCTCTCATGGATGGAGTGAGGAGGATGCGCTGATTCTTGCTGGGAGAATCCCACTGTTGGAGAAACCCTTTCTGGAATGGGCGAGTGTGCCATTGAGCCCACTTCACCATGGGAATGGTGGCTGCCATTGTGCCAATCACCTTCAGACATTGAAGAGCGGATAGGTGAGATGAAGCAAGGGTTGAATGGATCCTGTCCCGGATCACCACAATCTTCTCCTCGGGTAGCGAGATGGTGCCTTCTAGTGTGTTGAAATGGGCACCTAGAAATATGAGAGACTGAGATGGAATCAGGTGACTTTTCTCCAAATTCAGGAGCCACCCAAACTCTTGGAGAGTGGAAATTACTAGACTCCTGTGCTTTAGAAGCTGACCCTTGTCCTGGGCTAGAAGGAAGAGGTCGTCGAGATAGTGGTGAAGGCGAACTCCTTTGACTCGGAGCAGAGCAACAACAGCCAGCAGAACCTTGGAAAACACCCAAGGTGATGTCGTGAGACCAAATGGAAGGCAGGTAAACTGTAAATGTTGATCGCCTACAGCAAAGCGAAGAAACTTTTGGAAGTCTGCTGCCACTGGGACATGAAAGTAGGCATCTTTCAAGTCTATTGACACCAGCCAGTCTCCTGGATGAACTGGTTGTTGAATCGTTAATAGTGACTCCATCTTGAATTGCAGCGATTCTTTCACGACTCGCTTGATTAGTGTTTCCAGGTGTTGGTCTGCACCTTCCCTCTCACTAGCTGCTTTAGAAAAACAGCGGTCACAGAGAGACTTGCTGGCAGGAACTGGGGCCCTGCATCCCCAACATATTTTCTCCGGTCCCCTATTATGAGATGAGGGGGGTGAGGAGAGTCTCTACTGTGGTCTTTAGACTTAGAGGATGAACCATGGTGTCTAGAGCCAGAGGAGGAATGCCGGTGGTGTGATTTAGACGACCCGCTCCTTCTGCGGGAACTACTTTGTCTTTGGTTAGACCTAGAAGGGCTAAGAAAAGAAGGAAGACAGGAATAGAGAAAGAGAAAGGCACAAAGTCAGAATAATGCCCTACACTCCACTCTCTTCCCCCCAGCAGGCAAGTAAAAAAAATACTTTCAAATCCTACCTGCTGCGAGAGGACTGGCCACCAGGAGGCAGTGAAGAGTCCATGGCTGATGCTGGGAATCACTGCAGGTGAACACAGATCAAATCAGATATACCAGAAAGCAAAAACAGCAAAAACAGCAAGCACAGACCCATCTGTACTGCACTTACCTGGGGAAGGCTCTGCAGGTGCTCAGGGAAGTCGCCGCTATGCCCACGATCATTCCCGAGCTCTGCAAGCCTCCCCAGGCTTTTAAAATTGGCGCCGCGTGATGTCACGGCCGCGCCAGGCCCACGGTCCTCATGCGCATGCGCGAAACCAGGCCTTGCTTTCGTTCCGGGACTGCGCCTGCGCAGAACGCAGACAGAACCCGGAAGTAGAGGGAGCGGCGGCTGGAACGCACAGGGAACCAGCCGCTGCATAGGCAAATTAACAAAGAGCACACAGAGAGAAAAAACAACAACAACAAATATATACATTACTGCCATGAAGGCGATACATGCTCACCACCACCTACGGTCGTCTCGGCCGGAACATCCATACACACTCCGGGCTTTTTGGCAGATAATGGCCACCTGCATACTGCTAGGCAATCGGCCTGTGCGCGCTTTTCATTCCAAATGACTCCAGCTCTTCAGCGCTTTACTCTGCAATATGCTCCATACCCTGCTAACAGTCAAGGCTTATTGGAGGGATGAGACATCACATCTATCGGCCGATACGATCGCAGGACATCGTCTTCAGGTAGGAGAACCAAACATAAGGTCCTACGGAGGAGGACAAAAAAGGAACACGGCTGAGAGCCCACAGCTGAAATTTATAAGGGAGGGGTCCTATTGGGTAGTTATGGAGGCGGGGTCAACCCACACATATGCTGCCATGGAGCCTGTCAGGAAATAAAAGTTTTCTCACCTGAGGCCTCTTTGCTGCTGTCTGTCCTGGAGAGGGTGGAGAGCCGGTGGTGGAGATGCAGACAAGAACACACCAAATGTTAAGTTGAACCTTGAAATAAAGGACATCAGTGCCAATAGAGCTGCATTCGTCTCATACATGTTTACTTCAGAATATGCTTCATACATATGAAGGACTCTTCTCCTTAAAGTCAGGAGAGAGTGGTGATTATAATACGGCTACAATATTTATAGAGAATGGTTATACAGCAATCTTATGGCGGGCGCAAGCCCAAAGTTACACATCACAAGTATGCATTTTACTAGTATTTCAACACAGGCTTGGCTAACGGTTTGGCTAGAAAGACTAACTTTTAGGGGTCATCATAACCCAAAATATTTCAAAATGACAAGTTGTTTTGACAGAAAGGGAGAAATAATTGTAGGAATAATTACTTGGAAAGAAGTTAAGTTGACTTTTAGACAGGGACTTTCTATGTCAACATCTTTCCCTATCTTATATTCTGAGAATTGTGTCAGGTCATTAGCAGAACATTTAATGTCAACTGGTCAGCCACATGTGTTGCAATACCAAAGAATTCAGAAACATTTTACAAGAAAAAACAAGTATAATGAGAATTATCAAAAATAGAGATATATATATACTGAAGAAGAACTCTGGATACATAAAAAGATATGGTTTCTATATTTCCTATATCTTCACACTGCACTCCAGGGTCCTAATTCACTTAGTTTTATGCCCCTTGGATACTATTAAGTCACTGACTTTATTGTTAACAGGTTTTGGGATCAAGCTACAAGCCAAGTTATGTTGGGGAATAGGCTGCGTGGCAGGGAGTTTTTTGTTATGTGTAGGGTCGGTCATTCTCCCTACAGTTTAAGTGTGCTCACCACTCATCTGCTCTCTCTGTATACATACTTCAGGATTTATCTGTGTACTAGACCGCCAGAAACTGTCTTCATACCTTTACTTACTAATCTGATTACTCCTGCTAACCATTTTTTTTCACAGGTGTACTAATGTCTGAAATTACGCTGCTCTCTTGGAATGTACGGGGGCTTAATAACATATTCAAAAGGTCCTTATTGTTTAAATACCTCAACACACACAAACCCCATATATTCTTTCTCCAGGAAATGCATTTGACTGGCAGCAAAGTCCTCGCCTTGCGCAGGGCATGGGTCCGGCAAGCTTTTCACGCTACCTACTCCACCTATGCCCGAGGGGTAACGACACTCATTAACAAGTCTCTTCCCTGTAAGGTTGTAAGGGTCATTACAGACCCTGGAGGAAGGTATATCATTTTATTGCTGGAAATACATACAGTTTTGTGGGCATTGGTAAATGTCTATTTACCCCCCCAGTAGACTTCTCCATACTATACACTCTGTATGAGAAACTTGTGCCCTTCCAATCTGCTCATGTTTTAATTGGGGGGGATTTTAACTCACACGCAGCGTAGGGGGAACCTGGATCTCAGGCACTGGGCTGACACTTTCGCCCTCACTGAACTTTGGAGATGGAGGCACACTTCTGCCAAGGCCTTTTCACACTTGTCCTCATCTCATAAATCAAGCTCAAGGATCGACCTGGCATTTGGCATCGCTTCTGTTCTCTCAAAGTTATCCGAGACATCCTATCTCCCGACGGGGCTATCAGACCATTCCCCCTTGGAGATACGCCTCGGTGTGGGTGGGAGGAATGACCCAGGCACCTGGAGATTGGCTCCGGGGTGGATCCAAAATGAAACAGTTGCAGACATTGTCACTCCATTATTGGACTCTTACTGGCCTGCCAATGAAGATACGGCTTCTGTAGAGACGGTATGGGAAGCTTTTAAAGCGACCACGAGGGGTTACTACATTTTGGCCATTAAAGCGGCAAGGGCTGACTATAAATTCTTGACTTCACAAGTTAAAGACTGTGCATCTGAAGCGGCTGACTGCTTCGCACGTAGCCCCTCTCCGGAGGCCTATCTGCTATTGGCACAGGCGAGAAGAGAGCTAAACCTCCATTATACCACCTTAACAAACAATGACGTACCGTATATACTCGAGTATAAGTCGAATTTTTCAGCACATTTTTTTGTGCTGAAAGTACTCCCCTCGACTTATACTCGAGTCAAGCACTTTTCTGCAGCAAAAAAAATAATTTTCCGAACCGACTTTGGGGCCCTGTATCTCAGGGTCAACTGTGTCCATCTGCAGCAATGTCATTTCGGGACCCTTTGGGTACAGAGAACCCAAATTTTGGCTGCAGCTAGGGGGCATCTAGGAACCCATAACTACTGAGTTTGAAGTTCAGGGGACCTATGGCTGCAAATGGGCACAGTGAGGCATGCAAATGGGCACAGTGATGCTGCAAATGGGCATTGTTGACCCTCTTTTCCACTTACAGTAGCTGTGCATTTCTCACCCTCGTCTTATACTCGGGTCAATACATTTTTCCCATTTTTTTTGTGGTAAATTAGGGCCTCGACTTATACTCAGAATGACTTATACTCGAGTATATATGGTAAATTTATTAGGCGGTAGAATTTTCGAGTCAGGTGACAAGAACGGCAGACTGTTAGCTAATCTAGTTGCTGACCCACGTTACCAGACGGTGGTATCTGAACTACATACATCTGACGGGGTGACGATTGTGAGCACGAAAGCCATACTTCAGGAATTTGGGAACTACTTCAGGGAACTGTATAGCCAATCTTTGCCTGTCTTTACTGAACTCATGACATAGGAAATCCGGAATCTCTCCCTTCCCTCTCTGGAGCGGGAAGATGTGGAGGATCTGGGTGCCCAGATCTCCACTTTGGAGATTGAAATGGTGATCTCATCCCTTCCCCCTGCTAAGACACCAGGCCTAGATGGTCTACCGGGAGACTGGTATAGGACGTATGCAAAGAGGCTGGCCCCCAGACTACAAGCCCTCTACACGCACTGTCTAGAGACTGGGTCTCTCCCACCTACCTTGTATCAGGCCCACAAAGTTCTTATCCCCAAACCTGGAAAGGACCCGAGACTTGGTGCCTTATATAGGCCTATCTCACTTCTAAATTATTACTTAAAAATCCTGGCCAAGATTCTCTCTGCTAGATTGGTTAAAGTATTACCCTCCCTTGTCAACATAGATCAGACTGGGTTTATGCCTGGAAAATCCACAGACATAAATTTGAGACGAGTGTTGACACATTTGCAACTTCCTCTAACCTCCTCCCAGACTAGGGTATTGGTGGCCTTGGATGTGGAGAAGGCTTTTGACACTGTCATTTGGGATTACATGCTTATAGTACTACAAGCCTTTGGATTCGGCCCCACCTTCTGTAAATGGATCACCATTCTATACAAATCCCCAACAGCGCAAATTAAACTAGGGGGCATGCTCTCAGAACAGTTCCAGATACAACGGGGAACTAGGCAGGGATGCCCACTTTCACCTTTCTTGTTCGCCCTGGTGATGGAGCCACTAGCCACTGCCATCCATAACGCTAATGCCCCGTACCGATGGAAAATGTCCGATCGGAGCGTGTTGTCGGAAATTCCGACCGTGTGCGGGCTCCATTTTCCATCGGATTTTCCGACACACAAAGTTGGACAGCAGGAGATAAAATTTTCCGACAACAAAATCCGATCGCGTCAATTCCGACCATGTGTGGCCTGTTCCGACGCACAAAGTGCCACGCATGCTCAGAAGAAATTCCGAGACGGGACAGCTCATTCTGGTAAACTTAGCGTTCGCAATGGATATAGTACTTTCGTCACGCTGCAATGTTAAAAATGGTTTAATACAGCGCACTCTCTTCTTCTTTATAATGTGCCAAGAATTAAGTAGTTTTGCTGCTCATATTCATACACACTTCTCAATAAGTTTTATTTGTGTTTTTTTATTGGGATTCCCTGAATATATTGTTATTAGTTGTCACATCTGACAGGTTTAAATTTTTTTTTTTTTTTGGATTTTAAGCCTTTTTTTTCTTTAATGTTTGGATTTTTTCAAAGGCTGATCTTTGTTCAATGTTATTTTTATTTTTACGCCAGAATATTTTTGTCTGTGTTTTGTGTGTCAAGTTACCCCAATACCATTGATATCTTTTATTACTTAATCTCAAGGAGATTGTTTGGTGTCCCTTGTTCATATCACATTGTATATTTGAAATGTACCTGAATCCTCACAAACAAACTGTCCTTTATGAAGTAAAACACATAGGAGAGTATAATTCAAAACAAAAATCCTTTATTAAGGGATCAGAACCAAACAAAGAGGAAGGCAACACTGGATCAACATGAGAAATTAGCGAAGCCTGGGACCCCCGCGGCAGACATCAATTCTTCAACATCAAAATTGGTGGCCTGAGGAGTCCATATCTAAGGGAGTGCAGTCTGGTCCAGAATTCGCAGAGATCCGGATAGCAGCAGATGACATGTGTGTCCCCAGGCTGTGGTCCCACAAGAGGCTGCATTTTTTGGCCGACCAGACTGAACCCAGGGCAATCACTGTCTGGTCTTCCTTCCACGCTTCCTTCCGGGCTGTGGCTGTGCAGTTGGAGATGTGGCAGGTGGAGGAGTAGGACCTGGAGGAGGAGGAGGACTGGGAGGACCTGGAGGAGGACTGGGGGGACCCGGAGGAGAGGGAGGAGGAGGACCAGCAGGAGGAGGAGGAGGACCATCGCAAAGGTGTGTCGAAGCTGTCATTTGGCCCCTCATACCTTTCTCAAGAGCCTCCAATATGAGCGCCTCACACATGACTTGTTGGCCCTCCTCCATCCTCTGCATTTTATATGCAATAACGGCAGCAATGTCCTCCTCCATGGTGTGTGGTGCTCCCAGGACCTCTGTAGCCCTCCAAAAACATATTCAAAAGGTCCTTATTGTTTAAATACCTCAACACACACAAACCCCATATATTCTTTCTCCAGGAAATGCATTTGACTGGCAGCAAAGTCCTCGCCTTGCGCAGGGCATGGGTCCGGCAAGCTTTTCACGCTACCTACTCCACCTATGCCCGAGGGGTAACGACACTCATTAACAAGTCTCTTCCCTGTAAGGTTGTAAGGGTCATTACAGACCCTGGAGGAAGGTATATCATTTTATTGCTGGAAATACATACAGTTTTGTGGGCATTGGTAAATGTCTATTTACCCCCCCAGTAGACTTCTCCATACTATACACTCTGTATGAGAAACTTGTGCCCTTCCAATCTGCTCATGTTTTAATTGGGGGGGATTTTAACTCACACGCAGCGTAGGGGGAACCTGGATCTCAGGCACTGGGCTGACACTTTCGCCCTCACTGAACTTTGGAGATGGAGGCACACTTCTGCCAAGGCCTTTTCACACTTGTCCTCATCTCATAAATCAAGCTCAAGGATCGACCTGGCATTTGGCATCGCTTCTGTTCTCTCAAAGTTATCCGAGACATCCTATCTCCCGACGGGGCTATCAGACCATTCCCCCTTGGAGATACGCCTCGGTGTGGGTGGGAGGAATGACCCAGGCACCTGGAGATTGGCTCCGGGGTGGATCCAAAATGAAACAGTTGCAGACATTGTCACTCCATTATTGGACTCTTACTGGCCTGCCAATGAAGATACGGCTTCTGTAGAGACGGTATGGGAAGCTTTTAAAGCGACCACGAGGGGTTACTACATTTTGGCCATTAAAGCGGCAAGGGCTGACTATAAATTCTTGACTTCACAAGTTAAAGACTGTGCATCTGAAGCGGCTGACTGCTTCGCACGTAGCCCCTCTCCGGAGGCCTATCTGCTATTGGCACAGGCGAGAAGAGAGCTAAACCTCCATTATACCACCTTAACAAACAATGACGTACCGTATATACTCGAGTATAAGTCGAATTTTTCAGCACATTTTTTTGTGCTGAAAGTACTCCCCTCGACTTATACTCGAGTCAAGCACTTTTCTGCAGCAAAAAAAATAATTTTCCGAACCGACTTTGGGGCCCTGTATCTCAGGGTCAACTGTGTCCATCTGCAGCAATGTCATTTCGGGACCCTTTGGGTACAGAGAACCCAAATTTTGGCTGCAGCTAGGGGGCATCTAGGAACCCATAACTACTGAGTTTGAAGTTCAGGGGACCTATGGCTGCAAATGGGCACAGTGAGGCATGCAAATGGGCACAGTGATGCTGCAAATGGGCATTGTTGACCCTCTTTTCCACTTACAGTAGCTGTGCATTTCTCACCCTCGTCTTATACTCGGGTCAATACATTTTTCCCATTTTTTTTGTGGTAAATTAGGGCCTCGACTTATACTCAGAATGACTTATACTCGAGTATATATGGTAAATTTATTAGGCGGTAGAATTTTCGAGTCAGGTGACAAGAACGGCAGACTGTTAGCTAATCTAGTTGCTGACCCACGTTACCAGACGGTGGTATCTGAACTACATACATCTGACGGGGTGACGATTGTGAGCACGAAAGCCATACTTCAGGAATTTGGGAACTACTTCAGGGAACTGTATAGCCAATCTTTGCCTGTCTTTACTGAACTCATGACATAGGAAATCCGGAATCTCTCCCTTCCCTCTCTGGAGCGGGAAGATGTGGAGGATCTGGGTGCCCAGATCTCCACTTTGGAGATTGAAATGGTGATCTCATCCCTTCCCCCTGCTAAGACACCAGGCCTAGATGGTCTACCGGGAGACTGGTATAGGACGTATGCAAAGAGGCTGGCCCCCAGACTACAAGCCCTCTACACGCACTGTCTAGAGACTGGGTCTCTCCCACCTACCTTGTATCAGGCCCACAAAGTTCTTATCCCCAAACCTGGAAAGGACCCGAGACTTGGTGCCTTATATAGGCCTATCTCACTTCTAAATTATTACTTAAAAATCCTGGCCAAGATTCTCTCTGCTAGATTGGTTAAAGTATTACCCTCCCTTGTCAACATAGATCAGACTGGGTTTATGCCTGGAAAATCCACAGACATAAATTTGAGACGAGTGTTGACACATTTGCAACTTCCTCTAACCTCCTCCCAGACTAGGGTATTGGTGGCCTTGGATGTGGAGAAGGCTTTTGACACTGTCATTTGGGATTACATGCTTATAGTACTACAAGCCTTTGGATTCGGCCCCACCTTCTGTAAATGGATCACCATTCTATACAAATCCCCAACAGCGCAAATTAAACTAGGGGGCATGCTCTCAGAACAGTTCCAGATACAACGGGGAACTAGGCAGGGATGCCCACTTTCACCTTTCTTGTTCGCCCTGGTGATGGAGCCACTAGCCACTGCCATCCATAACGCTAATGCCCCGTACCGATGGAAAATGTCCGATCGGAGCGTGTTGTCGGAAATTCCGACCGTGTGCGGGCTCCATTTTCCATCGGATTTTCCGACACACAAAGTTGGACAGCAGGAGATAAAATTTTCCGACAACAAAATCCGATCGCGTCAATTCCGACCATGTGTGGCCTGTTCCGACGCACAAAGTGCCACGCATGCTCAGAAGAAATTCCGAGACGGGACAGCTCATTCTGGTAAACTTAGCGTTCGCAATGGATATAGTACTTTCGTCACGCTGCAATGTTAAAAATGGTTTAATACAGCGCACTCTCTTCTTCTTTATAATGTGCCAAGAATTAAGTAGTTTTGCTGCTCATATTCATACACACTTCTCAATAAGTTTTATTTGTGTTTTTTTATTGGGATTCCCTGAATATATTGTTATTAGTTGTCACATCTGACAGGTTTAAATTTTTTTTTTTTTTTGGATTTTAAGCCTTTTTTTTCTTTAATGTTTGGATTTTTTCAAAGGCTGATCTTTGTTCAATGTTATTTTTATTTTTACGCCAGAATATTTTTGTCTGTGTTTTGTGTGTCAAGTTACCCCAATACCATTGATATCTTTTATTACTTAATCTCAAGGAGATTGTTTGGTGTCCCTTGTTCATATCACATTGTATATTTGAAATGTACCTGAATCCTCACAAACAAACTGTCCTTTATGAAGTAAAACACATAGGAGAGTATAATTCAAAACAAAAATCCTTTATTAAGGGATCAGAACCAAACAAAGAGGAAGGCAACACTGGATCAACATGAGAAATTAGCGAAGCCTGGGACCCCCGCGGCAGACATCAATTCTTCAACATCAAAATTGGTGGCCTGAGGAGTCCATATCTAAGGGAGTGCAGTCTGGTCCAGAATTCGCAGAGATCCGGATAGCAGCAGATGACATGTGTGTCCCCAGGCTGTGGTCCCACAAGAGGCTGCATTTTTTGGCCGACCAGACTGAACCCAGGGCAATCACTGTCTGGTCTTCCTTCCACGCTTCCTTCCGGGCTGTGGCTGTGCAGTTGGAGATGTGGCAGGTGGAGGAGTAGGACCTGGAGGAGGAGGAGGACTGGGAGGACCTGGAGGAGGACTGGGGGGACCCGGAGGAGAGGGAGGAGGAGGACCAGCAGGAGGAGGAGGAGGACCATCGCAAAGGTGTGTCGAAGCTGTCATTTGGCCCCTCATACCTTTCTCAAGAGCCTCCAATATGAGCGCCTCACACATGACTTGTTGGCCCTCCTCCATCCTCTGCATTTTATATGCAATAACGGCAGCAATGTCCTCCTCCATGGTGTGTGGTGCTCCCAGGACCTCTGTAGCCCTCCAAAAGAATCCTATAGCAGCCTCCTCTAGGGCACTCCTCCTACTGCCACTTTCTCTTTTCAGGGGGGGTGGAGGGACCTGCAGATCAGCCAGCCGGCTCGGCCCGGCCACCTCCTGGCTGAGACTTCCCTGTGTATGAAAAAGGGACATGGTTTTAGTTTTTGCTTCATCAATCACAATCCTAAATTAGTACTCCCAACTAACATCTAGTTAACATCATTGATTTGACAAGCAGAAATATTTAGAGTAATGCTATACCTGGCTCAATCTGGGCTCCTCCACATGTGGCCTGGAAGGCCCAGGTTGGGCGTCAGAAGCCTCAGCCAGGGGGGAAGGAAGCGTGGAAGGAAGACTGGAGAGGGATGGCCTGGGTTCAGTCTGGCCTGCCAGAAAATGCAGCCTGTCATAGTACAACATCCTGGGGACATAGATGTCATCTGCTGCTCCGGATCTCTGTGAATCCAGGACTTTCTTGTGCTCCCTTAGATATGTGCTCCTCAGGCAACCAATTAATATCTTTAAATAGGTGATGTCTGCCGTGGGGATCACCTGCTTCACAATTTCACACAATTGCTCCAGTGCTGCCTTCCTCTTTGCTTGGTTCTTGAAATGGGGGTGGTTAATCTCCCACAGACAGGGCAGCTCCCTTAGTATCTCTACGAATACTGACATGAAGTCATTATCTTTCAGTAGCATATCCATGTTCACTGCAAGACACAACACAAGACAAAGCCTAATGTCAGACAAAACTCTCCTAATCTTGTTACAATATAGGCCTCAATCTAGAAGCAGTATAGGTACAAGTTTGTCTCTTACCTTCGTTCTTACGATCGGCGCGTCCAATGCTCCTTCCTCCGCTCACAGATCGTACGTAATACGCACGCGTGTTACGCTTTATACACACTGCACATGCGTGTAACTCCGCCCGCCCCCGACGTTCTTTCTATTCTATTTCCCGCTCCTTTTCGTTCGGCGCAGTGGGGGAAGAGCACATGGCGGAGTCACAGCAAGTGCGTGCTAATTGCAGGAACGAGGAGGAGGAGGAGGAAAGCCCGGATCCAGACACGTCCCGATCCAGAAGGAGACGTTTTAAGGCCACAAATATGTCCTTTGGGGAGATGTTGGAGATGGTCGACATCATGAGGAAGTCCGACTATGACAGGAAGTATGGGCCTTACCCCAACCCCAATATATGAAAGGCCAAGATCATGGCGAAAGTGGTTAGGAGTCTTCTGAGGAATTTCGGGGTCCGAAGATCGAAAGATCAGCTCTGGAAGCGGTGGTCGGACCTGAAATTGAGGGAGCCAGAGCAGTACCGAAAGATCCGGAAAGTGCTGCAAAAAAGTAAGTAGTTGTGCTGTGTTCCTATTCCTGTCTTTTTTCCATTCGTTCTGCTCCATATGCTTTTATTAATTGTAACGTTTAAAAGGGCAACTTTAATGTTCATGGGCCCATTATTCGTTCGTATCAAACATTTTTCTTTCGGCCTCTAAAACACCATTGTTTAGGCCATATGCATTTTCCCACATTTTTTTGGGGCCTACTTGGATGCCAAATATTTGTTTGTGTAGATGGATTTGTTACTAGAATGAAATGCAAACTAGATTGTGTGTAAGGAGAGGACACTCAGCAGCTGTTTTCACATCTGGACACTGGAGCACTAGTGTGGGACACAAGAACACCATTTTTATTGGGGGGGCACACAGGTGCTCCATTGTATACTATAGGGGGGTCTCCATCTGTGAAGTTTCTACAAAACAGGTAAAGTATTGCAGCTTGACAAAGGGCAATAAAAAAAATACATCTTGGAACTCGGCTAAAATAGACAATTGTACCCCACTTCCAAGCAATGTTTCCTATTTCTAGTTCTGCCATCAAATATCTGTGTGCTAATTATACCATTTTTGTTTTACATAGGGGAGAAAAGACTCGGAGGACACCCCTCATCCGAGGAGACCACAGACCCCCCACCTCTGGAAGAAGGGGAACTTACACCAACACAAGAAGAGCAGGAGGAAGAAGAAGATGTGGTGGAGATTGGCACCACAACAGGTGAGTGTCTGCGACCACAGGCTCAGTTAAGAGATGGATGGTGGCAGATTTTTGATACCTGTTTTTGTTTTCTTTATCTCTTTTTAGGTGATCGTGATGTGAGGGATCCAGAAGGTTTTACATCAGAAAGTGCCCAGATCCTGATCGGGGAGATCATGGGGTGTAATCTCGAATTGCACAACATACAGCAAAAAATCAATGATGTTATTAAAAAAAATAATAACATCATTGATGTTTTGGAGCAAATTTAAAACCCCACAAAATATATTTTTGGGATTGTGGTCCAATCTTTTAAATCTTTGTTCAATGTTTTGAAAAGCCAAATTTGGAGGATGCACACAGTGTGCCAACATGTGCTATCTGCCATCACGGGAGATCAATGGACGCGTTTTGGGGGTGCAACCCCTTCCTCAATTATAAAGTAGCGTTGAGGAAGGGCTTGCTCCCCCAAAACACGTCCCTTGATCCACCCCTGATGGCAGATAGCACATGTTGACATTCATAAATTGGTGTGCATCTTCCAAATTTGGCTTTTCCAGGGGTGATTTCCCCCCATCTGAACGCTATATCAAACACAGTTCCTAAATACTGATGTCTGATATAGCCTTCAGGTTTTACCTAATGTGAACTTTGTAAGTTCAAGTTTTTTGTCTTTCTTGTTGGTTTTACACAGGCCTGTTTTTTGATAATGCTACTGCAAAAATTGTTATACAATAAACATGTTGGTTTGTTTTAAAAACCTTTGGTAAATGCACATGTGATTGTGCAGGTATAAAAAAGTGGCTTACTCAAGAATGTGTGGATTATTGTCTCAACACTACAACACTTTTGGGGTGATGTAATTGCTGTTTTATGCAAAAATGGGGGTTATTTCCTAAGGGCAAATCCTCTTTGCACTACAAGTGCAGTTTCAGTGCAGTTGCAAGTGCACTTGTAGTGAAATGTGCTTTTGCATTTAGGAAATAACAGCCAACAGTGCTTGCATAAGGTTACACAATCACACCATTTTCTGCACTCAAAACATTTATGTCAGGGTCAGCTAAAACAAACACAAGCAGTAAATGTCCACAAAGAATTTCTTTTTTTTTATTATAAAAAGGCTTCACATATTGTCTGGCATATTGATAGCCCCCCTACCCGCAAAGAACTCCAGGTAGCGTAACCGGACATCACGGGCACTCAAGCGCCGTCAGTGTGGTTTGATGTAGGATTCCGGCCTCAGGCCCAACTGAGCCAGCATAGTTGGCCGAATGTTTCTTTAAAAAGTTATGGAGAACACAGCCAGTATAATATGGTTCAGTTTATACTCCGCCATATGGATGGGTGTAAGAAATAGTCGGAACCGGCTGGCCAGGATTCCAAATGTGTTCTCCACCACTCTTCGGGCTCTGGCCAGCCGGTAATTAAAAACCCTCTGTTCCGGGGTGAGGGTCCTCATTGGGAATGGCCGCATCAGGTGGTCCCCCAGCGCAAATGCTTCATCAGCAAAGAACTTGAATGGGAGTCCTTCCACATTGTCCTCTGGAGCTGGCAAGTCCAAGCTGCCATTCTGGAGATGCCTGTAGAACTCCGTCTGGGTGATGACTCCACCATCGGACATCCGGCCATTCTTCCCCACGTCCACATACAAGAAGTTGTAATTAGCCGACACCACCGCCAACATCACTATACTATTAAACCCCTTGTAATTATAATAGTACGACCCCGAGTTGGGTGGTGGGACGATGTGGACGTGTTTCCCATCAATTGCCCCTCCGCAGTTAGGAAAGTCCCACCGCTGGGCAAAGTGGGAGGCCACAGTCTGCCATTCCTGTGGCGTGGAAGGAAACTGTTGAGGAAAAAATAATAAACATTACTATTTTTACTCTGAAATATGGCAAGCAGATTAGACACCAACATTTTGGGGCAACCTCCAGATAGCATTTATTAAGGGGAATTTAACAACGCCAAAGTATAAGGTACACCTATCATATTCTCCCTCCCCCCCTCTCATGGGCCATCTCTAACATTATAGGGGGTGTGTGTAAATCTTGGACAGGTAACCCTCTTCACTTCATTGGGAGATGAATGCCTAAATAATGGGTATTACTTTGAACAGACCCTCCTTAGTTACACTATTGGCAGACCACTGGACAGGTAAGAAGTGTCATAATACAAAGATATAAATACACACTGTACACATTTGAGGACATTTGGGCATTCTGCTATTACCTGTCAAGATAATAATAGGATACAAAAACTTTAAACAGTACCATTTGAAAGTATACAGGCAGGACCTTGCACTACATGCTTTGGGGAATTCATCCATAAATATGACCAGTAAAGAGATGGGTATAGTGTGTATGGGTTTGGCAAAGTCAGCAGATAGATGATTGAGGATAGATAGAGAATTGGGATAAGCTGACTTAGCAGTTGGGGGGAGGGAGGGTTACTAAAAATTATTTGGGGACACCACAAAAAAAAGCCTCTGGCACTCTGCCTGATTTTAAATCCAAAATAACATTACCAAACATTTTAGGGGGTGTTTGGGGTAAAGCACTACTATGGAGCAGATAAAATACATTGTTAAGTGACTACATGAGGTGAATATAGGCCAGGAGACACCATGCTGGGGAGGTTATTGAAGGGCAAATATGTATGAAGGACCTAAAATAACAATTACATAAAAATCCAGCATGCATGAGGAGAAAGGGGACATTCACAGCATATTCCAATCATGGTAATTAGGGAATGAGGAAAGAAATACAATATATTAACAAACATTCAATACAATAAAATGTGATATTAAAGGAAAAAATTCTTACCTTCATATACTCCTTCTGCAGGACCTGGATGATGGCAGAACAGGTCTCTGGGATAATGATCCCCAGAGCCTGGGGGGAGATGCCTGTTGAGAACTTGAGGTCCTGCAGGCTTCTCCCTGTGGCCAAATACCGCAAGGTAGCGACCAACCTCTGCTCCGGAGTGATGGCCTGCCTCATGCAGGTATCCTGCCTGCTAATATAGGGGGTCAGCGAAGCCAACAAACGGTGAAACACGGGGTCCGTCATCCTGAGAAAGTTCCTGAAATCATCAGGATTACTCTCACGGATCTCACGGAGCAAAGGCATATGAGAGAACTGGTCACGCTGAAGCAACCAATTCTTGGTCCATGAACTCCTCCCCACCCTGTTCATGGACTGGACTTGTGTCAAGGTCAGGACCCCAACACCAAGCCCCCGCACAGCACGAACTCTACGAGGAGTACGCATACGAAACATGGTTAGAAAACGGTCGGCTGCTCAGAACGAAGTAACAGAACGCACTGAAGAACAGCAAGGCCTGTGAAGAGCGACCTGAAAAACAGTAACGAACGAACAAGAATACAATGACTACCTAAAGTCACGCGGAACTTGCTTGCATGCACTGAAGAGCAGATACAAACCCACAAGCACAAACTGAACGGCAGAAAATGATCTGAAAGCCACGAGTCTGAAAAAGTGCGAATCGTCTCTCACCAAACTTTTACTAACACGAGATTAGCAAAAGGAGCCCAAAGGGTGCCGCGCTTGGTTCTGAACCGGCCTTTTCTAGTCTCGTTGTACGCGGTGTACCTGACCGCGTGGTTGGCGATCGGAAATTCCAACAACTTTGTGCGACCCTGTGTAGACAAAACAAGTTTGAGCCAACATCCGTCGGAAAAAATCCTAGGATTTTGTTGTCGGAATGTCCGAACAAAGTCCGACCGTGTGTACGCCCTATAATGCTGTGGTAGGCATACGAGTGGGCTCCATATTTGAAAAATTAGCTTTATACGCCGATGACTTGGTGCTTTTTCTTAATGACCCTGGGCCCTCCCTTCCAGAAGCTCTTAATATTTTTTTCCGTTTTAAAATTTTATCTGGACTGAAAGTCAACTGGGAAAAATCCCAACTCCTACCTATCGACTCAGCGGCTGAACAGGCGGCGGACCTTTCATTACCCCTGTCCTGGGCCTCGAAAATCCGTTACCTGGGGATCAACATCACCCCCAAGGTGACAGATTTTATTGCCTTGAACCTCACTCCCTTTTTATCAAACCTTAAATCCAAACTAAGAGCTTGGGATAATTTGCCCCTATCTCCTATAGGCAGAATAAACCTATTCAAAATGAAGTGCCTTCCTATATTTCTATACATCATTAGGCACACTCCAGTATGGATACCCAAAAAATTCTTTACACAATTAGATGCCATCCTCTCTTCATTCCTATGGAAGCCTAGAGCCCCCAGGTTTAGCAAGTCTATCCTCCGTAGACCCTGGACAGAGGGGGGCCTGACCTGTCAGACCTCCAAAAATATTTCTTTGCAGCCCTTCTTGTCCACGCACATAATTGGGTGATCTCTGATGATACAAACGCCTCGGTGGTGCTGGAGGCAGCATCGCTGGGGTCCTTTGAATCATTGAGAAATGCACTATACAGAGGTCCCAGAGCACCTGTGACTCTCACACACTCTATGACATCAGTGATAAAGATGTGGCAATCGCAAGTTTGTAAACATAAAACAGAACCAAACAGATGGTCCCCGGATACCCCCTTATGGCTCAATCCGCTCCTTGCAGAGTTCCACACTATACCTGATCCGAGCTTATGGGCAACAAGGGGTATTAAGGTTCTCGACCATATATGTAAAGACGGGGCTATCCTTCCCTTTAACACTCTCAAACAAAACCATGACTTACCTAACTGTTACTTCTTTAGATATCTACAGCTTAGACATGCCTTCTCTTCCCAATTTGATTCTCAACCACTATCACTCCTTCACTCCACTCTAGAATCCCTCCTCCGAAATGATGAGCTGGTAAAACCCCTATCCACCATATATAAGGCACTACTACCATCAATGCATTTTGGGATTGAAACTCTCCAGGCTAAATGGAGGGTGGACTTTCCTGAATTAGACACAGAGGATTGGGAGGATATGTGGGAATACCCTTTTCTCCAATTAGTGGCAGTTAAGGACCGCTTAATACAATTCAGGATTCTACACCGGGTGTATTTAACGCCGCTGAACAAAATTTATCCTGGGGCCTATCCTAGCTGTTGGAAATGTGGTAGGCCGATTTCTGTCATATGTTGTGGTCCTGTCCCAAAGTGCACTCTTTCTGGGTAGAGTTGACGCAATTTATAGCCTCGTTGTTAACAATCCCTATCCCGCTGACTGTACCAGTCTGCTTGCTGGGCCTGGTGGGCTCTTTAGCACACCGCACAGCAACTACGACCCTCATAGGACTTCTGCTCTTTTATGCCCGTAAAGCAATATTACTAAAATGGAAACAATCAGATGCGCCCTCTCTGAACTCTTGGAAAGCCCTGGTCAATTCTACAATGAACAGAGAGAAGCACACCGCTCCAGGCAAACTCAGGTGCAGGATAGATTACAGGTGCAGACCTCGGCTCCCCACCGTGGAAGACGAACAAGACAAGGAATTGGTCGCACACTGGAACTCCAAATTATGATCGATGTCATCTTTATTGTCAAAAAAGGGTCAGACAGATACAGGCAATGGTAGACGTTTCACAAGCGATACCTTGCTTGTTCACAACCAATGTAACACTAAACAGGCCGGTCTTTTAAGGGATTCCACCCAAATTGACACCTGGCTCTAATAGTGCCACATACAAACAACATTTCAACCAACATTTTAAAAACATTGCAACGTTTAAAACGCATATATATGTCTAAACAAATGCACACAAAAGCAATAACAGTCATAATAAAAATATATATATTTTAATGCTCCTTTTGTCCTTCATAGATTTGGACACTTTTTGTGTCTTTTTTTCTAGACTTTATTGTCCTTTTCTTTACTTTTTCTCCTTTTTCATGATTTGCTTGTGATTTAACTTTGGATACATGACTGCAAGCTTACTTATATATATTTTTATTATGACTGTTATTGTTCTTGTGTGCATTTGTTTAGACATATGTATGCGTTTTAAATGTTGCAATGTTTTTAAAATGTTGGTTGAAATATTGTTTGTATGTGGCACTATTAGAGCCAGGTGTGTTTTTGGATGTATCCCAATTTGGGTGAACTACCTTAAAAGACCTGCCTGTTTAGTGGTACATTGGTTGTGAACAAGCAAGCTATCGCTTGTGAAACGTCTACCATTGCCTGTATCTGTCTGACCCTTTTTTGACAATAAAGATGACATCGAGATAATTTGGAGTTCCAGTGTGCGACCAATTCCTTGTCTTGTTCAATTCTACAATACCATTATGTCAGGAAAAGCCCTCTTGCAGTTTTCCCAGCAGATTGAGGATTAAACGAATGCCTGTGCATAGAAGCGCCATCCGGCGCTCGCGGACGCGCAATAGCGCCAATGGCGCTAATAGTGCTAACAAACGTACGCACATGCGCAATAGCGCCACTAGCGCTA
This sequence comes from Lithobates clamitans, assembly GCA_037952925.1. Lineage (NCBI taxonomy): Eukaryota > Metazoa > Chordata > Amphibia > Anura > Ranidae > Lithobates > Lithobates clamitans. The sequence goes on from JBBGZY010000465.1 coordinate 520,503, forward strand.
ACGTGCGTACGCGCATGCGCAATAGTGCCACTTGGCGCCAAAGATAGGCTATTTAAAGAAGACTGTTTCAATGCTGCCTTGCTGTCCGGGCTACAGCGTTTCCTGAGACCCCTGCTACCTTGTTACCAGTTTTCCTGTATCCAGTACTGACTTGGCTTGTTCCTGACTTACCTGCTTGCTGCCCGCCCCGATCTTGGCTTGGACTCTGACTACTCTCTTGGTTTGCCCTTCTGTACCTGATCTGCCCGCCAGTACCTTGACCCGGCTTGTCTGCACCTCCCTGCTGTCTGCAACCTGCTACAGAACTACAGTGCACCTCCCTGCTGTCTGCAACCTGTTACAGGACTACAGTGCACCTCCCTGCTGTCTGCAACCTGCTACAGGACTACAGTGCACCTCCCTGCTGTCTGCAACCTGCTACAGGACTACAGTGCACCTCCCTGCTGTCTGCAACCTGCTACAGGACTACAGTGCACCTCCCTGCTGTCTGCAACCTGCTACAGAACTACAGTGCACCTCCCTGCTGTCTGCAACCTGCTACAGGACTACAGTGCACCTCCCTGCTGACTACAGGATCCTGCCTTCTGCTTCAGTGTTCCAGTCAGGCACTTGTGCCCCTCTGTACTTTCGAGTCCCTGTTCACACCTTCAGGGGTTCTTAAGTCAGAGGTATACGAGAGGCCGTTCTCTGCATTCCGGGCTCCACCTACCAGGTACGTGACACATTATATAAAGCCAAAATCACTCCCGCGAGTGTACTGCTAAATTTGACAAAGTGTGGAAACTATGGCTTGACTTTGCCTCTACTAATGCCGCTCAAGAGTAGACGGTATATCCGACACCCATTGACTTCTCCTTCTGTGCTAACACTTGCTAAGACCCTCATGACAACCCTATAGTTGAACCCTTAGTACCCTAGGCCTAGTACCAGAGTTCCCTCTTGGGAAACCTCACCTCTATTGAAGACGAATTGCACATTCTCCTTTCATAATATCTCCGAATGGAGTGGCTGAGCAGTGATATCTAGTTTTTTTCTCTTTTTTTTGTTTTGTTTTTCTGTCGCTAACAGCATTGTTTTTGGCAGATAACTTGTTGTTAGGTACCGATTTACGTGGTACTTTTTGAGCCGGGGAATGCCCCAAGGCTCTGTTTTGGTAAATCTTATAAAAATCAAGAAAGAGAATAAAAAAAAAAAAATCTATTCAAAGCCTCCAGGTCTCCAGACCCTAATCCAAAAATGACAAAACCCGGAGAAAGCCAAAAACATTTTCTCCACCCAGGAAAAACTATTCTGGGGCCCCTTACATATGGGAGACCCCTGTGTTGTCTTGAATCCCACTAATACAGTGGCAGGGCAAAAGTTCAGTTCAGGGACCAGGCAAAAAGAATGGTCATTTAACATGGTCAATTCCCATGTAAGGCAGAAATGTGGTTGATAGATGAAGTGACAGGCAGAGGCATATTTGATAAACAGTCCGGGTCATACACAGAAACTGAAACTGGAAAAATATCTTCACTTCACATATACTTCACTAATAGTTTATAAGAATCCAACCGAGAAGACCCAGTTGTTGCCAACATCCCACTTTGAACAATATTATACAAGAAGTACCCCCCAAGGAAATACTAAGGGACTTATAGGCAACTGATGAACTGACTTGACAGAAAAAATATATAGAAATTTCTTAATATAAAATATGTGGTGCCTACAACATCAACAATAAATTGCATATAGAACATGAACAGAGTCACATGACAAATATGAAAGTGCAGATCCTTCAATATTGAGCCCAACGCATTTCTGGACCTGTGTAAAGTCCTTTCTTCAGGGGCATTTCAACCGAGGTAATGCTGTTATATTGATATTCTATAATGAGACAAAATCACACATAAAAATCATACTCGGGGTCAGAGAAATGAGCATTGTTGAAGTTAAGTAAAAACAAACATACCAGTCAGGTGGAAGAGATGCAATAAGAACTGCCACTCATAGTGTGGCCAAAGATGGGAAAAAGGACACAGCTGCTGCAGAGAGGTCCAAAGGGTTGCAGGGTCTATGAAGATGTTATTGCTCAGAAAATGAGAAAAAAACATCTGAAAGGATGATAAACATGTATGTCGCTGGTGCTCCCACAGGTGCTCCCAGACAGTGCTGCTGTATAGTTGTGGTGTAGACCAGTGCCCCTAGCGGTAAACAGAGACCCTTATGCCGTGTACACACGGAAGGACTTTTCGACCGGACTGGTCCGACGGAACGAATCCATCGGACAATCCGACCATCTGTGGGCTTCATCGGACCTTCAGCTGACTTTTTCTGTCGAAAATCAGACGGACTTTAGATTTGGAACATGTTTCAAATCTTTCTGATGGACTCGAGTCGGGTCGAAAAATCTGTTCGTCTGTATGCTAGTCCGATGGACAAAAAAGGACACAAGGGCAGCTATTGGCTACTGGCTATGAACTTCCTTATTCTAGTCCCTTCGTACGTCATCACATTCATACCAACGGACTTTAGTCCGTTCGTGTGTGGGCAAGTCCAGTCGTCCGAAAGTCCATCGTAACTCTGTCGAAAGTCCGTCGGAAAGACCGTCGGACATTTGATGCTGAAAAGTCCGCCCGTGTGTACACAGCATAAGAGAAAACAAATATATTTCATGAGTACAATGAGTCTCATGACGCTTGGTCTTGCAAATGTAAAACACACCACATTGAAAGGTGAGTAGATAAACCACCCCGGCGGTCTTACAGTTGGCAAAATGTTGAGCCTTGAATAGCCAACCATTAGGTAGGAGTATGTCTATGCGGGTGTTCATATAGCGACACATGACACATCCACCGCAGATGAATGTCCGTACATTTTAACATGAGTCTCATGTTGTAAAGCGCTGCGCAAACTGTTGGGGCTATATAACAAGTCTGTCGGAAAGACCGTCGGACGTTTGATGCTGAAAAGTCCGACCGTGTGTACACGGCATAAGAGAAAACAAATATATTTCATGAGTACAATGAGTCTCATGAGGCTTGGTCTTGCCAATGTAAAACACACCACATTGAGGTGAATAGATAAACCACCCCGGCAGTCTTACATTTGGCAAAATGTTGAGCCTTGAATAGCCGACCATTAGGTAGGAGTATGTCTACGCGGGTGTTCATATAGCGACATATGACACATCCACCACAGGTGAATGTCTGTACATTTTTACATGAGTCTGTGTAAACTGTTGTAAAGTTGTAAAGTGCTGTGTAAACTGTTGGCGCTATATAACACCTGTATAATAATAATAATAATAATAAAAATAATAAAATACTTATAGATATGTGGCCATATAGAAGACCAAAGCAATATTGCCATATTAAAATATTTGGTGCAAGGTATTCATAATACAAATCAGAAGCACCACACATATTAGATTTAGAGTCAAGATTAGTAAATCCAAATGATATATAGGGTACTCAAATATCATACAAAGGATGAAGGTTCTCCTCGATTGATATACAAGCAAAAGTCCTGAATATGTCAGAATATTTTTGCTTAGGATGTAGCATTACCTCCTATAGGCTTATGTGGACCATATACATAAATGGAGCAGTGCTAACCTTAGAGAGACTAAGCAAAACAAGCGGTCTGGTTTGAAGCAAGGCACTGTGTACGGTGCAGCAAGAGTGGCAGTAGGCAAGAGGAAGAACTCTTCCTCCTTAAATGGCCGTGGAGACGATGCTCGCGCATGCGCACAGGCAGTGCGTGTCGTGTGTGACATCATTGGCCAAAGGTCACAGATTGACCAATGAGAGGTACGGTGGGAGCAGATATGGGCGGAGATATCCGCTGTCACACAGTACAATACAATACTGGAGACTCGGCGGTGCCAGCAAACAAAGGGGCGGCCACAGCCGCAACATATCTCCAGTGATAGGTGTATAGAGAATGGTCTACTCCCACAGCCATAGCCATGCACAGAACGCACTGAGAAAGAGAGGGGCCAAAGAACAACGGAGAAGAACTCCCCATGCAGTCCCCACCACATAGAAAAGGGAGATACAAACAGCGGCGGCGTCATATAGAGGCCACACACATCAGAAAGATGTTAATAAAATAGCTAACCCCTCACATGAGCATACCTAAAAGTAATGCATGAGCGGCGGAAGGGCAACAAATTATTGTTGAGCAGACAGAGTTAGACCATAACAGTGCAGAGGCACCAATAGACCTGACATTAAACAGCAGCAGAAAAAGAAAATACAGGCAAAGAAAAAAGAGGAAAGAAAAGTAAATGACTGGTAGTTGTTGAGCGTTGGCTTCAAGGGATCATAAGACTACCGCAAGGTACATGAAGAAGGGGTCCCAAATGGGTACATGAAAACAGCAAATAAAGGCAAAAACATACAGGCAGGGATTCTGGAAAAAGGCTTAGCAACACAGACAAAGATACCAATATACAAAATGCATAAACAAGGTATACATTTAACAAACTGTTACAACATACATACTATGCATAGATAGTTTACAATTGTACCCACAAACCATCCACCCAGAAGATTAAAGATCCTTCTCACATACCCCTGATTCAAACCCTTTCAAGAAGGGTCTGTAACTTAATTGAGTGTTGAGGCCAGGAGGAGAGGTGGCATTGAGTTCCATAATCCGTCGTGCTTCACGCTGTAGGAGAAGCTTGTTCCAATCTCCTCCTCTAGAGTTTTGGTGAATACAATCCAATATTAAAAAATGGAAACTAGGGCATATACCAGCATGATGATGGCAAACATGTCTCCCCGAGGGGAGTTCAGGGTTTGCCATCAGCATGCTGATGACATGCTGCCTAGCACGCTTTCGAAATTCCGACTTGGTCTTGCCAATGTAAAAACCACCACATTGACAGGTGAGTAGATAAACCACCCCGGCGGTCTTACAGTTGGCAAAATGTTAAGCCTTGAATAGCCGACCATTATGTAGGAGTATGTCTGCGTGGGTGTTCATATAGTGACATATGACACATCCACCACAGGTGAATGTCCCTACATTTTTACATAGGTCAGTTCTGAAGGGCCACCGAACTCGCACTGGACCAACTGGTCCTTAATAGATTTGGATTTGCGGTAGTTGATTGTGGGGTACGGTAGTATATGTGGACTCAACAATGGGTCCATTGTTAGTATATGCCAGTGTTTTGTCAGTATTTTTGTCAGGAGCCAGGGAGCGTCTCCGCTCGCCGGGCTCCGGTGCGCATGCGCACGGGACGAGCGCTTCGCCGCACACCCGTCCGCGGCCTGATGGTGCGGCGCGCGCGGGTGCACGGCGGTCCCCGTGTGCGCGCCGTAGCCCGTGCGGGTGCCCGGTAGCGCGTCACACTGACGCGCTCGCCGGGCAGGGGGGCTATATCTGACGGCTCCAGCACCCAGTCGGGTTGCTGGTTTGTCGTCAGCTCTCCCTGTTCTCTGAGCCTGTGTTACCTTGTACTTCTGCCTGATCTGTGTACCGAACCTCTGCTGGCCTGTTTAACCACTACTCTCCCGGATTGTCCCTTGTACTTTTGCCTGATCTGTGTACCGAACCTCTGCTGGACTGTTAACCACTACTCTCCCGGATTGTCCCTTGTACTTCTGCCTGATCTGTGTACCGAACCCTGGCCTGTTTAACCACTGCTCTGCTGGACAATCCTATCAATAACCTGCCTGATCTGTGTACCAAACCCCTGGCCTGTTTAACCACTGCTCTGCTGGACAATCCTATCTATAACCTGCCTGATCTGTGTACCAAACCCCTGGCCTGTTTAACTACTACTCTGCTGGACTATCTTGATTATACCTGCCAGATCTGTGCACCGAACCCTGGCCTGCTTAACCACCGCGCTGCTGGATCTTGTGATACCCTGATTATTACCTGCCTGTTCCCTAACCTCTGCTTGTGTTTTCAGCCCTGCTCCCTGCGGATCCCGGGACACCCGCTTCCAGCTTCTGAACCTACTATCCTTCTGGAAGCCCGTGCCTCCGCGTGCCCTCAGCCTCCTGTACCCATTTCGGGGGTCTGGGTGCGCGTGGTTGTAAGGGCGAGCCGCTCTCGGCATCTCGGCCTCGGTGAGTATTTGTCCGTGACAGTACAAACCAGCCAGATGTCTGAGGCCGACAGAGCGCGCTCTCCTCTGGAGATCCTGTGTCAACAAGTATCTACCCTTGCGGACTCCGTACAGAAGTTACAAGAAGGTTATACACAAATTGATAACCGTCTGCAGCAGATCACCGGGTTACTACCCTCCGCAGCCGCAGCTCCTGCACCCAGCAGTGGGGGTCCTCTTCCCCAAGCTCCGGCCAACCCCACTGTGGTCATGGCTCTTCCTGAGCCCAGGGTCCCTACACCTGAACGGTTCTCGGGAGACCGCAAGAAGTTTAGGGCTTTTAAAAACGCATGTTCCCTCTACTTCGCCCTACAGCCGAGAACCTTCTCCTCAGAAATCGTCAAGGTGGGGTTTGTCATTTCCCTGCTATCCGAAGAACCCCAGGCTTGGGCCCACAGCCTGATGGAACAGAGCAGTCCTGCCCTGAACACTATCGAGGCCTTCTTTGAGAGCATGACCCAGCTCTACGATGATCCGCAACGCATGGCCACAGCCGAAGCTATCTTGCACCATTTGTCCTAAGGAAGAAGACCTATTGAGGACTATACAGTGGAGTTCCGTAAGTGGGCGGCCAACACCAACTGGAATGAGCCGGCCCTGCGTTATCAATACCGTCAAGGCTTGTCTGAATTACTCAAAGATGAGTTAGCTAGGATGGAGACCCCTGCTTCCCTAGAGGAACTCATTCAAGCAGCTACAAAGCTCGATCGGCGTCTTCGGGAGCGGTGCTCAGAACGGTTTCAGCTGCCTCGCCCTGCCTGGGCGTCGCCAAGACCTCACTCTACGGTACCCTCAACTTCATCTTCAGTTACCACTGCATCGGTCCCTGAGGTTGAACCAATGCAGCTCGGCTTGGTCCGAGGTCCGTTGACCTCCGAAGAGAAGCAGCGCAGGCGGCAGTCTAACCTTTGCCTCTATTGCGGAGGAACCGGACACTTCCTGCGCAGCTGTCCGATCAGGCCTAGTAAGTTCCCTCAGTCAAACGTATTGAACTTTCCAAACAATAACATTCCCAAGGCTTATGTGATGTTGTTTGTTTCTCTACAGCTTCCGGAAAGGGAGACTCGCCTGCAGGCCATCGTTGATTCCGGGGCCTGCAGTTGTTTCATAGATTCCACCTTGGCACACAGATTGAAGATCCCTCTACAAACCAAAGAGCAGGATCTTCAAATACATCTGGCCGATGGATCCCTTCCTTGCTCTGGTCCCATCACCCAGGAGACCCAACCTATTTCAGTAGTCACTGACTCCGGCCACCGGGAGTTCTTACGGCTTGACCTAATTCGTTCACCAATCTTTCCCATCATACTTGGCCTACCATGGTTACAAGCTCACGATCCACTAATCAAATGGAGCACCAAGTCAGTATCCTTCTCTTCTCAGTATTGCTCTCAGCACTGCCTGCTCCCGGATTCCAAAGTTTGCGCCACAATGGCGGTACCACCAAACAATCTCCAACACGTCCCCTCCGAGTACCTCGAGTTTCAAGAGGTTTTCAGTAAACAAATGGCTGACTGCCTACCACCTCACAGGGCCTACGACTGTCCAATTGACCTTCTTCCTGGTTCCGAGATTCCATTTGGCGGGATATTTCCCCTTTCTGAAACCGAGCTGGAGGCTCTAAAGCAGTACATAGACGAAAATCTTGAGAAAGGTTTCATCCGCCCTTCATCCTCACCCGCCGGAGCGGGTATCTTTTTCGTTGGGAAGAAAGATGGTACCCTAAGACCCTGCGTAGACTATCGACAACTTAACAACATCACAATTAAGAACCGGTACCCGTTGCCGCTCATTCCTGAGTTATTCCAGAGGTTCCGATCAGCCAAGGTGTTCTCTAAACTCGACCTCCGAGGGGCCTACAATCTCGTCAGGATCAGGGCTGGAGACGAATGGAAGACGGCCTTTAGATCCAGATTCGGTCACTTCGAATACTTAGTGATGCCATTCGGTCTCTGCAACACTCCAGCCACCTTCCAACATCTAGTGAATGACATATTTCGACAATATCTAGATGACTTCCTTGTGGTATATCTGGACGATATCCTTATCTTCTCCCCTACGCTAGAGATGCACAGGAGGCACGTTAAAACGGTTCTTGCTATTCTTCTACAACACAAGCTATACCTGAAAGCCGAAAAGTGTGAGTTTGAGAGATCAACCATACAATTCTTGGGATTCATACTCTCCACCAATGGGGTTGCAATGGATCCCCAGAAGATTCAGGCAATTCAGGAGTGGCCAGCTCCATCTAATAAAAAAGGAGTACAGAGGTTTATAGGATTCGCCAATTTCTATCGGAAATTTATCGTGGAATTCTCGGCCATTGTGGCACCTATTACCCAATTAACTCGGCAGCATCATTCTTTCCAGTGGTCCGCAGCGGCTCAAGAGGCTTTCCTTAAGTTAAAAGAACTATTCAGTTCCGCTCCAATCCTCTGCCATCCTGACCCGACTCAACCCTTCGTACTGGAGGTAGACGCATCGGAAATCACAACCGGAGCAATTCTGAGACAGAGACAGGGACCAAAGGCCATTCTACATCCAGTAGCTTTCGCTTCTCGGAAACTCAGCCCACCGGAACTCAATTACGACGTGGGTGACAGAGAGCTGTTGGCTATAAAGTTTGCTTTGGAGGAATGGAGGTATCTGCTGGAGGGGGCAGTTCATCCGGTGATGATCTTTACGGATCACAAAAATCTCGAGTACCTCAGAACAGCAAGACGGTTAAAACCCCGCCAAGCCTGTTGGGCCCTTTTCTTCTCTTGCTTTAATTTCCATAAAGCATACAGACCTGGGGCAAAGAACGGGAAGGCTGATGCCCTTTCACGGATGTTTTCCGCAGATTCCCAAATACCAACACCCAGCACGATCCTCTCTCCTCAAAATTTCCTCGGACTAACTCAAGCAGACTTAATACCCTCCATCAAATCTTCATCAGGCACATGTACGGAACCAGCTGTGCATTCCCTGAAAAGATATGAAGATCTTTTCTGGATTAAAGGAAAAATATTTGTACCACAAGTGACTCGGCCCTTAGCCCTTCAGATGTGTCATGATCACAAGATGGCAGGACATTTTGGGAATAAGAAGACGGCTGAACTCCTTTCTCGTTCTTTTTGGTGGCCAGGATGGAGAAAAGATTGTAGGGAATATGTGGCGTCCTGTCCCCTGTGCCAGAGAAACAAGGGCCAAAACACCAAATCCTGGGGTCTGCTCAGACCTTTGCCCATTCCGGAACGACCATGGGCTGATGTGTCCATGGACTTCATCGTTGACCTACCCAGCTCAGAGAGTTTCTCCACCATCCTTGTTGTTGTCGACCGCCTTTCCAAAATGGCCCACTTTCTGCCCATGAGGGGTACTCCCTCTGCCGTAGACACGGCCAACATCTTTCTAAAGGAGGTTGTTAGGCTCCATGGGATACCAAGGAGCATCGTGTCGGACAGAGGCGTCCAGTTCACGTCCAAATTCTGGAGGGAACTATGCAAGGCTTTGGGTATCAACATTTGTCTTTCTTCAGCTTATCATCCCCAAAGCAATGGCCAGACAGAGAGGACCAATCAGGCGCTAGAGCAATACCTCCGCTGCTTCTGCTCGGGTTCTCAGGATGATTGGGCGAGCCTCCTCTCCTACGCTGAATTTGCGTACAATAACTCTATCCATGCCTCCACCAACCAGACTCCTTTCTGGACCAATTGCGGGTTCCATCCCACATCCTTCGCTAACAACATCCCCGAAACGGCAGTTCCTGCAGTCCAGGATAGGATAATTTCGTTACAATCCAACTTTCAAAAAATTCAAGACACTACGCAAAACCCAGGAGGACTACAAGAAACAGTACGACCGGGGCAGAAAGGCGAACCCAAAATTTGACGTAGGAGACGAGGTCTGGCTGTCCACTGTTAATCTGAGATTACCGCTGCCATCTCGAAAGCTCGGGCCTAAATTCATTGGGCCTTTTCAAGTCAGGAGGATTATCAACCCTGTGGCTGTGGAGTTGACACTTCCCAAGACATATCGGATTCACCCCGTTTTCCATGTGTCACTATTGAAGCCTGTGGTGCCCAGCCCTTTTCCAGGAAGAAGAGAACCTCCTCCTCCGCCAGTCAGAATCGATGGCGAGAATGAATTCGAAGTGGAACACTGACGCGCTCGCCGGGCAGGGGGGCTATATCTGACGGCTCCAGCACCCAGTCAGGTTGCTGGTTTGTCGTCAGCTCTCCCTGTTCTCTGAGCCTGTGTTACCTTGTACTTCTGCCTGATCTGTGTACCGAACCTCTGCTGGCCTGTTTAACCACTACTCTCCCGGATTGTCCCTTGTACTTTTGCCTGATCTGTGTACCGAACCTCTGCTGGACTGTTAACCACTACTCTCCCAGATTGTCCCTTGTACTTCTGCCTGATCTGTGTACCGAACCCTGGCCTGTTTAACCACTGCTCTGCTGGACAATCCTATCAATAACCTGCCTGATCTGTGTACCAAACCCCTGGCCTGTTTAACCACTGCTCTGCTGGACAATCCTATCTATAACCTGCCTGATCTGTGTACCAAACCCCTGGCCTGTTTAACTACTACTCTGCTGGACTATCTTGATTATACCTGCCAGATCTGTGCACCGAACCCTGGCCTGCTTAACCACCGCGCTGCTGGATCTTGTGATACCCTGATTATTACCTGCCTGTTCCATAACCTCTGCTTGTGTTTTCGGCCCTGCTCCCTGCGGATCCCGGGACACCTGCTTCCAGCTTCTGAACCTACTATCCTTCTGGAAGCCCGTGCCTCCGCGTGCCCTCAGCCTCCTGTACCCATTTCGGGGGTCTGGGTGCGCGTGGTCGAAAGGGCGAGCTGCTCTCGGCATCTCGGCCTCGGTGAGTATTTGTCCGTGACAATTTTCCTAAGTGCCTTATGTTGATTTTTGTACTGCGTTATAATACGCAAAGTTGGAGGTTTTGTACTTTCCTTTGGATAGCTGGGAAAAAGGAGGCTATGTCTGTCTGCTGTGGTTCCTGGCACGTTTGAAAGCCTTTTTAAGGCAGGTAAGGGAATATCCACGATCTAGGAGTCTCATTTTCAGATGGTAAGCTCCTGATAAAAATGCAGTCTCTGTTGAGCAGTTCCTCCTCAGTCTTAAGTACTGACTGTATGGAATAGACTGTATTAAGGGCTTGGGATGTGCACTCGATGCATGGAGAATGGTGCTCCCTGCAGTAGGCTTAGGGAATAAGCCACTTGAGAGAGTACCATCCAGATTCTTTATGATTTTGACATCCAAGAACGTGATCATTTGGTAAAGTTAAGGTTGAAGGTGTTCTTATTGATGGTCAGCATGAAAGCATCAAGCATGTCCACCGGGCCTTCCCAGATAATGAAGATATCATCAATGTAGCAATACCACATGGTAATATGGCTCATTAATGTAGACAAATCTTCATCATCTAGGAGGGAACGCTCCCACTCCCCCAGGTACAGGTTGGCATAGGACAGGGCACAGCAAGTCCCCATCGCTACCCTGTGCACCTGGAGGAAATGGGAGCCATCAAAAGAGAAGCCATTGTGGATAAACAGGATAAACTCCAAGGATGAGATAATACATTTCCAGATTTTTCAATCATCCTTATGTGATTGTGAGAGTATGTGCTTTACAGCTGCGATCCCCAAATGATGGGGGACCGTGCTGTAGAACACCTCAACGTCTACAGCAATGAGTAGTGTATCGGGGGTAAGATGGATACCCTCCAGGTTTTTAAGAAGATGGATAGTTGCTTTAAATGAGCATCAAAAAATTGGCTAAGATTTTCCATAATACTACCCACCCCCGAAATAATTGATCTACCTGGTGGTGTTTTTAGATCTTTGTGTATTTTGGGTAAGCTGTAGAAAGTCAGGATTCTAGAAAACTTAGTACTTATGAATTGCCAGGTGTCTTTGTCTATTAATTTTTTGGTACACTGCCTAGAACACTCCCACGACACATAGCTAGTTCTAAGGGTACTGAGGAAGTATCAAAAGCCAGTGATACCCTTAGTGTTATAAATCTATCCGATTACATACTATCACCAGCACAAACTGCTGTTCTTTCCAAGGGACTCAATTTTTGCCCAGACTCAGATCTGAGCATCTTTGATACTATCAAGGATGTTCAGCTCTTTGCTAGGAGTCTCTTTTTTAAAAGCTTATATTCTAAGGGTACTGTATCACAAACATCTGACACTGCACAAACTAATGAGGCACTTGAAAACCTGCTGAGTCTCTTGGAGTACTCAGATCCAACGGATCTAATTAACACGGTGGATATTGAGGTGCTGTTGTTGCAGCATGTTGACACCAAGGTTGTACCAGAAATTTGTTCTTTTACTTTTAAAAAACACTCTGATAAATTTCCCCCATTCTCAGTTAATCCAAACCTTGCAGCTTTTGTCAATCTAGTAAGCACAGACATTAAAAAAGTTTGGAAAAAGAAATACGCAATCAAGGGCAACTTAACTAGAGAAGAGAAAATTGCATTACAATCTCTCAGGGATCAACATGGATTGACTATAAAGCCATCAGATAAAAGGGGTAATGTAGTCATAATAACCAATGATCCATATAAGTCTATGTGCTACAAAATCCTCCAGAACCAAGCTTGGTATAGAAAAATTCCAAAAAGTACCATTGAGAGATTCGATAAAAAAAATTATACTCCCTGGTTGATGAGGCTTTTGCAAATGGAGCAATAGACAAAGACACCTGGCAATTCAAACGTACTAAATTTGCTAGAATCCCGACTTTCTACAGCTTACCCAAAATACACAAAGATCTACAAACACCACCGGGTAGATCGATTATTTTGGGGGTGGGTAGTATTACGCAAAATCTTTTACGGAAAAGCCAATTTATTGACGCTCATTTAAGACCTTATGTAGTCAATCTACCGTCCTATATTAGAGACACTATCCATCTTCTTAAAAACCTGGAGGGTATCTATCTTACCCCTGATACACTACTCGTTGCTGTAGACGTTTAGGCGCTCTACACGCCAACCCCCCATCATTTGGGGATCGCAGCTGTAAAGCACATACTCTTACAATCACATAAGGATGATTGGAAAATCTGGAAATGTATTATCTCATCCTTGGAGTTTATCCTGTTGCACAACTGCTTCTCTTTTGATGGCTCCCATTTCCTCCAGGTGCAGGAGGTAGCAGTGGGGACTTGCTGTGCCCGTCCTATGCCAACCTGTACCTGGGGGAGAGGGAGCATTCCCTCCTAGATGATGAACATTTGTCTACATTAATGAGCCATATTACCATGTGGTATCGCTACATTGATGACATCTTCATCATCTGGGAGGGACCAGTGGACATGCTTGATGCTTTCATGCGGGCCATTAATAAGAACACCCTCAACCTCAACTTTACCATGTCCTATAGTAAAGAAATGATCACGTTTCTGGATGTCAAATTATAAATAATCTGGATGGTACTCTCTCAAGTGGCTTATTCCGTAAGCCTACTGCAGGGAACACCATTCTCCATGCATCAAGCGCACATCCCAAGCCCCTCATATAGTCCACTCCGCACAGTCAGTACTTAAGAGTGAGGAGGAACTGCTCAACAGAGACTGAATTTTTATCAGAAGCTTACCATATGAAAATGAGACTCCTAGATCGTAGCTATTCCCTCACCTGCCTTAAAAAGTCTTTTAAACGTGCCAGGAACCACAGCAGACATAGCCTCTTTTTTTTCAGCCATCCAAAGGAAAGTACAAAACTTCCAACTATACGTATTATAACGCAGTACAATAATCAACATAAGGCACTTAGGAAAATACTGGAAAAACGCTGGCATATACTAACAATTGACCCATTGTTGAGTCCACATATACTACCGTACCCCACAATCACCTACCGCAAATCCAAATCTATTAAGGACCAGTTGGTCCAGAGCGAGTTCGGTGGCACCTTTAGATCTGACCCATGTAAAAATGTAGGGACATTCACCTGTGGTGGATGTGTCATATGTCATTACATGAACACCCATGCAGTCATACTCCTACCCAATGGTCGGCTATTCAAGGCTCAACATTTTGCCAACTGTAAGACTGCCGGGGTGGTGTCAGGTCACCTTGAGGCTAGGTGACAGATGCACACCGTTGGGATCAGAAGTGCACCGCAAGGCAGTGGACCCTACGGCTGACTGCTACGGATGGGAATCCGGGTGTAAGGAAGGCAGGGACGCTGGAACACCAACACGGATCCCACCGGGTTTAGAGCATAGGATTCCCTGGGGCGCGGAGTCTAAGAGCCAGCAGGTGTTCACCAGAGCCTCTAGTGGTGAGGATGGACTGGGCTGCAACTGGCTCCAGGTCGCGACCCCCAGGGTCCCCCAGCTCACACCCACAGTAGGCAACAGGAGGATAGGGATAGTAAAGGAATAAGCCAAGGTCAGGGCCACAAGCAGACAAGGACAACAGAGTCACGTATACAACCCCAGGGGTTAGCCTAGGTAGGCAAGCACAAGTGGGGTGGGAGGGTGGACTGAGAGTGGGTTGGGAGGGGTGGAGATGGGTAGGAGTTAGGCGGGTAAGGATAGAGGGGGGATTTCGAAATAAGCACCAGAGCTGGGTGGCACACAAATTAAAAAAGGGGGGAGGGTCTTGGGGAGGAATAGGGTCAGACCAGGACGAGTCTATATAACACAATCACTAATGGGAAGGGGTTCTATAAGAATAAAGTACACATGCACACGTAGTTTGCACACAATTAGAAGTAGTACAGAAGGAGAGTGTAGAGTCGGTATCGGTCATGAGGACCTCCCGTCTCTCTTTCGTTCTGTCTTCCTTTTTGACACACTTACTATTAAGACGGTAATTTTGGGAGACACATATGCACATATGAACAATTTTTTATCTCTGTTTAATTATTGTTTTTTTTTTTTTACCTAGATGTTGTTTAACCACTTAACAACCGGTCCATAGCCAAATGAGGCTACAGGGCGGTTGCTTAACTCTGGGAGGGCATCCAGGGACGTCCTCCCAGAATTCGGCTCTCGCGCTCCCCCTGGGGTGCGCACTCGAGAGCATCCATGACCGCCGGGTCCAGAGGACCCAGCGCATCACGGATCCTGGTAAATGGCCGCTGATCACGGCCGTTTACCATGTGATCGCGCCGTCAAATGACGGAGCGATCACATGTAAACAAACCGGTGTCATCTGATGATGCTGGTTCCTCTCCCCCCCTCCTGTGTACCGATCGGTACACTGTGAGCGGAGAGGGGGATGGATGGATGGTAGCAGCGTTGTGGGCTGCATCTGTAGTGCCCACAGCGCTGCACAGAGACATCCAGCCATCCATCCATCCATGCTCAGCCATCCCTCACTACTCTGCAATGCCCCACAATACTCTGCCATACCCTGCAATGCCCCAAAATACCCCGCAATACTCTGCCATACCCTGCAATACCCCGAAATACCCCGCAATACTCTGCTATACCCTGCAATGCCCCGAAATACCCTGCAATACTCTGCCATACCCTGCAATGCCCTGAAATACCCCGCAATACTCTGCCATACCCTGCAATGCCCTGAAATACCCCGCAATACTCTGCCATACCCTGCAATGCCCTGAAATACCCCGCAATACTCTGCCATACCCTGCAATGCCCCAAAATACCCCGCAATACTCTGCCATACCCTGCAATGCCCCGAAATACCCCGCAATACTCTGCCATACCCTGCAATACCCCAAAATACCCCGCAATACTCTGCTATACCCTGAAATACCCCGAAATACCCCGCAATACTCTGCCATACCCTGAAATACCCTGCAATACTCTGCCATACCCTGCTATACCTCGAAATACCCCGCAATACTCTTCCATACCCCGCAATGCCCCGAAATACCCCGCAATACTCTGCCATACCCTGAAATACCCCGCAATACTCTGCCATACCTTGCAATACCCCGCAATATCCCGCAATACTCTGCAATACCCCACAATACCCAGCCATACTCTGCAATACTCAGTGATACCAAGCCATACTCTGCCATACCCAGCCATGCTCTGCAATACACCGCAAAAATCTGCAATACTCTGCCATAACCCACAATACTCTGCCATACCCAGCCATACTCTGCAATACTCAGTGATAGGGATGAGCTTCGTGTTCGAGTCAAACCCATGTTCGACTCGAACATCGGCTGTTCGGTCGTTCGCCGAATTGCGAACAATATGGGCCGTTCGCGCCAAATTCGTGTGGCGCGTCACGGCCCATAATTCACTGCGGCATCGCAGTGCATTGCAGGCTGATGATTGGCCAAGCATGCACTATGACCTGCATGCTTGGCCAATCACAGCGCCGCCTGAACAGAGAGCCGTAATTGGCCAAAGCCAAGGAGGCTTTGGCCAATTATGGCTCAGGGGATTTAGTACACGCCCCACACTATATAAGGCCGCCTGCACGGCGGCCCTGTGTAGTGTGTGTTCCGACGTTCATTGAGAGAGAGAGAGACACAGACAGTGACATTTGATTTGAGTTAGATAGATTAGGCAGCACAGTCAGTCAGTTAGCTGCACTTACAGTGTATTGTGTATATATATATGCATCCCAGGTGTTGCATATATATATATATATATGCACTGTATTCAGTTTAGCTAGATCCGTTCCTGTTATCTTCTTACTGACAGACAGGCTTGTCTTGTTACAGTATATACAGCTACCTGAAGAAAATTACTGGTGTTCTTTTGATCCTATTAGTACCACAGTCAGGCAGCTAGACTATTTACAGTTAGTGCAGTGCGTCCTGCTCACAGTGTTCAGCTAAACCTACAAGTTAGTGGGGTGCGTCCTGCTCACAGTGTTCAGCTAAACCTACAAGTTAGTGTGGTGCGTCCACCTCACAGTGTTCAGCTAAACCTACAAGTTAGTGGGGTGCGTCCTGCTCACAGTGTTCAGCTAGATCCGTTCCTGTTATCTTCTTACTGACAGGCAGGTTTGTCTTGTTACAGTATATACAGCTACCTAAAGAAAATTACTGGTGTTCTTTTGATCCTATTAGTACCACAGTCATGAAGCTAGACTATTTACAGTTAGTGCAGTGCATCCTGCTCACAGTGTTCAGCTAAACCTGCAAGTTAGTGGGGTGCGTCCTGCTCACAGTGTTCAGCTAAACCTACAAGTTAGTGTGGTGCGTCCACCTCACAGTGTTCAGCTAAACCTACAAGTTAGTGGGGTGCGTCCTGCTCACAGTGTTGAGCTAGATCCGTTCCTGTTATCTTCTTACTGACAGGCAGGCTTGTCTTGTTACAGTATATACAGCTGCCTGAAGAAAATTACTGGTGTTCTTTTGATCCTATTAGTACCACAGTCAGGCAGCTAGACTATTTACAGTTAGTGCAGTGTGTCCTGCTCACAGTGTTCAGCTAAACCTGCAAGTTAGTGGGGTGCGTCCTGCTCACAGTGTTCAGCTAAACCTACAAGTTAGTGTAGTGCGTCCACCTCACAGTGTTCAGCTAAACCTACAAGTTAGTGGGGTGCATCCTGCTCACAGTGTTCAGCTAGATCGGTTCCTGTTATCTTCTTACTGACAGACAGGCTTGTCTTGTTACAGTATATACAGCTACCTGAAGAAAATTGCTGGTGTTCTTTTGATCCTATTAGTACCACAGTCAGGCAGCTAGACTATTTACAGTTAGTGCAGTGCTTCCTGCTCACAGTGTTCAGCTAAACCTACAAGTTAGTGGGGTGTGTCCTGCTCACAGTGTTCAGCTAAACCTACAAGTTAGTGGGGTGCGTCCACCTCACAGTGTTCAGCTAAAGCTACCTGTAGAAGGTTGGTGGTGTTCTCATACTACAGGCAGGCAGTTGATTTTGCTAGCTGCAGTATCAGTATATATATATATATATATATATATATATATATATATTTATATATATATATCCCAGCTTAGTGCAGCTACAGGCCATTAGTATGTCTGGAAGGCCAAGAAGGAGAGGCAGACAGTCACAAGCCAATAAGAGAGGGCAAGCAGGCTCTGTGTCTAGTGCTGGTCGTGGAGACGGTGCATCCTCATCAGCACGTGGCCGTGGGACACGCTTGGCCTTTTTTTCAGCAGCTGGCCGTGTTGAGCCGCAACACGCGGAAGACTTGGTCGAGTGGATGACCAAGCCGTCCTCATCCTCCTCATCCTCTCTCACCCATGCCCAGGGTACTTTGTCTGGCAAAGCAGCGGCCTCTTCCCTCGGCTCAATGCCATCAGTGACTCCTTCCCTAGCCCCACCATGTCCTCCTGAGGAGTCCCTTGAACTGTTTGACCACAGTGTTGGGTACATGCTCCAGGAGGATGCCCAGCGTTTGGAAGGCTCTGATGATGATACTGAGCTCGATGAAGGCAGTAACATGAGCACGGACAGAGGGGGTGCCCAAGAAGGTCAGCAATCTGGCAGTCATGCTCCCCCTGCTGCAGCATACTGCCAGGTTTGCTCCAGTGATGAGGAGGGAGGGGATGATGAAGTCACTGACTCAATGTGGGTGCCTGATAGGAGAGAGGAGGAAGAGGAGGAGGAAGAGGAGGCGGCACATCACCAATGAGGCAGGATGCCCTCCAGGGGCCAGCCTAAGGGCAGCACATTGACTGCATCACACCCCAAAGCTCCACATGTGCAGGGCGCTGCAGTCTCTGCGCGTTATTCAAAAAGTTCTTTGGTGTGGGCCTTTTTTGAGACGAGTGCATCAGATCGCACCGCTGCTATTTTCAACATATGTCTCAAGCGTATCTCGCATGGCCAAAACATCTCCCGCTTGGGTACCACATGCTTGACCAGACATATGTTGACCTGCCATGCAGTTCATTGGCAAGCGTATCTAAAAGACCCACACCAAAGAACAAAGAGGACCTCTCCTTGCTCCTCATCAGCTGAGATTTCCAATCCCACTATACCTTCAGTCCTCTCTGAGACCTGCACTGAGAGGAATGAAGGTGTAGAATTAGGTGTGTCACAGCCAAGTACTTGTGGGCAATCTGCTTTTGGTACACCGACGTCAGATTGTACCAGGCAAATTTCCCTGCCCCAGCTGCTGCACCGCCGAAAGAAGTTTGCTCCCAGCCATCCACATGCCCAGCGGTTGAATGCTAGCTTGGCAAAATTGCTAGCACTTCAACTGCTGCCTTTTCGGTTGGTAGACTCTGCCCCCTTCCGTGAGTTTGTGGAATGTGCGGTTTCTCAGTGGCAGGTACCCAAACGCCACTTTTTCTCACGGAAGGCGATTCCGGCTTTCTACCAGCATGTGGAAGGCAATGTCCATGCCTCGCTGGACAGGGCGGTCAGCGGTAAGGTGCATATTACCGCTGACTCATGGTCCAGCAGGCATGGACAGGGACGTTACCTAAGTTTCACGGTGCATTGGGTGACTCTGCTGGCAGCTGGGAAGAATACAGGACAAGGTGCAGTAGTGTTGGAGGTTGTTCCGCCACCACGCCTCCAAAATGCTAATGATTGTGACACACCTCTCTCCTCCACCCCCTCCTCTTCTTCTTCCTCCATGGCCTCTTCCTGTGCTTTGTCCTCAGAACCAGCGGTGCTCTGTAGCCGTTCAAGGGGCTACGCAAGTCCGCAGGCCAAAAGATGCCATGCGGTGCTTCAGCTGGTGTGCTTGGGGGACAGGAGCCACACTGGGGCAGAGGTTCTGTCAGCTCTGCAGGGGCAGGTTCAGAGGTGGTGGACGCCACGCCAACTTAAAGCAGGAATGGTGGTTTGCGACAATGGTACCAACCTCCTCTCTGCTCTCCGACAGGAACAAATGACCCATGTGCACTGTTTGGCTCACGTCCTTAACTTGGTGGTGCAGCGGTCCTTGGGCAGGTACCCAGGCTTACAGGATGTCCTGAGGCAGGCCAGGAAAGTCTGTGTGCATTTCCGCCGGTTATATAATGCCAGTGCTTGGCTGACGGACCTCCAAAAGGAGTTTAACCTGCCCAAGAACCGCCTAATCTGTGACATGCCCACCAGGTGGAACTCAATGTTGGCCATGCTGCAGCGGCTGCACATGCAGCAGAGGGCCATCAATGAGTACCTGTGGGACTATGGCACCAGGACAGGGTCAGGGGAGCTTGTTTTTTTTCCCCATGCCAGTGGGCCATGATCAGGGATGCATGCACTGTCCTGTCACCATTTGAGGAGGCCACGAGGATGGTGAGCAGTGACAGTGCATGCATCAGTGACACTGTCCCCCTTGTCCACCTGTTGGAGCACACGCTGCGTGGAATAATGGACAGGGCACTTGAGGCAGAACAGAGGCAGGAAGAGGAGGACTTCCTTAGCTCTCAAGACCCCCTTTATCCAGACAGTGTTCCTGCGTGCCTGCCGATCACACAGGAAGAGGAGGAGGAGGAGGAGGGAGATTGTGTCAATATGGAGGTGGAGCCTGTCACTCAGCATCAGCAGCAGTCTTTAAGGGATCAGTCCCAAGAAACACATGGACTTGTACGTGGCTGGGAGGAGGTGGCTGCGGACCATGTCGTCCTCAGTGACCCAGGGGACTCCGGACCGAATGCCTCAGCAAACGTACGCTGCATGGCCTCCCTGATCCTGCAAAGCCTGCGTAAGGATCCTCGTATTCGTGGTATCAAGGAGAAGGACCAATACTGGCTGGCAACCCTCCTTGATCCATGTTACAAGGGTAAGGTTGCGGACCTTATCTTGCCATCCCAGAGGGAGCAGAGGATGAAACATCTTCGGGAGGCCTTGCAGAAAGGTCTGTGCAACGCGTTCCCAGAGACTGGGAGGTTACAAACTCCTGTTTCTGGACAACGTGTTGCTGAGGCTTCGGTCAGTCAAAGAAGGAGCGGTGGAGAAGGTGGCAGTCTGACCGATGCGTTAGACAATTTTTTGGTCCGCAGCCCCAAGTTATGATCGTTCCAGCAACCATCGCCAGCGTCTGTTTTACATGGTGCTGGAATACCTAGGGGCAAGATCAGACTTGGACACATTTCCATCCGAAATATCTCTGGGTTACTGGGTCTTGAGGATGGATAACTGGCCAGAGCTTGCACAGTATGCAATTGAGCTACTGGCCTGTCCTGCATCCAGCGTTCTTTCGGAACGCACATTCAGTGCTGCTGGAGGAGTGGTAATCGATCACAGGGGTGTCTGTCCACCGACTCGGACGATCGACTGACCTTCATAAAAATGAATCAGTCTTGGATCACCACCAGCTACCAAGCACCTGATGCTGATGTAACCGAATCATTTTTTTTGAAATCTCAGATCCCTTCAAAGACTGCCTATGCTAATGCTGAGTGACTATCCCTGAGTAATTATCCTCTTCCTCCTCAATCATCACGCTGATAGCTTGTAAGAACATTTTGGGTTCTGGGCGCCACCACCAGTGCCTAAGGCGCAATTTTTCAGCCCCTGTTTAACAGGGGCGTGTAATTACAATTTTTGATGCAATACTTTGCAGCAGGGCTCGTTCCTGCGTTTCAACTAGAGTGTCTGTGAGGGGTTGCAGTGTTGTGGCACCAGCACCAGTGCCTAAGGCCCAATTTTTCTGCCCCTGTTTAACAGGGGCGTGTAATTACAATTTTTGATGCAATACTTTGAAGCAGGGCTCGTTCCTGCGTTCCAACTAGAGTATCTGTGAGGGGTTGCATTGTTGTGGCACCAGCACCACCACCACCACCACCACCACCAAAGGCCCAATTTTTCTGCCCCTGTTCAACAGGGGCATGTAATTACAATTCTTGATCTAATATTTCACAGCAGGGCCCTGTGAGGGCTTATGTTGTTGTGGCCACAACAACACCTAAGGCCCAAATTTCTGCTGAGTATATAGGGCAGGCCCCTACTTTCAAACATCTAACTTACAAACGACTCCTACTTGCAAACGGAAGGAGACAACAGGAAGTGAGATGAAATCTACCCCTAGGAAAAGAAATTCTCTCCTGTAAGAGTTAATATTTGAAAAACATTTCTCCTTTCCACTGATGCTTTCCAATCCTTGTTCCACAAAAAAACCCAAATTTTCAAAAAACATTTGTCATTGGGACAAAAAGTGAGGTGAAATCTTCTGAAGAGGAGGAAAGACAGCAAAACAAATGTCACAGGGGTGATAACCCTTCCCTATGTTTTCCAAAAAGCTTAAAAAAGATTTTTTGGCTGGAGCTAAACACGTTAAAAATGTACCCGTTCAAAATTACAAACAGATTCTCCGGTGCTTCTACCGACTCACCGCTACGATCGAAGCCAGGATCTTTTTTTTTTTTTTTTTTTTTTATTTCAGGCACAGCCTAGAGGTGAGATGTGGGGTCTTATTGACCCCATATCTCACTGTAAAGAGGACCTGTCATGCCATATTCCTATTACAAGGGATGTTTACATTCCTTGTAATAGGAATAAAAGTGATCAAAAAAAATTTTGGGGGGAAAAAAGTGTCAAACTAAAATAAATAAAGTAAAATGAACAATTAAAAAAAAAAAAAAATTTAAAGCGCCCCTGTCCGTGTGCTCGCATGCAGAAGCGAACGCATACGTAAGTCCCGCCCACATATGAAAACGGTGTTCAAACCACACATGTGAGGTATCGCTGCGATCAGTAGAGCGAGAGCAATAATTTTGGCTCTAGACCTCCTCTGTAACTCAAAATTTGTAACCAGTAAAAAATTTTTTAAGCGTCGCCTATGGGGATTTTTAAGTAGCGAAGTTTGGCGCCATTCCACAAGCGTGTGCAATTTTGAAAGGTGACATGTTAGGTATCTATTTACTCGGTGTAACTTCATCTTTCATATTATGCAAAAACATTGGGCTAACCTTACTGTTTTGGGTTTTTTTTAATCAAAAAACAGTTTTTTTCCAAAAAAAGCGTTCTAAAAATTGCTGCGCAAATATCGTGCGAGATAAAAAGTTGCAATGACCGCTATTGTATTCTCTTGGATCTTTGCTAAAAAAACATATATAATGTTTTGGGGTTCTATGTAATTTTCTAGCAAATAAATAATGATTTTTACATGTAGGAGAGAAATGTCAGAATTGGCCTGGGTGCTCCACAATGCCTGAAGGTGCTCCCCTGCATGTTGGGCCTCTGTATGTGGTCACGCTGTGTAAAAGTCTCACACATGTGGTATCGCCGTACTCGGGAGTAATAGTAGAATGTGTTTTGGGGTGTAATTTGTGGTATGCATATGCTGTGTGTGAGAAATAACCTGCTAATATGACAATTTTGTGAAAAAAAACAAAAAGAAAAAAAAAAAAAACTTGATTTTGCAAAAAAATGTGGGAAAAAATGACAACTTCAAAAAACTCACCATGCATCTTTCTAAATACCTTGGAATGTTTTCTTTCCAAAAAGGGGTCATTTGGGGGGTATTTGTACTTTTCTGGCATGTTAGGGTCTCAAGAAATGAGATAGACCATCAGTACTTCAGGTGTGATCATTTTTCAGATATAGGCACCATAGCTTGTGGACGCTATAACTTTCACAAAGACCAAATAATATATACTAATTTGCGTTATTTTTACCAAAGATATGTAGCGGTATAAATTTTGGCCAAAATATATGAAGAAAAATTACTAATTTTCAAAATTTTATAACAGAAACGAAGAAAAATGTATTTTTTTACAGATTTTTCGGTCTTTTTTCTTTTATAGAAAGCTCTATTTGTGTGAAAAAAAGGACAAAAATTTCATATAGATACAGTGTTGCATGACTGAGTAATTGTCATTCAGAGCACCAAAAGCTGAAATATGGTCTGGTTATTAAGGGGGTTTAAGTGCCCAGTGGTCAAGTCGTTAAAACACTAAACATAGGATCTTGGAATATTAGGGGCATGGGCGATCCTACCAAAAGGGCAACTGTGTTTTCAGTTTTGGAGACCCATGGTATCGAACTGATATGCCTGCAGGAAACCCACCTCACCAATGATACCAAATTATTAATTCGGAGCAATAAATTCCAGGCACAGTACCATTCAGTTTACTCCTCCTATTCTAGGGGGGTGAGTGTATTGGTGGGGAGAGGGGTATAATTTTCCTGCAGGGATGTCAGGATAGACCCATTGGGGTGTTATTTTTTTTGAGTTGTTTGATAGAAAACAAACCCTTTGTGATAGCAAATGTCTATCCCCCCCCCCCCCCCGTTCAAAACTGAGATTTTGCTTGATTTATTAAAGTTTGTGGCGGATAAGGCAGATATCCGATATCATAGCAGTAGGGGACATCAATGCAGTTCTAGATAGCAGCTTAGATAGGTTTCCGCCAGTGTCCCGACCAGAAAGGGTATCAGAGGGGTGTTTGGGCCAATTCCTTGGGGAGTTGGGATGGTGCGATCTGTGGAGAACTCATAACCCAAATACCCGGCAGTATTCCTGCTACTCAGGGTCATATTCTACGCTTTCACGTATAGATTTGGCAATGGGTAATAGTGAAGCTCTGCAATTAACAAAAAAAATAGAGTACTTACCAAGAGGAATATCAGACCACCTTAAAAGCCTTTCTTAGGGGGTTACTACACCAGTAGGTGGTAAAAATAAATAACAAGTCAAGGGAACTGAAGGCTAGTGCTAGAAAAGAAGTGATGGAATCAGAAGCACAGTATGTGACAGACCCAACCCCAGAGAAACATGAAATATGGCTCAAGAGGCAGCAAGAGTATAAAGAAGTAATTAATAGAAAAACTGAGAACAAGAGGCTCTTTCAGAGACAAAATTACTTTGGAGAAGGAGAAAAGACGGGGCATATGCTTGCACTCTTAGTTAAGTCCAACACATCTCCTCAATTAGGACCACATCTGGAGAGATTACATCTGAACCCGCGGCAGTCTTGGAGGCTTTTTCTACATTTTATAGGGACCTGTACAGATCGCGCCAGCATTCGGACAGGCGCGACATGGATAGGTTCCTGGAGGAAGTTGACTTACCTGTACTTTCGGAGGTAGAAAGGAGAGAGATGGGGTCCCCTCTGACCTTAGAGGAGCTGCAAAGAGCAGTTGCGGAGCTGTTTGGTAAGAAATCCCTGGGCCCAGGCGGGTTACCACTGGAGATTTATAAGCAATACAGAGAGGTCCTGCTCCCGGAGCTCCTAGAGGTGTTGGAGTGGGCAGCAAAGGAGGGTAGGCTGCCCTCCTCAATGACAGAGGCTAATATAGTAGTAATACCGAAGGAAGGTAAGGACAAATTGGAAGTTTCCTCCTACAGGCCTATATCACTATTGTTAATGTTAAAATCATTGCAAGAGCGCTGGCATCTAGATTAAATAAATGTATTGCAAAACTTGTGCATTTGGACCAGTCGGGGTTCATCCCCGGCCGGTCCACTAGCACAAATATCAGAAGGGCGTATTTGAACCTCCAGGTGCCAACAGAAAATACGGGTTCTAGAGCTATCTTGCCCCTGGACACAGCCAAGGCCTTTGATAGCCTTGAGTGAAAGTACCGCTGGTGGTCACTGTAGAGGTTCGAATTTGGCCCGGTATTTATCAGATGGTTGAAATTGCTATACAATGGCCCAAGGGCTAGGCTCAAAATAAACAATGGTTACTCAGAGCGATTTCTGCTTGAGAGGGGGACAAGACAGGGGTGCCCTCTGTCCCCCCTCTTATTCGCTCTAGCTATGAAGCCTTTAGAGGAAATGGGGTAAAGAAAGGATAGCGCTATATGCAGATGACGTGTTATTTTTCCTGGGAGATACGGGATCCTCCTTGGAAAAAGTAATGCACATAGTTGAGGAATTTGGCAACTTCTCAGGTTTATCTATTAACTGGGAGAAATCGTCCCTCTTGCCAGTTGACCCATTGTATGACTCTACCTCGGTGGTAATCCCCCAGTTAAAGATTACAGAGAAAATGAAATATCTTGGCATAGTGCTGTCTAAAGACCCTAATTTGTTTATTGAGGATAATTTAGCCCCTTTACTACTGAAATTCAAGAAAAAATGTGACATTTGGAGCAGATTACCCCTGTCCGTGGCGGAACGGGCTAATCTGGCCAAAATTATATGGTTGCCGCAGCTGTTGTATTTATTCCACAACTCCCCGACTTGGATTGGAGAGAAGTGGTTCCAAAAAATCCAAGCTCTCTTTAGGGAGCTTATATGGAAAAAAGGACAGGCCAGGATCGCTCTGCAAACGCTGCAGCGCCCTGACACGGAGGGGTGATTGTGCATTCCTTATCCGTTCGGTTATTATTTGGCAGCCCAGCTACAACAGTTGGGGGGATGCACCAGTGGGGGAGGAGGAAATAATAACGCCAAAAATATGCTACAGGCGAACCCGCATAATTCGTTAGTTGAGGCACTAGAGGCAGACTCACGGTCAGAGGAGATCCCGACACTTAAGATGATTATTAAAGTTTGGCAGACAGTTAGAAAAATCATGGGGTATAATGGAATCTCAGAATATTCACCAATCTGGAATAACTACATGAATCTACATGAATTACTAACCATAGACAAAAACAAGCTGTGGGAGAGATGCGGGGTGAGTCGGTTGATCCAACTGTATGAGGGGGATACCTTAAAATCATTTGAGGATCTAAAGCAAGAGTATGGGATACCAAATCAAATATTTTACAGTTACCTACAGATTAGACACGCTCTGGGTAAACAGTTTAGTGCTCAGCCGCTCGCTTGGAGCAAGATCTCATTACTACAAAAAATAATCAAATCAGACACCACCAAGGGACTTATAGCTGAGATATATGCTCAACTAATGAACAGAATCATCACTCAGGTGGGCCCTTTGGGAGTAGGGACAGATGGGAGGCAGATGTGGGGCAAATAACAGATGCTCAGTGGGAGAGAATTTTAGAACTAGGCCCAGAGACATCGATCTCTCCCTCACAAAAAGCCTCGCACCTGTTACTACTGCATAGAGCTTATTACACCCCTAAGAAATTATATATGTTTGGATGCAGGCCTGATGATGAGTGCCCTAGATGTCGCGATACAGGGGACTTAATACATATGACGTGGAGATGCCCAAAAATGGTTCGATATTGGCATGAGATCTTAGAAATAATTAACACCACGTTTAGAGTCAAATTAGAGCCCGAACCTAAAATATGTATTCTGGGTTACATAAGCAAAGAACTAAGTGATAGCAGTACGGTAATAGCTGTTGCAAAGGTGCTTGTATCAAGCAAAAAAATTAATTGCTCAATCTTGGCAATCAAGAACACCTCCGACCCCGGAAGATTGGGTCAGTACCATCAACTCTTTAGTGTGGAAAGAAAAAACATTCTTCACCAGGTCGGGTAACTATAACAAATTTATAAAGTTACGGAATCCATGGGTACTAGGGATGGTGAACTCCTCGTCAGTGCTACACTAGTGTTCATGAGTAACTGCAGTCCAAATCAGGAGAGGCGACAAAGAATAAATAGTCTCCAGTAGGAACATTTGGAGAGTGTAACGAGAAGGGTAGTATGTTAGGAACTAGGTGTGCAAAAGGTTCGGCTCCTCGAAGGAAGGGTGGCAGGGGGGGGTGGGGTATAAAATCCAGAAAAGGAGTATCCTTGCTAATTGTAATTGTAGTATGGTTATATTGTAAATGTTATGTCTTTTTTATATTTTGTACTGCTGCAAATAATTTAAATAAAAACATAAAAAAAAAATAAAAATAAATAAATAATCTGGATGGTACTCTCTCAAGTGGCTTATTCCGTAAGCCTACTGCAGGGAACACCATTCTCCATGCATCAAGCGCACATCCCAAGCCCCACATATAGTTCATTCCGCACAGTCAGTACTTAAGAGTGAGGAAGAACTACTCAACAGAGACTGCATTTTTATCAGAAGCTTACCATCTGAAAATGAGACTCCTAGATCGTGGCTATTCCCTCACCTGCCTTAAAAAGGCTTTTAAACGTGCCAGGAACCACAGCAGACATAGCCTCTTTTTTTCCAGCCATCCAAAGGAAAGTACAAAACCTCCAATAATCAACATAAGGCACTTAGTAAAATACTGGAAAAACACTGGCATATACTAACAATTGACCCATTGTTGGAGTCCACATATACTACCGTACCCCACAATCACCTACTGCAAATCCAAATCTATTAAGGACCAGTTGGTCCAGAGCGAGTTCGGTGGCACCTTTAGATCCATGTAAAATGTAGGGACATTCACCTGCGGTGGATGTGTCATATTTCAATATATGAACACCCACGCAGTCATACTCCTACCCAATGGTCGGCTATTCAAGGCTCAACATTTTGCCAACTGTAAGACTGCCGGGGTGATGTCAGGTCACCTTGAGGCTAGGTGACAGATACACACCGTTGGAATCAGGAGTGCACCGCAAGGCAGTGGACCCTACGGCTGACTGCTGCGGATGGGAGTCCGGGTGTAAGGAAGGCAGGGGCGCTGGAACACCAACACGGATCCCACCGGGGTTAGAGCATAGGATTCCCTGTAGTCTAAGAGCCAACAGGTGTTCACCAGAGCCTCTAGTGGTGAGGATGGACTGGGCTGCAACTGGCTCCAGGTCGCGACCCCCAGGGTCCCCCAGCTCACACCCACAGTAGGCAACAGGAGGATAGGGATAGTAAAGGAATAAGCCAAGGTCAGGGCCACAAGCAGACAATGACAACAGAGTACACGCCAAGGTTCAGGGTCACAGGCAAACAGGGATAGTCGGGGACACGCCAAAGGTCAGGGTCACAAGCAGACAGGAATAGTAGAGAACACGCTAAGGTCGGTAAGAGAAACAAACGTAGAGCACACAGCAGGCAGGAACAGGAAGTCAAAACACACAAAGTTGATCAACAGGGCTGGCCTGCAGTGCAGAGGTTAATATAGAGTTCTCTGATAGGAGCTGGGGTAGAGCCATGCTAGAGGAGAGTTAATAAAAGCAGTCAGGTGAGAGACAGCTGGTCTTTAGAGATGAACACATGGAGACAGGTAAGCTGAGAAACAAAACTCTATTGCATAACCATGACAGTACCCCCCTCTTATGAGGCCTCCCCCTTCCCCGCCTGGGACCAGGTTTAGAGGGGAACTTCAAATGAAACTTCCTCAACAGACGAGGTGCAACGACCTCAGAAGCCCTGATCCACGCCCTCTCCTCAGGACCAAACCCCTTCCAATGCACGAGGTACTGGTGTTATGGAAATTTGGTTGTACGCAGAGCACACAGCCAAATCTCCTGTTTCTCATAATAATAACAATTTCATCTAATGATATAAATGCATCTCACCTTTTGATTGTATCCATCCTCTGGTGTGTGCCCCATCCAGCCAACTAGACAAAAAAACATGTTTACGGTTCCAGTTCCAAGATCACACTGCCTGCTCAGCCGTGTGCTGACTCTTTATTAGCATAACAGGAAGTCCCAAAGCTCGAGGGTTGGGATTCCAACAGCCGAACACCTCTTACAAAGCTTGTGACCTCACAAGAAATGGACACAGGATATGACCTCACAGGCTGTGAATGACCATATAAGGATTTAACAACACAACACAATACAACAACCAATGAACAATGACTACAGGAGTCTTATGGTTGTGTATGAGCAGAGACAGGGTGCATGCATGCTTTTAGAAGCCACATGGCTTTCAAACATTAACTTTGTCTCCAACCAGAACAACCCAAAAGACTCCCGTATATCCGTTGATAGAAATCCCTATTATACATTGTTCCAGAGAGCAATGTATACCTGGATTATTCTACTGTCTTTGTGGAAGAGAGATTATCGGCAGGCGTACACTCACTGGGCCACAAATGTGTTGATCAGGCACACAGGGGCAACATGAGAGCACACTCGTTAAACCGATCATGTCTTTGCAGAGCGAACACACCCCCACCAGACGATCATTCTGTGCATCACACAGGGGCCCTTAGCTGGCGGACACGTCCCCACTCTGCAAACATTTCTCTACATCCCCAAAGAGCTTTTCACTACCAAACGGATCTCAACCAGCGTCAGTCTACCCCAGTCAGCTCTTTAGAGTGGGCTGCAAGAGGACAAACACTGGGAGACTCTTATGACAATACATTAATATAAAATTTTCCACAACAGTTCCCTCCTCTTGTCATATGATCCCGTGTGTCCCTCGATGAATCCTGATCTTCTTCTTAGTCTATAAAAAGTAAAACACGGCTTGACATGTAGACTTTGTTGGAAATGACGTGGTGAGCTGTAGTAGTCGCCGGTCGGTCTGGGATCCTCTGTGTCTTGTACGTGGGTCGGGCTTCGGGGTATCTCATCAGGCAAGGTGGTCATCTGCTCAGGCTCTGGTCACGTGTCCAATCAGTCAACAGGAGCACCTCATCATGGCATATAGAAGGAGTAGAAACAAAAACAACATGAGTATATTATACCCCTACTTCCTTCACTATGATCTGCTGCAAAATAAAAATTAAATCTCCAACGACTCCCAAACCCTTAAAAAGGATTCCAACCCTCACTATCTATAGCTCTGGCTTTGCCTTGTAGGGATCTAAACCTTATCCATATAGGCCTGAACTTTGTCACTACTATCCCCGAACCAGATATAACAATCTTTACTTATGAATTCCCAGAAACCCTTGGACTGTGGGAACTTCCTTGTAGCTTCAGTTACATGCAAGTGTTTCATAAGCTCAAGCCCCCTCCGTGTACAAGCAATTCCCTTCCAGCTGTCCCTGCCATTCCTACCTTCTCTCGCGCCATCAGATCCTCACGATCGGCTGTAACATAAGATGCTGGGACGAGTTTCACCAGCACACATGAACCTCTTGACTTACGGGAAATTACCTTATAAGCTGTAGATCCGCATTAATACCAAACTACAGTTGAAGCACACTTGTGGGCTACCTAGTTATCCCGATACCAAAGCTGGCAAGAACCAGAGCTATTGTTAAAATTATAATTAATTTTACCCTCTTGAAATGTTTTATTAAGTACTTTCGACAGGTGCCTGTTTGGATTTTACTAGTCTGTCAAAACTCCTCACACCAATATGAACGTCACATATAGCATGTACCGCCGTCATCGCTGGGGCACTAATACCCGACCATGTGTCCTGTTCTCTTTCTTAGCTAGTTGGGATGCTTTTCATCATTACCCTTGCCAAAATTTATTAAACAAAAAATATAAATTAACGAAGATACTCCTCTACTCTTTGTGGTTGATCCACTTCTTGCAGTGGCTGGTCTCATCCCTCAAGCTTCTTTACAATGACCCAGTCACCTGGTTGGAAAGAATGTAAACTGGTTATTGTGTCAGGGTCCAGGATGGACTCATGAACCCTGTGGTGGACCTTTTGAAGTTCATGTTACAGTGATTGCACCCACCCCATCAACTGAGAATGTAGGTGACAGCTAATGAGGAAAGTACAACTCTGGTTTTGGTTGACCTCCAAACAAACCTCATATGACAATAACCCAGACATCGGGACTGTGGTCACTGCATAACCTGTGCGTGGCTTACCATCTGGGGTGTAATACCTGGAACCAGTGACAAAAAAGGTTCTTAGCATCTGGGATGGGAGCCTCCTTCACCAGACTGCTGCTTGCTGATTCAAATTCTATCAAAGAAAGACAGTCTTGGCACAAACTTGGTTAGAATTAGAGCGGTTAGTATTGTTGGTTTGAAAATGTGTTATTCTCACCACTCTCATGCCCCCTTTTCTTCCCTCCTCATTATAAACTGGAGGAAGACATGTAGGGTTTAGAATGGTGCAGAATAAAACAGTGAAATAGCCTATGATACTTTTACCTTCTTATACACCTGCTTTTTATGTACATAAACTCCTTGGACCTGAAAATATACTTATAAACAAAAGTTATTACTCTATCCTTCAAAGAATGGTAAACAATGCAACATTCATATATGACTAAACCCTCTGTAAATCTTACTTTCACGTTTTGTTTTTTTCTTTCTAAAATACAACAGCCGCGACACGCAAGAGGGCTGTCACAGTGGGTTCAAACATCTTGTTACCACATACAAACAATGAAACAAAGACAAACATTTAGATACAAATGTGGGGGAAATATTTCATAGTTCCAAAAAACAAAAAATGAAAAAAAATAAAAACGACCAGATGGAATGCTGCCTTCACTCTTTTAGCGATAGAAAAGAATACTATTTGAAAGACACAAGAGCATTTCGAAATCTTTGCATGGACCAGCCACACAAAGTTCAAAAACAGGCCTGTGTATTTTTAATCACACAAACGTGTACTACGCATCCATTAACTCACTCAACATTACAGATTTCTGAAGCCGCAGTCGCGCTACATCAACCCCAGGGGGATACCCAAAATAGTATCCTTGGACCACCTATGTCAATCTTTCTGGGGTTTAATGGCCTTTTTCCTCAGAACTAGACTCCATGCTCTTGTGCATCCGTTTGACTGTGGGAAGCCTCGCATTCCTTCCCTTGCACGGATTGCCATTGCCCATGGCAATTCGAATCGGCTTATCGTCTTATCCCTGCGTCCAGGGAAACCCTTGCACCAATTTCGGAGACCACTGCCTGGTGTCTTCTTACCCGGTGGATTGACGGACTACAACCACTATTAGTCACTCAACTAGAAACACTAAAACGAGGCATCAACTCTATGGCTTGTTGTCCCAACACGTTTGGCACAGAACTACAGAGTACGACTCTTTTAACAACCAACTATTAACTATGCCAAATGATCCGCCAACAACCACAGATCAACCCCCGAATTATGTCTCAACCCCTCACAGTGTATGCTTACACAATCGCATTGCGCTGTACGACCGTACACTGCGTCGCCAGACGAATATACAGAGCACTTTTGCCTGCTTTTTTTTTTACAAAACACTGCGGCTTCTCTTTGTACCTAGATATTACAACAATAACATGGATGCCTCCTGTTAGCTCTCTACCCAAAACTGTATTACAGTATAAACCTTAATTTAATTTAAAAATAAAAATGATTTTGTCCTTCCAAACACAAGTCAAAAGACCCCAAGCCCCTCCCACCAACTTCCTGTTGCACACCTGAGTAGGAAGAGGGAGGGGAAGCCTCAAGGAGCTTCATATTTTGTCTATCAAGACATTAGAAATCTCCACTAGAAACATAAACTTCTTTAAAACAACTGGAATAAAAACCTAAATGATTCTACTGGAAATGGAATTCAGTACAAAACCAGAGATATTTCGCTAGAGACTAAAATCAGCATAAACAAAAATGCAGTTGCAGCAATCGAAAATCGGTCCACGGCAAAATGGTGGATGAAACCCGGACTACAGAAAATGGCCAACATTAACAAATGACAAGACACAAAGTTACATAAAACATGAAATAAAACGTCTTAAACAATACACTCTTGTCACAAATCCAACACAATATTTGACTCAGAGTTAGAACTCCCCCCATGCTATTACCTAGAAACCTGAGACCCCCACAGGGTGTAAACAGCTACTATTGTGATGTCCTAACAATGCATGGGCACTTGGATATGCGACAGGCATTTCAACTTAAAACCAATATTCAATACAGAAAACGCAGTAGTTTCCTTGAAAAGTATGTAAACAGTACAAAAATAGAATTCACAAAATGGTGCCTAGAAGCCAGATTGTAGCTTAAAGCACGTGGCTTTGCCCACACAAAGGAATACACAATGGAGCAGCTTCCTCTATAGGAGGGCTCAGAGGTCTTCAAAATGGCCGCCGATGCACATGGTGGCCACAACAAAGGCCAGACTCCAACAAAATGGCGCATTTTCCCGCCAAAACTGACCAAGATGGATAAACATTTCAAAGTTCACACACAAAGGAAAAGAAAATGGTCGACCGTAGTCACATGGTAGACAACAAGAGAACAAAAGGAAGTAGCAGACAAAAAACATTTTCCTGCCAAAACCAAAAAAATTCTCCCCAAAAAATTACACATTTGAGATACTAAATGAACGCTTAGACAAACATTTAAAAGTGTTAAAGTTATGAAAAAGCACAACCTAGGAACACATGGTAGATGAAATCTGGACCACAGCAAGATGGCCGATGACAAAAAGACCACATTCAAAAGCACAAGCACACGGCTGCCACATACCCTCTTCTCAAACTCAGTTCACATCAGCTTTCACAGGAACAAGACATTGAGATATACAGACAGTGAATGCTTGTATGTCTGTTCAGAACATTATAGTTCCCTTCCCCCAGGGCGTAGCCCCTTTCAACACAAAAACAACAATGCCTGCCCCTTCACTAAACTCATGGCATCTTTACAGACAGGTTCAGCTACTTACAAAACTACTCAGCCACACACACACATTGCAGGCTGCAAATAATCCCAATTCATACATTTCTATTTCTCATATGCATTACAAACTTGTTACACAGCATCAGTCACACACACACACACACACCAGACATACGGTCAAACTTCCAGCATTATTTCAAAAGATGAAAAATTTGTTCTTTTTGCGAAACAGACCCTCCCCAGCACATCTTAATGATCCGAGTCTGAAGGAGGTTCTGCTCACTCCTACGTTCTGGCTCGCCATTTTGTTATGGAAATTTGGTTGTACGCAGAGCACACAGCCAAATCTCCTGTTTCTCATAATAATAACAATTTTGTCTAATGATATAAATGCATCTCACCTTTTGATCGTATCCATCCTCTGGTGTGTGCCCCATCCAGCCAACTAGACAAAACACATGTTTACGGTTCCAGTTCCAAGATCACACTGCCTGCTCAGCCATGTGCTGACTCTTTATTAGCATAACAGGAAGTCCCAAAGCTCGAGGGTTGGGCTTCCAACAGCCGAACACCTCTTACAAAGCTTGTGACCTCACAAGAAATGGACACAGGATATGACCTCACAGGATGTGAACGACCTTATAAGGATTTAACAACACAACACAATACAACAACCAATGAACAATGACTACAGGAGTCTTATGGGTGTGTCTGAGCAGAGACAGGGTGCATGCATGCTTTTAGAAGCCACGTGGCTTTCAAACATTAACTCTGTCTCCAACCAGAACAACCCAAAAGACTCCTGTATTTCCGTTGATAAAAATCCCTATTATACATTGTTCCAGAGAACAATGTATACCTGGATTATTCTACTGTCTTTGTGGACGAGAGATTATCGGCAGGCGTACACTCACTGGGCCACAAATGTGTTGATCAGGCACACAGGGGCAACATGAGAGCACACTCGTTAAACCGATCATGTCTTTGCATAGGGATCAGACGATCGTTCTGTGCAATCGCACAGGGGCCCTTAGCTGGCGGACACGTCCCCACTCCGCAAACATTTCTCTACATCCCCAAAGAGCTTTTCACTACCAAACGGATCTCAACCAGCGTCAGTCTACCCCAGTCAGCTCTTTAAAGCGGGCTGCAAGAGGACAGACATTGGGAGACTCTTATGACAATACATTAATATAAAATTTTCCACAACACTGGAGAATGCCTCTACAGAGTCGGGAATCCAAAATTTGGCTAACCTCGTACTCCTGATTATCCTCTGAGACCGGCGCTGTGGTAGAGAGAGGACGAGAGAACTTATTGAGGACTAAAGGCTTCAGAAGGGAAACATGGAAGGAGTTAGAGATTTTGAGGCTTTTGGGAATCTGGAGCTTGTAACAAACCGGATTCAGTTTAGAAGTTATGGTGTACGGACCAATGAATCTTGGGGCAAATTTTAGAGAAGGAACCTGGAGTTTGATGTTCCTGGTGAAGAGCCAGACTTTGTCTCCTGGCTGAACAGAAGGCGGCTTACGCCTGCGACGGTCAGCAAAACTCTTGAATTTGTTGGCAGCTTTCTGGAGGGAATCATGAATGTCAGCCCACATGGAATTGAATGATTCCTGAACATTAGCCAAGGCTGGAATGTCAGAAGAACAGGTCATAGGAAGAGGGAGTTGAGGATGTCTTCCATAAACAGTGATAAAGGGTGTTTTCTGAGAACTGACGTTGACATGATTATTGTGGGAGAACTCTGCCCACGGGAGTAGTGATGCCCAATCATCGTGATGAGCCGAGACCAAGGTACGGAGAAAGACCTCCAACTCCTGATTAACCCTCTCAGTCTGGCCATTGGATTGGGGATGGTAAGAAGAGGTAAAATCCAAGGTAATGTTGAGGGGTTTGCAAAAGGCTCTCCAAAAACGGGACGTAAACTGAACACCCCTGTCCGAAACGACATGGGAAGGAACACCATGAAGGCGGAAAATCTCTCATACAAAAATGGGAACCAAGGCAGAGGCAGAAGGGAGACCAGGAAGAGGAACAAAATGAGCCATCTTGGAGAACCGATCGATTACCACCCAAATGGCTGTATTATTCTCCGACAGTGGAAGATCGGTGATAAAATCCATGGCGATGTGAGACCAGGGCTCCTTAGGAATGGGCAAGGGCATGAGAAGACCAGCAGGGGCTTGTGTGGAAGATTTAGACTGAGCACAGACATGACAAGCCTTAACGTAATCTTTAACATCTGAGCAGAGGTTAGGCCACCAGTAGAGACGACTGATGAGCAGGAAGGATCGGAGGAACCCAGCATGACCTGGCACCTTGGAATCATGTCTCCAATGAAGGATCTTAGCTCTTAGCTCCGTGGGAATAAAGGTCTTGCCAGGAGGAATTTTTGATTCCAGGGTGGTAGAATGGGCAACAATGCATGAGGTCGGAATAATCGAGTCAGGATCAGGGGTGGACTCCTCGTCCAAAGTGTCAAATGACCAAGAGAGTGCATCAGCCCGACCGTTCCAGGAACCAGGTTTGTCCGTAATCATTAATTTAAAATGAGAAAAGAAGAGACTCCACCTGGCCTGTCTGGGGTTTCAGAAGTTTAGCATCCTGTAGGTATTGTAGACTCTTGTGATCAGTAAAGATCGTAATGGAGTGAGGGGAACCCTCCAAGAGATGACGCCACTCTTCCAACGCCAATTTAATTGCGAGAAGTTGCCAATCACCAATGGCATAATTTCTCTCTGCCTGGGAACATTTTTTGGAGAAGAACGCACATGGTTGACGTCTCTTCTCAAAGAACTGAAGAAGCACAGCTCCCACCCCCATCAAAGAGCGTCTACTTCAATAAAAATGGGTCTGCAGGATTTTGTCCATAAACAAAGGCCTGTTTTAGATCGTGAAACTCAGAGACAGCCTTGGGAGACCAGTCTTTGGCATTCGCACCCTTCTTGGTTAAAGCGATAATAGGCACGGCAATGGCAGAGTAATTCCTTATGAACTGCCTATAATATTTTGTGAAGCCAAGAAAGCACTGTGTGGCCTTGAGGCTAGCAGGGAGGGGCCAGTTGGTAATGGCCGAGACCTTTCCGGATTCATGCGAAGACCCAAACTAGAAACAAAACATCCCAGAAACAGGATCTCAGGACATTCAAAGAAACATTTTTGCAGCTCGGCATAGAGATTATTCTCTCTAAGGCGCTGAAGTACGGTGCGGACACGGTATCTGTGAGCAAGCAGATTTTCGGAAAAGATGAGAATGTCATCCAGATAGATGACAACAAACTGGTACAGTAGATCCCTGAAGATTTCATTGACAAAGTTCTGGAACACAGCTGGAGCATTACACAAACCAAAAGGCATAACCAGGTATTCGTAATGCCCTTCCCTAGTGTTAAACGCAGTCTTCCATTCGTCCCCTTCCCGTATTCTAATGAGATTGTATGCACCTCTGAGATCCAACTTGGTGAAAATGGAAGCCCCCTTCAACCTGTCGAATAGCTCAGATTTTAGAGGTAAGGGGTATCGGTTTTTGATGGTCACTGCGTTTAACCCTCGATAGTCGATGCAGGATCTGAGGGTACCATCCTTTTTAGCAACGAAAAAGAACCCTGCTCCTGCAGGCGACGAGGCTTTCCAGATGAAACCTCTCTCCAGATTCTCGGCAACATACTCAGACATGGCCTGGGTCTCTGGAATGGACAGAGGGTAGGCACGACCCCTGGGCAGAGTTGCTCCAGGGACAAGGTCAATGGCACAGTCAAAAGATCTGTGGGGAGGAAGCACCTCAGCAGACTTCTTACAGAACACATCCCGGTAATCGCTGTATGCCGCGGGAAGATCAGAAGATACGGATGTGGTATCAATGGGAAGTCTCTCCTTGGGGACCACCTTGAGAAGATAGGACGAGAAACACGAAGGACCCCAAGCCAGGATCTGCCCAGAGACCCAGTCCACATGTGGAGAGTGGAGCTGTAGCCAAGGAAGGCCCAATACAATGGGGGTAGAGGCCTTGGGTAGAATGAGGAAGGAAGTCCACTCCTGGTGGAGTATCCCTACCGACATCCTAATAGGTAGCGTCTGGAAATGTATAGGGCCCCCTGGGAGCACAGTGCCATCAATTGTCGAGACTACCAGTGGTGTAGCGAGGGGAGAAAGGGTAAGCTTCATAGAAGAAGCAGTTCTCCAGTCCATAAAATTGCCGGCAGCCCCGGAGTCCAGATATGCTAGGACCGATTGGGGAGAAGGGCCTACATGGAGGAACACTGGAAGAAGAAGATGAGAAGGTGATGTTTCTGGGTCCAATACTCCACCTTCCAAATGTATTAGACCCGAGTGTTTCCCGGACGAAGCGAGCAGGAGTCACGAAAACGACCCTTGCCCCCACAATAAAGACACAAGCCCAGAGTTCTGCGTCTAGCACGTTCTTCGGGGGTTAGTCTAGTCCGGCCCAGCTGCATAGGTTCCTCAGCAGGCAGAGGATGCTCCACAGAGCGACGGGGGAAGAGTTCTGGCTGACTAGGACCTAGGGGGAGCTGGTGTCTTTTTTCTAGGGACCTCTCCTGGAAACGAATGTCAATCTGATTGCACAAGGAAATTACATCGTCCATACTGGCGGGGATGGCTCTTCCTGCCAATTCGTCCTTCACTCGGTCAGAGAGGCCATGTAAAAAGGTTGCGACCAGGGCCTCATTGTTCCAGCTCAATTCAGCTGTAAGGATACGGAACTGAAGCGCATATTGTCCCACTGAACAAGATTCTTGGCGAAGGCGTAAAAGGGCACTAGCTGCTGAAGAAACCCGAGCTGGCTCCTCGAAGATATTACAAAAAAGCTTCAAGAAGTTGGACAGGCTGGAAACCACCGGGTCATTCTTCTCCCACAGGGGGGCAGCCCAAGCTAAAGCTTCACCAGTGAGGAGGGAAATGATATAGGCTACCGTAGCCCGATCAGACAGAAAGTTTTGAGGCTGGAGCTCAAAATGAATGGTGCATTGACTGAGGAAGCCCCTGCAGGCCTTGGAGTCCCCAGAGAAAGGGAACGGAGCTGGTAGTAAATATGAATGTGTGGCTGCAACTGGTGCGATAGGTGCAGCTGCTGATTGTACTTGAGGCTGCAGGTTCGGGTTTTACAAGGAGGCCTGGCGCTGCTCAAAGCGGGAAGCCAGATCCTTAGGGAATCGCATCACCTGAGTCTGATTAGATTCCTGGGTCTCGAGTCTGGGAACTATGCTCTGCAATGGATTGGCTGCAGGAAGCGGCACGTCCATGGCTGATCAAACTGTCAGGTCACCTTGAGGCTAGGTGACAGATGCACACCATTGGGATCAGGAGTGCACCGCAAGGCAGTGGACCCTACGGCTGACTGCTGTGGATGGGAGTCTGGGTGTAAGGAAGGCAGGGGCGCTGGAACACCAACACGGATCCCACCGGGGTTAGAGCATAGGATTGCCTGGGGCGCGGAGTCTAAGAGCCAGCAGGTGTTCACCAGAGCCTCTAGTGGTGAGGATGGACTGGGCTGCAACTGGCTCCAGGTCGCGACCCCCAGGGTCCCCCAGCTCACACCCACAGTAGCCCATAGGAGGATAGGGATAGTAAAGAATAAGCCTAGGTCAGGACCACAAGCAGAGAAGGACAACAGATTACACGCCAAGGTTCAGGGTCACAGGCAAACAGGGATAGTCGGGGACACGCCAAAGGTCAGGGTCACGATCAGACAGGAATAGAGAACACGCTAAGGTCGGTAACAGAAACAAACGTAGAGCACATGGCAGGCAGGAACAGGAAGCCAAAACACACAAAGGTTGATCAGCAGGGCTGGCCTGCAGTGCAAAGGTTAATATAGAGTTCTCTGATAGGAGCTGGGGTGGAACCATGCTAGAGGAGAGTTAATAAAAGCAGTCAGGTGAGAGACAGCTGGTCTTTAGAGATGAACACATGGAGACAGGTAAGCTGAGAAACAAAACTCTATTGCATAACCATGACAGGTGGTTTATCTACTCACCTGTCAATGTAGTGGTTTTTACATTGGCAAGATCAAGCTGAAATTTCGTAAGTGTGCTAGGCAGCATGTCATCAGCATGCTGATGGAAAACCCTGAACTCCCCGTGGGGAGACATGTTTGCCGTCATCATGCTGGAATATGCCCTAGTTTCCGTTTTTTAATATTGGATCGTATTCACCAAAACTCTAGAGAAGGAGATTGGAACAAGCTCCTCCTACAGCGTGAAGCACGATGGATTATGGAACTCAATGTCACCTCTCCTCCTGGCCTCAACACTCAATTAAGTTACAGACCCTTCTTGAAAGGGTTTAAATCAGGGGTATGTGAGAAGGACCTTAAATCTGCTGGGTGGATGGTTTGTGGGTACAATTGTAAACTATCTATGCATATTATGTATGTTGTAACAGTTTGTAAAATGTATACCTTGTTTATGTATTTTTTGGTATTTTTGTCTGTGTTGCTAAGCCTTTTTCCAGAATCCCTGCATGTACGTTTTTGCCTTTTATTTGCGGTTTTCATGTAGCCATTTGGGACCCCTTCTTCATGTACCTTGTGGTCATCTTATGACCCCTTGAAGCCAAGTTTCAACAACTACCAATCATTTACTTTTCTTTCCTCTTTTTTTCTTTGCCTGTATTTTCTTTTTCTGCTGCTGTTTAATGTCAGGTCTATTGGTGCCTCTGCACTGTTATGGTCTAACTCTGTCTCCTCACCAATAATTTGTTGCCCTTCCGCCTCTCGTGCATTACTTTTAGGTATGCTTATGTGAGGGGTTAGCTATTTTATTAACATCTTTCTGATGTGTGCGCACTTTATATGACGCCGCCGCTGTTTGTCTCTTCCTTTCCTATGTGGCGGGGACTGCATGGACAGTTCTTCTCTGTTACTCTTTGGCCCCTCCCTTTCTCAGTGCGTGCTGTGCATGCCTACGGCTGTGGGAGTAGACCATTCTCTATACACCTGTCACTGGAGATGAGTTGTGGCTGTGGTCGCCCCCTTGTTTGGTGGTGCCGCCGAGTCTCCAGTATTGTATTGTATTGTACTGTGTGATGGCGGCTATCTCTGCCCATATCTGCTCCCACTGTACCTCTCATTGGTCAATCTATGACCTTTGGCCAATGATGTCACACACGACACGCGCTGCCTGTGCGCATGCGCGAGCATCGTCTCCACGGCCATTTAAGGAGGAAGATTTCTTCCTCTTACCTGCTGCAACTCTTGCTGCACCATACACGGTGCCTTGCTTCAAACCGGACCGCTTGTTTTGCTTAGTCTCATTTCTGTATATGGTCCACATAAGCCTGGGAGGTAATGCTACATCCTAAGCAAAAATATTCTGTCATATTCAGGACTTTTGCTTGTATTTCGATAGAGGGGAACCTTCATCCTTCGTATGATATTTGACTACCCTATATATCATTTGGATCCACTAATCTTGACTCTAAATCTAATATGTATGGTGCTTCTGATTTGTATTATGAATACCTTGCACAAAATATTTTAATATGGCAATATTTCTTTGGTCTTCTATATGGCCACATATCTATAATTATTGTACTAATGAAAGGATCTGCACTTTTTATATTTGTCATGTGACTCTGTTCATGTTCTATATGCAATTTATTGTTGGTGTTGTAGGCACCACATATTTTATATGAATAAATTTCTATATA
Organism: Lithobates clamitans; assembly: GCA_037952925.1. NCBI lineage: Eukaryota > Metazoa > Chordata > Amphibia > Anura > Ranidae > Lithobates > Lithobates clamitans. The sequence continues at coordinate 562,416 of JBBGZY010000465.1, forward strand.
TTTTTTCTAATAAGTCAGTTCATCAGTTGCCTATTAAGTAGCTTAGTATTTCCTTGGGGGTATTCCTTGTATAATATTCTTCACTAATAGTATAGTGATGTGTAAATGATACGGAAGCACTCTGCAATACAGAGGCCTGGCTGGGAGGGACATTGGGGACAGTAATATTGGGTCTCACTGTGAATTCCTTTACACAACATTTTTGTTGGGTAAGAGGTAGGATATCGGGGAAGTGCCTTTCATGAAGTCTGATTAATGAATCAGAGTAAATTGTTCAGCGGCATGGCCATGCAGATAGAGAAGGGCTGCAATAATGTCCTCCTGATATTTCAGGTAGGTTAGGGATCTTTGTATCCACTTGGAAAAGATAATATACGAATTGTACAGGGCTAACTAAAACAAGTAAATGGCAACTTTTTTTTATACAAAAACAGTGATATCCTGGTGGCCAAGTATGGTTGTAACATCTAGTCATTCATATCATCAGCCCCGCCCCCCCACCAACCCCCATGAATAGGTTATAGTCATGTATGCATTTTGGCTTCTGGATGGGACCTTGTCTTGTTTGAAGTTCCACCGAGGTGTCATCATGTATTGTGGACAGGATATAGACGTCTCTTTTATCTCTCCATTTTAGGGCTAGTGCCTCTTCATTCTGCAAACTGGCTGTTTCCCCCTGTTTTAGTTTTGTAGTGTAAAGAGATATCTGTGCTTAGTACATAAAATAGCCAGCAGCTGAGCACTATAACTCAGATATCAGTGCAATATATAAGTATATATAAGTGCAATTCATGCAAATCAGACAACACAAGTGATGTTCATACATCCAAATATGGTGTAATAAAGTGCAATAAATGATACAATGTGAAATTAAATAAATCATAACATATGTGCAATGTAATATCACAAGTGCAAACAACATGCAAACAAAAAGAAAAAGAAAAGTTCATATGCAGCTGATTTTCATCAGAAGCAGTCCCATGAAGAGGGGGTGTATTGGAAATTACCTCCATTATTCAGGGAGGTCACAAAGCGCTTTGTTGGATCTGTGATCCACAAAAAAAATGTCCCGACGTCTCTCCCCAGTAGCCTCAGAAGATACACACCAGGACCTTCACAGCTGATCAAGGCGTGGTGTTTTAGAAAAGCCTCAGAGTCGGAGCATATAGAGACAAAAGACTCCATATAGTATAATATTGTCTCTTCTTTGCAGTTAATTAGCAGCAGTACATATACACAGGATAGTAAAAATTTAAACTGAGAGCATCTCAATCCAAATAATGCAAACACTTCCTTAAAACAACTACATGTACACACGCTACAGCGCATATGTCTGGATTTTAAGGAAGTTTTAAGGAAGTGTTTGGATTATTTGGATTGAGACATGCTCTCAGCTTGAATTTTTGCTATCCTGTGTATATGTACTGCTGCTAATAAACTGCAAAGAAGAGACAATATTATACTATGTGGATTCTTTAGTCTCTCCATATACTCCGGCCCTGAGGCTTTTCTAAAACACCATGCCCTAATCAGCTGTGAAGTTCCTGGTGTTTATCTTCTGAGGCTACTGGGGAGAGACGTCGGGACACCTTTTCTGTGGATCACAGATCCAACAAAGCGCTTTGTGACCTCCCTGAATAAGGGGGGGGGGTCACTGGCTTTCTGGTAAGCCTTCATTTTATTTGTGGTGATGGGTATCACGCTGCCAAGCATTTGATCATCATTTCCAATAAACCCCCTCTTCATAGGACTCCTTCTGATGAAAATCAGCTGCATATGAACTTTTCTTTTTCTTTGCACATTGTTTGCACTTGTGATATTACATTGCACATATGTTATGATTTATTTAATTTCAAACTGTATCAATTATTGCACAATTGCACTTTATTAAACCATATTTGGATGTATACACATCACATGTGTTGTGTTATTCACATGTGTGGTGTGATTTGCATGAATTGCACTTTTATTTAAACATTAGTTTTGTGGTGACCAATCTCTGTGGGAAGCCCTTGCAGTGGCCATGGTTTGCTTCCTTTAGAGATGGCGGAATAGTGGGAGACTTGTTTAGAAATGATCTACATACAGGTGGTAACACTTCCCGAACAGCAGTTCTATCAGTTGCCATTTTTTCCAAACAATTTTGCCACTTGCTCCCATATAGGTAGGATATCCAGGGGGGTTTACAGGTAGCTGGCTGTCCTTTCCCTCATAAATTTTGAAATCATAGGTATATCCCGTGGCCCTGTCGCATGCCTTGTAGAATTTTTACCCCATATTTGGCCTGTTTACTAGGGAGGTATTGTTTGATGCCAAGTCTTCCAGTGAAGTGGACTGGGGATTCATTCACACAAATATTTATATCGGGAGTAAACATTTCCTTGTGGCTACAGCAAAAAAAGTTGATTAGTGTCCGAATTTTTAATAGTTTATCGTAATCAGGATGATTTTCGAGGGAGGCACTGGGTATTATTGAAATCTCATTATGATCCCAGAACGTTTTCTGGGCATAAAAGAAGAGTAGACTGGCATATGATGTATAGGTTGGGTAGACTAGTAGGCATGGACTTCATTTTTTTTTTCAGTCCCATGTTCAAGGTTAGTCCAAGAAAAAAAAATGTATTCCTCCACAGTGAGGAGTTTCCACAAAAATGGGTGGTCATATGAAGAATCAGGATTGCTGGCAATATATTGGCTGGCTGTACAGATTACACTGCTCCACAATGTAATTTAGCAGATTATCCTTAAAAATAAATTGAAGATATAAATTGGGGTAACATTTTCTGTTTGTATCTGAGGGCCTGGCTGTGCTGTAAAAGGGGGAATTATAGGTTATACCGAAGTAACGGGCAACCATGTAGGATATAAAACTCCATCTGGGAAACTAGTATGGCTTGCCACTGCACCAGGACTTGCAGAACTACTGGTGGATGCCTGCCTATTATCTGGGAGTGCTGTGCTGCTTGTACTCACTACAGAATTGACTGCACTGCTGTTGGATGCCTGCTACCCTTCAGATCTCCTGAACCTCTTTGTTTGGACTCTCCCCTCTTCATAATTTGTTTCAGAGCTAGTTCATGTTTTCAGCTAGCTCATGCTCACTATCTGGGTCTAATGGAGAAAGTTCCCTGCTACTCTTGTCCATCATACTCTGGAGTATCTGGAAAGCCTACACACTGCTGAATATTTTTTTAGACATTTATGCTGCACTGCTGATATAGTTGATGTTGATCACTGGGACAGATATGTGCAGATGATAACTGGGACAGATGTGAACAGATGATCACTGGGACAGATGCACGCAGATGATCACTGGGACAGATGTACGCACATGATCACTAGGACAGATGCGTGCAGATGATCACTGGGAAAGACGTGCGCAGATGATCACTGGGAGAGATGTGCGCAGATGATCACTGGGACAAGTGTTTTTACTGTGTAACAGATGTTGATCACTGTGTGGGGACACTGTGTGGGAACACTGTTTGGGGACACTAGCTGGGTGATCAGTGTGTGCAAAACAAAAAACAACGCTTTAAACGTAGGGATCCCCGGCTGGCAACACAGATTGTCTCTCCTTCTCCTCACTGACAGGCTCTGTGTGAGAAGCAGAGCCAATCAACTGACAACAAGCTCTATTTACATTACACAATGGTTGTGATTGGATACAGCCATTATGTGACCAGGAGGGCCAATCACAGTGCCCTCCCGCTGAGCGGTGATGTGCTGTCTCCAGGGGACACAGGCACACCAGGATCGCGCAGCTGCACAGCCTTATTCTGAGGGACGTTCCTGTATGTCCACTCAGAATGGCAATGCTCTTACCTTGTCATTTAAATGCAGTGGCCGAGTGGGAAGCAGCTAAAATGACAACTTTGTGCAAAAAAATAAAAAATATTTTTTTTTCCCATTTTCCAAAAACTCGAGGCAAAAAATAATATCTTCCATGGACTCAACATGCCTCTCTCTCTCCGTGACCGGATGTCGTTGTGAGTGGGTGCGCGTGTGTGCTCTCTCTTAGCTCCGGCTCTCATGCTGCTCAGCCCCGTCCCTAGTAGCTCAACCCAGCCTGCTATCTAGCCTGTTTCCGGACCACTGGCTATTCCACTTGCCTCCCTGCTTCCCTGCCTCTGACGGCTACTGCGACCGGCCAGCTGCACCTTACCTTCGGGAGTGGGGGTGCATCATCGCCGCTGCACCGCTCTGCCGTGTATCGGCTTGGTGTCTGCCCAGCACTCCTCGCTCGGGCCGTGCTGCGGCCCCCCCCCCCCCCGCTGTTGCCGTACTGGTCGCCTAGCAACGCCCGGGGCTCTCGCGAGAGCCAAGAGAGCCTCCTGTGATCCGGGCAAGGAACCTGGGAGCCTTAGCCAAAACGCTCTGCTTCGATCCCAGCTTCGATCCCGGCCTCCCTCCCCTCGCTTCAACCACAGCCACAGCTACAGCAGCAGACGCCAGCAACAGACATCAGATGCACGTGGAAAGAGCCGCCTTGAAACACTCCAGGACAGGTACGAGAGCTTTTGGGCTCAGTTTAAAAAGCCCTGGGGCTATAGAGGAGGACTTTATGGTATCCTGTAAAAACTACGCTCTGCCATACCTGCTAACGCTACACAGCTACACACTAGTTGGTAAATGAGTTTCTGAAAGCGCAAAATAAGGTGAAGCATGGGGGGAGAGGGAAGAGGAGCGCAGAGAAGAGTGTAAAGAAGCAAGGAAAGCGGTGGTTGAAAGGGGAAAGTAAGAAGGGAAAGAAAGAAAAGAAGAAAGTAAAAAGAAGTCCAATTAAGCCCCAGTTGTGGGTTCCAAGGCCGCCACGTTTACCTCAGAGGGTGTGTTGCAGGGGGAATGGCAGTAGCAGTCTCTAGGTATATCACTCAGCAGATAAGGGGCAAACTACTGTTGGAATTTTGCCTTTTCAGTGTCCCCAATGATGACCAGGAAGAAGGGAGAGGAGCCCCAACAGCCAAACGAAAATACAACATAGGCCGCTCGCTCTGTTAAGGATAAGGGGGCTCTAGCAGCGTCAGCCCCCCTAGCGGCAACAGCTGCAGCAAAATTAGAAAAGTTTGCGCATACCCCTGCGCATACCCCTGTTAAAGGTAATCAGCCCCCTCACGAGAAGACACAGACAGGCCCGCCTGGGGATCGGAAGAGCGTGGGCAGAATGTCAGCAGCCCCAGCTGTACTACCGGCTGGTACTAAAACTACATCAAATAAAAAAAGCCCAGAGATAGTCCCCCTGGAGAAAGTAACTGTACCAGTCAGTGGTGCTTCATCTGGTCTTACTATAGCAGCTGAACCAGAACCCACACTAAAGGAGGTATTAGCTGCAGTGAACTCATGTAAGGGGTCTTTGAATGACCTGTGTGACCAACTGGGGGGCCTCAAGGTAGAACTACGCTCTATGAGCCAGGAGCTCCAGAAGGTACTAGAAAGGACTACCCTTATAGAAGAAAGACTGAGCCAACTTGAGGATACAGTGTTTCCAATGCAACGGGAATTTAAGAGTATACAAACACAGTTTGAAACATATAGAAACAAAATGGACAAAATAGAGAACAGAATGCGCAGATGCAATGTTAGGGTCCTGGGTCTCCCTGAGGGAAGTGAAGGCCCCCGCCCTGAAGTATATATGGAAAATCTGCTTAAGGGACTCTTTGGGTCTGATACATTTTCTCCTTACTTTGCCATCGAGAGGGCGCATCGAATCCCCACTAGGCCTACCGCATCGGGGGGACGCCCTAGACCAATGATTCTTAAGCTGCTCTGCTACAAGGACAAGGTGGCGTTAATGCAAAAATCAAGAGAGAAAGGAGACATCTCCCATAATGGCAGTAGGATTTCACTGTACCCCGACTTCTCCCCGGAATTGCATAAAAGAAGTGCAGGCTTTATGGAGGTGAAGCGCGCTTTGCGGTCTTATAAAATTCCATATGCCTTGCTATATCCAGCGCGATTGCGTGTAGAAGTCTCGGGGACAGTCTATTTCTTTGATGCAGCTGACAAGGCCTCAGCATGGCTGGAAGACTACAAAAAGAACTTATAAATCTAGGAAAACAGGAGAGTTGCAAAAGAGGAGAGCGAAAAGGGCAAATTAAAATACTGTATTATTAAAAGTTAGATAAGGGATGGGGTTGGGGGGCTGAGGGAGGGTTTATTAATTTCTTGTTACTTAGAGCGAGCTGGAGGTGGGGGGGAGCGCGGGTTGATGAGTTTGTGAAAGTTTTAAATGTATGATGGTACACGATCAAGGTTGCGGGGTGTTTTGTTTTGTTTTTTTCTTTTGTTTTATCACTCTAGGGTTCCCCTTAAGGGCGATGCCATAAAAGTAGGGGGGGGGAGGAGGGCAGGAGGAGGTTAATGAGTGGGTATGGTTGGTATTAGGTGTGGTAGTGAGGTATGGGGTAAATTGGGTCACAATAAAGGCTCCTAGGGCTAGCCGAAACAGGCACGGGTGGGGTAAGGGAAAGTCACCAGATAAAGAGTTAATTAGTCCCCATGTGGGACCTAAACACATTAGTAAACAGAAGCAGGGGTGGGGGGAGGGTAATAAACTAAATAAGGGATTGCGTTACTCATATATGCATGTGGAAAAAATTGGAGTAGTGGGGGCTTGGGGGAGACAGGGGGGGAGGGGTTTTTCCCTTCTCCCTCTTCTCCTCGTGCCCCTAAAATATAGTTCCAGCACTGTTGGTGGGCCTAGGAATCACAGAAGAGTCATAATAAATGCTAAGAAGTTCGGCGTGCTCGGGTGGGATTTAAAAAGGGGCTTATATTTTATACTTCACAACACGGTTGTTTCTTATTCTTCTGCTAAAATTTTTTTTTTATTCTCTTATTGATGCTTAGTGTGGTTGGAATAGGTTCATGGAATGTTAGGGGCCTGGGTGATCCCGATAAGAGAACTGCTGTATTATCAGAGTTGGAGGCCCAGGGTGTCGATCTGCTCTGCTTGCAGGAGACGCATCTGTCAAACGAAACCAGGACAAAATTTGGGGGTAGGAAATTCCAGTCGCAATTTCACTCTGTCTACTCCTCCTACTCGAGAGGAGTGAGTATATTGATTAAAAAAGGGGTGTCGTTTACCTGCAGGAGCGCTCAGATCGACACGTTGGGCTGCTATATTTTTCTACATTGCCTGTTAAACGGTAGAGAATTTGTTATTGCAAATATATATATCCCTCCTCCTAGCAAGCTGGAAATCCTATACTATCTGTTGGAATATATGGAGAACAAGACAGGAATCCCGTTGATTTTGGTTGGCGACTTTAACACAGTCCTCGATAGTCGGCAGGATAGACTTATATCTGGTACCCGGACAGGGAGGGCAATGGAGGGCAGGCTTAAGCAGTTCTTAGAGGAAGTGGGGTGGTGCGACCTATGGAGAATCCGCAACCCAAATGTTAGACAATACTCTTGCTATTCAGGGACGCACTACACATTATCTCGAATAGGGACGCACTACACATTATCTCGAATAGACCTAGCCATAGGCAATAAGGAAGCGCATCCCCTAGTACATAAAATAGACTACGGCCCAAGAGGATTATCAGACCATTCGCCCTTAAAACTGTTGTTGCGCATCGGGGATAGACAAATATATAGGCCTTGGTCAGTAAACCCAGTATGGTTGGAGGTAATAGGGAACATGGAAGAAATTTCTACTAGTCTAAAGGAGTTTATGTTGTGTAACTCAGGCACAGCGGCAGGGGGGGTGGTCTGGGACGCTCTAAAGGCCTTCCTCAGAGGGCTCCTAATCCAGCAAATAGCAAGGGCAAAGCGGAAAACAAGAATGCAGGAGGATCGCATCAGAAAGGAGGTTATGGACCTGGAAAGGCAGTATGTTTTGGGCCCCACTGTAGAGCTAGGGGAGCTATGGGTTAGGAAACAACAGGAATACAAAGCGGTAACAATGAGAAAAGCTGAAAATAAAAGACTTTTTCAGAGGCAGAGATTCTTTGTGGAGGGGGAAAGAGTGGGCCGTATGCTGGCCGTAGTGGCTAGCACCAACTCCCCGTCCTCAACAATCTCCGCGATTAGATCCCCAAAGGGGGAAATTGTGACGGATCCTGTGTCAGGGAGATATTCTTCGACTTCTACAGTTCCCGGTACAAATCGAAACAACCCACAGAAAGAGGAGTGCTGGATAAACTACTGGAGGGAATTACATTACCAACCTTAACTGCACTAGATAAAAACAACTTAGAATCCCCTATAACTCTAGAGGAATTAAGAAGCGCTGTGTCTGCTATGCCCAATCATAGGTCTCCAGGCCCAGACGGACTCCCCCTGGAAATCTACAAATATTATGGGGAGATTCTGCTCCCCACTCTCCTGAGGACACTAGAGGAGGCGCTTGCGGATGGAGGCCTCCCTCCCTCAATGTCAGAGTCTAACATTACACTTATCCAAAAGGAAGGGAAGGATCAACTAGAGGTAGCGTCATATAGACCAATTTCTTTGCTTTGCTCGGACATCAAAATCCTAGCAAAGGTATTAGCAACCAGACTAAGTAAATGTATTAACAAACTGATACACCAAGACCAAGCAGGATTCATCCCCCAAAGGTCTACCAGTATCAATATTAGGAGAGCATATTTGAACTTGCAGACCCCAGTTGTAGACAGGGACCCTAGAGCAATTATGTCTTTGGATATTGCTAAAGCTTTTGATAGCTTGGAGTGGGGCTACCTCTGGGGAATAATGGACAAATTTGGGTTTGGCCCGATTTTTATCAACTGGGTAAAAATCTTGTATAGTCACCCATCAGCTAAGCTAAAGATCAACAATGAGTATACAGAGAGTCTGACATTGGAGAGGGGCACAAGACAGGGGTGCCCGCTATCGCCCCTCCTGTTTACCCTGGCAATGGAGCCGCTGGTGGAGGCTATAAGAAGGGCACTGGGCTTACGGGGCTTCAGGAGGAAGGGTAGCAAAGAAAGAGTCGCACTTTACGCAGACGACGTCTTGGTATTCCTGGGGGATATTGGTCCATCTCTGGAAAAAATGATGCAACTGGTAGAAGGATTTGGGAAGGTATCGGGCCTAGTAGTTAACTGGAACAAATCTTCATTACTACAGATCGAGCCAATTAATAACCCCCTCCCTGACGGTCTCCCTGGGCTAAAAGTAACCGATAAGATAAAATACCTGGGAATAGTAATGACTAGTGACCCCAATGATTACATTCGGGATAACCTGGCCCCCCTGCTTGCGAAGTTTAGAAGAAAATGCGACATCTGGTGTCGGCTTCCCCTGTCGCTGGCAGGACGTTCAAATTTGATCAGAATGATCTGGCTGCCACAATTACTCTACATTCTCCATAACTCCCCGGTATGGATTGGGAGAAAATGGTTTATAAAAATAGACTCCTTATTTAGGGACCTTATCTGGAAGAAAGGCCAGGCTAGGATTAAATTGCAGATACTGCATCACCTTTATTGTGGGACTTACTCAGAGACCCGAAGCCCGGAGCTTTTACACCCCTATATCTAGATTATATACCGTATAGGATATGTACCTTAAGTGAACCTTTTGTAAAATGTACTGGCAGAATCTTTCCGGCTCCCTGTCCGTGAATAGTTTACCTATATTTTGTCACCTCTCACAAAATGTGCCCACCAGTACCAAAAAAAAAAAAAAAAAAGAAAAAAGTTCAAGGGGCTCATTTCCCGCGTCACGTTCACCTGCTAATTAGCATGGGCCCGTCCCTTGAAGAGATTTTAATCAAACTCGTCAAGTCTCGGCGGCTACAGCACACCCGTCTTAGAGGGGAGAAAGTAGACTGATCTTACTGAAAGTTTTGCAATTCCTCTCCCTTTATGTTTACTTCACTTTAGTGTCAGGCAATCCCCATATCCTCAGAAAGGAAGAGTCATACTAAGAGATATTTTGTATACCTTAGGGTATCCTGAAGTCCCAGAAAAGTTAAGCGTATGCTGTCCTTGCGTAATTGGCCTTTTACTTAGAATTCCAAAAATGTCCTTTATGTTACATATTAGTACTCCAGCCGTATAATAACATAAAAAGGAACTTACCCTCTCTGTGTCTTACAATCTAGTGCACTTATCTGAGGGTTAGCAGTCCCAGCAGTACTTGTGGTTTCCAGGAGAGAAATTGATGGTATCGTCCCCACCTCTCAGGCAGCTCACTCTTCAGGTGTGTTGTTAGATCTTGAGCCAGGTTCCCCGGGAGCTTCAGCTCCCCTTATCAGCTGTTTCTCACTGCTGCTCCTTAGCACACTGCAGCTCCTTAGTACACTGCGGCTCTTTAGTACACTGGGGGTCCTTGGTTCACCTGCTCAGCCTGTATTCCTGCAGTCTGGGGGAAGGGGGGGGCAACACAGACGGACCGAAGGGAGGGAGGGGGAGGAAGAAGGGAGGGAGGAGGCACAGCCGCGATCGTACAGGGACCCGGGTCCCGCGGCGTGTTCCCGGCGTGAGGGGCTAGTAAGCAGCCGCTCACATCCAGGCGAGAGGCGCCGCTATCAGCGTCACCGCCCCGCCACCAGTCACGAGGAGGGAGGGAGGAGAGGTTCGGGAGGAGAGATCCGGCATCCCGGCGCGGTCTCTGAGATCAGCCAAGCGCCCACATCCGACTCCTCCCCTCCTGAAACTAGAAGCACCTTCCCACACCTGGACGTTCTGATGGTGTTTACAGTTGTATAGTGATAGTGATACAGTTATATAGCAGAGGACGTACCATTTCTTGTACTGTTTGTATGATCTACACTGTCCTACCTTGCTGGTCCGAGGGTGCCCTCACGAGGTCTCGAGATATATGCTTAGAATATATAAAGGAAGGGATCAATCGGAAAAGTAGAAGTCAAGAAGAGAAGTCAAATTGAAGAACTGCAACGTGAACAGAGGGACTTAAGATACCGATTAGAAGATCAGGAAAATCGAAGTCGAAGGAAGAACTTGAGGATCAGAGGACTCCCAGAAGCACAGGGGGAGGGGGAAAACCTACAGGAGAAGGTGGACCAAATCTTTGGAGCCCTTGTCAACCCAATTGACAAGAGAGTTAAATTGGACAGAGTACATAGAATTAGGAAACCAGCTGAGATTAATAAGGATGCACCTCGAGAGGTGATAGTGAGGTTCCATAACTATCAAGATAAAGAGAAAATTAGGGCAAGCCTGAGAAATAATCAAATAGTTAAATATGGTGAATCTAATTTACAAATATATCCAGACCTGGCTGCTGAGACACGGACAAGGAAAAGAACTCTTCGTCCCTTACTAGGGGAGGGGCGAGATCGGTACAAACCTCACTGTCTCCTGCTGCTGGATCGGGAAGAGTAGAGCAAATGGTCGGAATTAATCTGGTAACATACAATGTGAGGGGCCTCAGCTCCCCCATAAAATGTGCTAACATAATGGGCTAGCTGAGAGCCATCAAAGCTGAGGTGGTCTTTCTGCATGAGACACATCTACTCCTGGGGAGAAATCGGAAGATAATGTCTAGGGACTACCCGTTTTGGATCTATAGTGACTCCCCGATAAGGGGTGCAAAAGGGGTAGCGATAGGTTTTGCTAGGGGAATCCGCTACCAGATTGAAGAAAGAATATCCGACCCCGAAGGCCGATTTTTGTTCCTGAGGGGCAAACTAAATGGTGAGGAATATACCTTAGTTAATATTTACTGCCCAAATATCAACCCAGGGAAATACCTAATTGGAGTTCTATCAAAAATAGAGAATTTCAGGAGAGGGAAGGTTATAGTGGCAGGAGATATGAATCTATGTCTAGAGCCGGGTAGAGATAGTGCGTCGCGTGCACGGGGGACTGGAGGAGTGTGGATGAATAAGCTTAAGAAAAAATTACAAGGTTGCCAGCTAGTTGATGTCTGGAGGATGCAACATCAGGAAACAAAAGACTACACCTACTACTCCCCCGTACACGCGACGTACTCAAGACTGGACTATATTTTCTTGGAGCATAGGAACTTAGAGGAGGTAAAAGATATAAACATAGGACCTATAACATTCTCAGACCGGTGATACTGCGAATAAAACAAAATGGTCAAACACCCCATCAAAATAACTGGAGGCTAAATGAGGACCTCCTTCACGATAGGAAAATTGATAAATTAATTAAAGAAGAATTAGAATTCTATTTCAGAGTAAATACCTCAACGGAAACAGCAGAATCAATAGTTTGGGAGGCCCATAAGGCCTATATAAGGGGGATAATAATAAAGGCGGGAGTAGAGAAAGAAAGAAACCAGATTAAAAATCTTCGTGCCCTACAGAAGGAAGTTAAAAAACTAGAAAGGATGCATAAAGAAACAGGGGTGGGAGGGATTCTGGGAAAACTATATGGAGCTAGAGAGGCGTTGAGACAGCAGATAGAGGCAGAAAATCACAGAAAGTACAACTTAGTTAAAAAAGAGAGATATATCACTGGGAATAGACCTGGACGACTCCTAGCTAGGGCTTTAAGTAAAAAGAAGAGTAATGGATATATCGATAAAATAAAGGGGCGAAGTCAGGAGAAATCAGATATAAAGATGCTGAGATAGCTAAAACCTTCCAAGAATATTATGGGGAACTTTACTCAATAAATAAAAAGAAGGATAAAGAGAGAGGGCAAAAATTAGAAAAAATGAGAAAATATCTAAAAGAAACCGAGATGGATAAAATCCCAAAAGAAGAGAGAGCATCTTTAGAGGCCCCCATTACAGAGGCCGAGGTGAGGAAGGCCATCAAGGAGACCCAGACAGGAAAGAGCCCAGGCCCAGACGGGCTGACCGCATTATATTATAAAAAGTATCAAGACTGTTTAGTACCAAAACTATGTGGATACATGAACGAGATAGGAGAGAGAGGGGAAATGAGCAGAGATGCGTTGGCAGCCAATATAGCGATTGTTCAGAAGGAGGGAAAGGACTGCACATTATGCTCCAGCTATAGGCCCATATCCCTTTTGAACAATGACTCGAAACTATTCGCAAAAGTAAAAGCGGGGAGATTAAAGCAAACAATTAAAAATATCATCCACCCTGATCAGGTGGGGTTTTTTACCGGGGAGACAGGGTAAGGACAATAGTATCAAAACCCTCCTGATAACCCAAGTAATTAAAAATAGCGGAGTCCCAGGCCTACTACTGTCAATAGACGCTGAAAAAGCGTTTGACAGGGTAGACTGGGACTTCATGATGGAGTCACTCAAAAAAGTGGGTTATGGGGACAAGATCTGCAGTTGGATTAGGGCGCTTTATACAAAACCATCAGCGAGGGTCAAGATAAATGGGACTTTGTCCGATCCCTTCTATATGCATAATGGAACAAGACAGGGATGCCCAGTCTCCCCAATGCTTTTTCTGTTAGCATTAGAACCTCTCCTTAACAGGTTAAGACAGAATCCGAACATTAGAGGGGTAAATATAGGTGGAACTGAGTATAAGCTCGCAGCCTATGCGGATGATATTCTCCTCTACATAACAAACCCAAGACTCTCCTTACCGAATGTCCTTGTCACAATGGAAGAATATGGGAAACTCTCTAACTTTAAAGTAAATACTACCAAATCAGAAGTATTAGATATAAACCTGAATAAGACAAGAGACCAATCATATCAAGAACACTTCCCGTTTAGATGGGAGAAAGAAGCTTTAAACTACCTAGGAATTAAAATCACACCATCGGCAGAAAAACTATTTCAAGCGAATTATATGCCACTCATAAATGAGGTAAAATCGGAGCTAAATAGAATACAGCAGGGGCAAATGTCGTGGGCGGGAAGAATTAATATCTTTAAAATGGTACTATTACCAAAAATAACATACAAAATGCAAATGCTCCCAATCACGCTCCCACCGGCATATCTTAAAAGTCTACATTCAATGATAGTAAGGTTTATTTGGAAAGGGAAAACACCACGTTTAAAATATACTCAATTAATAAATATTAAAAGTAAGGGGGGGTGGGGAGCACCTGACATTTCTAAATATTATGAGGCCATTGCACTTGCGAGAGTGGTAGATTTGGGTTAAAAATAAAAGAAAACACTGGGTAGAAATTGAAAACAAAATTAACGGTTTAAAGCTACACAAAATAATATGGTGCCCACCTAAAATAAGGAAATATAACACAGAACCACATGAAGTCACTAGGCACGCACTTAGAGTATGGGACCTTATTCACAAAAGGGAATACTGGGAATATAACTCACTGCTAATGTCACTAAAGGATGTAGACTATTTCCCTCCGGGAAGGGAAGAGTGGTTTGGTAAATGGCTTCTAGATGAGAACATGCAACTGAAAGATGTAGTAGATAGGGGTAAAATATGTTCATTTCAAGAGCTTAAAAATAAAAGAGACAGAATAAATATTAACCCATGGCGTTATGGTCAATTAAAACATTTTGTGGAATCCTTACCGCAACCAATTAGGACAACTAAAAATGTACTCCCTTTAGAGAAAATCTGTACGGAAACAGATAAAAAGGCTGGTTTTTCTCGTATATACAAAATACTAGTAGAGTTGAGGAGGACAGACACCTTGACTTTTATAGACAGATGGGAGAAGGAGTTAGGACTAAAGCTGACTGAGTCAGAGACAGATAAGATACTGAAACGACTTCTGATCACCTCAGTTAACTATAAACTATTAGAATTAAACTATAAATGTCTTGACCCCGGATAGGATGCATAGAATTGATAGGGAGAAATCCCAGCTTTGTTGGGGGGGATGTAACGAAATAGGGTCGACGGCTCATATGTGGTGGTCATGCCCCAAGATAGGAGTTTTCTGGGAGGAGATTATAAAATACACTAAAGAGATTACAAAACTCAATCTCCCAAAGGACCCCAGGGTCCTTCTATTTCATCTGAGTGAGATGCCCACTAAGGCCTATCTTGGAACACTCCTACCCCATTTTATAGATGCAGCTAAAAGCCTAATTTCTATAAATTGGAAAAGAAAAGAAAGACCAACCATGAGGGAATGGATGAATAAAATAAATGAGATACAGGATTTGGAGTATTTGAGGTTTAGTGAAGGGACAAAAATGGAGGCCTATAGGACAAAGTGGAGAGTATGGGAAAAATTTTAAAAATCTATAAGAGCAGCTGAGATGTGGACAACCTAAGCAATAGAGAGAGCAGTAGATCCCGACACAGGAGAGTAAACGGGAAAATTAATCAGGAAACCAGAAGGAAATCATGGAGAGGGAGGGGTACGGTCTCGGGGGGGGTGGGATGGGGAGGAGGGAGGAGGGACAGGGAGCAAGAAAATAACAATAAAGAGTAGAAACAGATGGAGGGGCTTACCATTCTCTTATTTGATGTGATATGAAGCATCCTAATTAAGTAAACAGAACAAAAGCCATAATGATGTGATAATTAAGGGGAAGTGTTTTTTTTGAATATTTATTTGAAAAAAAAAAAAATTGCAGATATTGCAGTGACCTACCTGGGAGGGAGGCCTAGCAATTCCCTATCCGTATGGATATTATCTAGCTGCTCAAATGCAGCATCTAGGGGGCTGCGAATCCCTGGGCGAACCAAGTGCTAGCAATAAAATAATGCTGGAAGGCAGTCCACACAGACGCTTGGTGGATGCACTTGAGGCCCGCTCACTCCAGAGAAAGTTACCAACAATTAAACTAGTAAATAAGACCTGGCAGACAGTTAAGAAGATCATGGGGTACAGAGGTATTACTGAGTATTCACCCATATGGTCTAATGAATCCCTGGGGGAATTAAGGGCTATAGAAAAGAACCCTGTTTGGGAAAGCCACGGAATCTATAGACTGACGCAGCTGTACACCGACACCAACCTGAAAACCTTTATGGAATTGAGAATGGAAATTGGAGTTCCATATAATACATTCTATAATTATCTGCAGATCAGGCACGCTCTGAGTACCCAATTTAGGTCCTCCCCTATGGAGCGAAGTAAAACACCGCTTCTCAACAAGGTTGTTAAAGAAACAAACACTAAGGGGTTGATTGGAGCTGTGTATACACAGATAGTGGACAAGATTTTGGTCCAAGGCGTATCTCTCGGATCTAGAGTGGGCTGGGAGGCGGACGTGGGGGGAGTTGTCGGACGCCCAGTGGAAAAAAATACTGGAATTTGGGCAGATGGTGTCCGTCTCTCCCTCACAGAAGGCCTCACACCTACTCTTTCTACATAGAGCATACTACACCCCTAGAAGATTATATAGGTTTGGGAGTAGACCAGACGACAGATGCCCTAGGTGCTGCAGGACAGGGGACCTCATACACATGGTTTGGAGATGTCCAAAATTGGCAAGATATTGGACGGAGGTGGTCAGGACAATAAACCGCAGATTCAAGGTTAGCCTGGAGTTAGATCCTAAGGCAGTGGTTCTCAACTCCAGTCCTCAGGACCCACCAACAGGCCAGGTTTGCAAGATAGCTGAAATACATCACAGGTGATATCACTTGCTGCTCAGTGATTTCAGTATTCTAGTCTGCAACTCCCCAAGGTAATACTTAAAATCTGGCCTGTTGGTGGGTCCCGAGGACTGGAGTTGAGAACCACTGTCCTAAGGTATGTGTGCTGGGGCTGGTGGGAGCTAATATGGGTCACACCAGCACAACCGCTGCCATAGTTAGATGTCTATACCAGGCGAGAAAGCTGATAGCACAATCCTGGCTTTCAACAAACCCTCCATCTATGGGGGAATGGCTTAAAACAATGGATTCCTTGGTTTGGACAGAAAGGACAGTATACACTAAAAAAGGGAATTACAGCAAATTCATTGGTATATGGAAGCCCTGGCTGCAGGGGCTGAACACTCGATATCTATTTTGAATCAATTATCTTCGAACTTCTTACGAATGCGGGGGTGAATAATAGCCCAAATTAGATAAGCCAGAGTGCTGGAACAGGCTCCACTGGGGCCCAAACAATTATAGTATGCCGCGAGCCCTAGTGTTTTCGATCCTAACTTATGCGCTGACTATAAGGTAAGGGATGGGAGGGGGGTGGTAAGGGGATTAGAAGATAAAGGGGGGGTGGGAAAAGTAGGGAGGGTAAGGGAAAGGAAAAAAGGGGGTAAAAATAACACACTGCAAAATATTATCACTTAGATACATATCAATGCTTGCAATCACCATAGGGCACAGCAGACACGCGAGGTATTGTGTTTCAACATAGCCTTTGAATTATGTTTTACTGTTTTTTGTTATTCGCAATTTAAACTCAATTTGTCATGTAAAGTATGTAACTTTTTATATTGCTATAAAAAAAAAAGAATAAAAAAAAAACATGCCTCTCAGCAAATAGTTTGGGGTGTCTACTTTCTGAAAAGGGGTCATTTGGGGGGGTTTGAACTGTCCTGGCATTTTATACCCTACATTAGAAGCTCCGCCACACATCTACCCACTATTCTAATGTTCGGCATACATGTAATGTTATTTTTTTCATGCTGCCTGTGGTCTGAACGAAAAAAGAAGCTAACAGATTCTTCCAGTCACATCGATCAATGTGGATGAAGAAATCTTGGCTATAAAAATGAAAAAGTATATGCTGAAGCATAGAAGCTACCACCCGCTGACCACCCCACGTTCCTAATCTGGGCATACAAAAAGAAAACCTAACAGTTCCCTTTATTCACATTTATCAATGTAGATGAAGAAGTCTCAGTCAGAAAAATGTGGAAAAAGTATAAGTTGAAGCATAGGAGCTACCGCCCACTGACCACCCCATGCTCCTAATGCTTGAGCTTAGGAAAAAAAAAAAACTTAACAGATTTCCTCCATTCACATCGATCGATGTGGATGAAAAAATCTATGCCAGAAAAACAGTGAAAAAATAGGATTTTTATAACAGCTTACCTGTAAAATCCTTTTCTTTGAAGTACATCACAGGACACAGAGCCATAGTAATTACTATGTGGGTTATAGGCCACCTTCAGGTGATGGACACTGGCACACCCTAAACAGGAATTTGCCTCCCTATATAACCCCTCCCACTACTGGGAGTAGCTCAGTTTTTGTAGCAAAGCAATACACGTGTATACCAGAAAGAGGGGAGGGACCTCTGTGTCCCGTGATGTACTTCAAAGAAAAGGATTTTACATGTAAGCTTATATAAATCCTATTTTCCTAATTGAGGGGAGGGAGACACAACAAAAGTAGGGCAACGTGAGATCAAAGGACTTATACTGCTGCCTGCAGCACATTGTGCCCAAAGGCGACATCCTCATGTCTTTTTACATCCACCTGATAGAATCTGGTAAATGTATAGACTGAAGACCAAGTTGTGGCCTTGCAGATTTGAGCCATGGAGGCTTGGTGATGCATTGCCCCTGAAGCACTAACAGCCCTGGAGGAGTGCACTTTGATTTTAGAGGGTGGAATCTACCTCTTTAAACCATAAGCTAGAATGATTACTTGTCAAATCCATTTAGAAATAGTAGATTTCGATGCTGCCTGTCTTTTAGGACCTTCAGGCAACACAAACAAAATATCTGTTTTTCGAATCTGAGCAGTCACCTTTAAGTAGACCTTGACTGCTCCCACCACATCAAGAGAATGTAGTGATTTTTCTTCCATAGAACAGGGTTCTGGAAAAAAATGAAGGTAGAACAACATCCAGGTTTAGATAAAAAACCTGACACTACCTTCAGTAGAAAGTCAGGATGAGGACGCAATACTACCTTATCCTTGTGAATAATAATAATATGGCTCTTTACAAGAAAGAGCAGCCATCTCTGATACCCTTCTTGCAGAGGATATGGTTACCAGAAAAACTAGTTTCCTTGTCAAAAGGACCAAGGGAATATGCCGTATTGGCTCAAAAAGGCTGTTTTTGTAATGCCGACAGAACTAAATTCAAGTCCCAAGGGTTCAGGGGTGACCTAACCGGGTGATTAAGCTGCGTTACCCCCTGAAAAAAACTATGAACCAAAGAATGTGAAGCAAACGGTTGTTGAAACAATACTGATAAGGCCGAGACCTGGCCTTTGAAAGTACTCAAGGCCAGCTTTATTTCTAACCCCATCTGCAGAAAGTCAAGGATTCTACCTATGACATAACTCCTGGGGTGCCAACCCCTGGATTCATCCCAGGAGACATATACCTTCCAGACTCTATAATATGTGATTCTGGAGGGCGGCTTCCTTGCATTAACCAAGGTAGATACCACTGAACTTGACAGCCCACGTTACTTCAGAATGTGGGTCTCAATAGCCAAACCGTTAAATTTAGCGTTTGTAAGGTAGGATGGAATACCGGACCTTGCGAGAGAAGGTCTGGACATGGTGGTAGGGTCCATGGAACCCCTACCACCATCCTTATGTTCTCTGTACAACAAGATCTCCTGGGCCACAAGATTTCCCTTCCTGCTTGATCCTGCAAAGAAGTTGTGGATGCAGGCAGAATAGGAGGGAATGCATAAATCAGTGAGAACTGATTCCATGGGAATACCAAGGCATCTGTTCCACATGCTAGCGGATCCTTTGTTCTTGACACAAAGTTGACGATTTCTTTGTTGAACCTGGACGCAAACAGATCTACGTCCGGGATCCCCCATCTTTGACATATTGACAGGAAGATATTGGGGTGAAGGAACCATTCTCCCGGGAACAACTGCTGGCGACTCAAGTAGTTCACCTGCCAATTTGGCATATGTTGTTACCATTTCCCAGGTAACTGTAGGAAGGATTTTCCCCTTTGCAGGTTTTTGGTTATTAACCATAAACTGAGGCTCCGGCGCACCTTTGGAGTCAGACACATTGGGAAATCTAGAGCTTGAACCTTCTTGTTCCAAGCCGATAGGATACTGTTTTGCAGCAGTCTTGAATGAAACTGAGCATAAGAAACGGCCTCAAATGAAGCCACCAGCTTTCCCAACAACCTCATGCAAAGATGAATAGAAGGATTCATCTTGCTTCGACCACCTGAATCAGTTCCTTTATGGAGCTGATCTTTGCCTGGGGCAAGAATACCCTTTTCTGGGTGTATCTATGATCAGACCCCAAGTATTTTAGCCTTCTTCATGGTTTTAAGGAAGATTTCTCTAGGTTGAGAATCCAACCTAGGTATTCCAGGTAGTTGAATGTGGTGACCATACTTTGGTCTAAGCGGGCTACCGACTGGTCTATCAAGAGACAGATCGTCTAGGTAAATTATAATCGTTATACCTTGGGCCCTTAATCTGGCTGGGGGGGGCAGAACCTTTGTAAACACTCAAGGCACATGGAGGTATGCATCCCTGATGTCCATTGACACCAGAAGTTCTCCTCCCTGTAGGATGGAGACAACTGATTGGATTAACTCCATGCGAAAAAAGAGTGTATATTCAGGAACCGGTTTAGATTTTTGAGATCCAGAATGGGTTTGACATCTCCATTCGGTTTTGGCACTGTGAAAAAAGGTTTGAACAAAACCCCAACCCCTACTCTTACATGGGGACCACCATGATCACTTTTTGCCAAAAGATCCAAGGTCCAATGCTTGAAAGAAAGACTTCTTTTTCTCTGTATCCTTAGGAACATATGATCTGAGAAAACGAGGAGACAGGAACTCTTGGAACTCCAGTTTGTACGCTGGAGCTATTGAGGAAGTCCCCCATCTGTCTCGGCACTCCTCCTGCCAGACCCCTGAGAACTGCAGAAGTATTCCCCCTACTCGAGCGATTGGGGACACCTCCTTATAAGGAGGCTTTAGTATTTAGTAGGTTTCCTCCCCCAAGACTTCTTTTATCCCTGGGGTTGACCCTGAGGATTACCTCTTGAACTTGACGGCAGAGGCCGTTGTAACTGCCTGGAGGCTGATGCCCCTGGCACTGGAGAAGGAGCTTGTTAAAATGAAATAGTTTTACTCCTTTTCTTAAATGGCAAAGGGGTACTTTTTCCACTAGAAATTCTTTGCATGTATTACCCAAATCATCACCAAACAGCCGTTTCACCGCAAAAATGAAGACTAGCCAGGAGCTTCTTGCATGGCGCCAGTGGCGGAATTATCAGGGTCACAACAGTCGCAAGTGCGACTGGGCCCTGTAGTTCTCCGCCACTACAGGGGGCCCACCGACCGCCCGCCACATGAGGGGCCCACCTGACTGTCCAGTGTGTGTCGGACTGTCGGGTCCATACCGTGGGGAGGGGGGCTTTTGCCCGCTGAGCCTGAGGGGAGAGACGAGAGATAAGGCAGAGGTAGCGCAGCGCTGAGAGACTGTTTGTGTGGACAGTCACTGAAAAAAAGTCAGCAGACCAATTCAGTGAAAGTGAGGGAGGAGTTCTCCCCTCTGCGACTACGTGGAGTACCTACGGTCTACCCACGTGAGGCAAGGCATTCCTGGAGGAGGCATGGTGAACTTGGTGAAGGATCAATTCTAAGGGGGAATCGATCGATTGGTGGTAAGTCACCATTTTGCACTGCAATTGATCCGATTCCCATCCCCCCACCACCACCACAGATCTCATCCCTATCTATCCCTCCATCACCACTAAAACAGAGGTGATGATGGGGGGGGTTAGGGATTAAATCAGTGTTGGGGGATGGGATCTTTAAGAGACAGAGGTGGTGGTGGCAGAGGATGGCACTGCCACTGCTACCACCCTCTTTCAGTACCACCGCCACCACCCCCCCTCCAGTACCACTGCCACCACCCCCCCTCAAGTACCACCGTTACAACCCCCCCCCAAGTACCACCTTTACAACCCCCCTTAAATACCACCACAGCCACCCCCGTCAAGTACCATTGTAGCAACCTCCCTCGAGTACCCTCACTGCCACCCCCCCTCAAATACCCCCGTTACCACCCCCCTTAAATACCACCGCAGCCACCCCCCTCAAATACCACTGCAGAAAACTCCCTCGAGTACCACCGCTACAACCCCCCTCAAATACCATGGCTGCAACCCCCCTCAAGTACCACCGCTATGACCCCCCCTCAAGTACCACCACTGCGACCCCACCTCAAGTAATAACGCTGCCACCCCCTTCAAGTAATCCCCAATCGTGGGACAGGTGATCTGTCTATCAAAGTTCCCCAGACAAGGGGGAGGGGCTGTATAAGACGGCGTGCGGCGGGGAACACAAAGCTATTGAAATGAAAGTTATGTACCCCAGCACTCTGATCAACCAGGCGGCGGCTCTCCTCTCTTTTCCCCTGCACAGGTAGGCTACATTAGTGACACAGGCTGCGCTGGTGACACAGGTTGCATTGGGGACACAGGCTGTACTGGGGACACAGGTTGCATTGGCAACACAGGCTGCACTGGGGACACAGGTTGCATTGGTGAAACAGGTTGCATTGGTGACACAGGCTGCACTGGTGACACAGGCTGCATTGGTGACACAGGCTGCACTGGTGACACAGGCTGCACCGGGGACACAGGTTACACTGGGGACACAGGCTGCACTGGTGACACAGGTTGCACTGGTGACACAGGCTGCACTGGGGACACAGGTTGCACTGGGGACACAGGCTGCATTGGTAACACAGGCTGCATTGGTGACACAGGCTGCACTGGTGACACAGGCTGCACTGGGGACACAGGTTGCACTGGGGACACAGGCTGCACTGGTGACACAGGTTGCATTGGGAACACAGGCTGCACTGGTTATACAGGCTGCACTGGTGACACAGGCTGCATCGGTGACACAGGTTGCATTGGGAACACAGGTTACATTGGGGACACAGGTTACATTGGGGACACAGGCTGCACTGGGGACACTGGTTGCACTGGGGACACAGGTTACATTGGTGACACGGGCTGCACTGGCATAGTTGCCAATATTGGAAAAAATTTTCGGGACACTTTTTTGGATGTAGGCGGAGTCAGCCTATAATTCGGGGACGGGGCATGCGTAAGTAGGCACGGCATAGAAAAGAAGAAAAGATGAGCACCGCACAAGAAATGGGCGTGGTTTACGTGAAATAATGGGTGTGGCTTACATGGGCGTGGCTAAAATGGGGTGTGGTTAGAGTCTGAGATGAATGAGGGATGCAGAGGGAAAGGGGGAAAGGGGGGTAGAGGGAGAGGGATGGAGGGACAGCAGACCCAGATCCTACACCACAATAGCAATGTGTATTCCAGAGTTTAACCATCAGCAGATAAAGATACTCCAAACACCTGGTGTTGGCGCTTCAATCATCCCGGCACCATGGTTGTTATGGTGTTGTCAGGATGATTGAAGGGCATTATTTCTATTATTACATTGTAATATAAAATGAAATCATTCAACTCACCATAATGCTGAATCAGTGGGACCACTAAGCGTGTCACCTGCCACATCAGGGCACAAGGCACATCAGTGCACAGCATATCAGGGTACAGCACACCAGGCCACATCAGGATACAGGGCACAACACATCAGGGTACAGAGCCCAGCACATCAGCGTATAGGGCACATCAGGGCACAACACATCTGGGTACAGAGCCCAGCACATCAGCGTACAGGGCACAGCACATCAGGTCACAGCACATCAGAGTACAGCACATCAGGGTACAGCACATCAGGTATAGCACATCAGGGCACAGCACATCAGGGCACAGCACATCAGAGCTCAGGTCACAGTACATCGGGGCACATGACATTGAGGCACAGGACATCGGGGCACATCAGGACACCGTCCACAAGGCACATCAGGTCACGGGGCACATCAGGGAAAAAGAGATCGGGGCATAGCACATCAGGGCATATAGCACATCAGGGCATGGGGCACATAGCACATCAGGGCACATCAGGGCATATAGCACATCAGGGCATGGGGCACATAGCACATCAGGGCACATGGCACTTTATGGGGCACATGGCACATCAGGGCACAGGGCACATCAGGGCACATAGCACATCAGGGCACGGGGCACATCAGGGCACATGGCACGTTATGGGGCACATCAGGGCACATAGCACATCGGGGCACATCAGGGCACATTGTGGCACATCAGGGCACATTGCACATTATGGGGCACATCAGGGCACGGGGCACATCAGGGCACATAGCACATCAGGGCACGGGGCACATTAGGGCACATTATGGCACATCAGGGCACATGGCACATTATGGGGCACATGGCACTTCAGGGCACTTTAGGGCATATAGCACATCAGGTCACATAGCACATCAGGGCACATGGCATGTCAGGGCACATGGCACATCAGGGCACGGGGCACGTGGCACGTCAGGGCACGTCAGGGCACATGGCACATTATGGGGCACATCAGGGCACATTATGGGGCACTTCGGGGCACATAGCACATCAGGGCATGGGGCACTTCAGGGCACATAGCACATCAGGGCACATTACGGCACATGGCACATTATGGGGCTCATCGGGGCACATAGCACATAAGGGCACATAGCACATGGCACATTAGGGCACAGTGCACATCAGGGCACATAGCACATCAGGGAACATGGCACATTAGGGCACAGGGCACATTAAGGCATGGGGCACCTCAGGGGGCACATGATCGGGGCACATTATAGGGCACATCAGGGACACATCACCAGCATCTTACTAGCCAGTATGCAGAGTAGCGCAGGAAGCGTGTAGAGTAAGTTCTCTCTCTCATGTCATGCGCGGCTGTTCCCCGGCGGCCCCTCCTCTCTTCTCGTCTATCCCAGATGGCGAGACACTGTCACACACGGGGCAGAGCGGAGGGTTGGCGGTGGCGGCGACTGAACATTTCCTTGTGTTCAGTGGAGAGGGGGGAGGGGTCGCCAATCCCTGTAGCCAATAGGCTTCAGTGTACAATAGAATTTTCTATTTGTACACTGAAGAGAGAAGCCGATTGGCTGCCCCTCTCCCCTGCACTGAACACAAGGGGAAACAACTCATTGACTGACTCGTGGAGGCGACGGTGGCCATTTTTGTGGAGCCATTGCCGTTTTTTGAGAAAAACACTCACGATTTTCTCGGGACAAATCCAAAAATTCGGGAAAACACTCGAGACAAGATTAAATCGGGACGAGGGTCCCAAAATCGGGATTGTCCCGGGAAAATCGGGACTGTTGGCAACTATGCACTGGGGATACAGGCTGCATTGAGGACACAGGTTGCATTGGTGACACAGGCTGCACTGGTGATACAGGCTGCACTGGTGACACAGGTTGCATTGGGGACAAAGGCTGCACTGGTGACACAGGTTGCACTAGGGACACAGGTTGCATTGGTGACACAGGTTGCATTGGTGACACAGGTTGCATTGGTGACACAGGTTGCATTGGTGACACAGGCTGCACCGGGGACACGGGTTACATTGGTGACACAGGCTGCACTGGGGACACAGGTTGCACTGGGTACACAGGTTGCACTGAGGACACAGGTTGCACTGGGGACACAGGCTGCACTGGTGACACAGGCTGCACTGGTGATACAGGCTGCACCGGGGACACAGGCTGCACCGGGGACACAGGCTGCATTGGTGACACAGGTTGTATTGGGGACACAGGCTGCGCTGGGGACACAAGCTGCACTGGGAACACAGGCTATATTTCGGACACAGGCTGCACTGGGGACACAGACTGCACTGGGGACACAGGTTGCACTGGGGACACAGGTTGCATTGGTGATACAGGCTGCACTGGTGATACAGGCTGCACTGGTGACACAGGTTGCACTGGGGACGCAGGCTGCACTGGGGACGCAGGCTGCACTGGGGACACAGGCTGCACTGGGGACACAGGTTGCACTGGGGACACAGGTTGCATTGGTGACACAGGCTGCACTGGTGACACAGGCTGCACTGGTGACACAGGCTGCACTGGGGACACAGGTTGCACTGGGGACACAGGCTGCACTGGGGACACAGGCTGCACTGGGGACACAGGCTGCACTGGTGACACAGACTGCATTGGTGACACAGGCTGCACTGGGGACACAGGTTGCACTGGGGACACAGGCTGCACTGGGGACACAGGTTGCACTGGGGACACAGGTTGCATTGGTGACACAGGCTGCACTGGGGACACAGGTTGCACTGGGGACACAGGTTGCATTGGTGACACAGGCTGCACTGGTGATAAAGGCTGCACTGGGGGGGGCCTTCATGATTTCTTGCACCGGGGCCCTGAGGTTTCTAGTTACGCCTCTGCATGGCGCTTAGCGAAAGGTGCGAGGCCTGAAGGATAGAATCTTTCATAGCGACTATTGCAAAAATAAAGCTGCTAGTAGCTTGCCAGATCCTGGGCCTGCTGAACAGGATAACCTTGAGCACCTGTTTAAACTGGTCTCTCAAGGATTGACCAATTACTGTCAGTGCAGGCTGAAACACTCAACCTGCCAGAGAAAAATGTGTTTTTTTTAATAGGAATTCCAACTTTTTTATTCGTTGGATCCCTAATGCCGCGTACACACGGTTGGAATTTCCGACAACAAATGTTGGATGGAAGCTTGTTGTCGGAAATTCGGACCGTGTGTAGGCTCCATCGAACATTTTCCGTCAGAATTTCTGAATCTCAAATTTTCCTTCAACAAATTCAGTCAACAAACTCCGATCGTGTGTACACAATTCCGATGCACAAAATTCCATGCATGCTCGGAATTAGGCAGAAGAGCCGCACTGGCTATTGAACTTAAGTTTTCTTGGCTCGTCGTACATGTTGTATGTCACCGCGTACTATTTGTGTGACTGTGTGTATGCGAGACAAGTTTGAGCCAACATCCATCGGAAAAAAAACATGTATTTTGTTGTCGGAATGTGCGATCGTGTATAAGCATTTGAGCATTGTCTGCCGGACAAGGCAAACTTTAGCGAATCCAAACACTCAGTTAAGGGTACATAAATGTGGCGTGGACCATTCAGTAAGAAATTGCACCATCAACCTTACAGATTGTGAAGCTGATCCCCCCACATTTGACCCCTCAGAAGAGGAGTCATCAGCCTCACCAAGGTCCCCTGAGGGAATTTATCTTCTTCCGCCCCCAGTTCCTCAGTTTGAGGGTCCTGGGTAATGGAAGGGAACCTGTCGCATTTTGTCACGCACTGGGATGCGATTAAAGCTGCTAACCTCTTTTCCAATCCTATCATTGCTGAGGAAAAATACCTCTTTAGTAATAAAGACTGGGGCTGTAGTGTTGAAAACAGTTGCAAACATTTCATGGCCCGATGCTCACTCTGATCAGCCACCCCCTCTCAGGGGAGGATGCCATTGTAGAGATGAGAAGGCTTTCCAGAGCTTGAGGGAGACCCTTTTAGCCCTTTTTTGGGGGTGTTTCAACCTCCTCTTCTGACCATAGCCCGATGCACAAATGCAGAGGTACTACCAGAAGAAATCGCATCCACTGCTTGATTAATAGTCCAGCCACTGCCGCTGCTATTAACGCTCAGCCTGATTCTATTAGTAAATGTGCCAAGGGAATGCCTGTGTCATCAACTTCTTACATACCCCTTTTTGCTCTTGTGTCCCTCCGACATCTGCAGGTAGCAAAAATGGAGCTTTTAAACATACACCCGCGCTGGACGTTGCTGCGCGCTAATGCCACGCTAAGCCCCGCCCCTTCTGTCACATCGCGCCCCCTCTCTTTTCAAAAGAGGGTTTTCCTGCGTGAGCACGGGCCTCCGATCCGATGGGATTAGCGTGTGGGGAGGGGATGGCTAGGAGGAGACCTGAGACAAGTCGCTATGCAGGGGCGGTGAAAGAAACGGAGCGGCGTCGCCGATCGTTTTGGCTTCCCCCTATCCAGGGAGAGGGAGAGAGCTTTGTCCAGGTGGGGGGTGATTAGTGGAAGAAAATCCCCCCCAATCTTACCGGAGGTCTGATCTGCTCGCTGGAGGGAAGCCTGCTGTTTCTGCTGCACAGCATGATCTTTGAGGAAAGCATGATAGGGTATGTGCTCTATACAGCCCCCAGTGGTGACTCTTAGGCATGACAACATTTACTTTTTTTAAAGGAGACATTTCATAAGAACATTTAAAAATTCCTTCGAAACCTCCACTTATCTTTCCCGCCGCAGGGTTTTCTGTGATAAAACCAACAGACCCAATCTTCACCCCTCACGGTGGGCTCTTTTATCAAGCGTTCAGGAACTGGGGACCCTCGGGGAACCCACACTCCTGGACCTGTAAAGCACTCCACCAGTAAGTAAAAGACACTTTGAATGGATTCCGCTGCATAGCTAGCCCCAGCAAGGATTGCTCCAGTGGAGCTCAGCACAGCACATTTTTACTTGTGACCAACACCTTAGACACTGGCGAAAAAACTGAAGTACTCCCAGTAGTGGGGGGGGGGGTTATATAGGGAGGCAACTTCCTGTTTAGGGTGTGCCAGTGTCCATTACCTGAAGGTGGCCTATAACCCACATAGTAATTACTAGGTGTCCCGTGATGTACGATTAAGAACAAATATGCTGTAGCATAGGACCGACCAGCCCACTGACCACCCCAGGCCCCTCATGCTTGGGCATATAGGTATTTTTTAACTGCGGATGAGAAATCTCCTCCTGCAGCGCTGCAGGCACTGATGTTTGTATTCTGACAGCAACACCCTGTTGCTGCCAGAATAACAAGATCAGTGCTGCAGCGGATTGGCATTTCTGCAAACTAAACAACAATGGTTAACAATATCACACAGTAACTCAATAAAACAGCGGATTGGTGTTCCGGTAATCCATACAACAGCAGTTAAAGAGGAAGTAAACCCTGATGGGTTTTACTTCCTCTTTGTTCCCTACAAAGTAAAAGCATAATGGGCTAGTATGCATCACATACTAGCCCATTATGTGCCACTTACCTGCAAGCCTGCGATGTCCCAGAGGTCCCTGCTGGTGGGCGCTTCCATCTTCACCCCTCTTCCTTCCTTCCTTCCTTCCAGGGCCATGGACTCCAGCTCTGTTACAGGCCAGAGTTGCGGAAGCCGACGGTCACGGCAAGTGTGTAAGGGTTTACAACCACTTTAACAATAACACACAATAACAATATAACATTAAACTCAATAAAAAACAACAACTTTTTTTACTAAAATCTGTGCCATAAAAAATTAAAAAAAAATATGTGCTGAACCATAGGAACTGACCACCCCAGACCCCTCATGCTTGGGCATGTACTTTCTTTTTTTAACTGCAGATGAGAAATCTTCTCCTGCAGCGCTGCAGGCACTGACTTATATATTCTAAGTGCAACACCCTGCTGCTGTCAGAATAAGCAGATCAGTGCTGCAACTGATTGGCAATTCTGCAAACTAAACAACAGTGATTAACAATATCACACAGTAACTCAATAAAACAACATTTTTTTTACTCTACTTTTTTTTTTAACTTTTTTGTAACTGTAACTGAAAACTTTACAGTCTTTGATTCTAGGGTCTCTCAAATTGCGATAGACAGTTTCTTGACAATCTAACATCTTTCAAGACCCTGGTGTGTGAATTTTGTGCACTAGACTGTGCCATGCTTTACCTTATACTAATATACCACCGGTGTGTGGTAACAACCGAAGCAGTCCTTGATGCAGAAACCAGGTTGGCCAGGACAGGAAGGACAGAAAAAAATGGGTGATTCGCCTTATTCCATGTTTGCTACAGACATATGTTCTTTGGGGTGACCTTTGGGTTGTGGTACTAGAGAGGACATCAGGAAAATGCCTCTCATGCAGATGACTCACTGCATCTGGATTTGGGCCTCAGCACTTTCTGGATATAAAAGGTTTGTGATGATCGCTTCCTCAAATTTTAGGAAGGATCTACTTCTCCCTGTTGCTTTGTAAATTACAAAAGCATTATATATAGCCAATTTAAATAAATAACTTGACACCATTTTGTACCAGTGTCGAACTCTGCAGAAAGGTAAATATGACCTCAACATTTGGTCTTTGAAGTCTACGCTGCCCATAAATAGATTATAATTGTGGACACAGAGATGCCATGCTCATTTGGATCATCATGTCTGCGTGAATGAAAGACAGAATGAAAACATCCCATTTGTCGTTCCACTTCACTGCTAGCAATTCATTCCTCAAGCAGGCTTTCTCCCCCTTTCTAACTCAGGTATTGTTGGAAGGCGCAACATGGTTAATATCAGACAATTAATGAATTTCTACTCTCTGGTTATTGTAGATTGTAGATCATTGGACAGAGGACTACACGGGCGGCAAAGGGTGTCTGTGTGGGTTGTGTCTGAGTGTGCTTTAAAATGCAAAGGCCGGAGATGAAAGCTCTCTTCTCTCTCTTGCATTGAGCTCCAGCTAAGATATAGAACCCGGAGGATTGACTTACCTAACGTATCATCTATGCTCTTTTATTTTATGTGCTCTGAATTTGTCACATGCCTGGTAGTGAGCCTGACGTAAAGAGTTAGGCCTCTCGTACAACTGTGGCTCAAGCCGAGGTTAGGGCAGGAAGCAGACAAACGAAGATCGGGAACAAGCTGATCAGGATCAGAGGTCATACACAGGAATCAGGAACAAGCACACAGAAGCTGTAGACCAAACAGCAATGAGCCAATACTGCAGCCGTTTAACCACTTGCCGACCCTCTCACACAGATATACTGCGGCAGAATGGCACAGACAGACAGAGTAACGTATGGGTACATTACTTGCCTCTCGCGGGCGGGGGCGCATCACGCCCCCCCTAGTGCCTGAGGTGGTCAGTATCGCTGCAGGAGCGATCCGTGCTGAGGGGGAGGCCATTGATTCATGGCCACCCCCTCGCAATCGCTCCTGGCGAATGGAATGCTTCCTCTGCTTCTGTAATGTAAGCAGAAGCAGAGGAAGTGATGTTATCGCTCCTCGTGAAGCCTTTTCGTTCCGGATTCCAAGGAGAGAAGACCTCAAGTGAGTTTGCACCAACACTACACATACAGTAGAACACGCAGGCACACTAATCACCCCCCCTGTCACAGTGACACCAAAAGTAGGTTTTTTTTTTACTGATTACTGCATTGGTGTCATTTGTGACTGTTATAAGTGTTAGGGCAGTTAGTGGTAGGCCCCTTTAGGTCTAGGGTACCCCCCTAACCCCCCTAATAAAGTTTTAACCACTTGATCACCCCCTGTCGCCAATGTCACTAAGCAATCTTTTTTCTGATTCTGATTAGTGTCACAGGTGTTTTTATAGCATCAGGTACCCCCATATACTACCTAATAAAGGTTTTAACCCCCTGATTGCCCCCTAGTTAACCCTTTCACCAGTGATCACCGTATAACTGTTACGGGTGATGCTGGTTAGTTAGTTCATAATAGTGTCAGGGCACCCACCGTTTATTACCTAATAAAGGTTTAACCCCCTGATCAGACGACAGGTGATATCAGTTAGGTTTTAGGGACAGATAGGGAATGCATCGCCCCAGGCAGCGTCAGGTTAGTGCCAGTACCGCTAACACCCACGCACACAGCATACACCTCCCTTAGTGGTATAGCATCTGAACGGATCAATATCTGATCTGATCAGATCTATACTAACGTCCCCAGCAGTTTAGGGTTCCCAAAAATGCAGTGTTAGCGGGATCAGCCCAGATACCTGCTAGCACCTGCGTTTTGCCCCTCCGCTCAGCCCAGCCCACCACACCCAAGTGCAGTATCGATCGATCACTGTCACTTACAAAACACAACACACATAACTGCAGCATTTGCAGAGTTAGGCCTGATCCCTGGGATCGCTAACAGTTTTTTTGGTAGCGTTTGAATTAGTCGCTAACAATCAGGAGCTTTTTTACCTGTGAGTCTCACTAGTGTACCACTAAATTTAAATTTAAACTAAATTTAGAGCCCAAAATGGCAAATCGAAGGTACACTAGTAAAGAGGCCTACATGTTTCTGAGCATGACAGATAGTGAAGAGGAAATCACTCATCTGTCAGATTCAGGCTCAGAATACGATCCTGTAGACGACAGCGGCTCCATGACAGATAGCTCTGACGATGGAGTTGTGGTCCCTGCCAAGGTCAGGCATACCAGACCCCCAATCTTCTTCTGCTGTTGAGGTGCAAGAACCGCAGGGCTCTCGTATGGAGCAGAGAGGTACTAGCATCGCTACTCCTGGTGAACTGAAGCACCAGCTGCCTAGTACACCCTGGTCATAGTCAAACCAGCACTGCAGTAACATGTGGTGACGTGGCGAGTCCCATAAGTGCAGTTCAAGCTGGTGAGGTGGCAAGCACAAGTAATGTTCCACTGCCACCAAGAAGACAAAGACAGGCCCGTCGAGCCCATAGTGCCCTTCCTGCTGCATTCGCCAATCCTAATTGGGAACCCGCCACTTCTGCAGCACCCGTACTTCCCCCATTCACTGGCCAACCCGGCATTCAGGTGGAAACAGTTGATTTTACGTCACTTGATTTTTATTAGCTGTTTTTCACCGAAGATCTCTACAGATCTATTGTGGACCAAAGAAATTTGTATACTTGTCAATACATCACCACTAATCCTCAGTCCTCCCTTGCCAAAGATTGGAAACCAATTACGGTTTCTGAATTTAAGATCTTTCTGGGCCTATCCCTCGACATAGGCATAGTAAGAAAGAGTACGTTGCAGTCATATTGGTCCACTGACCCAATTTACCATATGCCCGTGTTCTCTGCCTCCATGACCAGGGCACGATACAAGCAAATCTTGCGGTTCATGCATTTCAACAACAATTAACTCTGTCGTCCTCGTGGAGACCCTGGATACGATTGGCTCTACAAAATTCGGCCCCTCGTAAACCACTTCAACCAACATTTTGCAGACTTGTTTACTCACCATCAAGTTGTCTGCGTTGATGAGTCCCTGATTAAGTTTTCTGGCCCCTTGTCTTTCAAACAGTATCTTCCCAGCAAGCGTGCCAGATAGGGGGTCAAGATGTATAAGCTCTGTGACAGGGCCACAGGCTATACATGTAGTTTTAAAAATTAATGAGGGAAAAGATAGCCACGTAAAGCCGCCAAACTGCCCAGATTACATAGGGAACACTGGCAAGATTGTGTGGGACTTGGTGTCACCCTTATTCGGAAAGGGGTACCACGTGTACATGGACAATTATTACACGAGCGTGCCACTTTTTAGTCACTTGTTTTATCATCAGATTGGAGCATGTGGCACCGTGCGACCTAATCGACAGGGCTTTCCCCAGCGGCTCTTAGGCTGGGGGGGAGAGCCTGCTTCAAGTGTAATAATTTGCTCGCTGTGAAGTGGAGGGATAATAAGAATGTTTTCGTTCTTACCTCCCTTCATGCAGACAGGACAGTCCAAATTACTACGGCGACTGGTGTTGTGGAAAAACCCCTCTGTGTCCACGAATATAACCAAAATATGGGAGGGGTGGACCTCAACGACCAGTTGTTGGTGCCGTACCTAGTTGCCCGTAAGGCCAGACTCTGGTACAAAAAAGTGTCTGTTTATTTATTTCAGTTGGCTTTGCTGAACGCTCATGTGCTATACAGAGCTCCAGGACGGACTGGATCCTTCCTTAAATTCCAGGAAGAGATCATCAGAGATGTTCTGTTTCCAGACGGTGCTCCACCTCACCTTCCCAATCCAAATGTAGTAAGCCGGCTGCATGAGAGGCATTTTCCTTATGTCCTCCCGAGTACCCCTACCCAACGAGCCCCCCAAAGAAAATGTAGTGTCTGCAGCAAGCGCGGATATAGGTGTGACACCCATTATTATTGTCCCTCCTGTCCTGACAATCCTGGTCTTTGCATTGGTGAATGTTTTGAACGCTACCATACACTAGTTGAGTATTAGCGTAGGGTACAGCACTGCACAGACTAGGCACACTTTCACAGGGTCTCCCAAGATGCCATCGCATTTTGAGAGACCCGAACCTGGAACCGTTGGTTACAACAGTTACAGTTACAAAAAAAAAAGTGTAACAAAAAAAAAAGAAATAAAAAAAATAAAAAAACACAAAAAGATATATAAAATAAAAAAACAAAAATAGTTGTTGTTTTATTGTTCTCTCTCTCTATTGTTCTGCTCTTTTTTACTGTATTCTATTCTGCAATGTTTTATTGTTATTATGTTTTACCATGCTTGCTTTTCAGGTATGTAATTTTTTTATACTTTACTGTTTACTCTGTTTTATTGTTAATCATTTTTTTTTGTTTTTAGGTCCGCCGTTCAGCTGCAGCACGGATTTATTTATCTTGACAGCAACAGCGTTTGCTCCCACGATACATAAAGCCGTGACTCCAGCGCTGTAGGAGGTGATTTCACCACCACAGTTAAAAAAAAGAGCATATACGCCAAAGCATGGGGGCAGCAGGGGTGGAGGAGCGATTTGCTTCTAACTTTTGCGGGCGAATGCCCCCATGCTTTGGCATAAATCTATATTTTAAGCACAGATTGCATTAAAAAATGTTTTATTTTTTACTAGGTTTTTTTTGTATTTGCTTTGCAGGTATGGTAAGTCTTACTGTTATACTGTAATGTTACTTTGTTTTATTGTTAACCATCATTTTCTTAGCAGGTACACCATTCAGTTGCAGCGCGGATTTATTTATCTTGAAAGCAACAGCGTTTGCTCCCACGATACATAAGGCCGTGACTCCAGCGCTGTCGGAGGTGATTTCACCACCACAGTTAAAAACAAAATGGTGCATGTATGCCCATCATTAGAAGTGGGTGGATGAAGGGAGGTATTCTAATGGTGGGCATACCTACAGATCAATCACGATTACAATATATGCCCAACAAGTACTGGCACGTTGCTGGACTTTGAGTGGTTATACCAGAATGATGCCTGCGGGTTTAGGTATCATCTTGGTATCATTCTTTTCAGCCAGTGGTCGGCTTTCATGTAAAAGCAATCCTAGGGCTAATTAGCCTCTAGACTGCTTTTACAAGCAGTGGAAGGGAATGACCCCCCTCCCACCATCTTCCATGGTTTTCTCTGGCTCCGATCAGAATGGCTCCAATCATCTCTATGGCCTAAGAAACTGGAAGCCACAAGCATTTCATGACTTAGGTTTCGCCGGATATAAACAGCACCATTGGGAAATTGGCAAAGCATTTTATCACACCGATCTTGGTGTGGTCAGATGCTTTGAGGGCAGAGGAGATCTAGGGTCTATTTGACCCCAATTTTTTCAAAAAAGAGTACCTGTCACTACCTATTGCTATCATAGGGGATATTTACTTTCCCTGAGATAACAATACAAATGATAAAAAAAATGAAAAGGATAGTTTAAAATATAATAAAAAAGCAAAATAAATAATAAAAAAATTTAAAAAAGCACCCCTGTCCCCCCCCCCGTACTCAACATGCCTCCCAGCAGATATCTTGGGGTGTCTACTTTCCAAAATGGGGTCATTTGGGGGGGGGGTTGTGCTAACTGGGCATTTTATGACCTCCGAAACTGTGATAGGCAGTGAGGAGTGAAATAAAAAATGTACGCCTAGAAAGCCTGATGGCGGTGATTGGTTTTTGGGGTCCTGTACGTGGTTAGACTGTCAAAAAGTTCCATACATGTGGTATCCCTGTACTCAGGAGAAGCAGCAGAGTGTATTTTGGGGTGTAAGTCCACATATAACCATGCCATGTTTGAACAATATATCATTTAGTGACAACTTTGTGCAAAAAAAATGTAATTTTCCCGCAACTTGTGGAAAAATATATAATATTCCATGGACTCAACATGCCTCTCATCAAATAGCTTGGATTGTCTACTTTCCAAAATGGGGTCATTTGGGGGGGTTTTGTGCTATCTTTGCATTTTATGGCCTTCGAAACTGTGATAGGTAGTGAAGAGTGAAATCAAAAATTTACACCCTTAGAAATCCTGAAGTTCGTGATTGGTTTTCGAGGTCCTGTACGTGGCTAGGATCCAAAAAAGTCTCACACATGAGGTATCCCCGTACTCAGGAGATGCAGCAGAATGTATTTTGGGGTGTAATTCCACATTTAACCATGCCATGTGTGAGCAATATATCATTTAGTGACAACTTTGTGTAATTTTTTTGGTCATTTTTCAATCACTTGTGACAAAAAAATTAAATATTCAACGGGCTCAACATGCCTCTCAGCAATGTCCAATGGGTTGTATTGCCCTGATATTTTAGCACATCAAGAAATGACATAGGCAGTCAAACTAAAAGCTGCGTAAATTCCAGAAAATGTACCCTAGTTTGTAGAGGCTATAACTTTTGCGCAAACCAATAAATATATGCTTATTGACATTTTTTTTACCAAAGACATGTGGCTGAATTTATTTTGGCCTAAATGTTTGACAAAAATTGAGTTTATTAAATTTTTTAATAACAAAAAGTAGAAAATATCATTTTTTTTTCAAAATTTTTCGGTATTTTTCCGTTTATATCGCAAAAAATAAAAATTGCAGAGGCTACCAAATACCATCAAAAGAAAGCTCTATTTGTGGGGAAAAAAAGAACGCAAATTTCGTTTGGGTACAACATTGCATGACCGCGCAATTGCCAGTTAAAGCAGCGCCATGCCAAATTTTAAAAAGTGCTCCGGTCATTGAGCAGCCAAATCCTCTGGGCCTGAAGTGGTTAAGAGGATTTTGGAACATGTTTTTCTACTTGTTGCGGAAGGTCACGGGAGTGGCAATCCTCAAATCTCCTCTAATCGCACTTTTAAATGAAAGGGTCAACAAGATCCCTAAAAGTACTCAAAAACTGATTTATTTCATGCCTGTGGGAGCCAAGCTCTCAATTGCCCGAGCTTGGAAACAGCCATCTGTGCCCTTTTCAGCACAGAAGCGGAACATTTTTTGGATAATGACTCAAGAAAAAGCAGTTAGTATTCTCCAGGATACAGTATGAAAATTTGACTTGATCTGGAAACCCTTAGCAAATCATTTTCGTAATCCTATTTAGTCAACTGTCACTCCATTTATGCTTAGGTCTCCTTGGCGTCTAACCGCTCTCTCCCCTCGCCTTTCCTCTTCTCTCGATTCGTTCTTATCTAACTTCTAACTTGCTCTTTTTATCTTGGTCATTTCTTCTGTTTTTTTCTTCTTATCCCCTCTTTTTTCTTTTAGGGGGGTTTTGGTGTGGAACCACCAAGTTTATGGGATGTTATTTACCATGTCTATACAAGCTGTTCCAGAGGAATAGAGGGTACTCCAAAAGCCTGGCCTATTCTATAACTCTAGGGCATTTACAACACTTTCTAGGAGTTCAGAATAGTATATATATATATATATATATATATATATATATATATATATATATATATATATATATATATATATATATATATATACAACCATGCCTGTCTATGTCCAGGGCTGTTGCAAGTAGTCACCTCTCAAAAGGAGTCCACATAGTTTTAGCCTTTCAGCTTTCTGGTTTACTCTCGTCCTTGGAAGTGTCATTTGTTTGTCATATTTTGATTGGTTACTGCTTCCCATTTTCTCTCTAGATACCATTATGCGTTGCATTCAACTGTATTTCACAGTTGGCTTCTTTTATAAGCATCACTGTGTATTCATTGTTTCTCATGTAAAACCTTAATAAAAATATTGAAAGATAAAATTTAGAGTTAGTACTGCAGATAATACTGGGGTAGCGTGAAGTGGCTCTCTAGCTTATGCATGTATTTGCAAATGTGTGCAAACTAAACCCCTGTTTTAAAACGCATACTGTCAGACAAGATAATTCTGTTGGTTGCAGGCTGGTCAGTGGCAGAAAGAGCATTGGGGAAACAGGAGGACATGGTAGGGGTAACAAAACACAGTACAGCGAAATAATCCACCCGGTAGTACTATATGACCACACATATAGTCCACGTAAGGTACAGGCCAGAGTCTAGCGTAGTAGGGGGGTAAGTTCAGCACACTGGACACAGATTAGGGCAGACTAGCATAAGCCCAGCATGCAGAGCAGGGATCCAGGCAGAACAGGGTAAGTCCAGCACGCAGGGCACGGATCCAGGGAGAACAGGGTAAATTCAGCATGCAGGGCAGGAATCCGGGCAGAATAGAGTAAGTCCAGCCTGCAGGGCAGGGATCCAGTCAGAACAGGGCAAGTTCAGCACACAGGGCAAGGGTTCGGGCAAAACGGGGTAAGTCCAGCATCAGGACCGGGATCCAGGTAGAACAGGGGTAGTCCAGCACACAGGTAAAGATCCGGGTAGGTAAGGGTTAGACCAGCACACAGGGCAGGAGTCTGGGCAGAACAGGGTAAATTCAGCATGCAGGGCAGGAATCCAGGCAGAACAGGGTAAGTTCACCTGGCAGGGCAGGGATAGCCAAGCACACAGAGCAGGGGTCCAGGTAGAACAGGGTAAGTCCAGCACGCAGGGCAGGGATCCAGGTACAACTGGGCAATTGCAACACGCAGGGCAGGGGTCCAGGCAAACAAGAGTTAAGTCCAGCACACAGGTCAAGATCCGGGCAAGTAAGGGTTAGGCCAGCATGCAGGGCAAAGGTCCAGGCAGAACAGGGTAGGACTAGCATGCAGGGCAGGGGTCCAGGCAAACAAGGATTAGTATGTCCAGCACACAGGTCAGGGGCCTGGGCAGAACAGGGTAAATCCAGCACACAGGGCAGGGGTCCAGGCAAACAAGAGTCCAGCACACAGGTAAAGAATCGGGCAGGTAAGGGTTAAGTCAGCACGCAGGTCAAAGCAGGAGTTTCTTCCTCAGCACAGG
This sequence comes from Lithobates clamitans, assembly GCA_037952925.1. Classification (NCBI taxonomy): domain Eukaryota; kingdom Metazoa; phylum Chordata; class Amphibia; order Anura; family Ranidae; genus Lithobates; species Lithobates clamitans. The sequence continues at coordinate 600,875 of JBBGZY010000465.1, forward strand.
CATAGCAAGGGTTCTGGGCTCCAGGACGGTGGCTGTGAGGTCTGGCCGCAGCTCAGGACCACACACAGCGCATTAGTGCAATGAGGGGGACAGCGAGCAAGGAGGCAACCACAGCATGGGCACCGGTCTGGCATTTTATTTCAGAGTTGGGCACATTTACGGTGCCCAGGTAACTCGAGCTTCCTTGTCAGGTTACCCTGGGAACAGGCCCCACCCCCTCTGCGCCAGCCCTGCACAGGGAGCACGGCCTTTGGCTCTAGTGGGCAAGGAGTGCAGGAACAGAAGAGAGAACATCACACAGTGAGTAAAAGCAGCACATATCCACACACACGTTAGTTAGGTACATTTAACCCCTTGATCGCCCTCAGTTAACCCTTTGATTCCCAGAAAGCGTCATTAGTACAGTGTCAGTGTACAGTATTTTTCACTGATCACTGTATTAGTGTCACTTGCGACATCAGATAGCCCACAGGGTTAGATTGGCCACACACTATTGCACTTATGCTATGGGTCGCTGATCACCGCCATTACTAGTATAGTGTCTGTGAGGATCAATATATTAATCACGAACAGAACTATACTAGTATCCCCTTTAGTATAGTGTCTCCAAAAACACAGCGTTAGCAGGATCAGCCTCGATACCTGCCAGCACTTGTGTCCTGCTCATCAGCTAGCCCTGCTGGCTAATTAAACTGCCTGGATCAGATCTCCTGTGCCTTTGCCTGGTCAACATATCCAGATACTCTCTACTGTGTTTTCCTGTTAAAGACTTTGCTTGGCTGACTTCCCTTCTGGTTCCTGATCCTGTTTGCTGCCTCTGACTATGCTGATTTCTGGATTAAAGGCTTTGCCTAGCTGACTTCCCTTCTGGTTCCTGATCCTGTTTGCTGCCTCTACTATGCTGATCTTTGGATTCCTGTTTTACTGGTTTGTTCTGACTACCCGCCTGGTTACTGAACTCTGGCTATGTTTTGACTACGTTTGCCAACTTTCACCAAATCACGTGTTTTTTCAGCTCTTTACCACCACCCTTTGGTCAACTTCTGCACTGTCTGATATTGTGTCAATCTCGCCGCTTTTATCGGCAAGATTAACACCTTGCGAGCCGGGTTCACACTGGTGCGGGGATCCGACTTGGATCCCCGCCAATGCCAGGCACTGTGTTTGGTATGAATCATGAGGGGGAACTCCACGCCAAATGTTAAATAAAAAACCGGCATGGGTTCCCTTCCAGGGGCATACCAGGCCCTTTGGTCTGGTATGGATCTTAAGGGGAACCCCCTACGCCGAAAAAACAGCGTGGGGGTCCCCCCAAAATCCATACCAGACCCTTATCCAAGCACGGAGCCCGGCCGGTCAGGAAAGGGGGTGGAGACGAGGGAGCTCCCCCCTCCTGAACCATACCAGGCCGCATTCCTTCAACATGGGGGTGGGTGCTTTGGGGGAGGGGGGCGCCCTGCGGGCCCTCCAGCCCAAAGCACCTTGTCCCCATGTCCCCGTTGATGAGGACAAGGTCCTCTTCCCGACAACCCTGGCAGGGGGCGTATCGGAAAAAAGGGGCCCCCAGATCCCAGCCCCCCACCCTATGTGAATGAGTATGGGTGACCCCGCCCCCTTATGACATCACAGTCCGGGCATGCTGGGACTGTGACGGCATAACGGCATAACGGGGCGGGTTGACCGGATGACATCACCCGGTAACCACGCCTCATGTCTATATAAGTCATTGCGAGGCGCTCACACAGCATTACAGCGGGAGAGAGCATCGTGTCAACATCGCAGAAGACCGGGCCACCGCTAGCAAAAGAGCGGCAAAAGAGCAGAAGATAGTGGAGGAGCCCGGCAGAAGAACCGGAGAGCGGGAGAAGAACCAGACACCAGGAGAAGAGGCCGGAGAGAGCGGAGAAGAATCGGACACCGGAAGAAGAGGCCGGAGAGACCCCCGAAGTCAGAAGAGACCCCCGAAGATCGGAAGAAGACCCCCGGGGCTGCCTAATAAATTACTTTAAAAACTAGTGTGTTTTTTATTGACACTTTTTTCTCTAGGTATCTGGGTAGGGGTACGATGTACCCCAAACTCATTCACATAGGGTGGGGGGCCGGGATCTGGGGGCCCCCTAATTAAAGGGGGCTCCCGGATTCCAATAAGCCCCCCACCCGCAGACCGCAAAACCAACGGCCAGGGTTGTCGGGAAGAGGCCCATGTCCTCATCAACATGGGGACAAGGTGCTTTGGGCTTGGGGGGGCCGCAGGGCACCCCCCCTCCCCCAAAGGGCCCACCCCCCATGTTGAGGGCATGCAGCCTGGTACGGTTCAGGAGGGGGGGCGCTCGTTCGTCCCCACCCCCTTTCCTGACCAGCCGGCTGCGTGCTCGCATAAGGGTCTGGTATGGATTTTGGGGGGGGACCCCCACGCCGTTTTTTTTGGTGTAGGAGGTTCCCCTCAAAATCCATACCAGACATAAGGGCCTGGTATGCTCCCAGAGGGGAATTCCCTCTCGCGCTCGCTGTAATAGGAAAATGTGTTTTTCCTACTGCAGCCAGTGCAAGATGTACAGTACCCTGTCGCCGAGAACCAGCGCGATGGGATTGCGCTGGAAACATTCTCGCGGCTGCGTACTGTAGTTTGTACAAAAGTCCGATGGCTTTGTGTACACACGATCGGACTTTGCTCCATCTGACTTTTGTTGCCGGAAAGTTTCTGCGCTTGCACAGCCAACAAAAGTCCGACGAAAACACAAAAAGTTTGTCCTATGGAGCGTACACACGGTCGGACGTTGCTCCAAAACAGCTAATTTGCATGTTTTTTGTCAAAAAGTCTGATCGTGTGTACGGGCCTTAAGAAGTACCTTTTTTATCTTTATTTATGGACGAAATGTGAGATATAACCTAGATATCATACAATCATTCCATAAATTCATACAACATGCACTGCATATATAGTTTGAGAAAAATATGCTTATAAAATAGTTTACCATTTGCCAATAAAAAAAAAATATGTCCCAGGATTTTATTGTAAAAATCTAGTCACTTTACTCTAGGCACCTGTAAATTTAGTGCCCAAAATGTCCCAAAAACGGTACACTAGTGAAGAGGCAAGGTCCAAGTACTAGTGCTGCATTACCTTTTGGAGGACTGGCAGGCACCAGCGGCCTATTACATCCTGGTATTTTACACACCAGCACTGCAGTATCTCATGGTGACATGGGGAGTCCCAAAAGTGAAGTCCAAGCTGGTGAGGTGGCTAGCACTACAGCCACCAAAAAATCATGCATAGGCCCATGGTGTCCTTCCAGAGGTGCTTGAAAATCCTGATGGGCAGCTCCTAGATTCAACACCACCCATTATTCCCTCATTCACTGCCCAACCCAGAATTCAGGTAGAAACAGAAATTTAACAACTCCCCTTGATTTTCTTTAGCTATTTTTAACAGAAGATCTGTATCAATTGATTGTGGACCAAAGTAATCTATACGCTGACCAGCACATTGCCACACACCCAAATTCAACTCTTGCCAGACAAATTACATGGAAACTTATCATGGTTTCCGACCTTAAAACTTTTTGGAGCCTAACCCTTGAAGTGTTTGTAAAGTCACATTGTATCCCCTCTAGATTATGCAGGCATTAACTATAGTGTGTGTGTGTTTTTTTTAAATGAAAAGGTAAATACCTTTTCTCACACCGCAGCTGTGCCGTCACATGACCCCCCTCTGTTCTTCTTCCCCAATCTATGGAGAGCAGCTGGAGGGACTGGGATTCCCCTGTGATGTCAGGCACCCAGCAGAGGGAAGTTACATGACCGCGGCAGCGTGGGAAAAGTAATTTAGCCTCTTCATTTAAAAAAAACACACACTATAGTTAATGCCTGCATGATCCAGAGGAGATACAAGTGGGGGACAGAGCCACATTCATGCTGACAAACAGGGAGGGAGGGGGAGAGGGGAGAGACTCACAGCAGAGAGTGGGATGACAGAGGCACATAAACTGACCACAGTATCATGGCTCAACAGCCATGATTACTGTGGTCAGCACAGACAGGGGGACACAGGAAGAGGCAGGATCAACCAGGTATATTACAACATACAAAGGGACAAATTATACAGCACATGCACTGTCCTATAGATCATGCCTTAACCACTTCAGCCCCGGACCATTTGGCTGGCAAAAGCCCAGAGCACTTTTTGCAATTCGGCACTGCGTCGCTTTAACTGACAATTGCGCGGTAGTGCGACGTGGCTCCCAAACAAAATTGGTGTCCTTTTTTCCCCACAAATAGAGCTTTATTTTGGTGGTATTTGATTACCTTTGTGGTTTTTATTCCTGGCACTATAAACACAAAAATTAGAGTCAATTTTGAAAAAAAACTCATTATTTTTTACTTTTTGCTATAATAAATATCCCCATAAAAATAAAACATTTTTTTTCCCTCACTTTAGGCCGATACATATTCTTCTACATATTTTTCGTAAAAAAAATTGCAATAAGCGTTTATTGATTGGTTTGCGCAAAAGTTATAGCGTCTACAAAATAGGGGACAGTTTTATGGTATTTTTTTATTAATAATTATTTTTTTACTAGTAATGGCGGCAATCAGCGATTTTTATCGTGACTGCGACATTATGGCAGACAGATCGGACACTTTTGGCGCTATTTTGCGACCATTCACATTAATACAGCGATCAGTGCGATTAAAAATGCATTGATTACTGTGTAAATGTGACTGGCAGTGAAGGGGTGAACCACCAGGGGGTGCTGTAGGGGTTAAGTGTGTCCTAGGGAGTGATTCTAACTGTGGGGGGGATGGGCTATGAGTGACATGACACTGATCACCACTCCCGATCACAGGAAGCTGTGATCAGTGTCAGTGTCACTGGGCAGAATGGGGAAATGCTTGTTTACATCATCATTTCCCTGATCTTCCTCTCCGTGAGACGATCGCGGGTATCCCCGCAGACATCGAGTCCGCGGGACCCGTGATCACACTCACGGAGTATGTGGCGGGCGTGCGAGCGCCCGCAAGCTGCTTTTTAAAGGGCAACGTACAGGTATGTTAATATGCCTGTACGCGCCCTTCTGCAGACGTATATCGGCGTTATCCGGACGGCAAGCGCTTAAAGGAATAGGATGATTTTTTTTTTTTAGGGTTATTGGTCCACAGACCTATTTCATCATATCCCCATGTTCTCTGCTGCAATATCCAGATGATAATGCATTTCATGCATTTTAGTAATAATACACTGTCATCCTCAAGGTAACCCTGAATATGACCAGCTCTACAAAATTCAGCTCCTCATAAACTACCTCTCCAAGAAATTCACAGATATGTATACACCCCAACAAAACATTTGCGTAGACGAGTCCCTCATACCATTACACTGGCCACCCTGGAATCAAGCATTATCTCCCCAGCAAGCATGCCAGATCTAGGATCAAACTGTATAAGCTCTATGAGAGGGTAATAGGCTATATACACAGATTTAGAGTTTATGAGGGAAAGGACAGTGAAGTATAGCCCTCCGATTTCCCAGACTACATAAGAAGGAGTAATTACCTGTGTACCGAACCCAGGTTGTGTCTCGTCTCTGCCTCTGCCTTTTGTCTCAGTACTTGCTCTGCCTGGCTGTTGATGACCTCCTGGCTTTCATCCTGGCTACGTGTCACGTACCTTACAGCAGAGTCTGAATGTTGAGGGAGGCCTCTCGCACGGTTCTGGTCCTGACACCCCTGGTAGTGAGGACAGGTAGTGCCGGGGCACAGAAGGGTGCAGGTGCCTGCGGCTGGAGAACTGGAACTTGGTGATTCGGAATCCTCCGGAGACTAGATGGAAGATAGGTCACCAGAACTGTTAGTAGAAGCCGGGCAGGCGTGGGTTCAGGGACAACTGCAACGTCAGGTCAGGCAAAGGTTGGCAACGGGCTGGCAGCGAGGTATCCAAAACAGAAGACAGTTCGTGGTCAAGGTCATGCAGAGGTCGGCAACGGGCAGGCAGCGAGGTATCCAAAACAGAAGACAGTTCGTGGTCAAGGTCAGGCAGAGGTCGGCAACGGGCAGGCAGCGAGGTACAAAGTCGGGAGGCAGAGCCGTAGTAGATAGTCCAAGCCAGAGTCGGTATAATCAGCAAGGTAGGTAGCAGACAAGGGAGATCCGAGAGAGTGGTCAGGAAGCCAGGTAATCAGGAGCAAAGTAACAGGTCACACGGATGTCAGGAAATCAGGAACTAGCTGAAGACGATCCAGCACTAGTGTCAGGCAAGAACCTTGTTTATATATGGCGCCGAGCACCGGGATTGGTGGACGTGAACGTGCGTGCGTGAGAACGTACACCCGCTCGTATGGCTGTGCGGGTGCGTGCACACATTCGTACAGATGCGCGGTTGTGCACGTTCGCTCCGGAACTCGCTCGTATCTGTCGGGGACACCGCGCATGGCCGTTAGACGCTGCTGCATGGAGACGGAAGCTAGTGCTGTGAGTTCTCTGACATTGCCCCCTCCTTAAGGGCAGCCTCTGGATGCCTCTAGACACCGAACCCTCTGAGCGGGAGCGGTGAAAGGCCCGTATGAGTCTTTGAGCATGGAGATTTGTTTCAGGTTCCCAGGAATTCTCTTCTGGGCCAAAGCCTCTCCATTTGATTAAATACTGATTTTGCCCTTGCCGTTTCCTATGGTCCAAAATGGCTTCAACTTCGAATTCTTCTTCCCCATTCACAATTATAGCTTCAGGGGGTCCTACCTCCCGATCTGGAAAGGAATTTGGTACATCGACCTTGAGTAGTGAAACATGGAAAACAGGGTGGATCCTGAATGAATTGGGAAGTTCGAGTTCGTAGGTGACTGAATTAATCTTCTTCTTGACTGGGAAGGGCCCTAAGTATCTAGGTCCCAGTTTTTTAGAAGGGCATGCCAATTTCAGATTCTTAGTAGCCAGCCACACACGATCACCAACCTTTAGCTCCAACTCTCCCCTTTTTTTCTTGTCAAAGAATCTTTTATTATCTTCCTGTGCCTTAGAGATAGTTTCTTTAAGCAACTTATTGTTTGCAGCAAAGAAATTGAGTCTGTCCTGGACAGCAGGCACAGGAGAGTCTGGTACGAGTACTGGCAAAAAGGAAGGGTGAAACCCAGAGTTGGAGAAGAATGGTGACTGGTTTGTGGTAGAGTGTGTAGCATTGTTGAATGCAAATTCCGCCAAGGGTAGCAATGAGGCCCAATCTTCCTGAGAAAAAGAAGAAAAACAGCGTAGGTACTGTTCCAACGTTTGGTTGGTGCGTTCAGTTTGCCCGTTGGTCTGGGGGTGATATGCTGAAGAAAAGCTCAGTTTGATGCCTAGTGTCTCACACAATGACTTCCAAAATTTAGATGTGAATTGTACTCCACGGTCAGAAACAATGTCACTGGGAATTCTGTGGAGTCTAACAATCTCTTTAATAAAAATTCTGGCAGTCTCGGTTGCCGACGGAGTCCCTTAGGGATAAAATGTGCCATCCTGGAAAAACGGTCAACAACCACAAAGACAGATGAAAATCCATCAGAAGGAGGAAGCTCGACAATGAAGTCCATTGCAATTTTAACCCAAGGTCTTTCGGGGATGGGCAGTGGTCTCAGTAGTCCCCATGCTTTGTTCTTGTTACTTTTATTCCTAAGGCAGGTCAAGCAAGAGTTTACATAAATCCTACAGTCCTTTGCAAGGTTGGGCCACCAAAAATGCCTTTGAATTAAGTCCATGGTTTTGTGACCCCCAAAATGGCCCGCTAAGGGATAATCATGACAGACCTGTAGAATGGTGGTACGTAGACCTTGGGGAACAAAAATCTTACTCCCATGCCAGAAGAGCCCATCTTTTTCTTGAAGGTTAGTTCCTGGAGGTATCGTTGTCCCTAAAGATGCCTGACGGATCTGTGATATCACACTGGATTGGGTTAGTAAGAAATTTCCAGCTTGCAGGATCGTATCTGGCGGTGAAGAATCCACAGTCTCCGTGAACATGCGGGATAGCGCATCGGGTTTGATGTTTTTAGATCCTGGCCGATAGGTAAGATGGAAATTGAAACGGGAAAAGAAGAGGGCCCATCTTGCCTGTCTGGGTCTGAGGCGTTTGGCAGTCCTGAGATACTCGAGATTTTTATGATCTGTGAAGATCAAGATGGGATGCGCTGCTCCCTCTAGGAGATACCGCCATTCTTCCAAGGCTGCTTTTATCGCCAAGAGCTCCCGGTCCCCAACGTCATAATTTCTCTCGGAGGCACCTAATTTCTTGGAGAAGAAAGCCACAGGGTGCATTAAAGATTTTGGCCCTTGGCGCTGGGACAGGATGGCCCCCACAGCATTCTCTGATGCATCCACTTCCAGGGTATAAGGTAGGGAAGGATCAGGGTGTTTCAACACCAGAGCAGAGGTAAATAACTCCTTTAATTTGTCGAACGCAGCTTGGGCTGCTGTGGTCCATTGAAAACAGCTTTGCTTCCTTGTAAGATGTGTGATGGGTGCTATAATACTGGAGAAATTTTTAATAAATTTTCTATAAAAGTTAGAGAATCCAATAAAACGTTGCACTCCTTTCTTATCGGTTGGGGGTGGCCAGGACATGATGGCTGAGACTTTCTGAGGATCCATTGCTACACCCCCAGTTGATATTACCAAGCCGAGAAAGTGAATGGTCTGGCGTTCAAACTCACATTTCTCGGCTTTGGCAAAGAGTCCGTTTTGTCTCAATCTCAGAAGAACTTGCCTCAAATGGTCACGGTGTGTTTCTAAGGAGTTTGAGAATATCAGGATATCATCCAAGTAGACAATTACGAATGAGTCCAGAAAATCTCTAAAAATGTTGTTCACAAAATGTTGGAAGGTGGCTGGTGCATTGCAGAGTCCGAATGGCATAACTCGAAGTGGCCGAAGCGTGTCCGGAAAGCTGTCTTCCACTCATCACCCTCACGGATTCGAATCAAATTATAGGCACCTCGCAAATCCAATTTTGTGAATATCCGGGCCGAGCGAAGTCTCTGAAACAGTTCTGGGATCAAGGGAAGAGGATAGCGATTCTTAATTGTTATTTTATTTAAGTCTCTGTAGTCCACACATGGGCGGAGGGAATGATCTTTCTTCTCTACGAAAAATATTCCAGCACCAGCTGGAGAAGAGGAATGTCTGATGAAACCTTTTTTGAGGTTTTCGTTAATGTACTCCTTAAGGACCAGGAGTTCGGGTTCCGACAGGGGAAAGATTCTTCCAAACGGGATTTATGCCCCTGGTAACAGTTCAATTGGGCAGTCATAAACCCGGTGGGGAGGAAGAGTATCTGCTTTATGCTTATCAAACACATCCAGTAAACTATGGTAGACAGATGGAACCAGTTCTTGGGATTCTGACGTAGATTTTAAACAGCCGAGGACTGGGGTTACATGGTGGAGGACCTTGAGGCAGTTCTGGAGGCAATAGCTGGACTGGAACACTACTTCGCCCATAACCCAGTTGATTTGGGGATTATGGGCTTGTAGCCACGGCATTCCCAGAATAATTGGAAACAATGGGGATGAGATGACGTCCAGGCACAATAGTTTGTGATGGTTGGGTAATATGCTGGCGGGCAGTGGTTGGGTTTCGTGCGTAATCGGCCCGGATTTAATATTTGACCCATCTGCAAGTCGTATGGAAAGTTGCTGTTGCTTGGGTGTTAATGGAATGTCATGTTGTAGGGCAAAGGTACGGTCTATGAAGCAGCTGCAGGCGCCAGAGTCAATTATGGCCCGGACCCGGAGTGTTCCTTCTGGAAGCTGCAAGGAAACAGGGACAGCAATGTGAGCAGATCTTGTTACAGTTAGTGTTCTAGGTTCATGAGGTAGATAATTAAACTTACGAGCTTTATTTGGGCACATATTTGCGTAGTGGCTGGCTTCCCCACAATAGAGGCAGAGGTTGTTCTGACGTCGATGCTGTTTCTCTTCGGGTGACAGTGGTGAGCAGAGCAACCCTATCTGCATTGGTTCCGGAGCTTCGGAGGTGGCAGCAGGTACATGGGAGGTGGACATAGGAGGGTTGCTAGGAACTTTGGGCAGCATCCAGGTGGGTCGCATCTGACTGGTTCTTTCAGATCTCCGTTCCCTTAGACGACGGTCTATCTGGATGGACAATTGGATCAGGTCTTCCAAAGAGTCTGGAAGTCCAACTTGGGCCAACTCATCCTTCAGTGCCTCAGAGAGTCCCATGCGGAACTGATAGCGGAGGGCGGCGGCGTTCCACTGAGTATCGGAACTCCATCGTCTAAAGTCAGTTACGTAATCTTCTACTGGCCTACGTCCCTGCTGGAGAGCATGAAGACTGGCCTCTGCAGTGGTAGCTCGTTGAGGGTCGTCATACAATTTGGCCATTTCATTCATGAAAGAGTCCATAGTGTCTAATAGTGGACTGGCTTGCTCCAATAAGCGGTGAGCCCAGGTTTGAGGTTCCCCCTGGAGTAGTGAGATGACGAACCCCACCTTGGTGCTCTCCAAAGAGAAGGTACGGGGCTGTAGCAGGAAGTATAGCTGGCAGGCATTTTTAAAGGCACGGAACTTGCTACGATCTCCGAAAAACCTCTCTGGAGTGGGGACCCGAGGCTCTAGGGGTGGTACCATTATTGCAGGTGCTGCTGCTGAGGCCACTGGACCGGGAGACCGAGCTGCTGTAGCTGCCTGGTGAGTTGAGGGATTTGGAGACAATGACTCCACTCTTTGCTCAAGTTGCCGGTAGCCATCTTGTAGGCCCTGAACTGCCTGGGTAAGGGCCGAAATCTGTTGGCACAGAGTGTCTAGAGGTGAGGTCCCCCTTTCAGACTCCATCTTGGCTGGATCGTACTGTCATGTACCTTACAGCAGAGTCTGAATGTTGAGGGAGGCCTCTCGCACGGTTCTGGTCCTGACACCCCTGGTAGTGAGGACAGGGAGTGCCGGGGCACAGAAGGGTGCAGGTGCCTGCGGCTGGAGAACTGGAACTTGGAGATTCGGAATCCTCCGGAGACTAGATGGAAGATAGGTCACCAGAACTGTTAGTAGAAGCCGGGCAGGCGTGGGTTCAGGGACAACTGCAACGTCAGGTCAGGTCAGGCAAAGGTTGGCAACGGGCTGGCAGCGAGGTATCCAAAACAGAAGGCAGTTCGTGGTCAAGGTCAGGCAGAGGTCGGCAACGGGCAGGCAGCGAGGTATCCAAAACAGAAGACAGTTCGTGGTCAAGGTCAGGCAGAGGTCGGCAACGGGCAGGCAGCGAGGTACAAAGTCGGGAGGCAGAGCCGTAGTAGATAGTCCAAGCCAGAGTCGGTATAATCAGCAAGGTAGGTAGCAGACAAGGGAGATCCGAGAGAGTGGTCAGGAAGCCAGGTAATCAGGAGCAAAGTAACAGGTCACACGGATGTCAGGAAATCAGGAACTAGCTGAAGACGATCCAGCACTAGTGTCAGGCAAGAACCTTGTTTATATATGGCGCCAAGCGCCGGGATTGGTGGACGTGAACGTGCGTGCGTGAGAATGTACACCCGCTCGTATGGCTGTGCGGGTGCGTGCACACGTTCGTACGGATGCGCGGTTGTGCACGTTCGCTCCGGAACTCGCTCGTATCTGTCGGGGACACCGCGCATGGCCGTTAGACGCTGCTGCATGGAGACGGAAGCTAGTGCTGTGAGTTCTCTGACACTACGTCTCCGTCTGCTAACCCAGCGATTCGGAGCTCCAGTTCTCAGAACCTGCCCTGCTCTCTCCAGTCACCTGGTTCCTGCCAAGGCCCAGCCAGCGCCAACAGCTACATCGGCCCTCTTGCCACTCTTTGTCCTTCACTCCCTGTCATCACTACCAGGGGTGTCGGACAGGAGGTGCAAGAGAAGCCCCCTCTCCAGCTCATGTCCACCAGGTAAGTGACAGTACCACCCAGCCATATGTCGGAGATCGAGGGAGGGGCTTCGCCTCTGGATTCGCTATGCTTGCAACTTGCATCTCTCACCCAGGCAGTCTGCACCCTGCAAAAGAGCTACCAGCAGCTGGAGAATCGCATTCAACCCATGGCTCCTACTTTGGCAACTCCCGCACCTGCTACCGCACCTGGCTGCTCCCCATCTGAACAGACCTTTTTCACATCTATGGAAACTATGCCACCACCTGAACCCCGAGTTCCTGCACCCGAGCGATTCACTGGCGACCGGCACAAGTTCCGTGCATTTAAGAATTCCTGTGAGCTTTACTTTGCCCTACTGCCAAGAACTTTTTCACCAGAAGCCACCAAGGTGGGGTTTACCATGTCCCTACTTCTCGGAGACACACAGTCTTGGACTCATCAGCTGCTGGAACAGAACAGCGCAATCCTGAACTCCCTCTCTTTATTCTTTGAAGCAATGGCTCAGCTCTATGATGACCCCCAGTGCACGGCCACTGCAGAAGCAACCCTTCATACTCTACGCCAGGGTCGTCGACCCGCTGAGGACTATGTGACTGAATTCCGCCTGTGGGCCTCTGATACAGGCTGGAATGATGCGGCCTTACAGCATCAGTTCAGACTTGGTCTGTCTGAAGAGCTCAAGGATGAGCTTGCTCGAGTGGGGGTCACCAGTTCCCTTGAAAACCATGCTAATCTTGCCATCCAGCTTGATCGGAGGTTCAGAGAGAGGAAGGCAGAGAAGGCTGGCATCTCCTTTTACCCAACAAATCGGCAGGCACGTTCCATGCAACTTGGACTTTTGCGTTCCCCACTCTCTAGTGAGGAAAAGTTGCGACGACGGGAGGATCTGTGTCTATACTGTGGGGTAGTGGGACATTATCTTCAGAACTGCCCTGTGAGACCTACCAGAACCAAGACCGTACCCTCTACCTACCTTGCCAACTGTTCCATAGGGAGTAGAGCTGCGCACATCACTCTGTCCCTGTCGCTTCAGATTCCTGGGAAAGACATCCAAATATCAGCCATAATTGATTCTGGAGCCTGCAGTTGTTTCATGGACAAGGACTTTGCCCTACGTCATCAGATCCCTTCACAAGCAAAAACATGCCTGTTGTCCATCCATCTGGCCGATGGATCCCGTCTCTGGTCTGGGCCTATTATACATGAGACTTACCCACTACTGGCTGTATCCCATACCGGTCATCAGGAATACTTGCGCTTGGACCTTATCCCATCCCCTCTGTTTCCCGTTATCCTGGGCATCCCCTGGTTGCAAGCGCACAACCCACAGATAAACTGGGAAACAGTTGAACTGACCTTTTCATCTGCCTACTGCCAGCAGTCCTGCCTTCACCCCATTCTTATAAAACCTACACCTCTTCTTGGGGTACATACTGACTCTCCCGTATCACAACTCATACCAGCCATCTATCATGAATTCCTGCAAAAAGCAGACATCCTGCCACCTCAAAGCCCGTATGACTTCCCAAGTGAACTGTTGCCTGGTGCAGAAATCCCTTTTTGGCGCATCTTTCCCCTCTCTGAACTGGAACTCAAAGTACTACGTCAGTATATCGATGAAAACTTGGAGAAGGGTTTCATCTGGCCTTCCACATCCCCCACAAGTGCTGGAATCTTTTTTATGGAAAAAAAGGACCATAGCTTACACCCTTGCGTTGATTACCGGGAATTAAACAAAATCACCATCAAAAACAGATATCCCTTGCCCCTGGTTCCAGAACTGTTCCAACGCTTCAAGACGTCCACAGTATTCACGAAACTTGACTTACAGGGTGCATATAATCTAGTTCGGATCCGCAAAGGGGACGAATGGAAGACGGCTTTCCACACTAGATTTGGACACTATGAGTATCTTGTCATGCCCTTCAGGTTGTGCAATGCCCCAGCAATGTTTCAGCATTTTGGTAATGACATTTTTAGAGATTTCCTTGATTTGTTCCTAATTGTCTACTTAGACGATATCCTGATCTTCTCCAATTCCCTTTCTGCACACCGTGAACATGTGAAGAAGGTCCTTGGCCAGCTAAGGGATCATGGACTATTTGCAAAAGCCGAAAAATGCGAATTTGAGAAAGAAACAATTCGGTTCCTAGGAATTATTATTTCCACCACAGCCATCTCCATGGATTCCCAGAAAGTTAAATCTATCCTCCAATGGCCCACTCCTACAGACCGGAGGAGCACACAGAGATTCATATGATTTGCCAATTTCTATCACAAATTTATTAAAATTTTTTTTGCCATTATCTTTCCTATCACCCAGCTTACAGGACAGAACACCCATTTTTCATGGACACCTGCTGCACAAGCAGCTTTTGACCAGTTAAAGACTCTGTTCACCTCAGCACCCATTCTGCAGCACCCAGACTCCGCATCACCTTATGTCCTTAAGGTGGATGCTTCAGAAAATGCAGTGGGAGCCATCCTGTCTCAGCGTCGAGGAACGAAGTCTCTGCTGCATCCCATCGCCTTCTTCTCGAGGAAAGTCAGTCCCACGGAGAACTAGGATGTGAGTGACTGAGAATTACTAGCCATAAAAACAGCCCTGGAAGAATGGCGTTACTTACTGAAAGGAGCAGCGCACCCCATTTTGATCTTTACCGATTAAAAAAACCTTGAGTATCAGACAATTGAGGCCACATCAAGCCAGGTGGGCACTGTTCTTTTCCCGTTTCTCCTTCCACATTACCTTCAGACCAGGTTCCAAGAATGGCAAACATGATGCGTTATCGCGCATATATCCAGAAGAGGGAGGACATCTCCAAACAGATACAATCCTACCGGCCCAGAGTTTTCTGTTGCTACAAGCAGACCTAATCACCCAACTTAAGCAGGCATCCACAAGGGATGTTCTACCTCCAGGTGTCTGTTTCCAGGAACAGGAGGGGCTATTCTTGTACAAAGAAAGGGTATTTGTACCCCCAAGCTTGTTCCCCAAGATCCTCAGCCTGTACTATGACCACCCCTTGGCGGGACATTTTGGTGGCCAAATCTAAGGTCTGATTGTAAGGATTATGTTGGTACCTGTGGGGTCTGCAACAGAAGCAAGAATGAGAAAACCAAGACCTGGAGCCTGTTAAGACCATTGCCCATTCCTAAGAAACCCTGGGAGATGATTAGTATGGACTTTATCGTTAAGCTTCCACCCTCTGAAAGATTCACCACAATCTTTGTGATCGTGGACAGATTAACAAAGATGGCCCATTTTGTCCCCATGTTAGGAACCCCGTCTGCAACAGAGACTGCTTGTGCCTTCATCAAAGAAGTGGTGAGACTCCATGGAGTACCCAGCAGTATCACCTCCGACCGAGGGGTACAATTTACATCTAAATTCTGGAAAGAACTGTGCAAAATGTTAAAGATCGAGACTTGTTTTTCATCAGCCTATCACCCCCAGATGAATGGCCAGACTGAATGCACAAACCAGACGTTGGAACAGTACCTACGGTGTCTGGGCATCTCTTTTACCTCTGGCAGAATTCGCCTACAATGATGCTGTTCACTCAGCCACGGGACAAGCCCCGTTTTTTGCAAATTACGGGCACTTCCCAATTTTCCTACCCGACATCGTGCCTGACTCCTTGGTTCCTGTGGTCCAGGATAGGAGAAGTACACTTCAGTCAAATAACAAAATATTGCAAGAGGCCATTACCAAAGCACAACTTGACAATAATTTTTTTTTTGACAGGAAAAGAAGAGGAGACCTAAAAAGTAGGAGACAAAGTCTGGTTATCCACGGCCAACTTAAAATTATCTTGTCCTTCCAAGAAACTCGGACTCAGATACATTGGCCCGTTTCCTGTCAAAAGACAAATTAACCCTGCTGCCTATGAACTCTCACTCCCAGAGACTCCCTTGAGGTCTTCTCTCCTCTGCGCCGGAACAAAAAAACCGACACGAGGAGAGATGACATCACTTCCTCTGCCTCTGTTTACATTACAGGAGCAGAGGAAGCTTTTCATTTGTCAGGAGCTATCGCGAGGGGGTGGCCATGAATTGGTGGCCTCCCCTTCAGCAAAGATCGCTCCTGTAACGAATCCGACCACCGCAGGAACCGAGAGGGGGTCCAGTCGGACCCCCCGCTCGCGGGCAGGCAGGGACGTACAGGTAAGCCCTCATGCCTGCCCGTGCCATTCTGCCAACGTACATCGGCGTGCGGCAGTCGGCAACTGGTTAAAGTGAAAAAATAAAAGTGAAATATTCCTTTAAATATTGTACCAGGGGGGTGTCAATAAATTGGCGCGTGTTTCCCGTGCCTGTAAATTGGCACGTGTTTCCCGTGCTTAGAACAGTCCCTGCACAAAATGACATTTCTAAAGGAATAAAAATCATTTAAAACTGCTTGACGTTTTAATGTAATGTCGGGTCCAAGCAATATGGATGAAATTTAGTGAGAGAAACGACATGGGTTCCCCCCCAGCCCATTACCAGGCCCTTTGGGTCTTGTATGGATAAAAAGGGGAACCCCGCACCCAAGTTAAAAAAAGAAAAGGCGTTGGGTCCCCAGGCCCTATGTACTCTGTACAGCAGTATACAGGCGGTGAAAACAAGACAGGGACTGTAGGTTTGTTCTTATGTAGAAGCTGTTTGTAATTTGAAACAGGTACATTTTGTAAGTGTAGCTCCAACCAAAAAATCTATTTTAAAGCTTTTTGGAAAACATAGGGAAGGGTTATCACCCCTGTAACATTTGTTTTGCTGTCTGTGTCCCTTTTCAGAAGATTTCACCTAACTTTCTGTCCCAATGACAATTGGATTTTGAAAATTTTGGGTTTTTAAGGGAAACAAGAATTGGTGATAAATCAGTGGAAGAGACACATTTTTCCCATATTAACTCTTACAGGAGACAATTTCCCTTCCTAGGGGTAGATTTCCTCTCACTTCCTGTTGTCTCCCTCCGTTTGTAAGTAGGAGTCGTTTGTAAGTCGGATTTTTGAAAATAGGGGACCGCCTGTATATACTATACGGCCTGCCCTATACACCCTGTGGAAAATTGGGCCTTGGGTGTTGGTGGTACCAGAACACTGTAAGCCCTCACAGTTACAGGGGCAGGAAAATTGGGCCTTAGGCGGTGGTGGTGGCACAACACTGTAAAGCCTCACAGATACTTTTGTTGAGTGCAGGAACAGGCGCTGCTGTCAAATATTAGATCAAAAATTGTAATTACACGCCCCTGTCAAACAGGGGCAGAAATATTGGGCCTTAGGCAGTGGTGGTGGGTGGTGCCACAACACTGCAACCCCTCACAGATACTCTTGTTGAGCGCAGGAACAAGCCCTGCTGCAAAATATTACAGCAAAAATTGTAATTACACGCCCTGTTAAACAGGGGCAGAAAAATTGGGCCTTAGGCAGTGGTGGTGGTGCCACAACACTGCAACCCCTCACAGATACTCTTGTTGAGCGCAGGAACGAGCCCTGCTGCAAAATATTACAGCAAAAATTGTAATTACATGCCCCTGTTAAACAGGGGCAAAAAAATTGGGCCTTAGCCACTGGGGGTGGTGCCCAGAACCTAAAATGTTCTTAGAAACTATCAACATGAACATGGAGGAGGAATAGGATAGTCAGTCAGCATAACAGGATAGTCACTCAGCATCAGTATAGGCAGTCTTCAAGGGATCTCACATTCATAAAAAAATTAGTCGGTTACATCAGCATCAAGTGCTTAGTAGCTGGTGATCCAAGACTGATTCATTTTTATGAAGGTGAGCCAATCAACAGAGTCGGTGGACAGGCGCACTCTGTGATCGGTTACAAAGCCTCCATCGGGACTGAATGTGCGTTCCGAAAGAACGCTGGATGCAGGACAGGCCAGCTCAATTGCATACTGTGCAAGCTCTGGCCAGTGATCCATCCTCAAGACCCAGTAACCCAGTGGATTTTAGGAATTCCTGCACCACGAACAACAGACGCTGGCGATGGTTGCTGGAACCGATCAGACCTTGGGGCTGCGGACTAAAAAATTGTCTGAACACATCAGTCCGACGACCACCTTCTCCACCGCTCCTTCTGTGACTGACTGAAGCCTCAGCAACATGTTGTCCAGGAGGACCAGGAAATTGTAACCTCCCAGGCTCTGGAAACGCATTGCACAAACCTTTCTGCAAGGCCTCCTGAAAATGTTTCATCTTCTGCTCCCTCTGCGACGGCTGGATAAGGTCCGCCACCTTACCCTTGTAACGTAGATCAAGAAGGGTTGCCAGCCAGTACTGATCCCTCTCCTTGATACCACGAATCTGAGGGTCCTTTCGCAGGTTTTGCAGGATCAGGGAGGCCATGTAGCGTATGTTTGCTGAGGCATTTGGTCCAGAGTCCTCTGGGTCACTAAGGATGACCTGATCCGTAGCCACCTCCTGCCAGCCACGTACAAGTCCATGGGTTTCTGGGGCCTGAAAATGATCTCTTGAAGACTGCTGCTGATGCTGAGTGCCAGGCTCCACCTCCATGCTGACACAATCCTCCTCCTCCTGTGTAATAGGCGGGACTGCAGGAATAGCCGCTGGTAGCAGAGGGCAAATCTTACGTGAAAGACAGTAGACAATTGATTGCTGAACTCAGAGATTTTGAAATACAATCAGATGATATTTTGGTAACAATAGATGTGAACTCATTATATACCAACATCAGACAAGAAGACGGACTAAGTAGCGTAGAATGGGCATTGTATAAACTACACCCAAACAAAAGGAGTAGCCATGGGGGCAAAATATGCCCCTAGCGAGGTAAACCTGTTTCTAAACCGATTGGAGGAGTAACAAATATTCAGTGTACACAGAGAAAACCTTAAATTTTACCGTAGGTACATTGATGATATTGTCATAATATGGAAAGGTACAGAAGAGGAATTACAAAACTTCTTTGATGAAATAAACCAAAACATTTATGGAATTACCTTCACAGGAAATTGGAATAGACAATGTATTGATTACCTTGACCTACAGGTATACAAGAATAAGGGAATTCTAAATACACGCACATTTTTTAAATCCACGGACAGAAATGGGTATATCCCAACTAATAGCTGCCACCATCCACAGTGGATTGGCATTATACTAAAAGGCCAATTGATGCGTCTGTACAGGAATTGTAGCAACAAAGAAAATTTTGAAGACAAATCTAAATTAATAATTGAAAGATTCAAAGCAAAGGGATATAAAGAAAAAAAGTTGCTGGCATTAAAATATTAAGTGAAAATGATGGATAGAAATATGATGATAGAAGGCAAATCAGAAGGAAAGAAGAAGATAAGGAAAAATATCGATATGGCCTTCCTCACGGGATTTAATAGGCAGTAAAGGGCCCTAGAAGAAGTAGTGAAAAAAACACTGGCCAATTCTACAATCTGACAGAATTTTAAAATCCATATTACTGAGCAGACCTACCTTCATATATAGAAAAGTGCCATCTCTAAGAAAAAAAATTAGTACACAATGCCCTGGATCCACCCAAACAAGTCAAAATATCCAAAAACTTAAAAGGCTTATTTAAATGTGGGAAATGTTTACCATGCAGAATCAGCAAAAAACAACAACAACAAACGTTGCTGGCATTAAAATATTAAGTGAAAATGATGGATAGAAATATGATGATAGAAGGCAAATCAGAAGGAAAGAAGAAGATAAGGAAAAATATCGATATGGCCTTCCTCACGGGATTTAATAGGCAGTAAAGGGCCCTAGAAGAAGTAGTGAAAAAAACACTGGCCAATTCTACAATCTGACAGAATTTTAAAATCCATATTACTGAGCAGACCTACCTTCATATATAGAAAAGTGCCATCTCTAAGAAAAAAAATTAGTACACAATGCCCTGGATCCACCCAAACAAGTCAAAATATCCAAAAACTTAAAAGGCTTATTTAAATGTGGGAAATGTTTACCATGCAGAATCAGCAAAAAACAACAACAAAAAACTAAATTTCACCTCCCATTTTCCACAACAAATGGAACAGAATTTAAGATAAACAAATTGATAACCTGCAATAGCACCTACGTCATCTATGTCATAGAATGTCCCTGTCAGAAACAATATGTAGGAAGAACCACAAGGGAGCTATGTGTCAGAATCAGAGAACATATCACAAATAAAAAAATGGTTTTAATAAGCATAGTGTCTCGAGACACTTTAGGGACTACCACAGAAAGGATCCATCATGCATGGTCTTTTATGCAATAGATAAAATCAAAGGCCACTGGAGAGGGAAGAATAAAAGAGTTAAAGTTTCACAGAATGAAACTAAATGGATCTTCCATTTAGATACCCTCCAGCCAGCAGGGTTAAACATAGATTTAGATTTAAACTGTTTCCTGGCTAATTTTTGACAGAGATTTTGCTACCCTAGCCTAATTATTGAATGATGTTCCCTAGTAGTTGTTCTGACTAGATCAGCAAAGGAAGGCAACATGAAAATGTTTTTACCAACAACTAATTTTAAACTGAGAGGTAATTATTCATATAAGTCCAATATGGGGTTTTTCATTACACTTTCCCCTACTGAGGTATGTATGAAGTTCTCCCTATTCTAGATACCACCTCTGGTACTTAACATAAATACTTATGGTTCCATCAAGTATAGAGTAATTTGCTAAATCATTTATCTTATTTTATCTAATTTCCAATAAGTTTTCACATCAGGATTTACACTATAATCATATGTTGGCAACACTACTTATATAGCCCATATTAATATTTTATTGATATTTCATATTATTTTAATTCTATTTTTCACTAGAATATCCCTATACAACACCCTTCCAGTCTATTTTTGGGTGTGCATATATTTTTTTTACACATTTTAATTAACACCCTTCCAGTCTATTTTTGGGTTTGCATATATTCCTTCTACACATTTTTTGTTTTAATAAACATACTCTCCCCAACCTACTAATATCGTATTAATATTTTAATATTATTATTAATATCTTTATGTAATTTACATTATTATTTTTTCTTTTTATTCCTATTGTTATTATCATTTTTATTTTATTTCATTTTTATTTTTTACATATTTTTTTACATATTTTTTCACATTTTTTCACATTCTCATTCTTTTTATTCCCAGATCCCCTTTTTTCATTTCACATTTCTTTATATCACATTTTTTATGGTTCCTTCATTCTGCACTAATATTTTTCATCACTTTATATTTCTTACACTTCGTACAATGATTCATTTTTATTTCAATCTATAGTATTACGAGGTTTTAAGTGATATATAGTATTTGGTATTTGGATGTGTGGCATCCCCGCCAGCCTAACGAATGAATGGCATTTCCAAAATCTTTAAAATTGTAACATATTGGGTTTCGACTCATGGTCTCAATACTCATGGGATGACAGTTATCAAGACAGATCACCCCGGAACAATGAGTTTCTAGGTGTCACAAAAATATTCCGGCCCTTATAAAATATTTCTAAATCACACCAAAAATGGCCGCTACATTATGGTCTCCGGTCGGCAAAATCTAACCTAAAATGGCCACCGTACACCAATTTTTCACACACCCGCAGCAGGGACACTACACCTTATTTAAAGACGGAAGGTAAAGCAAGATGGACACTCCAGATGACGTCTTGAATGACGAAACGCATAGGGAGGAGTTAGAGTACGTCTTGTGTCACCTCTGATCAGGGCCGTAACTCTTTTGTTTACTCGGCGCCTGCTTCACTATTTTCCTATGCTTGTCTATATCTACTTGATGGTTTATTAAATAAAAGTAGGTAATGTACTCACAAACAGTTTTAAACAATATCACGCTATGGGACCCCTCTCTCTTCTATATGACATATGAACATCCTGGTGGAATGCCGGTATAATAGATGGATCACCCAGCTAACCCCAGAGAGCTACACAGTGGCTTGTACTGTGACCACGCTATACCCCGGGGGGAAGGGTATCTGGTGAGTGTAAATCTATTACCACCAAGGATAATATCACCGGCACCAAAGTCACTGGAAAAAGATATTAGAAATTGTTGGATCAAACACTGGACACTGTTTGAAGCACTAATCACTTTATTCCAATTTTTTGAATAATGGACTAATTTATTTTGTTAATGATTGTGTTTTTCATTTTTTATTTTTATTCATTATATTATTATCTGGCACGCTATATTTCTATCTAATTTTGTTTTTGTTTGCATGGTGATAATTTACCACAGAAGGTCAAACACACTCTTGATAATTTTTTATATTTTTATATATATATATATATATATATATATTTTTTTTTTTTTTTTACACACTTTGGTTCTTCATCACAGAGGGTCAAACACACCTTTGTTTGGAATTTAGTTTATTTTAGGATTACTAAGGCACCACACCCCCAAACTTTTTGTTCACTTTATTTATATTTCTCACCACCACTTTATTGTTCATTGACTCCCAGCAACTGGTATACTTCCAGAAGGTGTAACACATTCCATCTCAGAATCAGAGTGGAGTGTGTATTTTTTCTAAGGGAGGCCATTATCCCATTTTTTTTTTCCTAGTGTTTTCCACACCTGTTTTTGTAAGGTCTCCCTTACAGATTTTTGGTTGAAGTACAGGACCCAAAGTTTTTATGTTTTTCTTTGTTTTTTCTTTATGTTTTTTAGTTAGAGTAATAGCGCCATATCTACACCATTGTATACTCAAGTCATGCTCCACTTAGGTGGTAGTATTATGTACAGGCTGCCATTCTATTTCTTTTCCCTTTCTAGAGCATCAGATATTTGCCCATCTTTTAACTTAGTCTCCTGTATCATCTTATATACCATAGCGCAGTATCACACACTTTTTCTCTGCAGGAATACTGTCTGGATAAAGGGGGCCTTTAGAGGTAAGGAAGTCCTCCTCTTCCTCCCTCTGTTCAGCCTCAAATGCCCTGTCCATTATTCCATGCAGCGTGTGCTCCAACAGGTGGACAAGAGGGACAGTATCACTGATGCATGCACTGTCACTGCTCACCATCCTTGTGGCCTCCTCAAATGGTGACAGGACAGTGCATGCATCTTTGATCATGAGCCACTGGTGTGGCGAAAAAAAGCCAAGCTCCCCTGACCCTGTCGCCATACTCGCACAGGTAGTCATTGATGGCCCTCTGCTGCGTGTGCAGCCGCTGCAGCATTGCTAACATTGAGTTCCACCTGGTGGGCATGTCACAGATGAGGCGGTTCTTGGGCAGGTTGCATTCCTTTTGGAGGTCAGCCAGCCGAGCACTGGCATTATATGAACGGCAGAAATGCCCACAGACTTTCCTGGCCTGCTTCAGGAGATCCTGTAAGCCCAGGTACCTGCACAAGAACCATTGCACCACCAAATTGGTGGACGTGAGCCAAACAGGGAACATGGGTGAAGTGTCCCTGTCGGAGGGCGGAGAGGAGGTTGGTGCCATTGTCGCACACCACCATTCCTGGCTGAAGCTGGCGTGGCATCAACCACCTCTGAGCCTGCCCCTGCAGAGCTGCCAGAATCTCTGCCCCAGTGTGGCTCCTGTCCCCTAAGCAGACCAACTCAAGCACCACATGGCATCTTTTTGCCTGAGTGTTGCGTAGCCCCTAGAACGCCTACGAAGCACCGCTGGTTCCGAGGACAAATCTGCACAGAAAGAGGCCATAGAGGAAGAAGAAGAGGAGAGGGTGGAGGAGAGAGGTGTGGCAGAATTACCACTACCAGCATTTTGGAGGCATGGTGGCGGAACAAGCTCCAACAATACTGCACCCTGTCCTGCATCCTTCCCAGCTGCCAACAGGGTTACCCAGTGCGCCATGAAAGAAAGGTAATGTCCCTGTCCATTCCTGCTGGACCATGAGTCAGCGGTAATATGCACCTTACCGCTGACCGCTCTGTCCAACGAGGTCAAGACATTGCCTTCCACATGTTGCTAGAGAGCCGGAATGGTCTTCCGAGAAAGAAATTGGCATTTAGGAACCTGCCACTGAGGTACCGCACATTCCACAAATTCTGGAATGTTGGCAGAGTGTTAGGTACCTGGTAGTAGAGCCTGACTTGTAGGAGAAGACCTCTCATACAACGCTGGTTCAGGAGCCACTGGAGTGGGGACAGTGGTCTCCTGAGCACAATGGGGTAGGAGTGCCTGTAGAGCAGAGTCTCTGATGCTGAAGAGATGCGAGATCCCACAGGGATGGATGGACTGTAGATCAGGTGGAGACTGGAGGCAGCAAGCTGGAACTGCAGAGATCACTGGAGCTGAAGCTGAAGGTGCAACAGCAAAGACAACAGCAGGCAAAAGCAGGGTCAGACGGTCCAGGTCAGCAAGGGTATGAGACAGGCAGTATCAGCAGGCAGAGGCAGAGTCGGTAAGCAGGCAGAGATCGGTAACGGTATCAGGCAGGCAGTAGAAGAGTAGTCAGGCAGGCCGGGTCGGATTGGAGCGGGACGGATGGTCAGACAAGCCGGGTCAGATAGGTACGATCAATCAGGTGCAGATTTACAGGAATCACAGAGCTGAGACGAAGCAGCAATGTGCCAGAGGCACAGGGGGACTTTTATGTGCACTTTGACGCCAAACCGGCGCTATCGCGAACGCGCGCGCGTGCCCAAGCGCCGCGTACCCGCGCGCGCCCCAGCGCCGCGCTGACGCCCGGGAACAACAGGAACTTGCTGA
Source organism: Lithobates clamitans (assembly GCA_037952925.1). NCBI lineage: Eukaryota > Metazoa > Chordata > Amphibia > Anura > Ranidae > Lithobates > Lithobates clamitans. Next base: position 625,397 of record JBBGZY010000465.1, read on the forward strand.
AAGGTTCGTAACGGAGCGCGCCGGCGCATAGGCGCATGCAAACGCCCAGGTCTGGCGCCAATGGTACCCTGACATTGCCCCCCCAAGGGGCAACCTCCGGGTGCCCAAAAGCCTTTTCTTTTCAGGGTGGGTAGAAAAATAGGCGCAAACTAAATGCCTAGCATGCACATTACTATCTGGTTCCCATGAATTACTTTCTGGGCCGTAGCCCTTCCATTTGATTAGGAACTGGATCTGCCCTTGTCTTTTCCTGCAATCAAGGATAGCCTCAACCTCAAATTCCTCACTGCCATCAATCACAATAGGTTCAGGAGGTCTAGTTCCTCTACCAGGGAAGGGATCAGGTACAGCAGGTTTAAGCAATGACACATGGAACACGGGGTGTATCTTAAGAGAGTCAGGCAAAGTCAGTTCATACGAAACTTCATTGATTTTTCTTTTAACCGGAAAAGGTCCCATAAATCTAGGTGCCAACTTCTTAGAAGGACATGCTAGTTTGATATTACTTGTAGAAAGCCATACCTGATCGCCAAGCTGAAGCCTCAATTCCCCTCTTCTCTTCCGGTCAAAGATTCTCTTGCTGTCCGCTTGAGCCTTGGATACTGCTTCCTGCAACATCTGGTTGTTATGACTGATGAAATCTACCGTACTCTGTACTGCCGGGACTGAAGACGCTGGAAGGAAATCGGGTAAAAAGGTTAGATGGAAGCCATAATTAGCAAAAAAGGGGGATTGACTGGTGGCTGAATGTTTGGCATTGTTGTAGGCAAATTCTGCCAGGGGCAGCAGGCATACCCAATCATCCTGTGAGAAGGAAGTAAAACATCTGATATACTGTTCAAGAGTCTGATTGGTCCTCTCCGTCTGACCATTGGTCTGGGGGTGATAGGCCGAAGACAAGGCCAGTTTGATTTTTAAAGTCTCACACAGGGCTCTCCAGAAACGTGAGGTAAATTGTACCCCTCTGTCAGAGGTTATGTTTACAGGGATTCCGTGAAGTCTAATGATTTCCTTAATGAAGATATGAGCCGTTTCAATAGCTGACGGAGTTCCTCTTAATGGAAGAAAGTGGGCCATCTTGGTAAAACGGTCTACTACCACAAAGATAGCAGAACACCCCTCGGAACATGGAAGTTCTACAATAAAGTCCATGGAGATCATCTTCCAGGGCCTATCGGGTACCGGTAAGGGTTTTAACAGGCCCCAAGCTCGACTCCTGGACGTCTTATGCCCCGTACACACGGTCGGCTTTTCCGATGGAAAATGTCTGATCGGAGCGTGTGTGGGCTCCATCGGACATTTTCCATCGGATTTTCAGACACACAAAGTTGGACAGCAGGAGATAAAATTTTCCGACAACAAAATCCGATCGCGTCAATTCCGACCGTGTGTGGCCTGTTCCGACGCACAAAGTGCCACGCATGCTCAGAAGAAATTCCGACACGGGACAGCTCATTCTGGTAAACTTAGCGTTCGCAATGGATACAGCACTTTCGTCACGCTGCAATGTTAAAAATGGTTTAATACAGCGCACTCTCTTCTTCTTTATAATGTGACAAGAATTAAGTAGTTTTGCTGCTCATATTCACACACACTTCTCACAAAGTTTTATTTGTGTTTTTTTAGTGGGATTCCCTGAATATATTGTTATTAGTTGTCACATCTGACAGTTTTATATTATTTTTTTTTTTTTTTTGGATTTTAAGCCTTTTTTTTTTCTTTAATGTTTGGATTTTTTCCAAGGCTGATCTTTGTTCAATGTTATTTTTATTTTTACTCCAGAATATTTTTGTGTGTGTTTTGTGTGTCAAGTTACCCCAACACCATTGATATCTTGTATTATTTAATCTCCAGGAGATTGTTTGGTGTTGGTGTCCCTTGTTCATTTCACATTGTATATTTGAAATGTACCTGAATCCTCACAAACCAACTGTCCTTTTTGAAGTAAAACACATAGGAGAGTATAATTCAAAACAAAAATCCTTTATTAAGGGATCAGAACCAAACAAAGAGGAAGGCAACACTGGATCAACAGGAGAAATTAGCGAAGCCTGGGACCCCCACGGCAGACATCAATTCTTGAACATCAAAATTGGTGGCCTGAGGAGTCCATATGTAAGGGAGGGCAGTCTGGTCCAGAATTCGCAGAGATCCGGATAGCAGCAGATGACATCTGTGTCCCCAGGCTGTGGTACCACAAGAGGCTGCATTTTTTGGCCGACCAGACTGAACCCAGGGCAATCACTGTCTGGTCTTCCTTCCACGCTTCCTTCCGGGCTTCCGAGTCCTCCGGTAGCCTCCTCTAGGGCACTCCTCCTACTGCCACTTTCTCTTTTCAGGGGGGGTGGAGGGACCTGCAGATCAGCCAGCCGGCTCGGCCCGGCCACCTCCTGGCTGAGACTTCCCTGTGTATGAAAAAGGGACATGGTTTTAGTTTTTGCATCATCAATCATAATCCTAAATTAGTACTCCCAACTAACATCTAGTTAACATCATTGATTGGACAAGCAGAAATATTTAGAGGAATGCTATACCTGGCTCAATCTGGGCTCCTCCTTGTGTTGTTGCCTGGAAGGCCCAGGTTGGGCGTCAGAAGCCTCAGCCGGGGGGGAAGGAAGCGTGGAAGGAAGACTGGAGAGGGATGACCTGGGTTCAGTCTGGCCTGCCAGAAAGTGCAGCCTGTCATAGTACCACATCCTGGGGACATAGATGTCATCTGCTGTTCCGGATCTCTGTGAATCCAGGACTTTCTTGTGCTCCCTTAGATATGTGCTCCTCAGGCAACCAATTAATATCTTTAAATAGGTGATGTCTGCCGTGGGGATCACCTGCTTCACAATTTCACACAATTGCTCCAGTGCTGCCTTCCTCTTTGCTTGGTTCTTGAAATGGGGGTGGTTAATCTCCCACAGATATGGCAGCTCCCTTAGCATCTCTACTAATACTGACATAAAGTCATTATCTTTGAGTAGCATATCCATGTTCACTGCAAGACACAACACAAGACAAAGCCTAATGTCAGACCAAACTCTCCTAATCTTCTTACAATATAGGCCTCAATCTAAAAGCAGTATAGGCACAAGTTTGTCTCTTACCTTCGTTCTTACGATCGGCGCGTCCAATGCTCCTTCCTCCGCTCACAGATCGTACGTAATACGCACGCGTGTTACGCTTTATACACACTGTGCATGCGTGTAACTCCGCCCGCCCCTGGCGTTCTTTCTATTCTATTCCCCGTCCCTTTTTGTTCGGCGCAGTGGGGGAAGAGCACATGGCGGAGTCACAGCAGGTGCGTGCTAATTGCAGGAACGAGGAGGAGGAGGAGGAAAGCCCGGATCCGGACACGTCACGATCCAGAAGGAGACGTTTTAAGGCCACAAATATGTCCTTTGGGGAGATGTTGGAGATGGTCGACATCATGAGGAAGTCCGACTATGACGGGAAGTATGGGTCTTACCCCAACCCCAATATCCGAAAGGCCAAGATCATGGCGAAAATGATCAGGAGTCTTCTGAGGAATTTCGGGGTCCGAAGATCGAAAGATCAGCTCAGGAAGCGGTGGTCGGACCTGAAATTGAGAGAGCCAGAGCAGTACCGAAAGATCCGGAGAGTGCTGCAAAAAAGTAAATAGTTGTGCTGTGTTCCTATTCTTTCTGTCTTTATTTCGTTCGTTCTGCTCCATATGCTTTTATTAATTGTAACGTTTAAAAGGGCAACTTTAATGTTCATGGGCCCATTATTCGTTCGTATCAAACATTTTTCTTTCGGCCTCTAAAACATCATTGTTTAGGCCATATGCATTTTCCCACATTTTTTTTGGGCCTACTTGGATGCCAAATATTTGTTTGTGTAGATGGGTTTGTTACTAGAATGAAATGCCAACTAGATTGTGTGTAAGGAGAGGACACTGAGCAGCTGTTTTCACATCTGGACACTGGAGCACTAGTGTGGGACCCCAGAACACCATTTTTATTAGGGGGGCCACACAGGTGCTCCAGTGTATACTATAGAGGGGTCTCCATCTGGGAAGCTTGTACTAAACAGGTAAAGTATTGCAGCTTGACAAAGGGCAATAAAAAATATACATCTTGGAACTCGGCTAAAATAGACAATTGTACCCCACTTCCAAGCAATGTTTCCTATTTCTAGTTCTGCCATCAAATATTTTTATGTTAATGATACCATTTTTGTTTTTCATAGGGGAGAAAAGACTCGGAGGACACCCCTCATCCGAGGAGACCACAGACCCCCCACCTATGGAAGAAGGTGAAATACCCCCAAACGAAGAAGAGCAGGAGGAAGAAGAAAATGTGGTGGAGATTGGCACCACAACAGGTGAGTGTCTGTGACCACAGACTCAGGTAAAAGAGATGGATGGTGGCAGATTTTTGATACCTGTTTTTGTTTTGTTTCTCTCTTTTTAGGTGATCGTGAGGTTGTGGATCCCGAACGCTTTACTTCAGAAAGTGCCCAGATCCTGATTGGGGAGATCATGGGGTGTAATCTCGAATTGCACAATATACAGCAAAAAATCAATGATGTTATTAAAAAAAATAATAACATCATTGATGTTTTGGGGCGAATTTAAAACCCCACAAAATATATTTTTGGGATTGTGGTCCAATTTTTAAAATCTTTTTGCAATGTTTTGAAAAGCCAAATTTGGAGGATGCACACAGTGTGTCAACATGTGCTATCTGCCATTACGGGAGATCAATGGACGCATTTTGGGGGTGCAACCCCTTCCTCAATTATAAAGTAGCCTTGAGGAAGGGCTTGCTCCCCCAAAACACATCCCTTGATCCCCCCTGATGGCAGATAGCACATGTTGACATTCGTAAATTGGTGTACATCTTCCAAATTTGGCTTTTCCGGGGGTGATTTCCCCCCATCTGAACGCTATATCAAACCCAGTTCCTAAATACTGATGTCTGATATAGCCTTCGGGTTTTACCTAATGTGAACTTTGTAAGTTCAAGTTTTTTGGCTTTCTTGTACACAGGCCTGTTTTATCTGAAATGGACATTTCGATTTTTGATAATGCTACTGCAAAAATTGTTATACAACAAACATGTTGGTTTGTTTTAAAAACCTTTGGTAAATGCACATGTGATTGTGCAGGTATAAAAAAGTGGCTTACTCAAGAATGTGTGGATTATTGTCTCAACACTACAACACTTTTGGGGTGATGTAATTGCTGTTTTATGCAAAAATGGGGGTTATTTCCTAAGGGCAAATCCTCTTTGCACTACAAGTGCAGTTTCAGTGCAGTTGCAAGTGCACTTGTAGTGAAATGTGTTTTTGCATTTAGGAAATAACAGCCAACAATGCTTTGTATAAGGTTACCCAATCACTGCATTTTCTGCACTCAAAACATTTATGTCAGGGTCAGCTAAAACAAACACAAGCAGTAAATGTCCACAAATAATTTCTTTATTTTTTTATTATAAAAAGGCTTCACATATTGTCTGGCATATTGATAGCCCCCCTACCCGCAAAGAACTCCAGGTAGCGTAACCGGACATCACGGGCACTCAGGGAGGGCAAGCCAGGATGGCCACTTTCAAGAGCCGTCAGTGTGGTTTGATGTAGGATTCCGGCCTCAGGCCCAACTGAGCCAGCATAGTTGGCCAAATGTTTCCTTAAAAAATTATGGAGAACACAGCACGCCAGTATAATATGGTTCAGTTTATACTCCGCCATATGGATGGGTGTCAGAAATAGTCGGAACCGGCTGGCCAGGATTCCAAATGTGTTCTCCACCACTCTTCGGGCTCTGGCCAGCCGGTAATTAAAAACCCTCTGTTCCGGGGTGAGGGTCCTCATCGGGAATGGCCGCATCAGGTGGTCCCCCAGCGCAAACGCTTCATCAGCAACGAGCACGAATGGGAGTCCTTCCACATTGTCCTCTGGAGCTGGCAAGTCCAAGCTGCCATTCTGAAGATGCCTGTAGAACTCCGTCTGGGTGATGACTCCACCATCGGACATCCGGCCATTCTTCCCCACGTCCACATACAAGAAGTCGTAATTAGCCGACACCACCGCCAACATCACTATACTATTGAACCCCTTGTAATTATAATAGTATGACCCCGAGTTGGGTGGTGGGACGATGTGGACGTGTTTCCCATCAATTGCCCCTCTGCAGTTAGGAAAGTCCCACCGCTGGGCAAAGTGGGAGGCCACAGTCTGCCATTCATGTGGCGTTGAAGGAAACTGTTGAGGAAAAAACAATAAACATTACTTTTTTTCACAGAAACATGGCAAGCAGATTATACACAAACATTATGGGGCAACCTCCAGATAGCATTTAGTAAGGGGAATTTAACAAGGCCAAAGTATAAGGTACACCTATCATATTCCCCCTTCCCCCCCCTCTCATGGGCCATTTCTAACATTATGGGGTGTGTGGAAATCTTGGACAGGTAACCCTCTTCACTTCATTGAGAGATGAATGCCTAAATAATGGGTATTACTTTGAACAGACCCTCCTTAGTTACCCTATTGGCAGCCCACTGGACAGGTAAGAAGTGTCATAATACAAAGATATAAATACACATTGTACACATTTGAGGACATTTGGACATTCTACTATTACCTATCAAGATAATAATAGGATACAAAAACTTTAAACAGTACCATTTGAAAGTATACAGGCAGGCCCTTGCACTACATGCTTTGGGGAATTCATCCATAAATCTGACCAGTAAAGAGATGGGTATAGTGTGTATGGGTTTGGCAAAGTCAGTAGATAGATGATTGAGGATAGAGAATTGGAATCAGCTGACTTAGCAGTTGGGGGGAGGGAGGGTTACTAAAAATTATTTGGGGACACCACAAAAAAAAGCCTCTGCCACTCTGCCTGAATTTAAATCAAAAATAACAGTTCCAAACATTTTAGGGGGTGTTTGGGGTAAAGCACTACTATGGAGCTGATAAAATACATTGTTAAGTGACTACATGAGGTGAATATAGGGCAAGAGACACCATGCTGGGGAGGTAAGTCAAGGGCAAATATGTATGAAGGACATAAAATAATAATTACATAAAAATCCAGCATGCATGAGGACAAAGGGGACATTCACAGCATATTCCAATCATGGTAATTAGGGAATGAGGAAAGAAATACAATATATTAGCAAACATTCAATACAATAAAATGTGATATTAAAGGATAAAAATCTTACCTTCATATACTCCTTCTGCAGGACCTGGATGATGGCAGAACAGGTCTCTGGGATAATGATCCCCAGAGCCTGGGGGGAGATGCCTGTCGAGAACTTTAAGTCCTGCAGACTTCTCCCTGTGGCCAAATACCGCAAGGTAGCGACCAACCTCTGCTCCGGAGTGATGGCTTGCCTCATGCAGGTATCCTGCCTGCTGATATAGGGGGTCAGCGAAGCCAACAAACGGTGAAATACGGGGTCCGTCATCCTGAGAAAGTTCCTGAAATCATCAGGATTATTCTCACGGATCTCACGGAGCAAAGGCATATGAGAGAACTGGTCACGCTGAAGCAACCAATTCTTGGTCCATGAACTCCTCCCCACCCTGTTCATGGACTGGACTTGTGTCAAGGTCAGGACCCCAACACCAAGCCCCCGCACAGCACGAACTCTACGAGGAGTACGCATACGAAACATGGCTAGAAAACGGTCAGCTGCTCAGAACGAAGTAACAGAATGCACTGAAGAACAGCAAGGCCTGTGAAGAGCCACCTGAAAAACAGTAACGAACGAACAAGAATACAATGACTACCTAAAGTCACACGGAACTTGCTTGCACGCACTGAAGAGCAGATACAAACCCACAAGCACTAACTGAATGGCAGAAAACGATCTGAAAGCCACGAGTCTGAAAAAGCGCGAATCGTCTCTCACCAAACTTTTACTAACACGAGATTAGCAAAAGGAGCCCAAAGGGTGCCGCGCTTGGTTCTGAACCGGTCTTTTCTAGTCTCGTCGTACATGGTGTACATGACCGCGTGGTTGGCAATCAGAAATTCCGACAACTTTGTGCGACCGTGTGTAGGCAAAACAAGTTTGAGCCAACATCCGTCGGAAAAAATCCTAGGATTTTGTTGTCGGAATGTCCGAACAAAGTCCGACCGTGTGTACACCCTATTATCCTGGGTACAGATAGGGCAGGAGCTGACATAATTCTCGCAAAAGTCCTTTAAATTGGGCCACCAGAAGGTACGCTGTACCAATTCCAGGGTCTTACGAACCCCAAAGTGACCTGCCAGCGGGTGATCGTGAAGGAGTGCCAAGACCTTGACCCGAACCTCCTCAGGAACAAAAATTTGGCTCCCTCTCCAGAACAGTCCATCCTTGTTACTTAAGGTAACCACTGTGGGTCTAGCTGATTCAGAGGATGCTTCCTTAATCTGAGAGAGAAGATCAGTTTGTATGAGCAGGAAATTATTTGCAGGTAAAATGGTGTCCGGAGCAGATAAGTCCTTTGGGTTGTCATGCATTCGTGATAATGCGTCTGGTTTGACATTTCTTGAACCTGGCCGATAAGTAATGTGGAAGGAAAAGCGTGAGAAAAACAGAGCCCAGCGGGCTTGTCGGGGTTTCAGTCTTTTAGCAGATCGCAAATACTCTAGATTTTTGTGGTCAGTATAAATTAGTACTGGATGCACAGCCCCCTCCAACAGGTACCTCCACTCCTCTAATGCAGTCTTGATGGCAAGAAGCTCCCGATCACCAACATCATAGTTCCGCTCCGCAGAGGAGAGTTTTCGGGAGAAGAACCCCACAGGATGCATAGCGTCTTTACTGCCTTTTCGTTGCGAGAGTATCGCACCGACCGCTATCTCTGAAGCGTCTACTTCTAGAATGAATGGCAAAGATGGTTCAGGATGACTGAGAATAGGTGCTGAGGTGAATAGTCTCTTGAGGTTCTCAAAAGCATCTTGGGCTAGGTGATTCCAGGAAAAACGGGTATTCTGTTTGGTCAACTGCGTGATTGGTGCGATTATTGCAGAAAAACCCCTGATAAACTTCCTGTAAAAGTTTGCGAACACGATAAATCGTTGAACCCCCTTCTTGTCCAGGGGTACCGGCCAGTCCAGAACAGCAGAAACCTTCTGTGGGTCCATCCAGTTGAGGAGATTATCAAGCCCAGGAATTGAATGCTTTGTTGTTCGAACTCGCATTTCTCCGCCTTTGCATAAAGTCTGTGTAAGCGGAGACGACCCAACACCTGGCAAACATGTTTTCGATGGAGCTCCAGGGATTCTGAAAAGATCAAAATATCGTCTAGATATGCGATCACGTGGGGGGCGTGGCCTGAGCAGGGCATGTGAGCGGTCGCACTACACGGAGCTCCCGCTGATAATCCTTCTTTGATCCTTCTCCCGATACCGATCCGGACTCTCACCTATCCCATCTGCCGCCGGACACCCCCGTGAATCCGGTAGTGCTTACCTCGCGCTGCACGGTCCTCATGAAGCCCCGTAAGGGGGAATAAGAAACCAAGAACGGGACAAGCATGGAGATCCAAGATGGCGCCGACACCCCTCAGGCACAGAGGACGGCGAGAGGCTCTGCTAAACAGCATGATGGCGGCGGTAAGTCTCATGCTGCCCAAAAGCACCAGGGGAAAGACCAGGGCAAAGACCAGCCTAGAGACATGCTGTATTACGCACAGAAGTTGCAAGGGGCAGGCTGCTCGAATCCTCCATCCATGCAGGCCCTTCCCCATGACACTAGTAGAGGCCGCAGCCCTCCAGCATTAGATGACACAGTGCCGCTGGAATCATCCCTGATCTCTACCCCTGATATGTTTGACATGCTGCAGGAAGATTCCCAGCAACCCACGCTGAATGATATATTGCGTGCTGTGCACCACTGTACTGCCTCAGTGGATGGCTTAAAGGAGCAGTTTGGGGGCCTTACAGAGACGGTCTCTTTATTAAGGCAAGACCTCCAGAAAATCAGGGAGGGAACCACAGCAGTGGAGGGCAGAATTAGCGATGTGGAGGACCAGATGCCCCCACTTACTAGAGACACCAGAACAGCACTACAGCAGGCGACGCAAGCTAACGCCAAAACTGACGACATTGAGAACCGTCTCAGACGGAATAATGTTCGCATTGTGGGACTTCCAAAAAGGTGGAGGGTAGAGACCCAACGGCATTTGTAGAACAATGGCTGCAGGACACTTTTGGCAAGGAGGCCTTTACGCCACTATTTGCAGTGGAGAGGGCGCACCGCACGCCGCCGCATCCCCACCCCCCAGGCAACCCACCAAGATCCATGCTGGCGCGTCTACTGAATTACAAAGACCGTGAGATCATACTTAAGCTAGCGAGGGAAAGAGGCTCCGTCCATTTTAATGGGACAAAAATTTCATTTTACCCAGACTTTTCTGCTGAGGTGCAGCATAAAAGGGCCAAATTTGCAGAGGTGAAGAAACGCCTGCAAAAAAAGTTACATACGCCATGCTGTTCCCAGCTAAGCTACGCATTACCGCTAGAGGCCAGGCTACTTTTTTTGATTCGGCAATGGAAGCGACATCATTGCTAGATCACAATGAACAAGACCTACGGAGACGCCGAGAAAACGAAAGGGGTGACTGAAGGCTGGAGTATAACCCTGATAAGGTTGGTAAGCGGTTGGCGGATGGTTACAATCTGTGTTTAACGGGACATTTCACATTAAGCCAATTTCAGCGTTTTGAACGGGCTCAAATAAATCACTGAACTGAGCTCAATACCACAATGGGTGAGTCGCACCCACAAGATCTTACAGATCACCAATAGGTCCCGGTCTCAGGGACAGGTTAACAGTTGCCCGGTTTGCACAAGTTTGACTGACTGTTATGAATCTAAAGAAGCAAGGGGACGGTTTACTTTCATCCCATATCGATGGGCCAAGGATGGCCACGATAACACCAGGGACTGTTTCCCCCGTTTCTTCACTGTTGCACAGTTGCGCCTTATTCTAAGTTACACTCTCTGCTACATCGTATCACTAAATCTAAATCTTGGTCAGTTTATGTACATGGGCTATCCAAAGGAACTGCCTAAATTCCCACAGACATGGGACACTTCAACTTCCAGGTGCGAGGCCGGCTGACTCTTGCTCCACTTGGATGAGAATCCAACTTACTGTACATGGCTACTACAATAATGGTGTCCTGGAATGTCCGAGGTGTACATGATCCACTAAAGCACACAATGATAAGTTCATATTTAAAGAAGTTTCACCCTGCTATTGTAGGGTTGCAGGAGACTCACCTTACAAAGGATACAGTGGGGCTCCTGCAGTACTCCTGGGTGGGCAGGGCCTATCACTCCACACACTCTGCGTTCTCTCGTGGAGTGAGTGTGTTGGTTCATAGGTCCCTGGCCTACCAGGAATTAGATTCTGCTATTGATCCACTAGGTAGATATGTATTCATTTACTGCAAGCTGTTTACTCTGACCCTGATTATTGCTTTTGTTTACATTCCCCCACCATTTTCTAGAGAGATATTGCAACTCCTGCTGACGTACCTGGTTGACAAGCCTGATATACCCACCATAATTATGGGTGATTTTAACGGGTATCTTGACCCAAAACTTGACAGGCATCCTCCGGTCCAGGCTCCACTAGGGGGAAGAGGCACTATTTTGAGCCGCCTGCTGGTGGAGGTGGGCTGGATAGATGTCTGGAGAGCGAAAAACCCAACATCCAAACAATTCTCATGTTTCTCTAAATCACATAGCTCGCTATCACGCATTGATCTATGTGTGGGGTCCTCGCATGTCGTAAACCTAATTACCAAAATGGAGTATTTTCCTAGAGGGGTGTCAGACCACTCCCCAATAGTAACGCACCTGATAACGCGCCCTGAGGTCTCTTTGCCAAAAGCCCCTTGGAAACTTAATGCCTTTTGGCTAAAACTTTTCACGTCCCAAGAAAGGGTAATGAAGAAAATTGAACAATACTTTTATGAGAACCGATTTCATCATGATAGTGCAACTAAATGGGATGCTTTTAAGGCATGTCTTAGGGGCACATTCATAACAGAAATAGAAACCATTAAACATAATTCATCGGCCCTCGTGAAACAGGTTGAAGACCAGGTGCGGCGGCTTGAGTTATCCTATGTCACAGATCCTTCTGAATCTACAAGGGAGGCGTGGATATCGGGACAGGATTCCCTGGACCGGTTGAGATCCTCCACTGCAGAGCAGAAACGATTTTTTACTAAGCAAGCTTTTTATGAGGAAGGGGAAAAGACTGGTCGGTTACTGGCCAGAATTGCAAGGTCCCAACAGTCGTCACCGGCTATAGGAGCTATCAGGTGCTCAAATGAGAGATTAGTAAATGACACTGAATCAATTATTAATGAACTAGCGTCTTTCTATGAGAATTTATATAAGCCATGTGAGAACTATACAGATGCAGCATTACAGGAATACATAGACAAGATTTCCCTGCCTGCCCTGTCGTGTCAGGCGCGCATGGAGCTAGAGGCCCCAATTACGCTGGACGAATTGAAGGAGGCGGCTGCCTCCTTTTCTACGTGCAAGGCGCCGGGGGATGATGGGCTCCCAATGGAGGTGTACACACAATACGGGGAGGCGATTTTACCGAAATTACTGGAGGTATTCAACTCATCCTTTAAATCAGGAAAGCTACCAACATCCATGACTAGGGCCAATATTATATTACTACTTAAGCCTGGTAAGGACCCTGTAGACCCCAGTTCATATAGATCTCGTTACTGCAGAGTGACGTGAAATTACTGGCCAAAACTCTGGCCCTAAGGGTTAATAGAGTTATCTCTTCCATTATTCATCCTGACCAGGCAGGTTTTATGCCCAAGAAGTCAACCGCCACTAACTTGAGACGACTCTTTCTGAACATGCAGACCCCAAACAGAGGGAACCGGCAGTAGGGCACTGTTGTCTCTTGACGCTAATAAAGCATTCGACAGTGTTATCTGGCAATACCTGTGGGCTGTACTGTTCAGATTCGGGTTTGGTCCAAGGTTTATTGCATGGGTACGGCTGCTGTATGCTTCACTGCAGGCAGCAGTGTGCGTAACAGACAGGATGTCACAGGTCTTCCCACTGGGTAGGGGGACCAGGCAAGGGTGTCCCTTGTCCCCCCTGCTATTTGGCCATTGAACCGCTTGCAGCACAGGTCAGAGATTGTCAGCAGATTAGGGGATTTAGATATTGTGAATTGCATGAGAAGATAATGCTTTATGCGGATGATATGCTCCTCTTTTTGGAGGACATGGAGGCCTCATTGTCCCATGCAATGTCCATGATTGCAGACTTTGGCCACTATTCAGGTCTTACGATTAACTGGTCCAAGTCTGCATTGATGTTTTTGGATGAGACTCCGGTCTTGCAGGCGAGTCTCCCATGTCCGGTCCCGGTAGTAACCTCCTTTAAATATTTAGGCGTCAACATATCCCCTAATTTGAATGATTACTACAAACTAAACATATATCCCCTACTGACACGTTTTAGAGACAAAATCAACATATGGAACAGACTTAAAATGTCCTTGGCAGGGAAGACGAATCTCATTAAGATGATTCTGATGCCCCAGCTCCTATACATGCTGCATAATACGCCGATAGTTATCCCCCTCAAAATATTTAGAGTTGTTAATACACTATTCAGAACATTGCTATGGCACAATAAGCCCCCTAGAATCAAGTTGGAGCAACTGCAATATCCAAAGGAGGGGGGAGGTCTTGCACTCCCCAATCCTTGGATATACTATCTGGCGGCGCAATTACAACATTTAATAGGGGCTATGGCTCCATCCCCTGCAGGCTTGTCAGCCAAGCTTCTGCTGAGGGGAGCAGGGGTGGATTCCATACCGGAGGATTAGAGGTTCAGAGATTTCAGAAACCAAATAAGCAGATGCCAACTTACGCACTTCTCCAAAAAGTATGGAACAAGGTTAAACAACTGCAACGTGTCACGGGATTTACCACCTACAGCCCAATATGGGAAAATAACTCCAATGAGGAACTGGCCAAAATTAAGCAGGGTTCTAGATGGCGCCTTCTGGGAATTACTCACCTAAAACACATATTTCAGAATGGGAAACTGCTATCTTTTGCAGACTTGCAGTCTGAATATGCTTTACCATCTACTATGCTGTTTTGCTACCTACAACTTCGGCATGCAATACAGGCGCAGGGTAGGGCAGGGGAGTGGGTACAGTCACCCACCCCTATTTTTCACATATTACAAGTGGCAACAGACACAAAGGGTATAATATCTCAATGCTACCTCATGATTCTGTCCTCCTTTCTAGAGGGGCATCCCATGAAGGCAGTGTCACAATGGGAGGAAGACCTAGGACCCATTACAGTTGAGCAATGGGAGGAGGCCCTTCAAGCTGTCAATACATGCTCATTAAACATATCACAAAAAGTTTCCCGATTATATATTTTGCTGAGAGTGCATTATACACCGGTAAAATTGCACAAAATGGGGAGGTTACAAGATCCATTGTGTAACAGATGCAGAAATGCGCCAGGTGATTTGATTCATCTCCTCTGGCGTTGCCCCAAACTCCATAGATACTGGAAAGGGGTTATGACCTTACTCAATAGGGTTTTTCAAACTAATGTTACCCTTGACCCACTGAGATGCCTTCTGGGAATACTGGAGGAGGCTATCCCGGAGAATATAACTAGAATGGCCTTTGCCAGAGCCCTATTTCAGGCAAGAAAAACAATACTTTTACACTGGAAATCAGCCACACCACCGGTGGTTAAAATGTGGATCCAACAGATGGGAAGTACCCTGGTTATGGAAAAGTACATATATCAGCATAGGGGGACCCCGGGGAAATTTGATAAGCTATGGGATGCATGGCTGGATACCCCAGGTATAAGCCCTGTAGAGCTGGTACAAATGAGATTGCTTAGAGGTATATAGAGATGTTTGGGAATGTGAGAAGAGGAGATACAATGTGAATCCTGGAGTAATGGCATGGATGTTAAAGATATGAGACAGTGGAATAAGGGAGGGGGGAGGAGGAGAAGGACAACAACAGTTACACTGGTTAAAAAGAAATTTATTAAAGCTAGATCCGTTGATTTTCAATGGTACATGTAAATGTGAACTTGTTAACAAGGGAAAAAAAGCCCTAATTGAATGTACGCATAACATATAACTGACTGTACAAAATGTGATAATCTAAATGTATTGTGATACTGTATGTTTCATGAGCAATAAAAACTTTCTTGATTTAAAAAAAGATATGCGATCACAAACACATCTAGGAAGTCTCTAAGCACATCATTAATTAGGTGTTGGAAGGTCGCAGGGGCATTGCAGAGTCCAAAAGGCATGACTAAATATTCATAATGACCGAATCGGGTCCGAAAAGCTGTTTTCCACTCATTCCCAGCCCGAATGCGGATCAGATTATAGGCCAATCTTAGGTCAAGCTTAGTAAAAAATGACGGCAGTCCTTAATTTCTGGAACAGTTCGGGTATCAAGGGTAGGGGATAGCGATTTTTGACCGTGATTTTATTTAGTTCTCGGTAGTCTATACATGGGCAGAGAGATTTGTCTTTTTTGGCAACAAAGAATATTCCCGCACCTGCTGGGGAGGTGGAATGGCGAATGAATCCCTTGGCCAGGTTTTCATCTATGTATGTTTTCAAAACTTCCTGTTCCTTCTCAGATAAGGGAAAGATGCGTCCGAAGGGAATTTCGGATCCTGGCAGCAACTTGATGGGGCAATCGTAGGGACGATGAGGTGGAAGAGAATCTGCCCCCTTTTTACTAAAGACATCAATGTAGTCATGATATTGTTTAGGGATGACCTGACAATTTTTCTGTTCGGAGTCCAGACAAAGCAGGGTGGCTGGAGAATCCGAATCTTTCGTCAAACAGTGTTCTTGGCAGTAAGATGACAGGAATTTTACTTCTCCTGAAGCCCAATGGATGTGCGGATTGTGGGCCTGCAACCAGGGGATGCCCAGGATAATGGGAAACATAGGAGAGGTGATGGCATCAAGGATCAGCAGTTCCTTGTGTTGAGAATAGATTGTAGTGGATAATGGCACTTGTCACTTGTCCGGATCTGATACGGGAGCCATCGGTTAGGAAGACAGAGAGTCCATGGGCTTTAGTCCGTAAAGGAATGTTGTGTTGGTTGGCAAAGGTTAAGTCAATAAAGCAGCTGCATGCCCCGGAGTCAATGATGGCGTTGACTTGGAGTATCTTTTCTTGGAGCTGTAACGAGAGAGGAATGGCAAGGTGGGTAGAATTCATAGATAAAGCAGAGAGACTGGTATGTATAGGAGATGGGCACTTACTTATTTTGACTGGGCAGTTATGGACATAGTGCCCGGTTCCTCCACAGTAAAGACACAGATTCAGTTGCCGACGTCGGGCACGTTCTTCGGAAGACAGGGCAGGTCGCATCAGACCTAACTGCATTGGTTCAGAGGTGTCAGGTGTGATATTGGCAGAATTTGGACTGGGTGCAGGTAGGTAGCGTGCTGCAGGAACCGGAGCTCGTGCTGTCATCCAGGTCGGGCGGTTCAGTTGAACTGATCGTTCAGATCGACGTTCTCGGAGGTGACGATCGATCTGAATGGTTAAGGAGATCAAGGCCTCCAGGGTACTTGGAATACCCACTCGAGCAAGTTCATCTTTTAAACTTTCTGATAGACCAATGCGGAACTGGTGACGCAGGGCCGTGTCATTCCATTGTGTGTCCGCGCTCCAACGTCTGAAGTCAGTAACATAGTCCTCCGCGGGTCTGCGGCCTTGTTGGAGTGCGAACAGAGCTGATTCGGCTGTGGCAGTCTGTTGAGGATCCTCATATAATTGTGCCATGGCTTCAAAGAAAGCGGATAAGGATTGAGTTAGAGCAGAGTCCCCTTCAAGTAAACGGTGTGCCCAGGTCTGTGGTTCCCCTTGTAGGAGGGAAATTACAAATCCCACTTTAGTGGCTTCCAGTGAAAAAGTTCTGGGTTGTAGGGCAAAGAAAAGCTGGCAAGCATTGCGGAAGGCCTGAAACTTAGCCCGGTCTCCAGAAAATCTTTCGGGAATGGGGACCCGTGGTTCAGGCGGAAGCATCATGACTGAAGGAGCTGGAACAGTCTGTGTTGGGGCTGCAGCTGAAGAGGAAGCTGAAGGGTTAGACCCTGCAAGATTCTGAACTTGTCCTTCCAGTCTGTTATAATTATCCTGAAGGGATTGCACTGCTTGGGTGAGGGCCGCCAGGTGTGTGCATATCTCCTTCATTGGAGAGGTATCTCCTGCAGGCTCAGTCATGGCTGCTTCGTACTGTTAGGTACCTGGTAGTAGAGCCTGACTTGTAGGAGAAGACCTCTCATACAACGCTGGTTCAGGAGCCACTGGAGTGGGGACAGTGGTCTCCTGAGCACAGTGGAGTAGGAGTGCCTGTAGAGCAGAGTCTCTGATGCTGAAGAGATGTGAGATCCCACAGGGATGGATGGACTGTAGATCAGGTGGAGACTGGAGGCAGCAAGCTGGAACACATGGAGATGCAGAGATCACAGGAGCTGAAGCTGAAGGTGCAACAGCAAAGACAACAGCAGGCACAAGCAGGGTCAGATGGTCCGGGTCAGCAAGGGTATGAGACAGGCAGTATCAGCAGGCAGAGGCAGAGTCGGTAGGCAGGCAGAGATCGGTAACGGTATCAGGCAGGCAGTAGAAGAGTAGTCAGGCAGGCCGGGTCGGATTGGAGCGGGACGGATGGTCAGACAAGCCGGGTCAGATAGGTACGTTCAATCAGGTGCAGATTTACAGGAATCACAGAGCTGAGACAAAGCAGCAATGTGCCAGAGGCACAGGGGGACTTTTATGTGCACTTTGGCGCCAAACCGGCACCATCGCGAACGCACGCGCGCCCAAGCGCCGTGTACCCGCGCGCGCCCTAGCGCCGCGCTGACGACCGGAAACAACAGGAACTTGCTGAAAGGTTCGTAACGGAGCACGCCGGCGCATAGGCGCATGCAAACGCCCAGGTCTGGCGCCAATGGTACCCTGACACAGAGTCTACCAGCTGAAAAGGCAGCAGTTGGAGTGCTAGAAATTTAGCCAAACTAGCATTCAGCCGCTGAACATGTGGATAGCTGGGACCGAATTTCTTTCGCCAGTTTAGCAACTGGGGTAGGGAAATTTGTCTGCTACAACCGGATGTTGATGTAATACTAGCAGATTGCCCGCAAGTGCTTGGGACACCTAATTCTACACCTTCATTCCCCTCAGTGCAGTTCTCTGAGAGGATTGAAGTTATAGTGGGGTTGGAGATCCCAGCTGATGAGGAGCAAGGAGAGGTCCGCCTTGTTCTTTGGTGTGGGTCTTTTAAGTACTGTTGCCAACGAACTGCATGGGAGCTCGACATATGTCTGGTCAAGCATGTGGTGCCCAAGCGGCTGCTGTTTTGGCCCCGCTTGGTAAGCTTCAGACATATGTTACAAACAGCAACGGTGTGATCTGCTGCACACGTCTCAAAAAAGGCCCACACCAAAGAACTTTTGGAAAAATGCCCTGCGCATGCGGAGCGCTGCGGTGTGATGCAGTCGTTTGCCTGCCCTTAAGCTAGCCCCTGGAGGGCATCCTGCCTCCTTGGAGATGTGCCTCCTCCTCTCTTCTATCTGGCACCCATGTAGAGTCAGTGACCTCATCATCCCCTCCCTCCTCGCCACTGGAGCAAACCTGGCAGTATGCTGCAGCTGGAGGAACATGACTGCCAGTTTCTTGTCCTTTTTGGGCACCCCCTCTCTCTGGGCTCACTTTACTGCCTTCATCCTCAACCTGGGTATCATCATCAGAGCCTTCAAAACGCTGCGCATCCTCCAGCAGCATGTACCCTACACTGTGGTCGAACAGTTCGGGGGACTCCTCAGGGCATGATGGTGGGGATAGGGAAGGAGTGACTGATGACATTGAGCCAATGGAAGAGGCCGCTTTGGCAGCTGCATTGGCAGACAAAGTACCCTGAGCCTGGGTGACAGAGGATGAGAAGGATGAGGATGGCATGGTCATCCACTCTACCAAATCTTCTGCATGTTGTGGCTCAACACGGCCAGCTGCCAAAAAAAAAGGACAAGCTTGCCCCACGGCCACATGCTGAGGATGCACCGTGTCCACAATCAGCACTGTTGGCTATAGACACAGAGCCTGGTTGCCTCTTTTAGAGGCCTGTGAGCATCTGCCTCTCCTTGGTGACCTTGCAGACATACTGTACAATTACATTAGCAAAACAACGCCTGAAGTTTACTAAAAACAGTACACCAGGAATGGCCTACAGTCAGGTATAGGCTTGGCTAGACTATATATATATATATATATATATTTATATTATATTTATATATATATATTATATATATATATATATATATATATACACAAGCCTGTATATATATATATATATGAAATACACTGCAGCTAACTGAATCAACTGACTGCCTGAAGTATATTAGAAACAGTACAGCAGGAACGGTCTGCAGTGAGATCTAGCTAAACTGGATCAACTGCCTGCCTGAAGTAGATTAGAAACAGTACAGCAGGAATGGTCTGCAGTGAGATCTAGCTAAACTGGATCAACTGCCTGCCTGAAGTAGATTAGAAATAGTACAGCAGGAACGGTCTGCAGTGAGATCTAGCTAACTGAATAAACTGCCTGCTCAAAGTAAATGAAATGACACACTCTCTCTCTCTATCTATCTCTCTAGAACGTCAGCAACACACTACACAGGGCCGATGTGCAGACGGCCTTATATAGTGTAAGGCGTGTACTTAACCCCCTGAGCCATAATTGGCCAAAGGCACCCTGCCTTTGGCCAATTATGGCTCTGTTTGCTTACGGCGCTGTGATTGGCCAAAGCATGCAGGTCATAGTGCATGCTTGGCCAATCATCAAGCAGCAAACCACTGCGATGACGCAGTGCATTATGGGCCGTGATGCGCCGCTCGAATTTGGCGCGAACGGCCCATATTGTTCGATCTTTGGCGAACGATCGAACAGCCGATGTTCGAGTCGAACTCATGTTCAGCTCGAACAGGCAGCCCATCCCTAAGGCTAATTAGCTGCTAGGATTGCTTTTATATGAAAGCCGCCCGCTGGCTGAAAAGAATGATACCAAGATTATCATTCTGATATAACCACTCAAAGTCCAGCAACATACCAGTACGTAGCTGGTCCTTGCTGGGCATACATTGTAATGTTCTTTTTTTCATACAGCCTGTGGGCTGAATGAAAAAAAGAGATTGATCGGTGGGTATGCCCACCATTAGAATACCGCCCTTCATCCACCCACTTCTAAGGATGGGCATACATGCACCATTTTGTTTTTAACTGTGGTGGTGAAATCACCTCCTACAGCAATGGAGTCGCTGATTTACGTATCGTGGGAGCAAACGCTGTTGCTGTCAAGATGAATAAATCAGTGGTGCAGCTGAATGGCCTAAAAACATATGCCAAAGCATGGGGGCATCAGCCCCAAAAGTTAGAAGCAAATCGTTCCTCCACCCCTGCTGCCCGCATGCTTCGGCATATATGCTCTTTTTTTTAACTGTGGTGGTGAAATCACCTCCGACAGTGCTGGAGTCACGGCTTTATGTATCGTGGGAGCAAACGCTGTTGCTGTCAGAATGAATAAACCTGTGCTGCAGTTGAATGGCGTACCTGCTAAGTAGGGATGAACTTCGTGTTCAAGTCGAACCCATGTTCGACTTGAACATCGTCTGTTCACCCATTCGCCGAATTGCAAACGATATGGGCCGTTCGCGCCAAATTCGTGTGGCGCGTCACTGCCCATAATTCACTGCAGCATCGCAGTGCATTGCTGGCTGATGATTGGCCAAGCATGCACTATGACCCGCATGCTTGGCCAATCACAGCCCCGTCTGAACAGAGAGCCGTAATTGGCCAAAGCCAAGGAGGCTTTGGCCAATTATGGCTCAGGGGATTTAGTACACGCCCCACACTATATAAGGCCACCTGCATGGTGGCCCTGTGTAGTGTGTGTTTCGGCGTTGAGAGAGATAGACAGAGAGACAGTGTCATTTGATTTAAGTTAGATAGATTAGGCAGGGCAGTCAGTGAGTTAGCTGCACTTACAGTGTATTGTGTATATATATGCATCCCAGGTGTTGTGTATATATATATATATATATACTGTATTCAGTTTAGCTAGATCCGTTCCTGTTATCTTGCTACTGACAGGCAGGCTTGTCTTGTTACAGTATTTACAGCTACCTGAAGAAAATTGCTGGTGTTCTTCTGATCCTATTAGTACCACAGTCTGGCAGCTACACTATTTACAGTTAGTGTAGTGCGTCCTCCTCACAGTGTTCAGCTAAAGCTACAAGTTAGTGTAGTGCACAGTGTTCAGCTAAAGCTACAAGTTAGTGTAGTGCGACCTCTGCACACTGTTCAGCTAAAGCTACAAGTTAGTGTAGTGCGTCCTCTGAACAGTGTTCAGCTAAAGCTACAAGTTAGTGTAGTGCGTCCTCTGAACAGTGTTCAGCTAAAGCTACAAGTTAGTGTAGTGCACAGTGTTCATCTAAAGCTACAAGTTAGTGTAGTGCGACCTCTGCACAGTGTTCAGCTAAAGCTACAAGTTAGTGTAGTGCGTCCTCTGAACAGTGTTCAGCTAAAGCTACAAGTTAGTGTAGTGCGTCCTCTGAACAGTGTTCAGCTAAAGCTACAAGTTAGTGTAGTGCGTCCTCTGAACAGTGTTCAGCTAAAGCTAAAAGTTAGTGTAGTGCGTCCTCTGAACAGTGTTCAGCTAAAGCTACAAGTTAGTGTAGTGCACAGTGTTCAGTTAAAGCTACACGTTTGTGTAGTGCGACCTCTGCACAGTGTTCAGCTAAAGCTACAAGTTAGTGTAGTGCATCCTCTGAAGTGTTCAGCTAAAGCTACAAGTTAGTGTAGTGTGACCTCTGCGCAGTGTTCAGCTAAAGCTACAAGTTAGTGTAGTGCGTCCTCTGAACAGTGTTCAGCTAAAGCTACAAGTTAGTGTAGTGCGTCCTCTGAACAGTGTTCATCTAAAGCTACAAGTTAGTGTAGTGCGACCTCTGCACAGTGTTCAGCTAAAGCTACAAGTTAGTGTAGTGCGTCCACTAAACAGTGTTCAGCTAAAGCTACAAGTTAGTGTAGTGCGTCCTCTGCACAGTGTTCAGCTAAAGCTACAAGTTAGTGTAGTGCGTCCTCTGAACAGTGTTCAGCTAAAGCTACAAGTTAGTGTAGTGTGACCTCTGCGCAGTGTTCAGCTAAAGCTACAAGTTAGTGTAGTGCGTCCTCTGAACAGTGTTCAGCTAAAGCTACAAGTTAGTGTAGTGCGTCCTCTGAACAGTGTTCAGCTAAAGCTACAAGTTAGTGTAGTGCGACCTCTGCACAGTGTTCAGCTAAAGCTACAAGTTAGTGTAGTGCATCCTCTGAAGTGTTCAGCTAAAGCTACAAGTTAGTGTAGTGTGACCTCTGCGCAGTGTTCAGCTAAAGCTACAAGTTAGTGTAGTGCGTCCTCTGAACAGTGTTCAGCTAAAGCTACAAGTTAGTGTAGTGCGTCCTCTGAACAGTGTTTAGCTAAAGCTACAAGTTAGTGTAGTGCACAGTGTTCATCTAAAGCTACAAGTTAGTGTAGTGTGACCTCTGCACAGTGTTCAGCTAAAGCTACAAGTTAGTGTAGTGCGTCCTCTGAACAGTGTTCAGCTAAAGCTACAAATTAGTGTAGTGCGTCCTCTGAACAGTGTTCAGCTAAAGCTACAAGTTAGTGTAGTGCGTCCTCTGAACAGTGTTCAGCTAAAGCTACAAGTTAGTGTAGTGCACAGTGTTCATCTAAAGCTACAAGTTAGTGTAGTGCGACCTCTGCACAGTGTTCAGCTAAAGCTACAAGTCAGTGTAGAGATTCTATTATGGGGGAATTGGCGCTGTTCAAAAAGGTATTCAACAAATAATAAATATTAATTAAATATTAAATGAATGCCAATCAGTGATTAAAAAGTGAATCAATAAATAATATAAATGCTTCAGGTGAAAATGTACCCTAAATACACTAATGTGCTATAAAGTGCAAAGTGCAAAAAAAATGTGATCTGAATATATGGAATAAATACAATTCATGTGAATAAAATAAATAAATCACTAATGCCCCGTACACACGGTCAGACATTGATCGGACATTCCGACAACAAAATCCTAGGATTTTTTCCGACGGATGTTGGCTCAAACTTGTCTTGCATACACACGGTCACACAAAGTTGTCGGAAAATCCGATCATTCTGAATGCAGTGACGTAAAACACGTACGTTGGGACTATAAACGGGGCAGTAGCCAATAGCTTTCATCTCTTTATTTATTCTGAGCATGCGTGGCACTTTGTGCTTCGGATTTGTGTACACACGATCGGAAATTCTGACAACGGATTTTGTTGTCGGAAAATTTTATAGCCTGCTCTCAAACTTTGTGTGTCGGAAAATCCGATGGAAAATATGTGATGGAGCCTTCACACAGTCGGAATTATCGACAACAAGGTCCTATCACACAATTTCTGTTGGAAAATCCGACCGTGTGTACGGGGCATAACAGTGATATTAGACATCAAATAACATGTTGTAAAAAAAGTATTTCGAATAACTCCACAATGTACCACTGTGCAAAAATTATAAAAACCACAAAATGTGATATGAAAAGTACTGGGTGTGAAATATAAAAAACTCTGTGTCCTGAAAAAAGATGAATACAGTCTGTGAAAAACTATGGTATATCAATCCAAAAATAATTCTTGATATGGTGATTCAATAAGTTCTCCCCATCTTCAACTGCAACCCCAATCGTGCCCTCACTCACCAGAGCGCCTAACCCCTGCAGGGGTAATAGGCGTGTAAGCTAGGATCCAGCAGTGATGTTTCTTGGTGGTGGATAATCCTTCATACGGGTGCCGTTTTCTTCCCCTCTACTTATGTACCACGGAGATCCTCTTAATACTCCCCAGCGATGAACATCAATTCTTAAATGTGATGTCTGCATCAGTTTGCCTTTTTTGGGCTTTCTTTCTTCAAATTTTATCTGGTAATCCAGCTGTCAAGTCTGTTGTTTTTCATACATTCTGTCTCCATGTGTTCATCTAAAGTGTTAGGCTAAAGCTACAAGTTAGTGTTGTGCATCCTCCTCACAGTGTTCAGCTAAAGCTACAAGTTAGTGTAGTGCGACCTCTGCACAGTGTTCAGCTAAAGCTACAAGTTAGTGTAGTGCGTCCTCCTCACAGTGTTCAGCTAAAGCTCCAAGTTAGTGTAGTGCACAGTGTTCAGCTAAAGCTCCAAGTTAGTGTAGTGTGACCTCTGCACAGTGTTCAACTAAAGCTACAAGTTAGTGTAGTGCGTCCTCCTCACAGTGTTCAGCTAAAGCTACAAGTTAGTGTAGTGCGACCTCTGCACAGTGTTCAGCTAAAGCTACAAGTTAGTGTAGTGCGTCCTCCTCACAGTGTTCAGCTAAAGCTACAAGTTAGCGTAGTGTGACCTCTGCACAGTGTTCCGCCAAAGCTAAAAGTTAGTGTAGTGCGTCCTCTGAACAGTGTTCAGCTAAAGCTACAAGTTAGTGTAGTGCACAGTGTTCAGCTAAAGCTACAAGTTAGTGTAGTGCGTCCTCTGAACAGTGTTCAGCTAAAGCTACAAGTCAGTGTAGTGTGGCCTCTGCACAGTGTTCAGCTAAATCTACAAGTTAGTGTAGTGCGTCCTCCTCACAGTGTTCAGCTAAAACTACAAGTTAGTGTAGTGCGTCTTCTGAGCAGTGTTCAGCTAAAGCTACAAGTTAGTGTAATGCACAGTGTTCAGCTAAAGCTACAAGTTAGTGTAGTGCGACCTCTGCACAGTGTTCAGCTAAAGCTACAAGTTATGCCCCGTACATACGGTCGGATTTTCTGATGGAAAATGTGTGATAGGACCTTGTTGTCGGAAATTCCGTCCGTGTGTAGGCTCCATCACACATTTTCCATCGGATTTTCCAACACACAAAGTTTGAGAGCAGGCTATAAAATTTTCCGACAACAAAATCCGTTGTCGGAATTTCCGATCGTGTGTACACAAATCCGACGCACAAAGTGCCACGCATGCTCAGAATAAATAAAGAGATGAAAGCTATTGGCTACTGCCCCGTTTATAGTCCCGACGTACGTGTTTTACGTCACCGCGTTCAGAATGATCAGATTTTCCGACAACTTTGTTTGACCGTGTGAAAGCAATACAAGTTTGAGCCAACATCCGTCGGAAAAAATCCTAGGATTTTGTTGTCGGAATGTCCGATCAATGTCCAACCGTGTGTACGGGGCATTAGTGTAGTGCGTCCTCTGAACAGTGTTCAGATATAGCTACAAGTTAGTGTATTGGGACCTCTGCACAGTGTTCAGATAAAGCTACAAGTTAGTGTAGTGCGTCCTCCTCACAGTGTTCAGCTAAAGCTACAAGTTAGTGTAGTGCATCATCTGAACAGTGTTCAGCTAAAGCTACAAGTTAGTGTAGTGCACAGTGTTCAGCTAAAGCTACAAGTTAGTGTATTGTGACCTCTGCACAATGTTCAGCTAAAGCTACAAGTTAGTGTAGTACGTCCTCTAAACAGTGTTCAGCTAAAGCTACAAGTTAGTGTAGTGTATAGTGTTAAGCTAAAGCTACAAGTTAGTTTAGTGTGACCTCTGCACAATGTTCAGCTAAAGCTACAAGTTAGTGTAGTGCGTCCTCTGAACAGTTTTCAGCTAAAGCTACAAGTTAGTGTAGTGTGACCTCTGCACAGTGTTCAGCTAAAGCTACAAGTTAGTGTAGTGCGTCCTCTGAACAGTGTTCAGCTAAAGCTACAAGTTAGTGTAGTGCGTCTTCTGAACAGTGTTCAGCTAAAGCTACAAGTTAGTGTAGTGCACAGTGTTCAGCTAAAGCTACAAGTCAGTGTAGTGCGACCTCTGCACAGTGTTCAGCTAAAGCTACAAGTTAGTGTAGTGCGTCCTCTGAACAGTGTTCAGCTATAGCTACAAGTTAGTGTAGTGTGACCTCTGCACAGTGTTCAGCTAAAGCTAAAAGTTAGTGTAGTGCATCCTCCTCACAGTGTTCAGCTAAAGCTACAAGTTAGTGTAGTGCGTCCTCTGAACAGTGTTCAGCTAAAGCTACAAGTTAGTGTAGTGCACAGTGTTCAGCTAAAGCTACAAGTTAGTGTAGTGCAACCTCTGCACAGTGTTCAGCTAAAGCTACAAGTTATGCCCCGTACATACGGTCGGATTTTCTGATGGAAAATGTGTGATAGGACCTTGTTGTCCGAAATTCCGACCGTGTGTAGGCTCCATCACACATTTTCCATCGGATTTTCCAACACACAAAGTTTGAGAGCAGGCTATAAAATTTTCCGACAACAAAATCCGTTGTCGGAATTTCCGATCGTGTGTACACAAATCCGACGCACAAAGTGCCACGCATGCTCAGAATAAATAAAGGGATGAAAGCTATTGGCTACTGCCCCGTTTATAGTCCCGACGTACGTGTTTTACGTCACCGCGTTCAGAATGATCAGATTTTCCGACAACTTTGTTTGACCGTGTGAAAGCAATACAAGTTTGAGCCAACATCCGTCGGAAAAAATCCTAGGATTTTGTTGTCGGAATGTCCGATCAATGTCCAACCGTGTGTACGGGGCATTAGTGTAGTGCGTCCTCTGAACAGTGTTCAGATATAGCTACAAGTTAGTGTATTGGGACCTCTGCACAGTGTTCAGATAAAGCTACAAGTTAGTGTAGTGCGTCCTCCTCACAGTGTTCAGCTAAAGCTACAAGTTAGTGTAGTGCATCATCTGAACAGTGTTCAGCTAAAGCTACAAGTTAGTGTAGTGCACAGTGTTCAGCTAAAGCTACAAGTTAGTGTATTGTGACCTCTGCACAATGTTCAGCTAAAGCTACAAGTTAGTGTAGTACGTCCTCTAAACAGTGTTCAGCTAAAGCTACAAGTTAGTGTAGTGTATAGTGTTAAGCTAAAGCTACAAGTTAGTTTAGTGTGACCTCTGCACAATGTTCAGCTAAAGCTACAAGTTAGTGTAGTGCGTCCTCTGAACAGTTTTCAGCTAAAGCTACAAGTTAGTGTAGTGTGACCTCTGCACAGTGTTCAGCTAAAGCTACAAGTTAGTGTAGTGCGTCCTCTGAACAGTGTTCAGCTAAAGCTACAAGTTAGTGTAGTGCGTCTTCTGAACAGTGTTCAGCTAAAGCTACAAGTTAGTGTAGTGCACAGTGTTCAGCTAAAGCTACAAGTCAGTGTAGTGCGACCTCTGCACAGTGTTCAGCTAAAGCTACAAGTTAGTGTAGTGCGTCCTCTGAACAGTGTTCAGCTATAGCTACAAGTTAGTGTAGTGTGACCTCTGCACAGTGTTCAGCTAAAGCTAAAAGTTAGTGTAGTGCATCCTCCTCACAGTGTTCAGCTAAAGCTACAAGTTAGTGTAGTGCGTCCTCTGAACAGTGTTCAGCTAAAGCTACAAGTTAGTGTAGTGCACAGTGTTCAGCTAAAGCTACAAGTTAGTGTAGTGCAACCTCTGCACAGTGTTCAGCTAAAGCTACAAGTTATGCCCCGTACATACGGTCGGATTTTCTGATGGAAAATGTGTGATAGGACCTTGTTGTCCGAAATTCCGACCGTGTGTAGGCTCCATCACACATTTTCCATCGGATTTTCCAACACACAAAGTTTGAGAGCAGGCTATAAAATTTTCCGACAACAAAATCCGTTGTCGGAATTTCCGATCGTGTGTACACAAATCCGACGCACAAAGTGCCACGCATGCTCAGAATAAATAAAGGGATGAAAGCTATTGGCTACTGCCCCGTTTATAGTCCCGACTTACGTGTTTTACGTTACCGCGTTCAGAATGATCGGATTTTCCGACAACTTTGTTTGACCGTGTGAAAGCAATACAAGTTTGAGCCAACATCCGTCGGAAAAAATCCTAGGATTTTGTTGTCGGAATGTTTGATCAATGTCCAACCGTGTGTATGGGGCATTAGTGTAGTGCGTCCTCTGAACAGTGTTCAGATATAGCTACAAGTTAGTGTATTGTGAACTCTGCACAGTGTTCAGCTAAAGCTACAAGTTAGTGTAGTGCGTCTCCTCAAAGTGTTCAGCTAAAGCTACAAGTTAGTATAGTGCGTCCTCTGAACAGTGTTCAGCTAAAGCTACAAGTTAGTGTAGTGCACAGTGTTCAGCTAAAGCTACAAGTTAGTGTATTGTGACCTCTGCACAGTGTTCAGCTAAAGCTACAAGTTAGTTTAGTGTGACCTCTGCACAATGTTCAGCTAAAGCTACAAGTTAGTGTAGTGCGTCCTCTAAACAGTGTTCAGCTAAAGCTACAAGTTAGTGTAGTGCACAGTGTTAAGCTAAAGCTACAAGTTAGTTTAGTGTGACCTCTGCGCAATGTTCAGCTAAAGCTACAAGTTAGTGTAGTGCGTCCTCTGAACAGTGTTCAGCTATAGCTACAAGTTAGTGTAGTGTGACCTCTGCACAGTGTTCAGCTAAAGCTAAAAGTTAGTGTAGTGCGTCCTCCTCACAGTGTTCAGCTAAAGCTACAAGTTAGTGTAGTGCGTCCTCTGAACAGTGTTCAGCTAAAGCTACAAGTTAGTGTAGTGCGTCCTCTGAACAGTGTTCAGCTAAAGCTACAAGTTAGTGTAGTGTGTCCTCTGAACAGTGTTCAGCTAAAGCTACAAGTTAGTGTAGTGTGACCTCTGCACAGTGTTCAGCTAAAGCTACAAGTTAGTGTAGTGCGTCCTCTGAAACAGTGTTCAGCTAAAGCTACAAGTTAGTGTAGTGCGTCCTCTGAACAGTGTTCAGCTAAAGCTACAAGTTAGTGTAGTGCACAGTGTTCAGCTAAAGCTACAAGTTAGTGTAGTGCGACCTCTGCACAGTGTTCAACTAAAGCTACAAGTTAGTGTAGTGCGTCCTCCTCACAGTGTTCAGCTAAAGCTACAAGTTAGTGTAGTGCGACCTCTGCACAGTGTTCAGCTAAAGCTACAAATTAGTGTAGTGCGTCCTCCTCACAGTGTTCAGCTAAAGCTACAAATTAGTGTAGTGCGTCCTCCTCACAGTGTTCAGCTAAAGCTACAAGTTAGCGTAGTGTGACCTCTGCACAGTGTTCCGCTAAAGCTACAAGTTAGTGTAGTGCGTCCTCTGAACAGTGTTCAGCTAAAGCTACAAGTTAGTGTAGTGAACAGTGTTCGGCTAAAGCTACAAGTTAGTGTAGTGCGTCCTCTGAACAGTGTTCAGCTAAAGCTACAAGTCAGTGTAGTGTGACCTCTGCACAGTGTTCAGCTAAATCTACAAGTTAGTGTAGTGCATCCTCCTCACAGTGTTCAGCTAAAGCTACAAGTTAGTGTAGTGCGTCTTCTGAGCAGTGTTCAGCTAAAGCTACAAGTTAGTGTAATGCACAGTGTTCAGCTAAAGCTACAAGTTAGTGTAGTGCGACCTCTGCACAGTGTTCAGCTAAAGCTACAAGTTATGCCCCGTACATACGGTCGGATTTTCTGATGGAAAATGTGTGATAGGACCTTGTTGTCGGAAATTCCGACCGTATGTAGGCTCCATCACACATTTTCCATCGGATTTTCCAACACACAAAGTTTGAGAGCAGGCTATAAAATTTTCCGACAACAAAATCCGTTGTCCTAATTTCCGATCGTGTGCACACAAATCAGACGCACAAAGTGCCATGCATGCTCAGAATAAATAAAGAGATGAAAGCTATTGGCTACTGCCCTGTTTATAGTCCCGACGTACGTGTTTTACATCACCGCGTTCAGAATGATCGGATTTTCCGACAACTTTGTTTGACCATGTGAAAGCAATACAAGTTTGAGCCAACATCCGTCGGAAAAAATCCTAGGATTTTGTTGTCGGAATGTCCGATCAATGTCCGACTGTGTGTACGGGGCATTAGTGTAGTGCGTCCTCTGAACAGTGTTCAGCTATAGCTACAAGTTAGTGTATTGTGACCTCTGCACAGTGTACAGCTAAAGCTACAAGTTAGTGTAGTGCGTCCTCTGAACAGTGTTCAGCTAAAGCTACAAGTTAGTGTAGTGCACAGTGTTCAGCTAAAGCTACAAGTTAGTGTAGTGTGACCTCTGCACAATGTTCAGCTAAAGCTACAAGTTAGTGTAGTGCGTCCTCTGAACAGTGTTCAGCTAAAGCTACAAGTTAGTGTAGTGCGTTCTCTAAACAGTGTTCAGCTAAAGCTACAAGTTAGTGTAGTGCACAGTGTTCAGCTAAAGCTACAAGTTAGTGTAGTGCGACCTCTTTACAGTGTTCAGCTAAAGCTACAAGTTAGTGTAGTGTGTCCTCTGAACAGTGTTCAGCTAAAGCTACAAGTTAGTGTAGTGTGACCTCTGCACAGTGTTCAGCTAAAGCTACAAGTTAGTGTAGTGCGTCCTCTGAACAGTGTTCAGCTAAAGCTACAAGTTAGTGTAGTGCGTCTTCTGAACAGTGTTCAGCTAAAGCTACAAGTTAGTGTAGTGCACAGTGTTCAGCTAAAGCTACAAGTCAGTGTAGTGCGTCCTCTGAACAGTGTTCAGCTAAAGCTACAAGTTAGTGTAGTGCGTCCTCTAAACAGTGTTCAGCTAAAGCTACAAGTTAGTGTAGTGCACAGTGTTCAGCTAAAGCTACAAGTTAGTGTAGTGCGACCTCTTTACAGTGTTCAGCTAAAGCTACAAGTTAGTGTAGTGTGTCCTCTGAACAGTGTTCAGCTAAAGCTACAAGTTAGTGTAGTGTGACCTCTGCACAGTGTTCAGCTAAAGCTACAAGTTAGTGTAGTGCGTCCTCTGAACAGTGTTCAGCTAAAGCTACAAGTTAGTGTAGTGCGTCCTCTGAACAGTGTTCAGCTAAAGCTACAAGTTAGTGTAGTGCACAGTGTTCAGCTAAAGCTACAAATTAGTGTAGTGCGTCCTCCTCACAGTGTTCAGCTAAAGCTACAAGTTAGCGTAGTGTGACCTCTGCACAGTGTTCCGCTAAAGCTACAAGTTAGTGTAGTGCGTCCTCTGAACAGTGTTCAGTATAAGCTACAAGTTAGTGTAGTGAACAGTGTTCAGCTAAAGCTACAAGTTAGTGTAGTGCGTCCTCTGAACAGTGTTCAGCTAAAGCTACAAGTCAGTGTAGTGTGACCTCTGCACAGTGTTCAGCTAAATCTACAAGTTAGTGTAGTGCGTCCTCCTCACAGTGTTCAGCTAAAGCTACAAGTTAGTGTAGTGCGTCTTCTGAGCAGTGTTCAGCTAAAGCTACAAGTTAGTGTAGTGCACAGTGTTCAGCTAAAGCTACAAGTTAGTGTAGTGCGTCCTCTGAACAGTGTTCAGCTAATGTTACAAGTTAGTGTAGTGTGACCTCTGCACAGTGTTCAGTTAAAGTTACAAGTTAGTGTAGTATGTCCTCCACACAGTGTTCAGCTAAAGCTACAAGTTAGTGCGTGCTCTGAACAGTGTTCAGCTAAAGCTACAAGTTAGTGTAGTGCACAGTGTTCAGCTAAAGCTACCTGTAGAAGGTTGGTGGTGTTTTCCTGATTCTATCACTACCGCAGGCAGCTAAATTATTTACACCTTAGTGTAGTGCGTCCTCAAAACAGTGTTCAGCTAAAGCTACCTGTAAAAGGTTGGTGGTATTTTCCTGATCCTATCACTACCGCAGGCAGCTACATTATTTTAACGTTGGTGTAGTGCGTCCTCTGTACAGTGTTCAGCTAAAGCTACCTGTAGAAGGTTGGTGGTGTTTTCCTGATCCTATCACTACCGCAGACAGCTAAATTAGTTACACGTTAGTGTAGTGCGACCTCTCCACAGTGTTCAGCTAAAGCTACCTGTAGAAGGTTGGTGGTGTTTTCCTGATCCTATCACTACCGCAGACAGCTAAATTAGTTACACGTTAGTGTAGTGCGACCTCTGCACAGTGTTCAGCTAAAGCTACCTGTAGAAGGTTGGTGGTATTTTCCTGATCCTATCACTACCGCAGGCAGCTACATTATTTACACGTTAGTGTAGTGCGTCCTCAAAACAGTGTTCAGCTAAAGCTACCTGTAGAAGGTTGGTGGTGTTTTCCTGATCCCTTCACTACCGCAGGCAGCTACATTATTTTAATGTTGGTGTAGTGCGTCCTCTGCACAGTGTTCAGCTAAAGCTACAAGTAAGTGTAGTGTGCGACTTCTGCATAGTGTTCAGCTAAAGCTACCTGTAGAAGATTGGTGGTGTTCTCATACTACAGGCAGGCAGTTGATTTTCTAGCTGCAGTATCAGTATATATATATATATATATATATATATATCCCAGCTTAGTGCAGCTATATCTCACTGCAGGCCATTAGTATGTCTGGAAGGCCAACAAGGAGAGGCAGACAGACACAAGCCAATAAAAGAGGACAAGCAGGCT
Source organism: Lithobates clamitans (assembly GCA_037952925.1). Classification (NCBI taxonomy): domain Eukaryota; kingdom Metazoa; phylum Chordata; class Amphibia; order Anura; family Ranidae; genus Lithobates; species Lithobates clamitans. The sequence continues at coordinate 657,775 of JBBGZY010000465.1, forward strand.
CTGTGTCTAGAGGCATCAGTGCTGGTCGTGGACACGGTGCATCCTCATCAGCATGTGGCCGTGGGACTCGCTTGGCCTTTATTTCGACAGCTGGCCGTGTTGAGCCACAATATGCGGAAGACTTGGTCCAGTGGATGACCAAGCCGTCCTCATCCTCTCTCACCCATGCTCAGGGTACTTTGTCTGGCAAAGCAGCTGCCAACGCGGCCTCTTCCCTCGGCTCAATGGCATCAGTGACTCCTTCCCTAGCCCCACCATGTCCTCCTGAGGAGTCCCTCGAACTGTTTGACCAGTGTTGGGTACATGCTCCAGGAGGATGCCCAGCATTTAGAAGGCTCTGATGATGATACTAAGCTAGATGAAGCCAGTAACATGAGCACGGACAGAGGGGGTGCCCAAGAAGGACAGCAATCTGGCAGTTATGCTCCCCCTGCTGCAGCATACTGCCAGGTTTGCTCTGGTGATGAGGAGAGAGGGGATGATGAGGTCACTGACTCAATGTGGGTGCCTGATAGGAGAGAGGAGGAGGAGGCACATCACCAACGAGGCAGGATGCCCTCCAGGGGCCAGCCTAAGGGCAGCACACTGACTGCATCACACCGCAAAGCTCCGCATGTGCAGGGCGCTGCTGTCTCTGCACCTTATTCCAAAAGATCTTTGGTGTGGGCCTTTTTTGAGATGAGTGCATCAGATTGCACCGCTGCTATTTGCAACATATGTCTCAAGCTTATCTCGCGTGGCCAAAACATCTCCCGCTTGGGCACCACATGCTTGACCAGACATATGTTGACCTGCCATGCAGTTCGTTGGCAAGCGTACCTAAAAGACCCACACCAAAGAACAAAAAGGACCTCTCCTTGCTCCTCATCAGCTGAGATCTCCAACCCCACTATACCTTCAGTCCTCTCTGGGACCTGCACTGAGAGGAATGAAGGTGTAGAATTAGGTGTGTCACTGCCAAGTACTTGTGGGCAATCTGCTTTCTGTACACCGACATCAGATTGTACCAGGCAAATTTCCCTGCCCCAGCTGCTCCACCGCCAAAAGAAGTTCGCTCCCAGTCATCCACTTGCCCAGTGGTTGAATGCTAGCTTGGCAAAATTGCTAACACTTCAACTTCTACCTTTTCAGTTGGTAGACTCTGCCCCCTTCCATGAGTTTGTGGAATGTGTGGTTCCTCAGTGGCAGGTACCCAAAAGCCACTTTTTCTCACGGAAGGCAATTCCAGCTCTCTACTGCCATGTGGAAGGCAATGTCCATGCCTCGCTGGACAGGGCGGTCAGCGGTAAGGTGCATATTACTGCTGACTCATGGTCCAGCAAGCATGGACAGGGACATTACTTAAGTTTCACTGTGCATTGGGTGACTCTGCTGGCAGCTAGGAAGGATGCAGGACAAGGTGCAGTAGTGTTGGAGGTTGTTCCGCCACCACGCCTCCAAAATGCCACTACTAACGATACTGACACACCTCTCTCCTCCACCCCCTCCTCTTCTTCTTCCTCCATGGCCTCTTCCTGTGCTTTGTCCTCGGAACCAGCAGTGCTCCGTAGGCATTCAAGGGGCTATGCAAGTATGCAGGCCAAAAGATGCCATGCGGTGCTTGAGCTGGTGTGCTTGGGGACAGGAGTCACACTGGGGAAGAGGTTCTGTCAGCTCTGCAGGGGCAGGTTCAGAGGTGGTTGATGACACGCCAACTTAAAGCAGGAATGGTGGTTTGCGACAATGGCACCAACCTCCTCTCCGCCCTCCGACAGGGACAACTGACCCATGTGTCCTGTTTGGCTCACATCCTTAACTTGGTGGTGCAGTGGTTCTTGGGCAGGTACCTGGGCTTACAGGATGCCCTGAGGCAGGCCAGGAAAGTCTGTGTGCATTTCCGCCGGTCGTATAATGCCAGTGCTCGGCTGGCAGACCTCCAAAAGGAATTTAACCTGCCCAAGAACCGCCTAATCTGTGATATGCCCACCAGGTGGAACTCAACATTGGCCATGCTGCAGCGGCTGCACATGCAGCAGAGGGCCATCAATGAGTACCTGTGCGACTATGGCACCAGGACAGGGTCAGGGGAGCTTGGTTTTTTTCCCCATGCCAGTGGGCCATGATCAGGGATGCATGCACTGTCCTGTCACCATTTGAGGAGGCCACAAGGATGGTGAGCAGTGACAGTGCATGCATCAGTGACACTGTCCCCCTTGTCCACCTGTTGGAGCACATGCTGCGTGGAATAATGGACAGGGCACTTGAGGCAGAACAGAGGCAGGAAGATTAGGACTTCCTTAGCTCTCAAGGCCCCCTTTATCCAGACTGTGTTCCTGCATTCCCGCTGATCAGACAGGAAGAGGACGAGGAGAAGGAGGAGGAGGATTGTGTCAGTGTGGAGGTGGAGTCTGGCACTCAGCATCAGCAGCAGTCTTTAAGGGATCATTTACAGTCCCAAGAAACACATGGACTTGTACGTGGCTGGGAGGAGGTGGCTGTGGATCATGCCGTCCTTAGTGACCCAGAGGACTCTGGACCAAATGCCCCAGCAAACCTACGCTGCATGGCCTCCCTGATCCTGTAAAGCCTGCGGAAGGGTCCTCGTATTCGTGGTATCAAGGTGAAGGAACAATACTGGCTGGCAACCCTCCTTGATCCACGTTACAAGGGTAAGGTTGCGGACCTTATCTTGCCGTCGCAGAGGGACCACAGGATGAAACATCTTCGGGAGGCCTTGCAGAAAGGTCTGTGCAACGCGTTCCCAGAGACTGGGAGGTTACAAACTCCTGTTTCTGGACAACGTGTTGCTGAGGTTTCCGTCAGTCAAAGAAGGAGCGGTGGAGAAGGTGGCCGTCTGACCGATGTGTTCAGACAATTTTTTAGTCCGCAGCCCCAAGGTATGATCAGTTCCAGCAACCATCACCAGCATCTGTTTTACATGGTGCAGGAATACCTAGGGGCAAGATCTAACTTGGACACCTTTCCCACCGAAAATCCTCTGAGTTACTGGGTCTTGAGGATGGATCACTGGCCAGAGCTTGCACAGTATGCAATTGAGCTCCTGGCCTGTCCTACATCCAGCGTTCTTTCGGAACGCACATTCAGTGCTGGTGGAGGCTTTGTAACCGATCACAGGGTGCGTCTGTCCACCGACTCGGTCGATTGACTGACCTTCATAAAAATGAATCAGTCTTGGATCACCACCAGCTATCAAGCACCTGATGCTGATGTAAGCGAATAATTTTTTTTGAAATGTCACATCCCTTCAAAGACTGCCTATGCTGATGCTGAGTGACTATCCTGTTATGCTGAGTAATTATCCTCTTCCTCCTCAATGATCATGCTGATAGCTTTTAAGAACATTTTTGGTTCTGGGCGCCGCCACCAGTGCCTAATGCCGCGTACACACGGTCGGACTTTCTGTCCTACTTGGTCCGGCACACTTTCTGACGGACTTTGTCCGCCAGGTGCGCCGGACTTTAAAATGGACAGACTTGCCCACACACGACCGGACTTTGCGGCGGGCTAAGTCCGTCCGTTTTTCCGACGGACTTTCGCCGGAGTTACGGCGGACTTTCAGAATGAACGGACTTGCCCACACATGGACAAGTCCGTTCATTTTGAACGTGACTCAGGTGCGACGGGACTAGAAAAGGATGTCAATCTTGCTGCTTTTATCGGCGAGATTGACACCTTGCGAGCCCCGTCGCGGGGCATACCAGGCCCTTAGGTCTGGTATGGATTATAAAGGGGAACCCCCCTATGCCGAAAAAACGGCGTGGGGCCCCCCCTAAAATCCATACCAGACCCTGAACCGAGCACGCAGCCTGACTGGTCAGGAAAGGGGGTGGGGACGAGCGAGCGCCCCCTCCCCCTCCTGAACCGTACCAGGCCGCATTCCCTCAACATGGGGGGGTGGGTGCTTTGGGGGAGGGGGGTGCCCTGCGGGGCCCCCCCACCCCAAAGCACCTTGTCTCCATGTTGATGAGGACAAGGGCCTCTTCCCGACAACCCTGGCCGTTGGTTGTCGGGGTCTGCGGGCAGGGGGGCTTATCGGAATCCAGGAGCCCCCTATAAGAGGGCCCCCAGATCCCGGCTCCCCACCCTATGTGAATAAGTATGGGGTACATGGTACCCCTACCCATTCACCTAGGGAAAAAGTGTAAATAATAAAACACTACACAGGTTTTTAAAATATTTTATTAAACAGCTCCGGGGGGGATCTTCCTCTGACTTCGGGGGTCTTCTTCCGGCTTCGGGGGTCCCTCCGGTTCATCTTCTCCAGGCGTCCGATTGGTTCTTCTCCGCTCTCTCCTCCCGGTGCTCCAGTTCTTCGGCCGGCTCCTCCGCTGTCTCCGCTGTCTGACCACGCCCCCTAAAACGTCACAGTCCCAGCATGCCCAGGGACTGTGACATCATAAGGGGGCGGGGTCTCCGCCTATATAAGTCACAACGCAGCTCTCAGAGAGCAGTCCAGCCGGAGAGAGCGTCGTGTCAACATCTGGAGAAGAGAAGAGAAGACAAGAAGCCCAGAAGTCCGGACCTCTGCTGGCAAGAGAGCTACCTGAAGACAGCGGAGGAGCCGGCCGAAGAACTGGAACACCGGGAGAAGAGAGCGGAGAAGAACCAACCGGACGCCGGGAGAAGATGAATTGGAGGGACCCGCGAAGCCGGAAGAAGACCCCCGAAGTCGGAGGAAGATCCCCCCCCGGAGCTGTTTAATAAAATATTTTAAAAACCTGTGTAGTGTTTTATTATTTACACTTTTTCCCTAGGTGAATGGGTAGGGGTACCATGTACCCCATACTTATTCACATAGGGTGGGGGGCCGGGATCTGGGGGCCCTCTTATTATAGGGGGCTCCCAGATTCCGATAAGCCCCCCGCCCGCAGACCCCGACAACCAACGGCCAGGGTTGTCGGGAAGAGGCCCTTGTCCTCATCAACATGGGGACAAGGTGCTTTGGGGTGGGGGGGCCCCGCAGGGCGCCCCTCCCCCAAAGCACCCACCCCCCCATCTTGAGGGCATGCGGCCTGGTACGGTTCAGGAGGGGGGGCGCTCGCTCCAACTAGAGTATCTGTGAGGGGTTGCAGTGTTGTGGCACCAGCACCAGTGCCCAAGGCCCAATTTTCAGCCCCTGTTTAACAGGGGCATGCAATTACAATTTTTGATGCAATTCTTTGCAGCAGGCCTAGTTCCTGCGCTCCAACTAGAGTATCTGTGAGGGGTTGCAGTGTTGTGGCACCAGTACTAGTGCCTAAGGCCCAATTTCTCAGACCCTGTTTAATAGGGGCGTGTAATTACAATTTTTGATGCAATTCTTTGCAGCAGGGCTAGTTCCTGCGCTCCAGCTAGAGTATCTGTGAGGGGTTGCAGTGTTGTGGCACCAGCACCAGTGCCTAAGGCCCAATTTTTCAGCCCCTGTTTAACAGGGGCATGTAATTACAATTTTTGATGCAATTCTTTGCAGCAGGGCTAGTTCCTGCGCTCCAACTAGAGTATCTGTGAGGGTTTGCATTGTTGTGGCACCAGCACCAGTGCCTAAGGCCCGATTTTTCAGCCCCTGTTCAACAGGGACATGTAATTAGAATTCTTGATCTAATATTTCACAGCAGGGCCCGTTTATGCGCCCACCAAGAGTAACTGTGAGGTACAGTGTTGTGGCACCACCACCACCATCACCACCAAAGGCCCAATTTTTCTGCCCCTGTTCAACAGGGGCATGTAATTACAATTCTTGATCTAATATTTCACAGCAGGGCCCTGTGAGGGCTTACAGTGTTATGGCCACAACAACACCTAAGGCCCAAATTTCTTCTGAGTATATAGGGCAGGCCCCTACTTTCAAACATCCAACTTACAAACGACTCCTACTTGCAAACAGAAGGAGACAACAGGAAGTGAGATGAAACCTACCCCTAGGAATGGAAATTCTCTCTAAGAGTTAATATGGGAAAAACTTTTCTCCTTTCCACTGATGCTTTATCACCAATGCTTGTTTCACAAAAAACATTTGTCATTGGGACAAAAAGTCAGGTGAAATCTTCTGAAGAGGAGCCCAGACAGCAAAACAAATGTCACAGGGGTGATAACCCTTCCCTAGGTTTTCCAAAAAGATTAAAATAGATTTTTTGGCTGGAGCTAAACACGTTAAAAATGTACCAGTTCAAAATTACAAACAGATTCTATTTGACAACAAACCTACAGTCCCTGTCTTGTTTGCACCGCCTGTATATTGCTGTTCAGAGTTTTTTAATTTGGGTGCGGGGTTCCCCTTAATATCCATACAAGACCTAAAGGGCCTAGTAATGGACTTGGGGGTACCCATGCCGTTTGTCTCACTGATTTTCATCCATATTGCCAGGACCCGACATTACATTAAAGCCGCAAGCAGTTTTAAATGCCTTTTTTTCCTTTAAAAATGACATTTTGTGCAGGGACTGTTCTAAGCATGGGAAACACGCGCCACTTTACAGGCATACTATAGACACCCCCCAGGTACGATATTTAAAGGAATGTTTCACTTTTTTTTTTTACTTTAAGCATCATTAAAATCACTGCTCCCGAAAAAATGGCCGTTTTTAAAAGTTTTTTTTACATTGATACATGTTCCCTGGGGCAGGACCCGGATCACCAAACCCTTTTTAGGACAATACCATGCAAATTAGCTTTTAAAATGAGCACTTTTGATTTGAACGTTCGAGTCCCATAGACGTCAATTGGGTTCTAAAGTTTGTGCAAATTTTCGGTCCGTTCGCAGGTTCTGGTGCAAACCGAACTGAGGGGTATTTGGCTCATCCCTACTGCTAAGCAAATGATGATTAACAATAAAACATAGTAACATTAAAGTATAACAGTAAGACTTACCATATCTGCAAAGCAAATACAATAAAACATAGTAAAAATAAAACATTGCAATCTGTGCCTAAAAAAATATATTCCAAAACATGGGGGCATCCGCCCCAAAAGTTAGGAGCAAGTCGCTCCTCCACCCCTGCTGCCCCCATGCTTCGGCATATATGCTCTTTTTTTAACTGTGGTGGTGAAATCACCACTGACAGCGCTGGAGTCACGGCTTTATGTATCGTGGGAGCAAACGCTGTTGCTGTCAAGATAAACAGACCCGTGCTGCAACTGAATGGCGTACTTGCTAAGCAAATGATGGTTAACAATAAAACAAACATTACAGTATAACATACCATACCTGCAAAGCAAAAACAATAAAACATAGTAAAAATAAAACAGAGAGAGAACGATAGATATAGAACAATAGTGAGCGAACAGTAGAGCGGACAGTAGAGAGAGAACATAAGAGAGAGAACAATAGAGAGAGAGAAGAGAAATACAACCACAACTATTTTTGGCTTTTTTTTTGTGTGTTTTTGTGTGTTTTTTTTTTTTTACTTATTTCACTTTTATAAAAACTGTAAAAAAAACTTCAAACTGAACGTTGCAGATTAGGGTCTCTCAAAATGTGATGGCCATCACATCTTTGGAGGCCCCAAGACCCTGTGTTAGTGTGCCTATGACTGTGTGGTGCTGTACCCTAAGCTAATACTAGTGTGTGGTAGCATTTGAAACATTCACCAATGCAGAGACCATGTTGGTCAGGACAGGAGGGACAATAAAAGTGGGTGTCACGCCTAAATCCACGTTTGCTGCAGACACAACATCTTCTTTGGGGTGTTCTTTGGGTAGGGGTACCATGGAGGACAAAAGGCAAATGCCTCTCATGCAGCCGGCTCACTGCATTTGCGTTGGGAAGTTGGGCAAGAGCACCGTCTAGAAACAGAAGGGCTCTGACGATCTCTTCCTGGAATTTAAGGAAGGATCCAGTCCGTCCTGAAACTTTGTATAGCACAAAAGAGTTCAGCAAAGCCAATTGAAATAAATAAACATACACTTTTTTGTACCAGCGTCTGGCCTTACGGGCAACCTTCCATGTTAAAGTTGTATTCGTGGACACAGGGGGGTTTCTCCACAACACCAGTCGCCGTAGGAATTTGGACTGCCGTGTCTGCGTGAAGCAAGGACAGAATGAAAACATTCAGTGAATCCCTCCACTTCACTGCTAACAAATTATTACACTTCAAGCAGGCTCTCTCCCACCGACTAAGTCAGGATTCTACAAGCCGTTGGGGGAAGCCCCAGCAATTAGATCGCACGGTGCCACATGCGCCAATTCCACAATCAAAAAGGTGACTAAAAAGTGGCAAGCTCGTGTAATAATTGTCCATGTACAAGTGTTACCCCTTTCCGAATAAGGGTGACACCAAGTCCCACACAATCTTACCAGTGCTCCCTATGTAGTCTGGGCAGTTCCCCGGCTCTACGTGACTATCTTTTCCCTCGTAAACCATAAAACTACATGTGTAGCCTGTGGCCCTGTCACAGAGCTTATACATCTTGACCCCATATCTGGCATGCTTGCTGGGAAGATACTGTCTGATAGACAAGCGGCCAGAAAACTTAATCAGGCACTCATCAATGCAGACAACTTGATCGGGAGTAAACAAGGCTGCAAAACGTTGGTTAAGTGATTTACTTCCCAATTAGGATTGGCGACTGCAGCAGGAAGGGCACTATGGGCTCGACGGGCCTGTGTTTGTCTTCTTCTTGGTGGCAGCGGACACTACTTGTGCTTGCCACCTCGCCAGCTTGAACTGCACTTATGGGACTCGCCACGTTACCAAGTGTTACTGCAGTGCTGGATGTATGACCAGGATGTACTAGGCCGCTAGTGCTTGTCAGTTCACCAGAAGGAATAGCGGCGCTAGTGCTGGCTCTCTGCTCCATACGTGAGCCCTGCGGTTCTTGCACCTCAACGACAGCAGAAGAAAATCGGGGTCTGGTACGCCTGACCTTGGTAGGGACCACAACAACCACTGTCGTCAGAGCTATCTGTCAGGGTTACTCTGCTGTTTACAGGTTCATATTCTGAGCCTGAATCTGACAGATGAGTGATTTCCTCTTCACTATCTGTCATGCTCAGAAATGTGTAGGCCTTCACTACTACTATTACTACTACTTCACTACTGTACTAATTCTTGATTCATTTATTTCCCAGTTTGCATAAATCCTTTTTATACTACAAAGCTCATTCTCGCTTGCCTCTGGTAAGCGTGCATTTGGTTTGGTGTTTTACATTCACTGGTGATGGAAGATTGCACTTTCTCATTCACAGAGATCACACTTCATCTCTCATAACAGCAAGACAAGATTCAGATGTACCATTCCTTCTTAGTCTGACCAGTTGTCCCTTTGGAATATTCAACAACCAGGATGAATGATGACAACTGTCCATAGAGAGGTAGCTGTTCCGGTCTGTTTTGAAGAAAGTCTTCGTCTTGATTCTTCTCTCTTCCTGCCAGATATCTAAATCTAGGAATTTGATTCTTGATTCATTTATTTCCCAGTTTGCATAAATTCTTACAAGGTTGGGTTACTCAGAAGTTTTTGATATTTGGTACCGGAGGGCCCTTTCCACCTATTGAACGTTATACCGATCCTGGATCAGTGTTTCCTGGGAGTTTGATTCCTGATATTTCCTAGAAAGGCCCTGGCTGGGCTATAGCCGCAAGCTCATTCTCGCTTGCCTCTGGTAAGCGTGCAATTGGTTTGGTGTTTTACATTCACTGGTGATGGCAGATTGCACTTTCTCATTCTGAACCCAGCTAACGGGAGACTGTTTGGACTTTCTTACCCTAATTTTTCTATGTTATCACATATTTTTTGTGCACGCTTTATCATTATCAATGTAACTATTTTTCATACACTAAGTTTTTTAGCGCAGCTATTATTTCTCTAGCCATTGTATATATGTTTGTATTTCATATGTTAGCTGCTGCTCCACATTTTTCATTTGTATTTCTTGTTTGCTCAATTAGAGCGTGGGATTTATTCTATTTTTCCCTCTTCACTACTGTACCTTCGATTTGACATTTTGGTCTCTAAATTTACTGGTACAGTAGTGAGACTCACAGGTAACAATGCTCCTGACTGTTAGCGACTGATTCAAATGCTACCAAAAAAACTGTTAGCATTCGCAGGGATCTGGCCTGACTCTGCGAATGCTGCAGTTATGCGTTTTTTTTGTTTTGTAAGTGACAGTCATTGATTGAAACTGCACTTGGGTGGGCTGGGCTGGGTGGAGGGGCTAAACACAGGTGCTAGCAGGAATCTGGGCTGATCCCGCTAACACTGCATTTTTGGGAACCCTAAACTGCTGGGGATGCTAGTATAGAACTGATCAGATCAGATATTAATCCGTTCAGACACTATACTACTAAGGGAGGCATGTATGGTGCGTACGTGGGTGTTAGTAAGACTGGCACTAATCTGACACTGCCTGGGGCAACGCAGACCCTATCTGACGCTAAAACCGAACTTTGATCACGCGTCGGGTGATCAGGGGGTTAAACCTTTAATGGGTAAAATACGGCGGGTGCCCTGACACTATAAAAAAATAACTAGCTAAACTGCATCACCCATGACACTTATACTGTGATCACAGGTGACAGGGTTTAATCGAGGGGTTAAACCTTTATTGGGGGGGTTAGGGGGGGTTCCTAGACCTATCTGGTCCTAAGACTAATTACCCTAACGTTGATTTTTGTCACTAATGACACTAGTACAGCTATCAAAAAAATCTGATTGCTGTACTGGGTGGCCCAGTGACAGGTGGTGAAGGGGTTAACTGGGGGGGTGATCGGGGGTGAAATTGTGTGCCTACGTGACCTGGTGTCAGTGTAGTGTTGTGCAACTCAATGTTCTGATGCTCTCTCCTCTCGGTCTGGAAAGAAAAGACTGACACGAGGAGAGATGACATCACTTCCCCTGTCAGTGTTTACAGTTACACAGATGGGAAGGATATCATTCGTCAGGAGCGATCACCAGGTCCAGGCCAGAAATCATTGGCCTGGGCCTGGGGATTGAGCATTCCTGATTGAATCAGATCATCGCGGCCAGCAGGGGGTGTGCGCGCGCACCCCCCAGCCGGCCGCGCGTGGAACGTATAGCTACGGGATTTTGCGCAGCCTGGCCAACCTGCCACAGTATAACTATGGCAGCTGGTCCGGAACTGGTTAAATGGGGAAAGTACCACCAGGTATGGAGGAGATTACCAATATGAGCACAACCCCGAAAACAAAGGGGAGACGTTCCCAGGTATATCTTTGGTAAGCGGGAAGGCACGTGATACCAACGTGTAATGATTTAACCACTTGCTTACTGGGCACTTAAACCCCCCTCCTGCCCAGACTAATTTTGAGCTTTCAGTGCTGTCACACTTTGAATGACAATTGCACGGTCATACAACACTGTACCCAAATGAAATTTTTATCATTTTTTTCCCACAAATAGAGCTTTCTTTTGGTGGTATTTAATCACAGCTGGGGTTTTTATTTTTTGCTAAACAAACAAAAAAAGATGGACATTTTTGAAAAAAAAAAAAATCATGTTTAATAGTTTGTTTTAAAATTTGCAAACAGGTAATTTTTCTCCTTCATTGATATGCGCTGATGAGGCGGCCCTGGTGGGCACTGATAGGCTGCACTGATGGGCACAGATAGGCACAGTTAAGGCGGCACTGATAGGCACAGTTAAGGCGGCACTGATGAGGACAGATAAAGCGGTACTGATGGGCACAGATAAGGTGGCACGGATGGGCAGCACGGATGGGCGGCACGGATGGGTGGCACGGATGGGTGGCATGGATAGGTGGTACGGATGGGCACTGATAGGTACCACTGATGGGGGGCACTGATGGGCAGTGATGGGCGGCACTGATGGGCACTTATGGGCACTGGTAGGTGACACTGATGGGCACTGATAGGTTGCACTGATGTGGGTGCTGATGGGTGGCACTGATGTGGGTGCTGATGGGTGGCACTGATGGGTGGCACTGTGGGCACTGATGGGTGGCACTGTGGGCACTGATGGGTGGCGCTGATTGATGGCACTGTGGGCACTGATGGGTGACGCTGGTGGGCACTGGTAGGCAGCACTGCTGCCTATTGCTTTGTGTCAGAAGATCGCCGTAATCGGGACTAATGTCCCGATCACGGACTGATGCGCCGGAATTCGGGGGTTTTTGCAGACGAGAGGGAGATCTTGATTTCCAGGGACTTGCACAGATCCTTCCAAAACTTAGACGTGAACTGGACTCCCCTATCAGAAACGATGTTGAAAGGAACACCATGAAGTCTTATGATTTCTTTTAAGAAGATATCTGCAGTAGCTGAAGCCGAGGGGGTGCCCATCATGGGCAAGAAGTGAGCTATCTTTGAGAGGCAGTCAACCCCTACTAGAATGGTGGTAAATTTCTCAGAGGGGGGTAGATCCACGATGAAGTTTATGGAGACTTCTTTCCAGGGGTGTTCAGGGACAGGTAAGGATCTAAGAAGTCCCCTGGTCTTGGTGTTTGATCCTTTACTGCGCTGGCAAGTAATACATGATTGTACATAACTCTTGCAGTCTTGCCTCCAATTCGGCCACCAGAAAGAACGATTAATAAGTTCAGAGGTCTTTTGTATTCCAAAGTGCCCTGCTAGTTTGTGATCGTGAAAAGTCTGCATAATTTGGAGTCTCACTGAGGGAGGAACGAATACCTTGTCCTGGGCCCATAACAATCCATCCTTCCTTTTCTAAAGAGGATATTTCAGATCTGGTGCATTGACTGGTAGCCTCTTTGATGGTTGACTTGAGATTGGGCTGCATGAGGCAGAGGAAGTAGCGTGGGGACAGGATGGTCCCAGGTTCTGTCGGTTCACATGCCTCAGGGAACATAGGGGAAAGTGCATCCGCCTTTCTGTTCTTAGTGCCAGGTCGATAAGAGATGTGGAAGTTGAATCTTGAGAAAAATAAGGCCCAACGGGCTTGTCGAGGTCTAAGACGCTTGGCAGTGCGGAGGTACTCTAAATTACCATGATCCGTGAAAATCATGATGGGTTGGGAAGCCCATAGCTAGTAGGTCTTGGTCCCCAACGTCGTAAATCTTCTCCGGGGGGCTCAGCTTCCGCGAGGAAAAGGCCACTGGATGAAGCAGTGCTTTTTGGCCACTTCTTTGGGAGAGGATAGCTCCTAATGCAGATTCTGAGGCATCCACTTCTAATACATAGGGCAACACTGGATTGGGATGTTGAAGAACAGGAGCTGATATAAAAAGTCTCTTTAATTCATCAAAAGCTTCCTGGGCTTCCGGTGACCATTGGAATTTAACTTGCTGGCGGGTAAGCTGCGTGATAGGAGAGATGATTAAAGAGAAACCTTTAATGAACCTGCGATAAAAATTGGCAAAGCCAACGAATCGCTAAACCCCCTTTTTGTCAGAAGGAGCTGGCCACTCCTGGATGAATTTAACTTTTTGTGGGTCAATTGCGACCCCTCCTGTGGAAATGATGAACCAATGGAACTGGATAGTGTCCTTCTCAAATTCGCATTTTTCTCCTTTTAGGTATAGGCCATGTTTTCTGAGGATCAACAGCACCTTCTTCACATAAGTTTGATGTAGCTCTGCTGTAGTGGAAAAAAATCAAGATGTCATCAAGATACACGATCACAAAATTATCTGGATACTCACGAAATATGTCATTGACCAGATGTTGAAAGGTCGCTGGGGCATTGCACAGCCCGAACGGCATCACTAAATACTCAAAATGCCCAAATCTGGACCTAAAAGCTGTCTTCTACTCATCACCGTCACGTATCCGAACCAAATTGTATGCTCCCCGAAGATCTAGCTTGGTGAATATTTGAGCGGTTCGGAGGCGTTGGAAAAGTTCAGGGATGAGAGGGAGTGGATATCTATTTTTGATAGTGATTCTATTAAGTTCTCTATAGTCCACACAAGGTCTTAGGGATCTGTCCTTTTTTTCCACGAAAAAGATTCCTGCCCTGGCTGGGGATGAGGGATGGATGAATGCCTTTTCAAGGTTCTCGTCGATATAGGAACGAAGAGCTTCTAGTTCGGATTCAGACAGAGGAAAAATACAGCCGAAAGGAATTTCAGAGCCAGGGAGGAGATCAATAGGACAATCATAAGGTCGATGGGGTGGCAAACTGTCAGCCTTTTTCTTGTCGAAGATGTCCAGGAATTCATGGTAAGCTAGAGGGACATGCTGGAGAACTTTTGGCTTAAGCTGTATGGTTGAACAGGTGGCTGTTCTGTCGTAGTTTGGCAAAAGACAATGCTGGGAACAATACTGGGAAGAGAAGAGAATTTATTTTTTGCTCTATTTGATCTGAGGATCATGGGCCTGCAACCATGGGAATCCCAGGATAATTGGGAACATAGGGGAGCTAATGATGTCAAAGCGAGGAAATTTTCTGTGGCCAGAGTCAGTGGAGATGAGGATGGGCTTGGTTTCTTGGGTGACCGGCCCTGAGCAGGGTAGAGACCCATCTGCCAGATGTATTTGCAGGTGTTGTTTCTTTGGAGAGGAAAATGCAGACTTTGAGCGAGGGATGCGTCTAGGAAACAACTGCAGGCTCCTAAATCAACGATGGCTAGTAGCTGAACTTCCTCTTCCACCACCTGAAAAGAGACCTGGAGGACAAGATGAGATTGACTAGCACCAACAACCTGAAAGTTCATGGAAAACTGTGAGCAGGACTTACTGGGTCTTACAGGGCAGTTGCGTAAGAAGTGGCCCGCTTCTCCGCAATACAGGCAAATGTTGGCTTGACGTCAACGGAGTTTCTCATCGGGAGTGAGTGGAGACCGAAGTAGACCTAGTTGCATAGGTTCACTGTCAGAAGAAGCAGAGGGGACCATGGAAGGAGCAGGAACAGGAGGAACCCGAGGTAACATCCAGACTGGTTTGGATGACTGAAAACGCTCGGAGCGTCTTTCCCAGAAACGTCTGTCAAGTTTGGTGGCAAGTTGGATTAGATCTTCCAGGGAGGCTGGAGTATCCACCCGAGCTAATTCATCTTTTAAAATTTCCGAAAGACCCTGGCGATACTGGTATTTAAGAGCAGCCTCATTCCAATTGGTGTCTCCTGCCCATTTTCGGAATTCCACTGTATAATCTTGCACAGGTCTCTTCCCCTGGGTCATGGTGTGTAAAAAAGATTCAGTGGTGGCAGTGCATTGTGGATCATCATACAACTGTCCCATTGCATCAAATAAAGTGTCCACTAAGTTTAGAAGGGGACTCTTCTGCTCAAGGAGATTAAGGGCCCAAGATTGTAGCTCGTCAGATAGGAAGGAGATGATGAATCCCACTTTTATGGATTCGGCGTGAAAAGTCCTGGATTGGAGGGCTAGGTATAACTGACAAGCATTTTTAAACGCCCTGAACTTCTTCCAGTTCCCGGAGAATCATTCCGGAGTGGGGACCCTGGGTTCAGGAAGTGATATTACTACTGCGGGAGCAGGGTTAGGTTGACCTTGCTGAGAAGAGGTTCCACTTGCAGATGCAGACGTGGTATCCAAGAGACCGGGGGTAGTGGTCAGGTGCTAAAGGCGTCCCTCAATCTGAAAGTAGCCATCTTGAAGCCTCTGGACAGCCTGGGTAAGGGCTGAAACTTGCTGGCAAAGTGCCTCAAGGGGAGAACCAGCTCTGTCGGCCTCGCTCATGGCTGGTTTGTACTGTCAGGTACTTACCAAGGCCGAGTTGCTGAGAGAGGGTCCCCTTGCAGCTGGGCGCACGATGCCCCCTGGAAGTGGCACAGTGGGTATTGGGCACGAAGAAGCACGGGTCACCAGTAGGTAACAGAGCAGCTGGAAGGTACTTCAAGTAGAGAAGTGATCCGTGCAGGGTGGCTGACACCTCACTGGAACTGGCTAGGCAGGAGCCTTAAGCAGAGTCTGGAGATGAAGACTGAAGCCGGTTAAAGAGGAGGCTGAGAGACCAACACAAAGGTAAAAGTCCAGGAACTGGCCGGGGGTGAAAGACGGGTAGTCAAGCAGGCTGAAGATCAGACATTGGGATAAGGCAGAGGCAAAGTCCAGGAGCAGGCCGAGGGTCAAACACTGGTGATCAGGCAGGTAGAAAAGTCCAAGAGATGAGCCAAGGGTCAAACACAGGAGAGATTCAAGGCGAGGTCAAGGTCGGTCCGGGTCACAACAGGCAGGCACAGGTTCAGGAACAGGTTACGGGAGCTGAAAAGACAAACCAGCAATGATACCATACACAAGGCTGACTTTTATAGGCCTGCCCAAGGGACTTCCGCTGTGCGCATGACAGCGTGCCCGTGCGCTATGATACATTGCGCACCCGCATGCGCCGACCCGCAGAGCTGAGTGTTTGGAAGCACGAACCCGCCGGATCGCGCACCTGCGAGTGCCGTATCGCAACTCTTCTGTGCAGGCGCACAGAAAGGCACCGACGCTGGCAGATCAAGTTTCTACTAGTTCTCTGACATACACTAACTTGTAAATACTGCAGCAATATATATATATATATATATATACACAATACACTGTGAGTGCAGCTAACTGACTCCCTTGCCTACTCTATCTAACTTAAATCCAATGACACTGTCTCTCTGTCTATCTATCTCAAGTTGACCCCCAGATAAGGAAAGGGAAGAAGCGCTCCAAATGAAGGGATAATGATTTTTGAGTCTCTCGTTAAGCGGAGTTGGGATAGTGATGTTAAGGGCCATTGATTTAGACCAGTTAACTTGTAGTCCCGAGGCCCTCTCAAATTCATGTAGGAGAGCAAGTAAATTTGGTGTAGAGATTAGTGGGGAAGTAATAAAAAGTAGTAGATCGTTCGCGAATAAAGCGCACCTGTGAGTCTGAGGTCCACACTGCACCACATGAATATGAGGATGATTCCCAATCGCAATTGCCAGTGTCTCGATTGCTATGGCAAAAATGAAGGGAGACAGGGGGCAACCTTGTCTTTTGCCTTTTGTTATTGGAAATGGGTCTAAATAGTGTCCCTGCAGTCACACACGTGCACTCGGGTTGGAATACAAGGCCTGGAGGATCCCTACAAAATGAGGACCAAACCCCCATCTAGACAGAACCTTGAATAAGTATGGCCATTCCACTGTATCCAAGGCTTTTTGTAAATTGATGGATAAAAGAAAACCTTCCTGGGGAGCCCCCCCATACCAATGTGAACGCAAGAGCGAAATTACATTAATGGCTCTTCTGATTTGGTCCGGTCCCTGTCTCCCTGGAATAAATCCCACTTGAACTTTATGGACGTATGGATCAATAAAATGCAGACAGTCTATTGGCTAAAAGTTTTGTAAGGATTTTAAGGTCATTGTTGATCAAAGAGAATGGTCTTTGTCGACAGTGGCGCCCTGTCTGAGGGAGTTAAAGAACCTTGTCAAATACGGAGAGAGGACAGGAGCAAATGCCTTGTAGTAGCAGACAGAAAACTTGTCTGGTCTGGGGGCAGACCCCTTTTTAAGATTTTTGATGACATCTAGTACCTCCGAATCCATGATAGGTTTTTCAAGGTTTGACCTATGTGTAGTATGCAGTTTAGGAAGGGGAATCTCATCTAAAAAGACAGACATCGATTTAAATGAAAACTGAGAGTCAGCCTTGTATAGAGTGGAATAGAATTTCTGAAAGGCGGCCATAATTCGTTTGGGGTTCTGAGTGAGAGTACCTGTGGGGGAACGAATTTTAGGAAGAGAGAAGGACCGTGTTTTGGGAGTCAGCCTATTAGCCTGGGTCCTATTTTTTCTTTCTGTATATAATACTGAGCGTTGGTCCAACAAAGGTTTTTTTTTTACTTCTGTAGTAAGTGCGAGATTTAATGCTAGGCGTGCCGCCTGTAATCGAGCGAGAGATTCAGCTGTGGGGTGACGTTTTTGGAGACCGTTTGCGTTTGACCATTTCAGTTCTTTTTTCCGTTTGCGTTGGGATGCAATCTGCATAAGTTTGCCTCTAATGAAAGCCTTATGGGCAGCCCAGAGCATTTCAGGAGAAACATCCTCCATGGTTCGAAAAAAATCTTGGAGTTCTTTGACCAAAATTGTGGATTGTACTGTGTCACTTAGCAAGGCCTCGTTGATACACCAACAAAATGGTCCGACAGGGCCATAGTAAAACCAAAGCATAATCAGACAGGGAAGAAGCTCTGATTAATGACTTGGATGCACACGGAATGCCTACTGTGGATAAAAAAATGTGATCTAACCTTGAATAGGTGCGATGTGGGGCAGAGAAGTGTGTGTAATCTTTTGTAGTTGGGTTGAGTTCCCTCCATATGTCTACAAGACCATGTGCATAGAGGAACTTAGCTACATGCACACTCTGTTTTGGAGGGCGGAGAAAGCGTGTGCGACCATTTCCAGATTTGTCTAGCATCTGGTCAAGGGCCACATTCAAGTCCCCCCCCCCCACAACCACCAAGTCTATAAAATGGGGGAAGAGAGAGTTCATTGTAGATGAAAAAAATTCTGCTTTCAGTTTGGAGCATAACATGAAACAAAAGTGAAGGGGGAACCCTCAATAGAGCCTGCCAAGAGGAGAAATCTGCGCTCAGGGTCTTTAATTTCTTCTGAAATGGTGAAATAAGTGTGACTAGAGAAGAAAAACAGGATTTTTAAAAACAGCTTACCTGTAAAAATCCTTTTCTTTGAAGTACATCAGGGGACACAGAGCCATAGTAGTTACTATGTAGGTTATAGGCCACCTTCAGGTGATGGACACTGGCACGCCCTAAATTAAGAAAGTGCACTCCCTATATAACGCCTTCCACTGGTGGGACTACCTCAGTTTTGTAGCAAAGCAATATAGGTGTATACCAAAGAAGGGAGAGACCTCTGTGTCCCCTGATGAAAAGGATTTTACAGGTAAGCTGTTTTTTAAAAATCCTGTTTTCTTTTCACACATCAGGTGACACAGAGCCATAGTAGTTACTATGTGGGATGTCCCATAGCAATGCCAACTGAAGGGAGGGAGACACAACAATAGTAGGGCACCAAGAGACTAGAGGACTCATACTGCAGCCTGCAGTACACTGCACCCAAAGGCGATATCCTCATGATCTTTTACATCTACTTGATAGAATCTGGTCAATGTATGGATTGAAGATCAAGTTTCGGCCTTGCACATCTGAGAGGCTTGGTGATGCACTGCCCAAGAAGCACTAACGGCCCTGGTGGAGTGCCTTTAAAATGAAAAAGGAGGAATTCTCTTTTTTTAAGCTAAAAACTTGAACAATATCTTGAAAAATCCACCTAGAAATAGTAGATTCCGATGCTGCCTGTCCACTTTTAGAACCGTCAGGCAATACAAACAAAAAACATCTGTTTTTTTGCATTTGAGCGGTTACCTTTAAATACACCTTGACCGCTTTCACCACATCCAGAGGATGTAGTGACCTTTCTTTCAGAGAACGAAGTTCTGAAAAAAATGAAGGCAGAACAATATCCTGGTTTAAATGAAAAAAACCTGACACTCCTTATGGAAGGAAATTAGGATGAGGTCGCAATACAACCTTATCCTTAAGAATAATCAAATATGACTCTTTACAAAAAAGAGCAGCCAACTCTGATACTCTTGCAGAATATATGGCATATATATATAATAATATATGAATTATGTTCCTCTTTAGGAGGACCAAGGGAAAAATCCCGTATTGGCTCAAAAAGGCTGTTTTGCAGATCTCAGGAGATGTGGACGTGACGTGAGATGTCAGTACGAGAGGAGGGGCCTGATAGCGGCGCTGGAGTGAGGGTCAGAGGCGGGTTGGACTGACTGGGTTGCTTGTGTATGGCGCGGGGTGAGAGCCCGCGGCCTCACCTGAGAGAGGATCTCTAAAAGGACTCCCCGAGCCTCCCCGACACGATAACGCCAACAGTGGTGTGAGCCTGGTGCGAGCCTCCCCTCTATAAAGAGCGGATGGGAGAGGGGCGGATGAACAGCCATCGCAAACCGACGGTATTGGAAGGCAAGTGCGGAGGTGGAGGAAGTGTGTACTTTGGGTGACCAGCTCAGCTTAAGAATCCGGAACGGAGAATAGCCTTTGCCGTGCTCGGCATGGAGGTCCTTCGGGCTGGATCCCTCCTCCCCCACCCCCCGTAATTGTGCACCTTTATCTCCAGCTGGTTGCATTAAGGTATTCGCGCTGGGGTAGCGGTAAGCCTGCAGTGTTCCAGGAAGCTCGAGTTACAGGGTAACATGCCAGATGATACTGGAATGGTCCCCTGGAGAAGAGGTAACTGCAAGGGTCTATCAATAGCGTGATCTGACAGAGGCTGGCAACGACTTCCCCTTCAGGTATGAAATGTAATGTTTTCCCAATATGAAGAGTGACAAGGTCTAGTGCCTCTAGGAAGATCTCCAGAGATCTGTTTACAACTCAGACCTTTTTGATGAATACTGGGGTGTTCTATGAGTGGGTCCGGGCAGGACCCCAGGAATAGAGGTGACGGTCTTGTCAGGCACAAGGCGGGCGAGAGTAGCGGTTTCACCGCTGCAGCAAGTATAAGTAGGAGCCAGTGTGCCTTGGTGGGAAGAAGCATGGAAAATTGTGGTGTCATGACGGGGTAGCTGGTGGTAGGCTGTGTTCTGAGAGACCAAACATAAAATACTGACACTAACCATTATTGCAATAGAGCTGTAAGTGAGGAGAAGCATGAGAGGCTGGCCCCAAAAAACAATGGAACCCAAGACCCCTAGGGAGAGTCTAAACTCTAGTTCAATACAGAAGTACCTCAAAGAAGCAAGCTCAAAGAGTCCGGGAACAGACATGAAACAAGCAGGAACGAAAGATAAAAAGAAAGACCAGCAGAAACAAAAAGGGGGACAGGGGGAGAGGTCCAGGGAAGATCTAGAGTTAGAAGGAGCACGGGCCAGCAGCGATATGGAAGAGCAAAGAAACATTTGCGCTCTTTCCTAATAAAACAGAAATTATGGAAATGTTCACCAAACTTGAAAACGCTATAAAATTAGAAATATTGAATGTGCGGACGGATATGGGTCATCTGTTGCTCAGAGTTGAAGAGGCAGAAAAGGCGTCAGAAAATCAGGCAAAAGAGATCATGGACCTAAAGGCGCAAATGAAGAAAATGCATAATGAAAATCGCATGCTGGCATATAGCATGGAAGAACAAGAAAACCAAAGCAGACGTCAAAATTTGCACATCAGATCCCTTCCGGAGCAACAGAATGAGGACTTAGGGGAGAAGATGAGAAAAATATTTAACCCTATCCTGGGAAGACGGGAAGATGAGGTCTTGAGGATTAACAGGGTACATAGGATTAGAAAACCCCCAAATTTAAAACAAGACATCCCTAGAGACGTAATTGTGAAGTTCCATGCTTAAGAGGTCAAAGAGAAGATCTGGAACAACCTCAGGGGCGCGCTTCGATAATAAAAACCTACAGATTTTTTCAGATCTACCTGCGGGAACTTTGGCACGAAGAAGGCAATTCAGACCATTGTTCGATCAACTGAGGAGGGCTAACTTGAAATACAGTTGGGGGTTCCCAACATCCCTGATAGTTACGAAAGAGAGCAGATCGTATAGGATGAGATATCCAGAGGAGATGCAGGACTTTTGTGATAGTCTGGGTATTCCCGTCCCAGACGCACCAAGTGAAGTGGGACGCTGAGTTGATCTTGTGGACACTAACATTAAATAGATGAACTGAGGGAAAACTTTCCCCCCCTTCTTTTTTTCTGCTCAGGGGTGTCCGCAAGAAAAGCTACTGTGTTCTAAACAAAGGATTGCTTGGACTGAGGAACGGGGGGAGTGAAAAGTGATTTTTCAAAGATGAAGGTTTCTGCTGGTTGGGTGGGGGTTTCGGGGAGGTTGATACTCTTGGTCGGATTACCCGTCTTTGCCCCTCCTTCCCCCTTCCCGCCTCTTTAAGTGGCGGGGGGATACCGGCGGCCGCTGGCGGAGCTTCACCCTCAGAATAGAGGCTTGCAGTACGGGATCAAGCAGGATCCTTACGTGTGGGCTTTGGGCTGGAGTGTGGCCAGGGGGGGATGGGGGAGGGGAGGGGGAGAGGAGGGGATGAGGAGGGGGGTGGGCTCCACCTGCAGGGGAGGTGTAAATGAGCAGTGGATAGACGAGTGGGGATAGAGGTTACTGAGCCGAATGTTAGACCTAAAATTTTTATCGTATAACGTTAAGGGACTGAACTCGCCAGTTAAAAGACATAAAATACTTAGGGAACTCCAACATTATAGAGCTGATATAGTATTCCTTCAGGAGACCCACCTGGCCATTGAATCGAACATTAAGTTGCATTCCCTAAGGTTGCCCCTTTGGTTTTATGGCAATACGCATATTAAGAGATCCAAGGGAGTAGCAATTGGGTTTTCAAAATCTTTAAATTTTCACTGATAGATAAGTTGACGGATCCAGACGGTCGCTATCTCTTCCTGAAGGGCAACTTAGGGAATAAAATGTTCACTCTAGCCAACGTCTATTGTCCCAACAAAAACCCGACTGTGTTTTTAAAACAGGTGCTGGCTAAATTGATGGAGTTCAGGGAGGGGGAGGTGGTGCAGGCGGGGGCCTTACTTGTCCCCTGAGCCCGGGACGTACTATCTTGAATAGGGTCAAGACAGAAATACTTACGGATCATTGCTTACTGGATTCTGTGGAGGAAACTAGAATAGAAATTATTTCACTCACCGGTCACGATGAGGATTAGGATCCCGGAGCTGCAAAGACAACCCTTTTCGTGGAAGTTGAATGAAAATCTACTCAAGGATCAACTAGTCCTAGAAAGGGTTCAAGAAGAAGTTGATTTCTTTTTTAAATCCAATGACACAGGGGAAGTTTCCCCTCCCATTTTATGGGAAGCACATAGAGCGTACATTGGAGGGGTCCTCATTTCCATCGGGGCCGGGGTGAAAAAAAAGAGAAAAGAAGAAAGGGAAAGGCTTATTGAAGAAATGTTTTTTATTAGAGCAGAGCCATAAAAAACTCAAGGGAGGAGTTAAGGGACAGTTTGGAGCAAGACTCTAAAAGGGCTCTCAATAATTTAACAAGTGACAGATACTTTTGGGATAATAAGTCTAGCAAGCACCTGTCAAGGCTATTGAGAAAGAAAAGGGACCGGAATTTCATAGAGAAAAAACAAAATAAAAAAGGGGAGATAATAGCCACAAGTAAAGGTATAGCGGAAGAGTTTAAAAAGTTCTATGAAGCTTTATACTCCATTGGACAAAAGGGATCAGGAGATCAATTTGCGATGGGGAGGATGGAGGAATTCCTGATGGGGGCTGGGCTGACTGTGTTGTCTGAGGAAGACAGAGCCATTCTCGATAGGCCCATAGCAGTTGAGGAAATCTTTGCAGCTTTAGAAAATTCTCCAAAGGGAAAGAGCCCGGGTCCCGACAGATTTACCACCATGTACCTGAAAAAATGTAAACATACACTAGTACCAAGGCTTTGCCACTACTGGAACGATTTGGGTTCCAATTGTGTAATGGAGGGAGATGCTCTGGCAGCAACTATTATGTTGATACTAAAAGAAGGAAAAAGCAATAGGCTTTGTTCTAGTTATAGACCCATTTCGTTATTAAACGCAGATGTTAAACTATACGCTAAAGTGCTGGCCAGCAGACTGAAGGATAATACTGGATTACAATGGAGTGCGATCAGTAATCCTGTTGGAGTCCAGTAAACCAGGGGGGCCCCCAGTTCTATTCCTGCCAATGGCCGCGGAAAAAAGCATTTGACAGGGTAGACTGGGGGTTTATGATCAAAACCCTGGAAGCAATGGGGGTTGGCCCAAGATTTATTTCTTGGGTCAAAATACTTTACAATCACCCTTCGGCATCTGTAAAGGTGAATGGGGTTCTCTCCAGACCTTTTAGGATGGAGAACGGTACTAGACAGGGGTGCCCTCTGTCCCCCCTCCTATTTGTTTTGTCCCTTGAGCCTTTACTGGCCACCATCTGTAATAATCCAGACTGCAGAGGGGTGAAGACAGGAGCAGAGGAACATAAACTTGCGGCTTTTGCCGACGATGTTATGTTCTTTATTTCAAACCCCAGGATTACAATCCCAAACATGTTACAGATTTTAAAAAGGTACAGGGAGGTTTCAAATTTTAAAATAAATTTGAGTAAGTCCGAGGTCTTAAATATTAATGTGGGCAAACAAGAGGAAGAGAGCCTCTGTCATGGTTACGCAATAGAGGTTGTTTGTCAGCATACCTGTTTCCATGTGTTCATCTTCTAAGACCAGCTGTCTCTCACCTGACTTTTATTAACTCTCCTCTAGCATGGCTCCACCCCAGCTCCTATCAGAGAACTCTATATTAACCTCTGCACTGCAGGTCAGCCCTGCTGATCAACCTTTGTGTGTGTTTGGCTTCTTGTCCTGTCTGCCGTGTGCTCTACATTTATTTCTGTTACCGACCTTGGCGTGTTCTATACTATTCCAGTCTGCTCATGACCCTGACCTTTTGGCGTGTCCCCAACTATCCCTGTTTGCCTGTGACCCTGAACCTTGGCATGTACTCTGTTGTCCTTGCCTGCTTGTGGCCCTGACCTTGGCTTATTCCTTACTATCCTTATCCTTCTGTTGCCTACTATGGGTGTGATCTGGGGGACCCTGGGGGTCGCGACCTGGAGCCAGTTGCAGCCCAGTCCATCCTCACCATCAGAGGCTCTGGTGAAAACCTGCTGGCTCTTAGACTCCGCGCCCCAGGGAATCCTACGCTCTAACCCCGGTGGGATCCGTGTTGGTGTTCCAGCGACCCTGCCTTCCTTATACCCGGACTCCCATCCGCAGCAGTCAGCCGTAGGGTCCACTGCCTTGCGGGGCACTCCTGATCCCAATGGTGTGCATCTGTCACCTAGCCTCAAGGTGACCTGACAGCCTCTCAGGGGTGTTTCCCTTTCCCTGGAGAAAAGAAAGGGAAAAAGCCACGAATTTCCTACTCAGTCCTGAGAAGGGGGGAAAAAAAAGGAGGACTTGCTCTTCCAGATTTTAATAAATACTACACTTCAGTAATACTTTCACGAGTTATAGAGTGGTCAAAAGAGGGTTCGGATAAGAGGTGGGTTAACATAGAACACAGTCTGAGTAGCACTGATTTTGGCCACATTATTTGGAACCCCCCAAATTATAGAGCACTGGGCACTAATACAGCGGTCTTGACGCGCAACACTCTTAAATTTTGGGATCAAATCATACAGAATAAATGGACACACAATTCTCCTTTGATTTATATGAAAGATAACAAATTTTTTGAGCCAGGGATGAGGGAGTTGGGAGGGAATTGGATAAAAAAATGATAGTACACAATTAAAAGATTTTATTAGTAAGGGGAAAATACGCACTTATTCGGACTTGAAAGCTGAGTCGGAGTATTTGGTGATTGATGTGTGGAGGTACGTCCAGCTTTCGCATTTTATCGGGAAACTACCGAAACCCCTCAAAAGCGAGGAGGAGTATAGGCCACTTGAGCAGCTCTGTGTGAGGGAGCAATCGGAAAGCACCATCTCTCAACTCTATAAGATCCTGAATGCGAGGGGAGAGCTGGATGTGCCACCATACATCAAGAATTGGGAAAGGGAGTTAGGGTCACAGTGTAGTAAATCCACATTAGAGAAGATTTCAAAGATGATACATAATTCTGCACTTGATATTAAGAGGACTGAGATAAACTTTAAATATCTTGCAAGATGGTATGCCACACCAGACAAAACAAGCAAATTTGACCCAGCCAAATCGGAGACATGTTGGAGAGGGTGTGTGTCAGGAAATGTTCCATCCGCTGGTAATACCTGTTATTTGGCATGCAGTACTGAGGTCCACCAGCAGGTGTCTCCTGGCAGTTTGGAACTGTCAGGAGAGCTTTTCCCTGTTAATAGTATATCATCTTTGGGCCACAGTACTGGCGTCCACCAGCGGATGGATCCTGGCAGTGTGGAGCAGACAGTACTTCCTGCAATCAGGTGTCACTTGAGGCCAATCACAAGCCTATAAATACCCGGCAAACATTCACATGTTTGCCTTGATTTCTTCATTGCCTCCTGACCTGCTAGCGATCTGATCCTGTGCCCTGTGCCCTGAACCTGATCCTGTCTCCCAGTCTCGGACCCTATCCTGTCCCACCTGTTACCTTGCATCCCTGCCTTCAGTCTGACCCATCCATCCTCTCCCTGTCCTGTGTTCCATACCCCATCTACTGACCTCCCTGTGTATGACCTTGGCCTGGCTTACGTTTATGTCTCTGGAACATCCCCTGCTGATCTGCTGTGTATGACCCTGGCCTGGCTATTGTTTATGATCCTGGTATTTCCCATTTATTGCACTTATCTGTCTATTGTTATGTGTGGGTCTCTGTCTGTGGTTGGTTATTCCACTGTGTCATATTGGAGTTGGTTGTATTATATTACTCACTTTCCTTAATAAATTATTATATTTTCACTTATATACATTTTGGTGTCCTCTGTCGCAGATCACACGGTTCTGGTCACACCTGTTCATGACAGTAAATCAAGGCCATCCCTGACCAGAAGTGGCTGCACAGGGGAACCATTCTGATTCAGTTGGTTGCAAACATGAATGCCGATGAGGTTATTTATCTTTCTCTGCTGGCATCTGAAAGTGGTGATTATTGCCGCCAGGCTTTGAAAGGATGGTCTAGTGACCAGTTGTTTGCCACTATACGTTTGGCTCACTCCCTGGTCGATCAGGGTTATATATTGTTTGGGGAGGTGCAGCCTTTGATCAAGCTATGTACTGAGCTGGCCCTGCCCTGTATTCCAAAGGGCCGTGATGATTTCACTCCTCCTTTTGATATGAACCAGGTTGTATCCCTAGTTTGGCTTTTTGAAGATGATCCAGACGATTTTTGTGAGCACTACTCAGCCTGTTCCCCACAGGTGATTGCTGAGTGCATTGTGTCTGCTCCGTCTTTTGTTAGACAGGGAGCTTTAAAAGCAAAGTTTGTACAACCTATACTTTCAGCATGGTCTGACATGATGCAAGCAGCTCTAGCCAAACAAACCACCTCTGCCACCAAACACCAGCCTACCCAAATGTATGTTTCCCCATCACCCATGTCAACCGCAGTTGCAGCTCAGTATACGCTGCTGCCAACCAAATACTCATATCCAGTCTCTGCTCCCTGTACCTATCCTGCATTCAACCCACCTGTCTCTTCCCTGCTGCCTGCAAACCCACATGAACTTCCTCCAGCTACTGTTACCTCTTCTCTGCCATATCCCAATCCTCCTCTCCAGTCTGCTGCACCCCTCACCTACAGATCTTCAGTGGCTAAGCCAAAGAAAAAACGAAAGTTTTTTCCAACCAAAACGATCCTGCCAGTAACCCAACCTGCCTCCGCACCAGCTAATCCAACCCATACCATCATGCCAGTGTCCAGTCCTGCCTCCCCGCCAGCTGATCTGTTCCAGCCTGATGTCCGGGTGCCAGCCCTCCAGCCTGATGTCCGGGTGCCAGCCCTCCAGCCTGATGTCCGGGTGCCAGCCCTCCAGCCTGATGTCCGGGTGCCAGCCCTCCAGCCTGATGTCCGGGTGTCTGCTCTCCAGCCTGATGTCCGGGTGTCTGCCCTCCAGCCTGATGTCCGGGTGTCTGCCCTCCAGCCTGATGTCCGGGTGTCTGCCCTCCAGCTTGAAGTGCCCATGCCTGCTGCCCAGCTTGAAGTGCCCATGCCTGCTGCCCAGCTTGAAGTGCCCATGCCTGCTGCCCAGCTTGAAGTGCCCATGCCTGCTGCCCAGCTTGAAGTGCCCATGCCTGCTGCGCCACCTGTTGTTTTGCCTGCTGTGCCACCACCTGTTGTTCTGCTTGATGCCATAGACTATGGACAATTACAACCAATTGGAGCGTCCGGAGGCCGCTCCTTTGAGGGGGGGTACTGTCAGGAAATGTTCCATCCGCTGATAATACCTGTTATTTGGCATGCAGTACTGAGGTCCACCAGCAGGTGTCTCCTGGCAGTTTGGAACTGTCAGGAGAGCTTTTCCCTGTTAATAGTATATCATCTTTGGGCCACAGTACTGGCGTCCACCAGCGGATGGATCCTGGCAGTGTGGAGCAGACAGTACCTCCTGCAATCAGGTGTCACTTGAGGCCAATCACAAGCCTATAAATACCCGGCAAACATTCACATGTTTGCCTTGATTTCTTCATTGCCTCCTGACCTGCTAGCGATCTGATCCTGTGCCCTGTGCCCTGAACCTGATCCTGTCTCCCTGTCTCGGACCCTATCCTGTCCCACCTGTTACCTTGCATCCCTGCCTGCAGTCTGACCCATCCATCCTCTCCCTGTCCTGTGTTCCATACCCCATCTACTGACCTCCCTGTGTATGACCTTGGCCTGGCTTACGTTTATGTCTCTGGAACATCCCATGCTGATCTGCTGTGTATGACCCTGGCCTGGCTATTGTTTATGATCCTGGTATTTCCCATTTATTGCACTTATCTGTCTATTGTTATTTGTGGGTCTCTGTCTGTGGTTGGTTATTGCACATATTGGAGTTGGTTGTATTATATTACTCACTTTCCTTAATAAATTATTATATTTTCACTTATATACGTTTTGGTGTCCTCTGTCGCAGATCACACGGTTCTGGTCACACCTGTTCATGACAGTGTGCTAGTTTAGGTACAATGGCCCATATTTGGTGGAAGTGTCCCATTATTAAAACATTCTGGATAAAAATTATAAAATTGATTAAGGCAATCACCAATAAATCAATTTTAGAAGATCAATGGGTGTGTTTATTCCATGGTACTGAGGAGCCTATCAAGCGATACCAATCTTCTATTGTCCCTATACTGCTGGACTCTGCCAAGAAACAGATTGCAATGAAATGGTTGGATCCAGCAAGTCCAAACACGAGATTGGCTCTACTGTATAAATTAAATCTATAATATTGAGTGTTTGGACAGTAGGGGATTGGAGCCAGATGAAGGGGACGAACGGGTAGATAAATGGGCAGTGTGGCAAAACTTTAAAAGCACCTGGAGTTACCTGGAGGAGGTCATAAGTGAAGCTTGACGGGTTGGGGACCTGGGAGAGTCCGGAAGGATGGGCAGCTGACTGTTTGCCTCACTGTAACCACCTGCAGGAGGGGGTGGGGAGGGAGGGTATGGGGGGACGGGCGGGAGGAAATTTAAGAGGGATTGCATTACTATGATACCATTGTGTAAGCTTGGTTGTGTACCCTGTATGGTTTGGGTTTTGTAATGATAAATTATTAAATAAAGAATTTAAATAAAAAGGCTGTTTTTGTAAAGCTGACAGGACTAGTTTTAAGTCCCAAGGATACAGGGGTGACCTAACTGGAGGATTAATCCACGTTTCCCCCTGAATAAGTTACGAACCAGAGAGTGAGAAGCAAGTGGTTGTTGAAAAAACACAGATAAGGCCGATACCTGGCCTTTGATAGAACTCAGGGCCAGCTTAATTTCTAATACCATCTGTAGGAATTTAAGGATCCTACCTATGACAAATTTTCTGGGGTGCCAAGACCTGGATTCACACCAGGAGATATATGCCTTCCAGACTCATTAGTATATGACACTGGAGGCCGGCTTCCCAGCATAACCGAAGTAGAAACTGTTGAAGCTGACAGCCCACGGTCTTATTTTAGAATGTGGGTCTCAATAGCCAAACCGTTAAATTTAGCGTTTGTAAGGAAGGATGGAATACCGGACCTTGCGAAAGAAGGTCTGGCCACAGTGGTAGGGACCAAGGGTCCCCTACCACCATCTTTATGATCTTGGCCAACCAAGATCTCCTGGGGCACGCTGGGCCACAAGAATCGCCTCCTTTCCTTCTTGCTTGCTCCTGTGAAGAAGGCACGGAAGCAGAACAGGAGGGAAAGCATAGATCAGTGAAAACTGAGCCCATGGAAATACCAAGGCATCTGATTCTTATGCCATCGGATCCCTTGTCCTAGACAACAAAGTTGTCGATCTTGTTGTTGAACCCAGATGCTAATAGACCCATCCTTGGCATATTGACAAAATGATGCCGGGGTGAACCATTCTCCTGGAAACAATAGTTGGCAACTCAAGTAGTCCGCCTGCCAATTCTCCATTCCTGGAATGAAATTGCTGATAGGCAAGGAATGTTGCTTTCTGCCCAAGACAGAAAAAGATTCACCTCTTTCTGGGCCGCACGACTTCTCGTGCCCCCTTGGTGACTGATAAAAGGCACATCTGTGGCATTGTCGTATCGAGCCTACGGCACCTGGTATTCCCAGGCAGTCTCCCATCCAGGTACTAACCAGGCCCGACCCTGCTTAGCCTCCGGGATCAGACAAGATCGAGCGTTTTCAGGGTGATCTGGCCATAGGCTGGATCCTGACAGGACAATAGACTGAGCGTCCAGGCCTCCAGGGTCAGGCGTACTGCCCAAATCTATAGAATATTGATGGGCAAGGTCATCTCTGATCTGGACCATTTCCCTTGGACAGACGCTTCTTCCAGGACTGCTCCCCAGCCCAAAGGGCTGGCATCTATTACCACTTTCCAGGTAACTGGTAGAAAGGATCTTCCTTTTTGAAGATTCTTGGATATCGACCATCAATTGAGGCTCTGCCGCACTTTGGCGGATAAACGCAACAGGAAGCCCAGAGGTTGGATCTTCTTGTTCCAATTTGAGAGGATACTGTTTTGTAGCAGTCTTGAATGTAACTACATTCAAGACGGCCTTGAAGAAGCCACAATCTTAACTAATAAACACATGCAAAAATAGAAGGATTCTTCTTTGTTTTGACCCATCAAATCAGTTCCTTTAGGGAACCGATTTTTTCCTGGGGTAAAAATACCCTTTATTGGACTGTATCTATGATCAGCCCTAAGTACTGCAATCTCCTTGATGTTTTTAAGGAGGATCTTACTAGGTTGAGGATCCAACCCAAGTATTCCAGGTAGCTGACTGCGGTAAGCAGACCTTAGTTTAAACGGCTAACGATTGACCTACCAAAAGTAGATCGTCTAAGTAGGCTAGTATCGCCATACTTTGAGCCCTTAACCTGGCTAACCTGGAGGGGCCAGGATCTTTATACACTCTAGGTGCAGTAGCTAGCCTGAAAAGGTAGAGCTACAAACTGGAAATGAAGATTTTCTACCTTGAAGCATAGAAATTTCTGGAGAGCAGGGAAGATCGGCACATGGAAATAAGCATCCTGGTTGTCAATAGACGCCAGAAGTTCTCCCCCTTGTAGGAAGGAGACTACTGATCGGATAAATTCCATGCGGAGAGAAAGACTTCTTTTTCTCTGAAACCTAAGGAACGTTTGATCTGAGGTAAAACGAGGAGACGGGAACTCTTGGAACTCCAGATTGAAGCTATTGAGGAAGTCCCCCATTCGTCTTCCTGTCAGATCCAGGAGAACTGCAGAAGAATTCCCCCTTTTGAGCTAGCAGGGCGCCTCCTGATAAGGAGGCTACAGTATCTTGTAGGTTTTCCTACCCCAAGACCTCTTTTTGGCCCTAGGGTTAACTCTGAGGATTACCTATTGAGCCTGATGGAGGAACCCATCATGACTGCCTGGAGGCTGATGCCCCTGGCACAAAAAAAAGGAGCTTTTAAAAATGAAAATATATTTAATCCTTTACTTAAATGGAAAAAAGGGGGTACTTTTCCCACTAGAATTTCTTTGGATGAATTATCCAAACATCTTCAAATAGCTGTTCCACCGCAAAAGGAAGACTAGCCAGAAGTTTCTGCATGGTAAAAGGAAGTTTATCCTCCACTGATGTGCGTTCCTGCACTCATGTGTTTAGCTGTTTGTGTTTAGCAACAATGTGCACAAAACCGTGTATAGCACCTAGTATTCCCAGGCGGTCTCCTATACAGGTACAAACCGCCATAGGCATCTCAGCAGTTGTGCTTTTGGCTAGTTTATAAGCCAGCACCTGCATGAGGACCTTGTGGAGGTTCTACAATAGGAACTCACAAGCAATTATTGCAAGTATAAAGCTGCCAGAATTCTGGGCCTGCTGAGAAAAATACCTAGAACACCTGGTAAACTGGCCTCACAACAATTAGGCAATTACTGTCAGCCAGGCTGCTCAATCTGCCAGAGAAAAAAGTGTTTTTTTTTAACAGGAATTCCAACTTTATTAGTTGGATGCCAAAGCATTTGAGCATTGTCTGCTGAAAAGCAGCTCTTATTCACAGAGGATATACTGCGTTGATTGCTAGTATACCGTACTTAGTGAATTTCCTCCACCATAGGATAAAGTGTAAAAAGGAGGAAAAAAATAACATTTATCTGGGAGATCTTCTCAGATACAAAAAAAAAAGACTTTTCCGACAATAAATGGATAGGAAAAAGCATGCACAGTCTGGGGAGGCTTTAACGTATGCAACACTCAGTTAAGGGAGCATAAATGTGTAATGGACCATTCAGCAAGACATTGAAACCAGCTGGTTCTCCCACATTTGACACGTCAGTGGAGGAGTCAGCCTCACCACGATCCCCTGAGGGATTCGTCTTCTCCCACCCCTAGTTCCCCTGTTTGAGGGTCCTGGGCAATGAAGAGAACCTGTGCGATTAAAGTGGCTAAACTTTTTTTTTTTTTTTTTAAACCCATCATGGCTGAGGGAAAAAAGAACCTTTGGTAAAATAC
Organism: Lithobates clamitans; assembly: GCA_037952925.1. Taxonomy (NCBI): domain Eukaryota; kingdom Metazoa; phylum Chordata; class Amphibia; order Anura; family Ranidae; genus Lithobates; species Lithobates clamitans. The sequence goes on from JBBGZY010000465.1 coordinate 690,268, forward strand.
AGAGGGGCTGCAGTGTTGAAAACAATTGCAAACATTTCATGCCCCTGATGCTCGCTCTAACCAGTCACTCCTTCTCAGGGGAGGATTCCATCTGTAGAGATGAGTAGGCTTACCAGAGCTAGAGGGGGACTCCTTTAGCTCTATTTCTGGGGGTGTTTTAACCCCCCTTCTGACCTTAGCCTGATGCACAAAGCAGAGGTACCATCAGAAGAAATCGCATGCACTGCTTGAGCAATAGTTCAGCTTCAACACCGCTATTAAGGCTCAGCCTGATGCAGCAGTAAATGTGTCAGAGGAAAAAACCTGTGCCACGAAATCTTAAATGCCACTTTTGCTCTTGTGTCCCTCCATAGTTTTACAAAATACAAATGGAGGTTCTAACAAACCCTGCCGCGCTGGACGTCGGTGGACACCAACGCTACGCTAAACCCCCCCCCCGCATCACCTACGACCTTTCAAAAGGAACCTTTTTCCCACGCGAGCAGCGGGGGCTCTCGATCCTGTGGGGTCCCTGGGAGGAAGCGCTTCCTTCCTCAATGAAGAGGGAAAGAAATTTCGGCACAGGGGGGCGTCTGTGGAGAAAGAGAACCCCCCCCAGAGGAAGAAGCATCTGCTTCAAGACACAGCGTGGCTCTGAGAAGCATGAGACGTGAGTACTCAATACAGCCCCCAGTGGTGACACAAAGGCATGACAGCATTTACTAAATTTAAAGGAGACATTTCATAAGAAAAAAAATTTAAAATTTCTTAGAAAACTCCACTTACCTTTCCCACCGCAGGGTCTTCTGTGGTAAACCAACAGACCCAATCTTCACCCTTCATGGTGGGTTCTGTTAAACCTTCAGGAGCTGGGGATCCTCGAGGAAACCCACAATCCTGGGCCTGCAATAGCACCCTGGCAATAAAAACTTTATGGCCTTAATACCAAAAAATACTGCATCCCAGGGTCCAGCCTCCCAAAGGAGAGCATTCACAGGCAAAAACCTTGTTTTTTCAGATACGAGGCCCGGGTACCATTCATTTCGGAATGGATCCGTCTGCATAGCCAGCTCCAGTGGAGCTCAGCACAGCACATCTTTACTCGTGACCAACACCTTAGACACTGGAGAAAAAACTGAGGTACTCCCACCAGTGGGAGGGGTTATATAGGGCGTGCACTTTTTAAATTTAGGGCATGCCAGTGTCCATCACCTGAAGGTGGCCTATAACCCACATAGTAACTACTATGGCTCTGTGTCCCCTGATGTATGAAAAGACATCCCCACCCCTTTAGTTTTATCTTCTGCATTAGAATGAAAGAACTGTTGGTATTTATGATGGATAAAAGAAGGGTTATATTGTTTGGGGAAGTGTGTCTCCAGTAGGAAAAGGACATCTAAATGTTGAGAATGATAAGATTGAAACAATTTATGACGCTTCATGGGGGAATTTAGTCCCTGCACGTAATGGGAAGCTATACGTAGGGGAAACGTGGAAGTGTCAGTCGGCTTTATGGATCAGAGGAGAGGCAAAGTTCATTACATAGCAGAGACTTACCCACAGAAGGGAGGAGGTTTCCAATGGGTGTGGTGCTGTGACCGCCTGGGTAACACAGATCAGGAAATTAATATTTATAGAATCTCCTTGGTGTCTGAAAAACAAGAAACAGTATTGTGAAATAGGGCAAAAAAGGGATGGAAGAAGAAAGAAAGAGAAAGGGGGGCCACAGGGTATCCACCGAGTAGACCTCCTCAGCCCCAAGAAAGTGGAAATGGTCCAGCCAGTTCCCACGTGGACAACCATAGAGAACTCTGCCGAGTCAGCGGAATAGAATCTGCCTTGACGATAAGGAAAAAATCTAACATCTAGGCAGATGGAGGAGCATGACAGCCACTCTGGCCCAAGCCCCAGCCCCAGCCTTAGAAGCATGACCGTAGGGGATTCAACAAATCCTCAGGGCATAAGTCCCCAAGTATTCAGAGGGCCCCCTCTGGTGAAGTCCCACCAGGACAAGGTTATCCCCACCATAAGTAGAGAATGTCCCAGGGGGACCCCCCAGGAGGGGACCCGAGAATGTGGTATATAAATTCTATAAGTAATGTTAATGTGTTTACAATCTTAGCCTGTGAGGGAGAGCCTGAACGCATAGAAGGACCATCACTCAACCCTCCCCAACATCAGGCGCCATGTAGGCCAAACATAAGAAAATTTTTCAAACATATATAAGAACAGAAATGGGGGACGACAAGGAACCAATTAATTGTTCATCAGACCTAAGGGGTCACTGTAAAGGAAAAACAAATCAACAGTAACGACTGTGAGGAAGTTGAAAAATATAGCTCCTGGAGGATGAAGCAAGTAATCAAGGAGGACAGGAGTCTTTGGACCTCTTAGGTTGCTGTTTTTGCCACACTAGAGTGATAGGGCTCGGCGGGGGAGGACGCTTGCAGGATCCTGGGGTTTTCGTGGGAGGTAGATGGAGTGGGGTCTTGAAAAAGGAGGCCCAACTGTAGAAGTAGACGTTCCCCATCATGGGTTGAAGAAAAAACATGTGTTTTGTTCCGATACGTGAAACTCAGCTGGAAAGGAAATGACCATCGACATTTAATTGCATTCTGGGACATTATCAACAAAAGTGGTTTGAGAGAGCACCTTCTCTGTATAGTGGGGGGGATAGGTCAGCGAACACCTGTATTGAATGACCCTGGAGAGAGAGTTGATCTGCCTCTCTAGATCTACGCATGACGTCCTCCTTCACATTATAGTAGTGCGGCTTTTCCACAATGTCCCAGGGTAAGCCATCAGAACGTGGGGTCTGTGATGCTTTGTGTGCTTCATCCAGCTCCAGTCAGTGTTTCCGTATGTCTGGAATCAGTTCTTTAATACAAGAACAGACTGCCGAGTGAACATCTTTCACGGATTCTGAGAGACCTCTAATCCTAAAGTTGTATCTTGGGGGGGCGTGGCTTGCAGCTGATGAAGTAGGATACACAGAGCTCTAGCTACGCTGGACATCTGACCATATCTCATGACAAAGCAATCCTCAGATCGATCCAAAGGCTCATTTGTGGTTGGGTGAACTCCCTGTATCCTACCCCACCCTCCAGTGCACATATTCAAGCTAAAAAGATGGCAAAATGGGGTAAAGACTCACTGATGGTGGCGGACCATGTGGGACAGGATGGGGCCCACTCCATGCACTCTACTAAAGAAGCTGCCATCAAGTTGTTTGCAAAGCCATCAAGTAAGGATACTAAGACTGCTTCCCTGATCCAGGAACAGACAGAGCTAGACGGTGTGGAGGATCCGGAGTCTGCCTGGACTGAAGATCCTGCTGCTGTAACAGCATGGTGAATGGAAATAGTAGGTATTCTGGATGACCACCCTTCTTATAGGTACACCAACAGCACCCTCAGATATCTGGAGACACCATGAAAATGAGAAGCAAGTTGTGCATTCGTAAAATGTCTGCCTTTATTTAGGTGCGTTACAGCTTATATATGGTTCAGCATACCAACAGAAAGAGGGGGGGGGAGGGGTTAGTAAATGATGTTTTTGTATAGAAATATATAGTTATATGGTTATAGAAGTCAGTGACCCCTTAAGATACGTCATCATGAGTTAGGGCCCCTTTCACACGGACGGATAAAATGGTGCTTTTAGCTACGGATTTTCTAGATTTCTACCGCAGCTAAAAGCACACAATACTTTCCTATGGGCCCATTCACACACTGCGTTTAGCTGCGATTTCGTTACATGCGGTTCCGTGCGAATAGAAAAAATAGAATTGACTGCGTTCAGGAGCGATTTAGCGCAGCTATCTGCACATAACCGCAGGTAATCGCAGTCTTTTGTGTCAACTGCAAATAGCAGCACGAGAAAAGAAAAAAAACAGGAAGCACATCATAGAAGCAGCAGGTATACCTGGGAAATGACACAGGAAGTTCAGAGGGATAGAGGAAAGAGGAGAAAAGAGCATGGCGGCACGAGATATCTCCCATGAGGCCATCATAGCACTGGTGCATGCCCGACCGGAGTTATGGGACTCAGAATGCCCAGGATATGCCGACCGAGTGTTGAAGAGATCAAAGTGGGAGGAAGTATACAGATTTGTCACACCGCACTGGGACGATCTGTCTGCAACTGAACAGGGTAACCGAGGTGAGTGCAACGTTTGTCGTGTCTATGTAGCAGGGTACACCTGCATCATAGCTGTTTCCCATTCCAACCAAACTTTAACCAGAAGCTGAAGATTTACCCCCTAAAAATGACCAGGCCATTTTGTGGCGATACAGCACTGCGTCGCTGACAATTGTGCAATGCTACAAACCAAAATGGTTGTTCTTTTATTTTTTCTAAACAAATACAGTGTCTTTGGGAAAGGTTGTATTTTTTTGGTCTGTACTAGTATGGTAATTAGTGAAACAAAAATTTGCGGGAGGGACAGCAACATTTTGGCAGACAGATTGCACACTTTTGACCCTTTTTTGGGTACCATGGACAGTAGCAGTCATAGTTATAGCCACTGATTACTTTATTCATGTCACTTGTATTGAGGGGTCAGTACTAATGGGAAATCAAATGGTTGGTGTCTCCCCTAGAAGTGTTTCTTAGGTGGAGGGTGAGAGCAGATCTCTCTCAACCTTTGTTCCTAACATGCGTTATGTTTGATATACAACAAACTTATTCAATTAAATATATATTGCAGGAAAGGAGGTTTATACACGATGGAGGTCCCTACGCGACCGCTATAAGAAGGAACTAAACGAAGAGAGGTCTGCAGATAGAAGCGGAGCACCCTCAACTCGTCGTAGGCCTAACCCCCATGCAGAGGCTTTGTCATTTTTGAGACGCACCACCGAGATGCGCTCGTAAGTATATATATATCTATATAAATATATATTTTCACTTTATTTTACTTTGTGGGCGGTATAGCCGCACTGTCCCATTGATTGATTTTTTTTTTAACAACAAGGTTGGTCTTTATTTGAAAAGAAATGGCTTACAGTACAAAACATTGTTTCGAAAACAATAGAGTGAGCACATAGGCAATCCATAGTCTACATACATAGGAGACAATACACATCACCAAGTTAGGATGCCGGGTTCATTAGAGCAGTGATGATGGGGGGGGCAGAGAAGGGGGGGGCAGAGAATGGGGGGGCAGAGAAGGGGGGGTGGGGGGGACACCAGCACAATATTTAATACATCTATTTAGACGAGAGAAAGGATATATATTGCTTTAAACAGGTACTTAAGTGGCTTCAGTCCAAGGCTTCCACATTCTCGTGAATTTCTGAAGACATCCTCAAGAGGTATAGGTCAGTTTGTACATGGGTAAAACAGCATTGACTGAGTTCTCCCATGCCCTTGCCGTGGGGGGGCACATGAGAATTCCATTTAAATAAGATCTCTTTTTTTGCATAGAAGAGTAGCAGTGATACAAGTAGCTTGGTGTACCTAGGCCTCTGGTCATCGTCCTGTATGCCCAACAGAGCTAATTCAGGTGAGAGGGGTATGTTAAGTTGCAAACGGACATTAATAACCTCCACTACGGCAGACCAGAAACTGGAAAGTCTAGGGTAGGCCCAAAACATGTGAATGTAGGTGCTATCAGAGGACTGACAACGCGGACAATTCGGGGGCCTCTGCGGGTATATTCTATGCAGTCTCTGAGGCGTGAGGTATACTCTGTGAAGGAATTTTGCTTGAATTAGTTTGTCCCTGGAAAAAATCACTAGTCTAGAGCTATCTTCAAAACACTCCTCCCATGTTTCCCGATCTAGGTTCGGGATCTCATCCTTCAAATTGGTCCAAAGTGCTTCCATCTTTGGTGAATCCTTCCTAAGGAGAGTGAAATATAGCGCAGATAGAGGTTTAGCTAAGGATTCCTGGGCTAGCAAGTCCTCAACCACATCCGATACAAGATCAGGCGGTGTTAGGAACTGTGCTCGAAATGCGTGACGCAGCTGATGGTATCGGAATAACATCCATGCAGGAAGGTCATGTCTACCAGCCAGCTCCTGAAAGGATCTAAGAGTTCCTGCCGACATCACATCCTTCAGTACTTTATTGTCATACCTGGCCCAAACTTGTGGGTCAGGGATTGATCGAAAGTGTGGGAGTGATGGGTTTCCCCATAGCGGGCAAAAAAACACCGGTTGGGGGAGAGAAAGCGTTTCCTAGCCCGACTCCAGACCCTAAGGGTAGCTTTAGTAGGGGTTGGTAAAGAAGGGTACGCCGAGGCCCCCCTATATATCAGGTTACCCAGTTCCCGAAGGGATCCCATGATAGCCGTCTCAAGGCAGACCGCAGCATTGGTCTTAGACTGCTCCAGCCACCACCTAACCGTGACCAACATAGCTGCACAATAGTACAATAGCAAATTAGGCAAGGCCAATCCCCCACAGTCAACCGGGAGCTGCAGGGTCGACTTAGCTATACGAGGGGTGGATCCCTGCCATAGAAAGGACCCAATGCAGCTATCGAGATCTTTGAAAAAAGACTGGGGTATCCACACAGGGCAGTTCCTGAAAATATAGTTAAGTTTAGGAAGATAGATCATCTTCAGGATATTAATACGTCCTAGGAGATTAAGGGGCAAATTAGCCCACCGAGTGCAGTGGTCCTTGAGACGCGTCACTATGGGTTGGAGATTAAGACGTTGAAAGGGCTGTTGATCCCGGGTAACCCTAATTCCTAAGTACGTGAATTCATCCACCCAGCGCAATGCTGTCTGAGCTGCAGATTGTCTAGACTGTGCATCAAGTGTGAACAAGACAGATTTGCTCCAGTTTATACGGGCTCCAGAAAATCGGCCAAACACATCAAAGGTCTCCAGGGCAGCCTGTAAAGAAGCACCCGCGTCTCGCAAATATAACAAGGTGTTGTCCACATAGAGCGATATCTTCTCCTCCAGAGGGCCAACCCGGAGACCTTCAATTCTGCCAGATTCCCTAACCAGAACTGCCAGTGGCTCCAAAGCCAGCACAAACAGGCTGGGGGATAAAGGACAAGCCTGTTGGGTCCCCCTCTGGAGGAGAAAATAATCCGAGAGGGTATTATTTACCCGAATTCTCGCTTTAGGGGTTTTATATAACAATTTCAGCCAATGTAGGAATTTAGGTCCAACTCCAAACTTCCTCAACACTGCCCATAGATACTCCCATTCTACGGAGTCAAAAGCCTTCTCCGCGTCCACAGAGGCTAGTGCCTCCATTGCTATGGGAGGTGGCTAAATTAAGGAACAGACGACGGATATTGATATCAGTGCCCTCACCCGGCATGAAACCAGTCTGATCTACATGGATGAGGTCCTCTATTACTGTACCGAGCCTACGGGCTAAAACTTTTGCTAGAAGCTTAGCATCAGCATTAAAGAAATAGGTCGGTAGGAGGCACACTCTTCAGGGTCTTTACCGGGCTTGGGCACTAAAACCACTCTCGCCTCAGACCATGACTCCGGCAAGGAGTCTAGATCCATGGATTGTTTCAAAAGGGTAGTAAATTTAGGGGCCAAAAATTCCTGGTACACGGAATAAAATTTGATGGGAATGCCATCAGGACCTGGGGCCTTGCCAGATTGCATAGACCCCAGTACCTCCTGCACCTTTTCCAGGGAGATGTCCCTATCCTACTCCACACTTCTTCGCCTCCAGGGAGGGGAGCAGGATCTGGTCAAGGTAATAAAGTAGCTCGGAAGTGTGATAGGTTGCCCTGGAGGAGTAAAGGGTTTGGTAGAACTCTAGGAATCTTGCGCTAATGTCCACTGGAGCTGTCAGGGGACAACTATCCCGATCCCTCAGCCTACCAATATGTGTCGCAGTGTGCTGACCCCTGGCCAACCAGGCCAGCAGGTTACGGTTTTTGTCACCAAATTCAAACACCCTCTGGGCACTGTCAAGCATAGATTTCTTAGTGAGCTCTACTCTGAGTAAGGACAATTCTCTTAGGGTGTCTTGCCAGGGCACATAGTGGCTCTGAGTAGGAGACCGGACGTATTCAGCTGCTTTTAACCTCGCCTGTTCCTCTAGATGCCTCAGAGATTGCACAGATCGCTGCTTCTTTGCAGCTATACGATTTATATATATACCCCTGAGCCATGACTTAAGTGTATCCCACACCACCAGAGGCCCGGCAGACCTCGCATTATCGAGCCAAAAGGCACATAGTGTCTCTGGCATCTCCTCCTGAATATCCGGATCCATAATCCAGTATTTGGACAGCCTCCATACTCCCACACCCTCCACATCAGAGAGCCGAAACGTAACAGATACCAGAGCATGATCCGAAATTCCCCGTGAGAGGATCTCTGCGGACTCCACCCTATGCAGCAGAGCAGGGGAGGCAAATGCCAAGTCAATACAGGACAAGGACCGGTATGTGGTAGACAGGCAAGTATATTCCCTATCAGAGGGGTGAAAGTGTCTCCAAACATGTCATGTGGAAGGTAGAGGCCCACCGAGATATACTTGACTGCTGAGGACCAGAAGCATGGAGTCTGTCCATCCCCGGAGATGGAGCCATATTAAAGTCCCCAACAAAGAGAACATTGTCAACATTATAAAGTATCACCTGCTGCATCAGCACATGAAGCACATCTATATCGGCCGGGGAGGGGTAAACGCCCACGATCACAAATGGGATCTCCGAAATCAAGGCATGTAGGAGTACATACCTTCCCCCCGGGTCGAGTTTAACATTCAATAGCTGGAAGGGCAGGGACTTCTGTACTAAAATGCTTACACCTCTCGCATAGTTAGAATAAGGGGCATGGTAGTGAGCTCCTACCCAGGCACGCTTTAGGCTCAAAACTCGGGATCCCACAAGATGTGTCTCTAGCAGAATACACACCTGTGCGTGGAGTTTCCGTAAATAGTTAAGTACCAATGAACGCTTTATGGCGGAGTTTAACCCCCGCACATTCCATGACACTACTAGGCAGTTACTCATAGCATGGGCATGGTATTAACTGGCGCAGGTTCCTGGGTGCTGTCATCCAGAGCCACCTCTGCAAGGGGAGGCAGCACTAGACCACAACCACACCATACTCCCGTAGCAAAGTGTTCCAGCCAGCAGTATCACTCCTAGCAGTTAGGTATATGATAAACATTTCAAACAAAAGACTAACAAAAAAACTGAAACATAGGTAACATCCAAACTCCCAAAACAGGTCAGCAAGTGCCAACCCCCCCCACCCTGTGCGCCTCGAAACAAAGAGGCACCCTTAAATCCCAAACAACCCATAGTCAATAGACTATAACTTTAAAGTTGGGGTCGCGTGTCCAGAACAGGGTCTACTACATCCCAAATGACCGGGATTCTAAGCGTGAATATTCATAGGGAGACTCGACCCTGAGTATTAGTGTCAGTAAAATTCCATTCTCTCATTGATCAGTCAACTCCGGTCATGTTGATTAGAAGACAGATTTATTACAAATGTATCGATACATAGGGGTGAACTCTGTTCACAGCAAGGAGTTTCATGCAGAGTCACACAGGAACCCTTTTACACATGTCATTTTATAGCAGTATTTGGTAAGCTGCCATTGGCTAAGGCACACTGGTGACTCATGGTGCATTGTCAGCTTTATTGTCAAATCCAGCGTGCTTTCACAATATTTCCTAATATGGTAAACTTTTGCTAGTTCTTTAAATATTGTTGTACTCGTTGGTCGGAACTAAGCAGATTGCATAAACAATAAGTCAGGGCCATTTTAGCTACAAAAAGAGCCTATAAGGAACAAGGCAAATGTCGATATCACCTGTAATTCTTTGCATATTTCTTATCATTCCCTCCTCTGATATCTATATTTGCTTCCTCAATTTATTAGTGCAGGTCCATTCCACAACTGGGTTTTCAGACCTTACTTCATTGGTGGAGTACTTGCCTCATCATAGATATCTTCTCCTTGGGGAACTGTGTGGTACATTATCCTGGTCATGGCTGTCTCAATTAATCTTTGAAAGAGTCCTTCAAGCCAATTTGTGAATGGATCATTATTACCCAAGTTTTCCGCTAATTCATTCGATAAAGCTGTCAATCCTTCGAGGGCTCTAGTCATGGTTCCTCCAGGAGCTGTATTGTTAGGAATAAAGGTGCAACACATACCGCCAAACATTTTACAGACCCCTCCTCTTTCTGCTAGGACCATATCTAATGCCATCCTATTCTGCCATGCCGTCAGAGAGGTAGGGGGTAATTGCTCTGCCAATCCTTTAACTGCATCCCTGGTGTAGTTTACAAACCTTTGTTGGTTATAGTATATATAGGTAATCCAGTCAACATTTTTGTTTGTCACCCACCAGAGAAGAGACTCAAATCTAGCTGCCACTTGGTTCCTAGCTTCAAACTCGCTCGGCACTCCACGCGGAACCCCAATCTCATCTATGTAGATCTGGGGGTCAAAAGACCCTGCAGGAGAGGTGTCCCTTCTGCTCCTCCAGTGACCCTTCTTCCAAGGGGACTCTGACAGTAAGCGCAGAGGCATTGCCAGCTGTACCAGGGCACAATCCCCTCGGGAATTGGCTGGGATTCTTGCTCTGACCCTCTTATCTCCGCATAACCACCAGACGTCTGCCCTCTGGGTGTCGTGCTCAACCCAGTCGTCACCCTCTCCCTTTACAATTTTGTTAATCCTCTCCATGTAGTAGTCAACCGGTAAAGACCCCAAATCTGTGCCACTCTCATTCCCCGGAAGTGCAAAACAAGTAAAGTTGCCAGGGTATGCCGTGACAGCAGGGGGTATCTGAGGTCTCTGAACCTGGGGAAACAACAAACTTAACGTGTGACAGGGAGTGTTGGTGTCAGGTTTGTATGTTTTTTGATATAGCTTTAGCATACACTCTAAACCATCTGGATCTATATTGTTATTTAAGGGAAAAGGCACTGTAGCCAGCTGGGGTCTGGCCCCTGCACAGACCAAGCAGTTCTCTTTTTTGAGGATGTTAGCAGTATGGATTAACCATTCAAGCCCTTCATTCTTATCCTGGTATCCTTTTTCTAATGTTATAGCTTCTTCCACTGTGAGATTGGTGAATCTCACTGTGGGTCCTAATACCTCTACTGTAAGTCGGTCCTCATTATCTAATTCTTCTTGTTTGTCTCATTCTTTGGTTTAACTTCAAGGAAGAATTTTCCCAAAAGGTCAGTTCCTGATATCCAAGCTCCTAAACGGTATAACCTCTGATCTTCTAGTTTGGAGTCCTTCAGGGAAATCAATAATATATTGCAATTCTTTGGTTCTGTACAGGGAGAGTGGGCTGCTTTTAGTTATGGTTAATCTATTCTTTAAATCTCCTGCTGCTGGGATCTCATATCCCCAATCCTGGGCTGCAGTCCACATGACAGGATCCTTGAAAAAGTCACGTGTCAGTGATGTAACGCATGGGAGGAGCTTAGGACGTTCAGTGCTGCAATACACCTGAAGGTTAACAGCAGCTGTTTCTCTATGGGAAACCTCGTCCACAGCGGCTGACTGCAATCTGCATATTTGAATGCTTCTAATAGACGGGGAGTTTGTGAGTGTATCTCTTGTCCCTGTTTTGCTCATGTACTATCTAGTAAGTTCACTGCACAATGATCTATTTTTTCTTTGCTTGCTTTGCATAAAACCTTTATCCTGAGAGCCGAATCACCAGCAGTATTATGGCTAAAGTGGGATGCAAGAAAAACTAAATATCCTGATACAAACGATCTAACCCAGTGAGTCAATCAATCTGGATTAAGGGAAGGAACTGTTTAATTATTTTTACTTTCCCCCACTATTTATCTCTGCCTGGACATTGTACTCAGAGTGTCATTATTATTTATATTCACCGTCACATCACCAATTTGAAGATTTATTTTGGCAATTTTAACACATGTATTAGCACCATAATTATTTATTTATTTTATTCACATGTATGCATTTTTATTCCTGGATTTAAGCTTAGTCGCAGCAGCATATTGTGCACTATTTATTTAAAGCGCATCAATTTTATACTTAGTACTGTTTGTTTGGTTATCTGATCACCCTATATTGATAGCAGCTTTAATTTACTGATTTTTTCATAGCACTAACTATATTGGTATATATATATTTTTAAGCACAATTTATTTATATCACACATATCTATCTACATCAGCGCTTGGGTTTTTATTCACATTTTCTACCTTATGTCCACAATCTGTCATCTGGCAGAAATCCACCTGTATAGTACTGGTGGTTCCTTCAACAAAGGTGAGGTTTAATGCTCTTCCTGTCTCTTCCCAATTGATTGGTTCCACTATCCTCCCGTGTCTCCTACCTCCCCATATAGAGGCCTCTCCTAGAGTCACCAATGCTCCCACGAGGAACAAAATCCCTATCATCCTATCTGAAATGAGGGGGGCCTAAATAGGGCCTTTTCTTCACCAAGGTTGAGACAAGCAGACCTTTTATCTGCCTCCCTTTGTAGTTGGACTTTCCCCCTCCTTCAGTCTTTTTGTCCCTACTCTGCCTATGTTTACCTTTTTACAGTGGGATTGGTGAATCCAGATAGTCCTTTCAGCAATTATTACTGCGGTGGGAGTAGTAAGGAGTACTTGATATGGGCAGTCCCACTTAGGGGAGTGCCAATGCTTCTTTCTGATCACCTTGATGAGGACCCAGTCTCTGATTTGTACTTTGTCTTCTCCTATGGGCTCTCCTTCTGGAATGGAAAACTCTTGGTTAATTTGTTTCTGTTTTAATAATCTTGACATGTATTCTGCTAAGGTTCTCTCCACATCCTGTGTGGGATGTGGGTTTCATTTGGTAATAAAGGTATTTTATAAGGTCTACCATACATCATTTCAAATGGACTCAGCCCCTCCTTAGTGGGGGTGATGTGCATGCTCAAAATAGCTAGTGGGAGACAGTACATCCAATTTTTCCCTGTCTCCTCCATAGCCTTTTTTAGCTTGCTCTTCAATATCCCATTATGTCTTTCTACAAGCCCTGCTGACTGAGGGTGATATGCACAGTGATTCTTTACTTCTATACCCATCACTTCTGTTAGGTGTTTCATGGTCTGATTTACAAAATGTCGACCATTATCACTATAAATCTTCTCTGGTATCCCAAATCGTGGAATGAGATCTTTTAGTAAGACTTTGGATACTGTTAAGGCGTCAGCACTTCCTGTGGGGAATATCTCTACCCATTTGGTCAATGCATCACAAACAATATTTCTTCCTTTCACATTTGTCTAATTCAATAAAATCCATGCAAATGTGTTGGAATGGATATTGCAGTGTGGGGAACTTCCCTTTCCGTGGTCTTATGCCTCCCTGAGCATTGTGTCTTGCACATATAATGCATTGAGAACAAAAAGTTTTTTAGTAGTTTGTGAAGCCATAGGCTGTACATACCTTATTTAATATCTCAGTCATCCCCCTGTTTGACACATGAGTTCGGAACCGTTCGATCCACCACCTAATCCTTACTTCCGGCTCGAAAGGACCATGATGTCAGTAAAATTCCATTCTCTCACTGATCAGTCAACTCCGGTCATGTTGATTAGAAGACAGATTTATTACAAATGTATCGATACATAGGGGTGAATGCTGTTCACAGCAAGGAGTTTCATGCAGAGTCACACAGGAACCCTTTTACACATGTCATTTTATAGCAGTATTTGGCAAGCTGCCATTGGCTAAGACACACTGGGGACTCATGGTGCATTGTCAGCTTTATTGTCAAATCCAGCGTGCTTTCACAATATTTCCTAATATGGTAAACTTTTGCTAGTTCTTTAAATATTGTTGTACTCGTTGGTCGGAACTAAGCAGATTGCATAAACAATAAGTCAGGGCCATTTTAGCTAGAAAAAGAGCATATAAGGAACAAGGCAAATGTCGATATCACCTGTAATTCTTTGCATATTTCTTATCAATTGGAGTATTATGATCCGGAGAATAAATACTGAGATTCACCTGTCTAAGCAGGGGCACATACTTGGAGAACAGTTGGTACTATAACAAGCAGTACATAAAAATGAAAAAATAAAATAAAAACAAAAGAATTGGTTAGAGAAAAATACCAGATTACGAGACAACCAGGGAAAGCAGTCTAGTATGTGTCCAGGATCTCTAGCGCCGCTCTGTAGCCAACTATGGCAGCCTGGGCAATGACTCCCAAAAAGACAGAAAATAAACTACAGGGGGAATATAGGCCGTAACCAAAGCGGAGCAGGGTAAGCATGCCCATAATTTGAAAGCGTCCAGAAATAATATCAGTTTGTGGGGTACAGAAATGGGGGCCTGGGCATAGTAGGAGAGACACGACAGAGCCCACCCGTCTCCAGCATTATATGAATACTAAACTCAGGAACAACAAACAGGTATCCACAGTCGGACAGCTCCGGCCTCCTATGAAGGTAAAGTCTCCAGCCAAGCAGTAGCATCCTTAGGGTTAGTAAAGAATCGAACCGTCTCGCCGTCCACCACACGGAGCTTTGCAGGGAACAAGACGCTGTATTTAATGCCTCTCCTTCATAGGCCGGCCTTGACAGCATCAAAGGAGCGGCGTTGTCTCTGGGTCTCTATATTATAGTCCGGGAATAATAGCAGCTTGATGTTCCGTAAAGGTAACTCTCCCGCAGCCCGAGAGGCCCTAAGCAGTTCATCCCGGTCTCGGAAGTTTAGCAGCCTGAAGGATGAAAGTGCGGGGAGGGGTCCCCTCCGGTCCTGGCCTGGGTGGGACCCGGTGGGCTCTTTCAACGGCAAAGTAAGGAGAGAGTTGAGCAGAGGGCAGCAGGGAGCGCAGCAGGTCTTCCGTGAACAGGGCCGGTGTTCTCCCCTCGACACCCTCTGGGAGACCTACAATTCTGAGGTTGTTCCTTCTGCTGCGATTTTCCGCATCCTCCGTTCCGTACTCTAGGGCTTTAACTTTTATCTGAAGGGTGCGGATGGAAGTAGCATGGTCAGCCACTGTATCCTCCACCAAGCCCACACGCTGCTCAGCCTCCATCACTCTGGATCTGATTTTGTCAAAATCCTGTCGCATCAAACCAACATCCAGCTGAACCTCTTCTATCTTGGATTCCAAAGCAGTCTGACAGGCAGTGATGGCCGTTTGACAAGAGGTAATAGCCGACATGATCTCAGGCAAGCCCGGGGTAGGCTGCTGGCAGATCCTCCTTGTGGTCCCTTTGCGATGCCATATTGCAATGACACCCAGGGGATCTCAGGGAGCAGGAGACCGGATCGATTCCCTCCGATATATTTGGGGGAAATTTCAATTTCTTGCCCCACTTTTAAATGCCAGGAGTTCTGGAAGGCATCCAGAGACCAGGGGGTCTCTCTGGTAAATATAGTCTCAGTGTGCGGATAGCCGGCCGGCTTCGATTTCCGTTTTTCCATTTTTGAGCCTCTGTCAATGTGATGCCGATCGTGGTTTTAATAAAAGAAGTTTTATTTTACTATACCATGGAGGCTTTTCTGTTCTTCTAATCCCCATACAAGATAAGCGGTAAAACGGAAATCGAAGCCGGTCGGCTATACTGAATCCACACTGCATGTGAAGGATCACAGCCTGTATCAACAGATCAGCTGCTCTTCTAATCAGCTGTTCCAGCTTGCGGGACCTCTCCACATCGCCATCTTGATGTTAGTATGCAGATGGATATCTGAATAGGAGGACCCCATCGGCCGTTCCTGACTGAGGGATTCACTATATCTGAGCCTGCAAGACCCCCGTAACAGACGTCCCACATATCTGGTAAGCGGCCGCCCTTTTTTCGTTTTATCCTGAGATCCTCGTACTTATTGAAGGAACCTTTCTATCAAGGAAAGCACCTATTTGGATTACAGGACGTTTTAGAAATTGCCTTTGTTTTCCTGTTTTCATTCACTCCACAAAGGGGACTTTCTCATTATTATTATAAGTGTTTTATGTGATTTTTTTGCCTAGCCACTTTAAGACTAGCCTCGTTTTGGATTTTAGGTGTTTACAAGTTTAAAACAGGTTTTTTTGCTAGAAAATTACTTAGAACCCCCAAACATTATATATTGTTTTTTTTCTAACACCCTAGAGAATAAAATAGCGGTCATTGCAATACTTTTTTTTTTGCACCGTATTGCAGCGGTCTTCTAAGCGCACTTTTTTTTGGAAAAAATTCACTTTTTTGAAAAAAAAAATAAGACAACAGTAAAGTTAGCCCAATTTTTTTTTATATTGTGAAATATAATGTTACGCCAAGTAAATTGATACCCATCATGTCACGCTTCAAAATTGCGCCCGCTCGTGGAATGGCGTCAAACTTTTACCCTTAAAAATCTCCATAGGCGACGTTTAAAAAATTCTACAGATTGCATGTTTTGTGTTACAGAGGAGGTCTAGGGCTAGAGTTATTGCTCTCACTCTACCGGTCACGGCGATACCTCACATGTGTGGTTTGACCACCGTTTTCATATGCGGGCGCTACTCACGTATGCGTTCGCTTCTGCGCGCGAGCTCGTCGGGACAGGGCGCTTTAAAAAAATTTTTTTTTTATTATTATTTATTTTACTTTATTTTATTAATTTTTTTCACTGTTTAAAAAAAAAAAAATTGGATCACTTTTATTCCTATTACAAGGAATGTAAACATCCCTTGTAATAGAAAAAAGCATGACAGGTCCTCATATGAGATCTGGGGTCAAAAAGTCCTCAGATCTCATATTTAGACCAAAATGCTAAAAAAAAAAAAAAAAAAATTGTGCCTTTAAGAGAAGTGGGCGGAGCTGACGTAATGACGTCGCTCCGGAAGTCACATGGTATGGAGAGGGGTGGGGGCCATCTTAGCCTCACTCGTCTCCATACCTAAGCAGGGAAAGGACCCGACCGCCTCCGCCGCTACCGACGGCTGCGGTAAGCGGCGGAGGGGGCGGGAGAGCGGCGGGAGGGGGGGTGGCACCTCTTCCGCCGCCGATAACGGTGATCTCGCGGCGAACCCGCCGCAGAGACCACCATTATCATGTACGGAACCGCCGGCCCTAAAGATGGATACCTCGGTTGTGGCAGCAGCTGCTGCTGTTACCGAGATATCCATCTTCAAAAAAAGGACGTATATATACAGTGGGCGGTCCGGCAGTGGCTAGGCACTATTCACGCACACACCCAGGATAAAAGTTTTTTTGTAGTCGGCTGGTTTAGACAATAGTAGTGCACCTGAGTCCCTTTAACATATTGTCAAAACTAAAAATTCTTGGTTTTTGTAAGGTTGCAGCACTTTTTGTCACTTGTTTTCTTTTTTCTTTTTTTTGGTAATTTTTGTTTCAATATTTCTAAATGGCAACATTGTATAAAAACTTTCTTCACATCAAATAATGGGATAAGAACAGGGGTTAGCGCAGATTACATGTGACATACTCTGTAGTGTACACATGACAGTATTCTGTAAACACTAAAACCATGGTATGTATTTTTTTTTACTTGTACTGTTGTTATTCTTACCTAGAACTATCTCCAGTGTTCCTGCAAGAGCAAGGCGTGCAAGTTCGTCACCAGAAAATAATCACGCTGACCCAAGTCAAGAAACCAATTTAGAGATAGTTTCAATCCAAGATTATCAACCAGTCACTCAAGAACCTGCGGTATGTATTTTCAAAACGTCACAACCTCTATCCACAATAAACTTATTACTTAATTTACAATGGCTGCTGCTGTTAGTACAAAATGGTTTCTTTTTTTGGGCAAAGTACCAAATCACTACTTCTGGCTTTGGAGGTCTTGCTGCTAATACAGTGGCATCGTTTTTTTGTTTTTTTTTTGGGGGGGGGAATGCCTGTGTCTGATCTATTCAAAACAGGTGCTGCAAGCTCTGACATGACTGCAATATTTGGGCAAGCATCAGGTTTATCGGTATGCTGTCCACCAAGTGTGACCTCCACATCAGAAGCATAATCTATATATTCTATCTATTTGCAGGCAAATCCTAATAGGAGAATCCGGTCTACTTCCACCACAAATCGAACATCCCGTACTCAGCAAGAGACACCTTTTGAGGACTATTTCGATCATATAATTCAAGGAGTGAGAAACCAATCACAACAACCTGCCACAAAAGTTGATGAATTCCTCAACATCTCAGACCCTGATGTGATCTTTTTGAGAATGTTACTGTGTGTAGTCAGGAAGATTCCTCCTGATAAGTGTACTGAAGTCAGGGGTGATATACATGCCTATCTTATATAGTTTCTGCTTGCAAAAAGCAACGCCCATATCCAAGATTTCAGCCATGGGGTCTTGGTTTTAATACACCTAGTGGCTCTTTTAATAAACCAATGCCACGTCATCAGTACCATGAGACCATACCAGCCATGAACCCATAAGCAAGACCGCCACCAACGTATACACCTTTCCCATCTAATCCTGGTTTTCAAAGAATGCATGTGCAGTCACACCCAGTCAGTTCACCCTCATCTTCCCAATCTGGATCACCTATAGATGCTGGCAGTGAACCAAGCCATTCTTCCCTGCGTTCCACTTACCCAGTGTATGAAAACTTGTAGTTTAATTATTTTAGTTTATTATTTTAATGACTGTTTTATTTTTTAGTTTCTGTTAATGCTTTACAGGAGAATATTGGACACACTCTGAAGCACTTAATTATACCTTTACACTAGGGGTCATCAAACTATGGCCCTCCAGTTGTTCTGCAACTACAATTCCCATCATGCCTAATTATGTCTGTGAATCTCAGAGTTTTACAATGCCTCATGGGATGTGTAGTTCCGCAACAGCTGGAGGGCCGTATTTTGAAGATCTCTGCTTTACACAAAGTAATGTTTACTACCCCTTTAAGTTCAGGAGACCAAGGTTAGGTTTCTGACACTTTTTCAGAGGGGCCATCTCTAGGGAGAATGTTGGACACACTCTGAAGCACTTCCTTTACACCAGGGGTCATCAAACTATAGCCCCCCAGTTGTTCTGCAACTACAATTCCTATAATGACAGCTGGAGGGCCGTAGTTTGAAGATCCCTGCTTTACACAAACTAATGTTTACAACCCCTTACTCTATATTTATGGAATACTCTATATTTGTGGTTGCTTGAGGGTTCACATAAGGGATTTTTTGGGATGTTATCTGTTCTACTGAGTCGCTCGAGGGTTCACATAAGGGATTTTTTGGGATGTTATCTGTTCTACTGAGTCACTCTATATTTTATGGGATGTTATCTGTTGTACCAATTCCTGTTGTACTTGAAAATAAAAAAAAATCTCAACATTCCAAAGGAATAAAAATATAGTTTAAAAAATTTCTACAGATGCAAGCATCTATGTTTTTGTAAGGTTTTTCTATTTTTTATACCCTTTGTTAATTTACATAGCAAAGATAAAAATAAAATCCAATTTAATTGGACAAAGTTGTCAACTACTTTATTTCAACAAAACTTTAAACAGTAATAACAAGCAGGTTGATGCGAATGGGTAAAGAAAATATTACACACAATCATACTGCCACGGTAGCTGTCCATCATCACTAAGAAAATAATCGCTGAAGTTTTCACGGACTTGTAGTGCATGATTGCTTGGGCGAGTGGTAGTAACATGTCCTCTGTGTTCTTCTAAAAAAGGTAACGGCGATTCATTGGGCACAATCTCCTTTCCCCTTAGAAAGTTATGGAGAACACAGCATGCCAAAACCATATTTACCGCATGATCCACTTCTAGGTGCATTGCAGTCAACAGTACATGCCATTTGGCGCTACAAATACCGAATGCGCACTCCACCAACCTGCATGCACGGTTCAGACGATAATTGAATATAAGCTTCTTGGCAGTAAGACCATGCCTGGTATAGGGCCTGAGGAGGTGGGTGGATAGGCCAAATGCCTCATCTCCTAGCACTACTAGGGGCAGATCCGGTCCAGCAGTACCAGGTAGAGGCCTTGCCTGTGGTACATTAAAATCTCCATACTGAAACCGCTGGCCCATCATGGAATTACGAAAAATTCTTGAATCTCCAGAACTGCCGTAAGCACCAACGTCCACCGCTATGAAGCGCATGTTTGCGTCACTCAAGACAATGTAGAAGTACTTCTTGTAATTGAAATAGTGGGAACCTGAGTTTGGTGGCTTGATGAGCCTGATATGCTTCCCGTCTAAGGCCCTGATACAATTTGGGAAGTTTGTCTTCTCCCAAAATTCCTCTGCAATCTCTTCCCACAGACTGGCTGTTGGTTCCGACATTACTGTACTCTTAAGCTCCTCCCAAATGGCAATACAGGTGTCATGTACTACATTCGACACTGTTGAAATTCCCATGAGGAACTGGTGATGAAGAGAGGTAAAACTCGCTCCAGTGGCAAGGTATCTGCAATACAAAATTGAGAAGCATTCAGAAAATAGAAAAAAGTATGAAATATATATAGATGTAACACACAAACTATATTATAATATAAACCTGCATGTGCATGAATGTAAGCATATTTTCAAGATATAGAAAACCAACCTTAACGTAAGTAACAGCCGTTCTTCCTCACTAATGCATCTTCTCATGTTGGTCCTGTGTCTGCTAAGGCGTCCTCGAACAAGTCCCAACAAATCATCAAAACTCGCCACCAACATCCACGTGTAGTTGTAGAACTGATGAGTTCTCAGTTCACCAAACATGAGGGCAAAGTAGCCGATCGAAAGACGCTGCGAGGTTAAAGGGTGCACCCAGTAACGACGGGGACCTCTTCATTCTCATCAGCAGCAATATGAGCATTGCCATCAAAGTACCCATACATGCATTCATCTTCAAAGATTTCAGCAGAATAGACAGAACACTCCTCTCACTGCAAAACTCCAACACACACTCAGCCAGTACACAAAGAGACAGGAAATACATGATTTGAACTGCAGAGGACCGAAATGCATCATGGGTAGATTCAGGACCAAACAAAAACATTGACTACTGCAGCTAAATGCAACCGCGTGAAAACGCACGTAAACGCAGGTAATCGCATTGTACAAATGCAGCTGATCGCAGTGCTTGGAGTCTTGAATCTCACAGAAAAAAAACATGCTTTTAACTGCGGCAGAATAGCCGTCCCTGTGAAAGGTGCCTGACTGTTATTCAAACAAACTTTCCCCTCAATATTTTAGTACCTCATGAACTCAATACATGTAGCAATTTATTTTGGTCCTGGTTATTTAATTTCAGTAACTCTTCAAACATTTATAGTTTCACCCTTTTTTACCAAAATCCCATTATCAATTTTAATTTAACCCCAAACTTTTAGGGAAATATACATTATCAGGAACATGGGCCTAATACCTTTACTCCCAAAACAAGAAAACACAATATGAGACAACTCTTTGTGCACATTTTAAACAAACACTTGAAGATAATAATACCCCTGTGCATTCATTAAACACAATACAACCACTTTCTCATTCCACATTCATTTGGCCATTCCATTCATTCTTCATTTAAACCTGTTTTTTTTATATTTTTCCCTCAAACACCTTTCACCTTTGAACACTTTATTCCATATTTTTAAATCCTTATCTTACCCGAAGTATATATATTTTCCTAAATATTTTCATAAATTACACAACACAGTTACTTCTCTTTTTTTCTCCTAAACACAATTCCTCTGGCATAGAGCCTGGAATACATAACTTCCTTATTCTTTCCATAGCATAGAAATATACTTCTTAATTATAATATTTTTAAACTTGTATTTAACCAAAAAAAGATAAAGTCAAACATTTTAAAATCCCCAATCCTTGTTAATATAGCCCAAACACAATTAAAACCATTTGCACAAATATAGCACATTTGCTGTTATTGAAAAAAAAAAACACCTTTTAACTTCAATAATGTAAGGATAGGCAATTACAATTAAAACAGTCCTTAAAGTCAGATTCTAACTGAAATAATCAAAATACCCTATACATAAATTGAAATGCTACTTTTAAAAATTTGTATTAGATCAGATTCCTCAAAAAAAAAAAAAAACATTTGGTACCAGCGCATACATGTAATCTATCAGTGACATGTCACATTCCCCTTTTATTGTTCCCAATTAACTATGCATTGGGCATGGGCTTAATATGTGCCCAACACATTTCATGAATAGACTGACAATAATTGCAACATTTTAAAAATAAACATGTATTTTATAGATAACTTTCTGAATTAAATCCCTCTTTAACATTCACTCTCCACCTCAGCAAGTCTCTTGGACTCGCTGAATATGTAATGCAAAAGCGGAGGCGAAGGAATGGTCGGCGGTTTGATCACCTTTTTTCACCTGAAGCAACATAGTGCAAGCGGACATGTACCTCTGTGTATTGTGCTAAACAATACTTTGGATAGGAGGAATCACTCAAATAGTAACTTGTCCTTGTCCAAATGCATGATTCAATCCTCTTAAAGCACACACAGATGGGTACCCTACTCTGTCCCTCTCACCTGTCCACTTTAGCACTTTGTCCACTTTAACGCTCTCCATCTTAGCAGGATCATAGGACACATATCAACTATCTAACAATCCACTTGCATTCAGAAGAAAAAACAACTTATACTCTACATTGGAATTCCAAGACAAGACAAAAATTTACATACACATAAAATTAAACATTTCTCTCTATTAACAACAACTTTCCCTTACCTAATAACCAGTAATTCACCAGTAGTTCACAAGCTTCAAACAATGCTACCAGTGATGCCACTTGTGTGTGCCCTGCACACAAACACACTCCAAAGCTCTGCTAGAGAAGGACCCACTAATTCGGGGTATTTTGTCGCAGTAAGTGGGCTTAGCACTATATGACCATATAGTGTGACCAAACCCCTGTATTTTTTGAATATGTTCAGGTGTTTTTAACCAGCCTTGCAGGAAATGTCATTCTTGAGTGTGTGCGCTGTAATATATTTTGTGCTACAGCAAACATGGACACTTTGCCAGGATTGGTTCGCTTCGCCATTAATGTTGTCCCTTTAAACCTCTAAAAGCTCTGTAATGTTACCTCCTGTTTTTAAAACTAAATTTTACTTCTGCGTATCTTGTCTCTGAACTGTATGGCAGACATATCAGTAACATACTAATTCACCTTCGATGATGGATTTAACTGCAGACACAGTGTCCCTAAGTTTCTAGATGTGAGCTCTACCTGCCCCCGGGAGTGGTAAATTCTATTAACGTTTCCACTGCAATCCCAAGACCTTAATATTTTCATTAATAAATAACTCTTCTCTTACTCTACCCCTTCAAAACTTAACTTGCTTTACCCTCTACAATGTAGAATGTTTCCATCAAAAACACCTTTAAACTCACTTATTTTATCCTTACCAGTAGGGTGTTTGCATCAAAACATCCCCCTTTTCTTTATACAACCCCCCAGCCCATCTAACACATTCTTTTGCAACCTTCAAAATACTACTCTTTTTACCTTCAAAGAGTCATGAAACATGTTTAAACATGTATCTAAACGTACTTCAAACAATTACACATCTTGCAAGCAAATTAAGCACTTATAATTAATATTCTATAAACAAATATTACTAAAGGGGAGACCTCATATACTATCGTAGTTTTACCATACTGACTGGCCGTTTAATATTCATTCTCTTTATACACTGTATGTCTATTTTGTTCTCTTACGATATTTGTTGACACTCAACAAAAATATAAATATCCATTCTAAATTTAAATTGCATAGCCAAAACCCCTTTTTTCCATATGTACCACAGCAACATTTCTTAATTTCTTTTTTAACACCTTAAGTATCGACATACACACATTTGAATTCTCCCCATACCTTCTTTCATTCTTTAAAGAACACTTAGCAGATTATATGAACATACATACAAAAGTACTCACCACTCTCACGATATTTGGATATAAGCAAAGGAGATTTCTAATTTACTTTGTCCATATTTCTGACTAAAATTCCTACCTACCTGATCGATCACCTTTATTCCCACGAGCATCAAGCTTACAATGGACGTGTACACTTTTCCACAGCTTTCCAAAATGCTTAAAGCCAACCTGGGCATGACATTATAGAAACCCCAAGCTGCTACAACAAAAAAATATCAGCAATCACAAGTTATCTTATCACTTGTATGCAACAGAAAGAGAAGCAAAGATTTAGCGGGCGCTGTTGGTTACCTAAATACCCTTCCCAAAAGGATACTGAACTGAGTCTTAAATAAAGACTCGGGTCTCCCAAAGACCCTACAATGTTACACTCCTGTGAGTGTGTCTATTAAGGCGTGGTCTATCCTTCCTTTCTCTTTAAATTTAAAAGGCTAATGCCCTGTACACACGGGCGGATTTTCCGACGGAAAATGTGCGATCGGAGCTTGTTGTCGGAAATTATAAACGTGTGTGGGCTCCATCTGACTTTTTCCATTGGATTTTCCGACACACAAAGTTTGAGAGCAGGCTATAAAATTTTCCGACAACAAAATCCAATCGCGTCAATTCCGACCATGTGTGGACAATTCCGAAGCACAAAGTGCCACGCATGCTCAGAATAAATTCCGAGATGGAACTGCTCGGTCTGGTAAAATTAGCGTTCGGAATGGAAAACAATATTTCTTCATCTTGGAACTCTGCCAAAATAGACAATTGTACCCCACTTCCAAGCAATGTTTCATATTCCTATTTTTGCCATCAAATATCTGTGTGCTAAGTATAGTTTTTTTTTTTTACATAGGGGAGAAAAGACTTGGAGGAAACCACTCATCAGAGGAGACAACAGACCCCCCAACTCATGAAGAAGTGGAAATCCCCCAAAGCCAAGCAGAGGAGGAGGAGGGAGACGTGGTGGAAATTGTCACCACAACAGGTGAGTGTCTGCGACCACAGGCTCAAGTGAGAGATGGATGCCTGCATATTTATAATACATGGTGTTTTTTTTTTTTATATATAAATTTTTAGGTGATCTTGATGTTGTGGAAGAAGGTCATTTCACCAGTGAAAGTGCCCAGATCCTGATCGGGGAGATCATGGGGTGTAATAGGGACTTGGAAAACATCAAGCAAAACATCAATGATGTTCAAAACAAAATGAAGAACATCACTGATGTTTTAGGGAGAGTTTAAAACCCCTCAAAATCCCTTACTTCTTTCTGCTTTGTTTTTCTGAAAATTTTTTGCACATTTGACATATTCTAGAAAAGCCAAATTTTGAAGATGCACACATTGTGTCAACATATGCTATCTGCCATCACGGAAGATCAAGGTACGCATTTTGGGGGTGCAACCCCTTCCTCAATAATAAAGTAGCTGAGAGGTAGGGGTTGCACCCACAAAACACGCCCATTGATCCCCCATGATGGCAGCTAGCACATGTTGACATTCGGCAATTTGTGTGCATCTTCAAAATGTGGCTTTTCCAGGGGTGACTTCACCCCATCTGAATGCAATATCAAACACAGTTTATAAATACTCAGGTCTGATATTGCCTTCATTTTCTACAAAAGTTGAACTTTGTAAGTTCCAGATTTGTGCATTTCTTATTGGGTTTTAAACATGCCTGTTTTACCTTAAAAAGGACATTTCTACTTTTAATTTCACCTAAAAAAATGTTATACAACAAACATGTTGGTTTGTTTTAAAAACCTTTTATAAATGCACATGTGATTGTGCTTTGATTAAAAAGATTGAGATTCAACAATGTGTGGCTTCTTCTTTCAATGCTCAAAAGCATTTTTGTGTTGTAAAATTGGTGTTTTCAGTGGCAATGGCTGTTATTTACTAAAGGCAAATCCACTTTGAACTACAAGTGCAGTTTCACTGCAGTCTCAAGTGCACTTGTAGTGCAAAGTGTATTTTCCTTTAGTAAATAACACCCAACAGTGCTTTCTAATTTGACACAATCACACCATTTTCAGGACTCCCAAAATTTCAGTCAGGGTCAGCTAAAAGAAAGACAAGCAGTAAATCAAAGCAAATATTTGTTCAGTTTAAAATATTTTTTTATTTAAAAAATGACTGAGACATTGTCAGGCATATTGATGCCCCCCCTACCCGCAAAGTATTCCATGTATCTTAGACGGACCTTGCGGGCACTCTGGGGGGGCAAGCCAGGATGGTCAGCTTCAAGCGCCGCCAGGGTTGGTTCATTAATATTAATTCCGGCTTCAGGCCCAACTGAGCCAGCATAGTTCACAGAATTTCTCCTTAAAAAGTTGTGGAGAACACAGCAAGCCAGGATGATGTGATTGAGTTTATATTCCGCCATGTGTATCTGTGTAAGAATTAGGCGGAACCGGCTGGCCATTATTCCAAATGTGTTCTCCACCACTCTTCTGGCCAGCCGGTAATGAAAAACCCTATGGTCCGGGGTGAGGGTCCTTATAGGGAATGGCCGCATAAGATCGTCCCCCAGCGCAAACGCTTCATCCACAACAAAGGCGAATGGGAGTCCTTTCGCATTGTCTTCTGGAGGTGGCAAGTCCAAACTGCCATTCTGGAGACGCCTGTAGAACTCCATGTGGGCGATGACTCCACCATCTGACATCTGGCCATTCTTACCCACGTCCACATACAGGAACTCGTAAGTAGCCGACACCACCGCCAACATTACAATACTAATGAACCCCTTGTAGTTGTAATATTATGACTCCGAATTGGGTGGTGGGACGATGTGGATGTGTTTTCCTTCAATTGCCCCTCCGCAGTTAGGAAAGTCCCACCGCTGGGCAAAGTCTGCCATTCCTGTGGGTTGGAAGGAAACTGTGGAGTCAAACAAGAAAAAAAAAAATCATTTTGCACTTAAACATGGAAAGCAGATTAGACACAAACATTCTTGGCCAACATCAGTATAACATTTATTTTAGGGAGTATTTAAAGAAAAAGGTATAAGGTCCTCCTATCAGATTCCTCCCCCCACCCTCTCATGGGCCATTTAAAAAAATTTAGGGGGGGGATGTTTTGGACAGGTAACCCTCTCCACTTCATTGAGAGCTGAATGCCTAAATAATGTGTATTACTTTGGCTAGCCCCTCCTTACTTACACTACTGGACAGGTAAGAAGTGTCATAATACAAAGATATAAATACACACTGTACACATTTTAGCACATTTTTACATTCTGATATTACCTATCAAGATAATAATAGGATACAAAAACTTCAAACAGTACCATTTGAAAGTATACAGGCAGGTATACAGGCAGGCCCTTGCACTACATGCTTTGGGGAATTCATCCATAAATATGACCACAAAAGAGGTGGGTATAGTGTGTATGGGTTTGGCAAAGTCAGCAGATAGAGGATTGAGGATAGATAGAGGATTGGTATCAGCTGAGTAAGCAGATGTGGAGGAGGGAGGGTTCCAAATGATTTTGGGACCCAAAAAAAAAAAAACCTCTAGCACTCTGCCTGAATTTAAAGCACAGATGATAAGAAATATGCAAAGAATTACAGGTGATATCGACATTTGCCTTGTTCCTTATATGCTCTTTTTCTAGCTAAAATGGCCCTGACTTATTGTTTATGCAATCTGCTTAGTTCTGACCAACACCTACAACAATATTTAAAAAACTAGCAAAAGTTTACCATAATAGGAAAACTTGTGAAAGGCACGCTGGATTTGACAATAAAGCTGACAATGCACCATGAGTCACCAGTGTGCCTTAGCCAATGGCAGTTTACCAAATACTGCTACAAACCAACCTGTGTACAGTGTTTCTGTGTGACTCTGCATGGAACTCCTTGCTGTGAGAGTTCACCCCTATGTATCTATACATTTGAAATAAATCTGTCTTCTAATCAACATGACCGGAGTTGACTGATCAGTGAGAGAATGGAAGCCCTACTATGGAGCTGACAAAATACATTGTTAAGTGACTACACAAGGTGAATATAGGCCCAGGAGAGCATGCTGGGGAGGTAAGTGAAGGCAAATATGTATGAAGCACAAAAAAACCCATAAAAATCCAGCATGCATGAGGACAAAGGGGACATTCACAGCATATTACAATCATGGTAATTAGGGAATGAGGAAAGAAATACATTACATTAGCAAATATTCTATACAATAAAATGTGATGTTAAAGGATACAAATCTTACCTTAATATACTCCTTCTGCAGGACCTGGATGATGGCAGAACAGGTCTCCGGGATTATGATCCCCAGAGCCTGGGGGAGATGCCTGTGGAGAACTTGAGGTCCTGCAGGCTTCTTCCCGTCGCCAAGTACCGCAGGGTGGCGACTAAGCTCTGCTCCGGAGTGATGCAGGTATCCTGCCTGCTAATATAAGGGGTCAGCAAAGCAAACTGTGAAATACGGGGCCCGTCATCCGGAGAAAGTTCCTGAAATCGCCAGGATTATTCTCACAGATCTCACGGAGCAAAGGCATGTGACAGAACTGATCACACTGGTGCAACCAATTCTTGGTCCATGAACTCCTCCTCGCCCTGTTCATGGACTGGGCTTGTAAAATAAGAACCCCAACACCAAGCCCCCGCATAGCACGAACTCTACGATGAGTATGTACACGCAACATGGCTAGAAAACGGTCGGCTACTCGGAACAAAGTAACAGAACGCACTGAAGAACAGCAAGGCCTGTGAAGAGCAACCTGAAAAACAGTAACGAACAAACAAGAACACAATGACAAAGTCAATGGTAACTCGCTGCACGCACAGAAGAACAGATACAAACCCACAAGTACAAACTGAACACCAGAAAAACGAACTGAAAACCACGAATCTGAAAAAGCGCAAATCGTCTCTCACCAAACTTTTACTAACACAAGATTAGCAAAAGGAGCCCAAAGGGTGCCGCGCTTGGTTCTGAACTGCCCTTTTATAGTCTCGTCGTATGTGGTGTCTGTCACCGCGTTCTTGGCGTTCGGAAATTCCGACAACTTTGTGCGACCGTGTGTATGTAAAACAAGTTTGAGCCAACATCCGTCTGAAAAAATCCATGGATTTTGTTGTCGGAATGTCCGATCAATGTCCGATCGTGTGTACGGGGCATTAGAATGACCATTAAATGGGGAAAAGAAAAAACAAAGAAAATACAATGTATTATGCACAATATAAGAAATAATAATAAGGCATTCAGTTTCACATATCCTAGAGGTGGTCAACCCACAGAAACAAGACAAGCAAACCAAGCAACTATTGGGGTGTACATAACATAATACTTGTATAGTACTGGGGTATACAGAAAGAGACATGGGAAAAATGCCCATGGAGTCTATAAAAACATATTCTACATTTGGGGCAGTCACATAATGTTTGTTAACTAAGCTGTGAAAGGGGCATATATATAAAACTAGCATGTGTGGTAAACCAATTGAATAGAAAAATTATACTTACTACATAGTGCGAAGTATAAACTTGCAGCTAAAAACAAAACAAACAGAATGCAGGGCAGCTGCTGAGGGGTCAGGTAGTCCCGTCGAGAAGTATGGTTAGGTATAGAAGATCTATAACAGATAATAGCAGGTAAATCAGAAAATGAAAAAATACATGTCCTATAACACTTATGGACAGAATCAAGAAAATATACCCACAGCTCCAGTATAAAAAACTCACCAGTTTCAAAGATAGCTAACAATTCCAGATGGAGAGATGGGTATTTGTTTCAAAAAGCCAGAGGTAGGTAAAATATGTGGCAAAAAAGGAAAGACACCAACAGGGTCCTCACTTTAGAGTAGTTATCGCCACTAGTTCATAAAGAGCCATTGACAACAATCTCCCCTAAAAGAGACCGGGTAGGATGCTGAGTAATCTGGAAATAAAAAGGGAGAAAGAAAAAGAAAAAATTCTGTCATGTCATAAAAAATGCTGCATTGTAGAATACCTTTCCAGGAGAGCCCCTCAGGAACGTCAGCCGCCACTACAGTGACACACTAAATGCATGGAGCCAGATGAGACGCTGAGCCAGCATGCATAAGTATGAACATCCCACCCGTAATCAACCAATCGGCAGACTGCAAAGGTGACATCATCTGGACTAGCAGCAAACTGTCACTGCGCATGCACCTGAGCCCGTGGCATACTACCATCTGGTCAATGCGCAGGAGCGGGCCCGGGTTTGGGCGCATGCGCAGTGACGGTTTGTGGCTGGTCCGGATGACGTCACCTCGGCAGCCTGCTGATTGGTTGATTACAGGTGGGGCGTGCATACTTATGCATGCTGGCTCAGCGGTTCATCTGGCTACACGCATTTGGTGTACCACTGCAGTGGCGGTTGACGTTCTTGAGGGGCTCTCCTGGCAAGGTATTCTACACTGCAGCATTTAAACGGCTGCTTTCATCCTCATGACCCCTACTACGTTTTATGACAGAATTTTTTCTTTTTCTTTCTCCCTTTCTATTCCCAGATTACTCAATGGCCCTTTATATGGGTATTGGTTTCAAAAAGCCAGAGGTAAGTAATATATGTGGCAAAAAAGGAATGACACCAACAGGGTCCTCACTTTATAGTAGTTATGGCCACTAGTTCATAAAGGGCCATTGACAACAACCACCCCAAAAGAGACTGGGTAGGATACTGAGTAATCTGGGAATAGAAAGGGAGAAAGAAAAATAAAAAATTCTGTCATAAAAAGTGGTAGGGGTCATGAGGATGAAAGCAGCCATTTAAATGCTGCAGTGTATAATACCTTGCCAGGAGAGCTCCTCAGGAACGTCAGCCACCACTGTAGTGACACACCAAATGCGTGTAGCCAGATTAGCCACTGAGCCAGCGTGCATAAGTATGCACGTCCCACCTGTAATCAACCAATCAGCAGACTGCCGAGGTGACGTCATCCGGACTGGCCACAAACCGTCACTGCGCATGTGCCCAAGCCCAGGCCCACGCCTTGACCAGATGGTAGTATGCCACGGGTTCGGGTGCATGCGCAGTGACGGTTTGTGGCCGGTCCATGTGACGTCACCTTTGCAGTCTGCCAATTGGTTGATTACGGAGAGGACATGCACGCTGGCTCAGCATCTCATCTGGCTAGTGGCTACACGCATTGGTGTGTCACTGCAGTGGCGGCTGACGTTCCTGAGAGGCTCTCCTGGCAAGGTATTCTACACTGCAGCATTTAAACGTCTGCTTTCATCTTCAGGACCCCTACTACTCTTTATGACAGAATTTTTTCTTTTTCCTTCTCCCCCTTCTATTCCCAGATTACTCAGCATCCTACCTGGTCAATGGCCTTTTATGAACTAGTGGCGATAACTACTATAAAGTGAGGATCCTCTACTACTATAAAGTGAGGACACAGCTGCATTATTTTAACTATTAGCTGCATTATTTTAACTATTAGTTCATTAATTAATGTGGATTTTATTATATGTGTATTCTCTATGTTTATATAATAAAATATATTTTTGTACATTTTGTCTGGTCGTGCCTAAAAAGTCCAAGCTCTTTTTACCCCAAATCCTCTTTAATCATTTAAAGGTCTATTGGGCATAAATATGTGTCTGGGAAATTTGGATGCGCAAGGTAGAACTGTAACTGCAGTGTATGCTCCTCATAATCTCTCTGACCACTCCCCCCTTACTATTGGAATTGACCTGTCTCAGGCTTCCAGGACTAAACTGTGGAAAGTCAATCCCTTCTGGTTTACATTATTCCCAGAATCAGATCCCATCCCTGAGGCGATAAAGGAATTTTTACAACATAATCAGGGTTCAGCTAGCCCCAAGGTAGTGTGGGATGCCCTCAAGGCCTACCTGCGAGGACTTATAATAAGGCAGATCTCAGCAATTAAAACCAAAACCAAGGAGTGGGAAAATAAATAAAGCAGGTGAAGCAGAAGCCGAGTTTATCAGAGCCCCTACAGAAGAATCATAATGTAGGTGGTTATGTCATAATGTCAGCAGGTTTCTATTAGCGTGGCTGGAAATAAAAGATTTTTTATAAGACAAAACTACTTAAATGAGGGAGAAAACACATGCCATCTACTTGCAGTGATAGCTCGGGCGCAGCAGGGAATAACGCATATAGATGCAATACAAACCCCACTAAGGGGCACTGTCAGCAATCAAGACCAGATCGCTTCAGTGTTCACAAACTTATTTAAGGATGTATTTACCTCCAAAGTGAGTCCCACTGAGGATGCACTTGCCCGGTATCTATATGAATGTTTCATCCCTCAAGTTACCGCACAAGAAGCCATTATGTTGAATGCCCCGCTTAAGCTGGAAGAGCTTTCCATAGCAGTATCACAGATGGCTAATAGCAAAGGAGCCGATGGGTTACCGATTGAGACATATAAACAGTATAGCAAGACACTTTTACCATCTCTACTGCGGACGTTTAATGAGGCACTGAGGAGCGGTCAATTGCTGATGACCATGAGGGAGGCTGTTGTAGTGGTTCTTCCTAAAACCGGCAAGGATCCTCTACAGCCTAACTCATATCGACCCATATTGTTGCTTACTTCGGATGTCAAGATATTGGCCCGAGTATTAGCAACCAGACTGGCAAAGGTTATATCTAGACTGGTGCATACTGAGCAATCCAGTTTTATCCCTTCACGATCTACAGCATTAAACATTAGGAGGCTCTTCCTTATGTCCCAGTTGAGAACACAGGAAATAGGGCTATCTTATCCCTCAACGCTCCCAAAGCTTTTGACAGAATGTATCTGTTTTGGGCAGATTCGGATTTGGTGAGGGGTTTATTTCCCGGATAAAGCTCTTATACTTTGCTCTAACGGCGAGAATACACATAGTGTGCACATAATACATGACTCGCTGTTGGAGACTTTCCCACTGTTCCGGGGCACTAGGCAGGGGTGCCCATCATCGTCCCTGCTTTTTGTCCTGGCTTTTGAACCTTTAGCGTCTAGAATAAGGTCATCACTGGATATCGTAGGTTTCTGGCGGGGACAACAGGAAGACACGTGATCACTCTACACAGATGATGCACTGTTGTATCTGGGTGACACTGGGCGGCAGGGGCAATGCAATTCCTAGAGCAATTTGAAGAATACTCAGGTTTTGCCATTAATTGGCATAAATTGGTTCTTCCGATGCTAGACACACTACCCACGGCTTTGCCTGACTGTGTGTCCCGGATACAAGTAATCCAATCATTTAGGTATCTGGTGATAGAGGTGATACAGGACCCTATGGACTATATTACCTTGGACCTCAAGCCGTTACTACAAAAATTTAAGCAAAAATGTGCAGCCTGGTGCAAATTACCATTAACAGTAACGGGACGAGCCAATCTAACCAAGATGATCTGGGCCCCTCAACTGTTGTATATACTCCATAATGCCCCTGTTTGGATTCCACAATATTGGTTCCAACATATAGATTCCCAATTTAGAGCCTTAATTTGGAAAAACAAAGTTGCCCATATTAAGTTAACTACCCTGCAATACCCTAAGGATCAGGGGGGAATGGCAGTTCCCAATGCTCAGACATACTACCTTGCCGCACAGATGCAACACTTTACAGGGTGGAACTCATCATCTGTATCGGACCCAGCTAAAGATTTTTGTTAATCAAATCGCGCACACCCTATTCTGCTCTAACACACATAGAGATGTTCCGTCTTACTGTACCACAGCCCAACTACTAAAAAAAACTATGAGAATACATTAAACAAAGACTGGGAATAAAGGGCTTTTTGTCCAGTACTCCTACATGGCAAAACAGATCTTATGTAGAGATAGCCAAGCTTAAAGGTCACACACGGTGGGAGGCAGCAGTAATCAAATACTTGTATCAAATTTTTGATGACTCTACCCTGAAATCTTACGCCCGCTTAAAAGAGGAATTTCTGTTAATGGGGAAATTTTATTAACAGTATATGCAGTTGTGCCACGCTGTACAATGTCAGAGTAACCATTCAACTCTGCGTTTGACGACATCTTTTTTGGAAACTATATATATGGGAGGAGGAAAAAAAGGGTATTATCTCTAGGACCTACACACAATTATTAACTCATATACAAGCCCACAATATTTTGCCTTGCAGGGAAAAGTGGGGAAATATATCGGCCCTATGGATGGAGAAAAATGGGAGAAAATACTTGAAGCTGGCAACCTAGTGTCAGTGTCTGCAGCCCAAAAACGATCGCACTTGTTTATCTTACATAGAGTCTATAGAACCCCAATACAGTTACATGTATGGGGTAGTAGAGTTTCTACCATCTGCCCTAAGTGTCAATCCCACCCAGGTGACCTTGTTCACATGTTGTAGCGATGTCCCAAACTTGTCCGCTATTGGAGTAGAGTAATCACGATCATCAACACTGTATACCAGGTTCAACTGTCACTGGATCCCTTGTCATGTTTGTTAGGTGGCCTAGATGAGGAACTAAATACACCTCCAGTTTATATTGCTCTTCTTAGATTACTTTACCTGGCCAGGAAACTTATAGCAAGGTACTGGCTGTCCGCCCATACTCCGACAAGCAAACAATGGATCCAAACAGTTAATAACATTCTTATACGTGAAAAACACATCTATTACCATAGAAAA
Organism: Lithobates clamitans; assembly: GCA_037952925.1. Taxonomy (NCBI): domain Eukaryota; kingdom Metazoa; phylum Chordata; class Amphibia; order Anura; family Ranidae; genus Lithobates; species Lithobates clamitans. The sequence goes on from JBBGZY010000465.1 coordinate 724,633, forward strand.
TCTCCCAAGAAGTTTGAAAAAAATTGGCAGTGCTGAGTAAGTGCACCAGAGGTCACTCCTCCACAGCTTGTCCTCAAAAGACTGCTGCAAGGTTAACTGTTCTGTAAATTAGGCACTACAAGTTAACATTCAGGGACCTATCTGATGTATTTCCTACACAATATTGATGAAGCAGATGTTTTCTATGTAATGTGTATGTGGCGAACGTATAGCACTCCAGGTGAAGAAAAAGTGCAGCTACTGTTTCTTAGTGTTGTATAGCACTCCAGGTGAAGAAAAAGTGCAGCTACTGTTTCTTAGTGTTGTTCTTTCTTTTTTACTTTCAATGTGTTTTTATTGTAACCAAACAACAATATACAAATAAAGTTTATGCGTTCGAAAATGTCAAAGAGGCAAAGGCTATCATTACAATATTTGTCGTATAACTGACATTTCTTAGATATTATACGTCATGCTGAGACACGCAACTTTCAATAAGACAGGAAACATATTAAACTTGATATACATGGTACACTATATATATTTGCTCCCTCCACGTCCATTTCCATCTTGGTGTCAGGGGACTTGTGGTTGGCTGCTTTTAAAGGAGAGGTGGGGGGAATCGCCATGCTAACTAATGGTTTCCGCAGCTTGTAACCATCTATCTCAAATTTTATTATATTTGGACGGGCATCCTCTATGCTTGTATATGAATTTTTTATATGGTAAACTATTAATAACTTCTTCTATCCACATACTGAGGTCAGGTGGCTGGGCTCTCATCCATCTCCTTGCCAGAGCTTTTCGTGCAGAGAAAAGTGTTTCATTAAGGTATACTTTGGTGAATTTGCTCATTTCTGGTTCTGGGTATATTCCCAGCAGGCAAGGCCTAGGGTGTAGTGTAAGGGGGGGGGGGGGCATATTGTCATGTAGAAATTGCACTACTTGTGTCCAGTAACCCTGGACCCTGGGGCAACTCCAAATTAGATGATAGAAAGTGCCAGTTTCCCGATTACACATTGGACATAGGATAGGGCATTCTGATCCCGTTTGTACCTGGATATCCTGAGAGGGGTGAGGTAAGACCGGTGGAGTATGAAGATCTGCGTGAGGCCATCAGAGAGTTGGGGGAGTTTGCACAGGTCTAAAGCATCACTCCATTCCTCATCCTCAGTCGCTCCCACGTCCACCTCCCATCTGGCCTTCAACGCATAGGCTGATGTGGTAGCTGGAGGCAGTAGTACATTCTATAGAAGACTGAAATCAACTTCTTTGGGTCTGAGCTTTTGATCACCTCCAGGAGGGGATTAATGTCCATGTTGGGAATACCAGTCGGGAATTGTGTTCTGAAAGCGTGTCGGAGTTGTAAATATCTAAAGAGCATGTGGTTGGGTAACTCAAACTCTGACTTCAGTCTGTCAAATGGTTTTATTTCCCTGTTGAGAGTTAGGTGAGATAGGTAGAAAATACCCTTAGAGCTCCATATTTCAGGGTCGGGATGGATGAAATTCAGGAAGGATTGCGTTATGCCATATTGGGGTGTGATTATGTATCTGGGCAATTTAAGTTTATCCAAGGTTACATCCCATAAGCGTCTATAGTGATAAAGCAGTGAGGCATGTGAGCTCACTTTTACTGCACCTTTCACCCCCCCCCCCCCCGTGATTGCCACAAAAGGGTCATCTGAGGAATGCGCCCACTTGGGGCATAAAAAATTAATAAGCTGGCTTTATCTATTTTGTCAATGTGGAATAACTGTGATAACTGCGCCGCTAGTTATTACATATTAAAATATGGTAGCGCGGTCCCTCCTAGATCTGTGGGATTTTTGAGTTTGCCCCAGGGTAGTTTATGTCTGTTCTTTCCCCACACAAATGGTTTAAGTATCGCTTCCATAGATTTGAAGTGCTTGAGCACCAGGTGTACTGGGGAGTGCCATAACATATAGAGAATTTTGGGCAACAGCACCATTTTCACCAGGTTAATACGTCCCATAACACCTATCGGCAACCTGGCCCAAATTTGGGTTTTGTGCTTAAGCATCTCAAAAAGAGATGTATATTTAGTGCAATGTAGTCTGCTGGTGTCCTAGTGATCTGTATTCCTAGATACTTGATTTGATCTACTCTTTGCAACGGTAAGGTGGCTTGTTCGCCAGGAAGCTGTCCATGGGGAGTATTTGGGACTTGTCCCAGTTTATTTGGAGGCCTGAGAATAAGCCAAAGCATTCTATCAGGTCTAGGGCAGTTGGTAGGGCCTTGGTCGAGCCGTCTAGATATAGCAAGGTGTCGTCAGCATATGTGCGGACTTTTTCAGTCATGTGTCTTACGCTCAGTCCCACAACATTAGGGTGAGATCATATCGCAATCGCCAGGGGTTTCGCTGCCAGTGCATACAGTAGTGGAGAGAGGGGGCATCCCTGCAGCGTGCCCCTGGTGAGGGGAAATTTGTCTGAACTCCACCCATTCGCCAACACCCTAGCTTCAGGGGCCTGGTATAACAGTTGTACCCATTTGATGAATTTGGGCCCTATTTCAAATTTTCCCAGGCATGTCCCCAAGTATCTCCAATCCACTGAGTCGAACACCTTGGCAGTGTCCAAGGCAACGACCATTCTGGCTCCCGCATTGTCATGGGGGGTTTGCAGGTTGATGAATAGCCTTCTAAGATTGAAGGATGTATTCTTGCCCGGCATAAAGCCAGACTGGTCCTTGTGGATCAAGGACAAGATGACAGTATTGAGGTGGATGGCAAGAATCTTGACCAAGATCTTGACATCTACCTGGAGCAGCGATATAGGGCGATAAGACTCCGGCAATTTTGGGTCTTTGCCGGGTTTGGGGATTAGCACTATCAGCGCCTCTTGCATAGACGCCAGTATGTGGGAATCTTTAAAGATACGGTTGTAGAGCTTTAGGAGCTTAGGGATCAAAAATTCTGAGTATGTGGAGAAAAGTTCAATCGGGAGACTGTCAGAATCCGGTGATTTAGAGCCCGGTGATTTGGGGAAATTTCGCTATGGCTTCCCCTATTTCCTCCGCTGTTAAGGGTTTTTCTAACTCTGTCATTTGCTGTTCAGTTAGAAGAGGAATCTGTACCTCTGTGAGGAAAGCTTCCATGTTAGTATTGTCATCAAGCGATGTAGACGTGTATAGGGTAGCAAAAAAGTCCCGGAAGAGCGAAGTTACTCGGTCGGGGTCGGTCACCAGTCTCTCCCCACAGTGCACTAGGTAGGCTAGAAGCTTCCCCGCTCTTTCCCCATGCTCATACAATTTCTGTTTATGGAAAAATAGCTTGCGCTTAGATTTTTCATATTGCAGCTGTGTGACCAATCTAGAATGTAGCTTGAGACTATTCGCCCTGTCATCTGTGGGGTTGTCTAAGAAAGCCTGCTCTGCAGTTAGCAGATCTGCAGTCACCTTTTGCATGTCTAATTCCGAAGTTCTCTTCAGCTGATTTATGTGCTTACTGAAAGTGGACCTAACGTGTGTTTTAAAAACATCCCATACTGCCTGTGGAGAGGCCGTCTCGTCATTATCTGAAAGAAATTGTCCCCAGTTCACCGTGATGTCATCATCCTCGGGTAGGAGCGTAAGCCAGAAAGGGTTTAGCCACCACCCAGCTAGAGGACGGTCATGATGCTGTTGTATCGTGGCACAACAAGGACTGTGGTCTGAGAGTACTCGAGGGGACAGGCCAGCATTCTGTAGCCTGGGAGGAGGGAGCTAGTAATGAGTATCAGATCTATTCTAGACATGGAGCTATGCACGGGTGAAAAGCAGGTATAGGCCCGAGTGTTGGGGTGTATGGCCCTCCACATGTCTACAAGATGGAAGTCTGCTATAAGCCTGGGAGTCATGCAATGTTTGTCAAGGCTAGGGTTGATTGTCATATTGAAGTCACCCAGCCATACTGCCAGCACTGATGGGTACAGTGCCATGTAGCTGAAGCCCTCTGTCAGATGAGTTTAATGGGGAGGCACATAATAGGCCAATATCAAAATCGGTTCCCCACAAATAGCTGCGTGTAAAAACACGTACCTGCCTGACGCATCAATCTCAGAACCCCGGAGTTCAAAATGGGTACATTTGGCCACCAGAATAGAGACGCCTCGGGAATGGGTGGTGCACATGGAGTAGTAGTACGCCCACCCTATCCAGGGGCGCTTAAGTGCCAGCTGTAGGCTCCTTACAATATGCATTTCTACCAGTACTATAATATCGGCTTTCTGCCTTTTAAGAACGGAGAATACTGCCATCCTTTTAACTTTATTGTTCATGCCCCAGACATTCCATGTTAGAAATTTTAGGGGGGCCATGGGGTGAAGAATAAAGAAATTAAAGGCTCCAGGGTGCTCAGATATTTTGTTTAACCATACATTCTTGCACATAGAGGCCAAAATGAAAGTTTCCTGTAATACAGTAAACCATTGTACCATTGTTCTCTGTCCTGCATAAAATACAGTTGCATGTCTCTAAACAGATTATAACACATAGCCCCCATCCTTTCCCAAACTTGTGCGGGCATATTTCCCAAACTTCCAACAATTAGATAACAATGTCCAACCTATGAGTGAAACATACAAAAGCCACCATGTGTGCAGGACGCTATTCGAAACCAGTAGGCCCATACTCACACAGCTTTGGTTAGGTGCAGAAGCTAACATAGCTAGTGTAGCACTGGTAGATTTCTAATCTACTGCTGATAGGTAAATCTAGTGGGTTACTTGTTAGGTGAAGTTAGATTTGCCTCTGTTCCAGCTTGGCTGAGTTGTGTGTAATTTCACACTGCGCCGGTGGGTGTCGTCACCATGGGCCAGTGTTGGAAAGGCAACATGTTGAAGCGTATGAGTGCTCCTCTGTCCCGGAGACAACTCGATGGAGGTGGTCCTCCGAGTTGCACTCTGGGAGAGGGTATTTATGGGACAGACGCCATGTTTGGGGGTTCGTTTTCAGCCACCTGCTGGCCCTCCTGGCCGACAGGTATGCGTTAGGAGTACCACCTCGTGGTCCTCTGATCCGGAGGCCCAAGTCGCTGCAGCGTGTGGGTGGGCCCAGAAGCCTGTCTGGGGCCTACCACGGCGGCAGAGGAATGATCCTGGGCTGTCTATTCTGAGTGAAGAGGCTGAACAACTGAGGAGATCCCAGGGGAGGACCCGTCATGGAAGGATCATGCAGAGTGCTGGTCTGGAGAGGGGCCTGGTGACTCAGTTGGAGGACGTATCCTGAAGTAATCTTACTGCATAGTACTGCCGGGTCGGCTTAAAGGTTCAAGTGCTGTGTTTGATATTCACCGTAAACCATTACATCCTGTGGCAGAGGATCGTACAGGTTTTGCTCCAAACAAGTCTGTGGTAGAGACTTTTGTTTGTGTTGCACACTGGCTGCTAGGCGAGTGGGAGAGGCCTATCCAGACAGGCAAAGATTGAATTCCACAAGGGGAGTACAGTCAGCTACAAGTGTTCAATCCCCAATGATGTACTAAAGAATACTAAGAAAAGGTATTTGAGCTTCCCTGCAACTTTCCTTCTACCTCTTTCCTGCTACTTCCTTTATTACCTGTTCATTAAAGCATTGGAAAAGATACTCAAGTCTCTGGTGCCTACATTGTCCGGAGGTAAACTCAACGGGACCCAAGACCCAGTGCCGGTGAAACAGAGGTGGCAAAACTGAAGGTAACAGCCCACTTTAAACCAGCAGCTCCACCAAGAGTTATTCCTACACTAGCAATATGTTCCAGCACAGGTTGCAGATGAAATAGTGTAGGTCGAAACTTTGCTGATTAACAAAACATTGCATAGGACTGTGCTCACTGAATAAGGTGAGCTCTTCGGTAGATTGGTGCAGTGTCTTCCGCAGGGAAGACCTTCCAGGTAGACCTATAGCTTGGAAGAGATAAGGAAAAAAGTGTTCTGTCCCTGAGGCGTTTAAAGATGCAAGTAACTTCCTTGCTTCGGTTTAAGGTGGGAGGATAACCCAAAAAGGTTTGCAGTGGCGGTCTCTAGTGGCGATGCGTATGTCTGTGTCTCAAGCAATTCACACATGCGTAGTTCAGGGAAACAAGGATGTGGGTGTGAGGAAGTGCCCCCCCATCTCCCTCTTCCCCCCCACCTGCCACTGAAGTTCAGGATGCATCGTGATATCACAGGCGTAAACCCTGTGGGGGGGACTGCAGTGAAAGCATGTGTGTCATTGTGAGAATCAGGAGAGGGAGTAGATAGGATCCTTCCACATTTAGGATCCAAAGGGGTGGCAAGAGGACATTCAGTGAGGTATAGGCATGAAAAAAGGCATATATATGGGTACTTAGCTGTGATTGTCCCTCTGCTCAAGCCATGTTATGGCTACTTCCGGATCTTCAAAATAGTGTGTTCTGCCTTCTCCCTCCACCCTCAGATGTGCTGGAAAGAGCATTGCGAATTTTATATGCTTGATGCGGAGTCTCCGGTTGGCTTGGCTTTGGCTTTTGCGTTGCACCTCTGCAGAGAAATCCGGGAACACAGCGATTATTTTATTGCCAAATGGAATGCCTCCTTGCCATATGTATCATGAAGCAGTTTCTCCAGAAATGTGGGGGGTCCGCTCCCTCCACCCCCTCAGGCAGTCCGAAGAAGCGCAAGTTACACCTGCATAGCCTGTTCTCAAGTTCATCCTGCTTTTGCAAGAGCTGATTCACTTGCAACTGCATGTTATCAGAGATGTTTTTTAGTGGGGGGAGGGAGTCTTCTACATTGCTAATGCGGGTCTCTGTGTCAGTGACTCTATCCCTTAATTTCTTGAAATCTTGCCTTCCAAGTGATATATCTACTTTTACCTCTTCAATCCACGCTGTTAGCATGGTTTGGCAGGAGGTAATTGCTTCTTGGCAAGCTGTGATGGCATCCAGCACTCTCGCTGTGTCGGTTACCGCTGTGTTCTCCTCTGCCAGCGTGTCGCCGCCAATTTGCTCCAGGGAGTCCTGATCTAAACAGGGATATTTATCAAGTTTGGCTGCCGCCCCCGAATTCCATTTTTGTTTGGACATGATCCAGGTGGGGTTCCGTAAGGTCAGGCTGTGAAATTCGGGCAGTTCATGGGCTATAGGGTCGCAGGATTAGTGATTCAGGATGTAAGTCCGGCGGAGCTCAGGTCACCCACGTCCTATCTCATGCCGCTCCAGGCCACGCCCCTCAGTGTTGTTCTTTTAGAATTGTTTGCATAATGCAATAGAATAGACTACAAGCTTAACCCAAGTGGCTAAAGTATACAGTCAATGTGAATACATACAACCCTTGCAAACTGAATCTATTGCTTGTATAGACTGTGTATTTGAATTTTTTTTACACTGCAAATGTCTGTTGCTTTTATTCTAATAAAAGTTATTTGATTTAAAAAAAAAGTTGTATCTTCTGGATCTGTTTTTCAGGTCATCTATTTTCCCAAGGGCAGAGTCTAGGCTGATCCTGCAGATCCTGGATGCGAGTTGTAGTTTGGTTAGCCCTGGCAATAGTATGCTCTGTTTATGCTCAATGGCTTCTATCCTGGCTCCCAGGTTATGTAGGTCAGCCTGGATAGTAGAGGTAATTTGTGTGGCTGTGCAAGGCCTCTGGCAAGCATCTTAGAGAATGTAGCCATAAGTGTTGAGAGCTCCACAGGGTTGGCTCCTAGGGTCAATATTTGCCTGTCAGATAAGGAGGGGTTCCCAACCAGGTCCCCAAGGAGGGGTTAGCAAATGTTCAACCAGTGTCCTCTCAAGCAGGGATTCTGTAGAGGCTGGCGAGGGGAGTGCAGGGTTGTGTGTACACCCTTCATGGTAGACGAGAGTGGAGAGGGCTCAGAGCCAGCGTCCATGTCTTCCCCCTCTTTGTCAGCCTCGTGCAGCATGATGGACGCCATCTTTGATTCATCTGGGGTCCAGGGGGGGCATCCAGTAAACAAGATAAGTCCCTCCGGGCACCCCCCACTGACATGGAGGAGGTCCCGGGGTCATCCGCTGCAGGAACAGAGCAGTTGGGAGTGGGGATGCTCAGTCCGATGGCTGCAGTCTGGGGCAAACTGCCGGAGTGTGGCAGAGCTCTGAGTTTAAGCGGCCATCTCCGGAAACCCCTAGCTCTAAATTTCAAGAGCCTCCAAAGTGGGAGCACATGCATTATAATGGATAGGCAGAGGGTAGGTGAGCCTACCCTCACTGTATAAATCAGTGAGAACTGATTCCACGGGAACACTAAGGCATCTGTTCCGCATGCTAGCGGATCCCTTGTTCTTGACATAAAGTTGTCAATTTTCTTGTTGAACCTGGATGCAAACAGATCTACATCTGGGATCCCCCATCTTTGGCATATTGCCAGGAAGATATCGGGGTGCAGGGAACATTCTCCCGGGAGCAACTGATGGCGACTTAAGTAGTCCGCCTGCCAATTTTCTATTCCCGGAATGAAGACTGCCAATAGGCAAGGTACATTGTTTTCTGCCCAAGTTAAGATATGATTCACCTCTCTCTGGGCCGCACGACTTCTCGTGCCCCCTTGGTGATTGATATAGGCCACTGCTGTGGCATTGTCGGATTGAATCTTGACAGGACAATTCTGTAACCTGAACGTCCAGGCCCTCAGGGCCAAGCGCGCTGCCCGGATCTCTAGATGATGATGTTGATGGGCAAGGTCATTTTTGAACTGGACTATTTCCCTTGGACAGTCGCCTCTTCCAGGACTGTTCACCAACTCGAAAGGCTGGGATCTGTTACCATCTTCCAGGTAGCTGGTAGGAAAGATTTTCCCTTCTGCAGATTCTTGGTTATCAACCACCAACTGAGGCTCTGGCACACCTTGGAGACAGACACATTGGGAAATCTAGAGCTTAGACCTTCTTGTTCCAAGTCGATAAGATATTGTTTTGCAGCAGCCTCAAATGAAACTGACTTTAAGGAACGGCCTCGAATGAAGCCACCTGTCAAGTCCTTGTGCGAGGACGGATTGCTGAGAGGGCGCCCCTTGTGGCTAAGTGCAGCGTACCCCTGGGAGTGAGACAGGGAGTACAGTGCCCAAAGGTGCACGGGTTGCCGAATGCGGTTTGCTGGGTAGCTGGGTTGCTGAGGGCAGCTGGGGTGTGCTGGTAAAGCAGATTGGTCAACCGTGCGTAGAAGGATCCCAGTGGAGCAACCAGGAACAGGATAAAGCCAGGCCAGGGGTCATACACAACAGGATCAGTCCAAGAAGAGGTGCAACAGGATAAATCAGGAACAGAGTCGGTAGCCAGGCCAGGGGTCAAACACCGTGTGGACAAGCGAAGGTACAGGAGTACAGATGGGAGCGTAGTCAGGTCCAAGCCAGGAGTCGGTGCAAGCAGAGATCAGGAAGAGTCAGGCAAGCCGAGTAGTCAACTGGAATCAGATAATCAGATACAGGCAGCAGTGTCCACAGGAAGCTGACGATAATCCAGCAACCTGCCTACATCTGCAGCAGGCTTAAATAGACCAGAAGGTGCCAACTACTGTCACTTTGTGCTGGCACGCGTCTGTGCGCACCTTCCGTAGCGCATCTGCGTGCGCTTGCCATATTGCACCTGCGTGCACCCGTCATCGCGCACCTGTGTGCACACATGCGCCCGGGGATTCGCCCGGCGTGACCATGACCGTTACTGGCAGGATCGCCAGTCCTACGGCTATTTTCCTGACACCATCTTTCCCAACAACCTCATGCAAAGTCGAAAAGAAGGATTCTTCTTTGCCTTGACCACCTGAATAAGTTCCTTTATGGCACTGATCTTCGCCTGGGGGCAAGAATACCTTTTTCTGGGCTGTATCAATAATCAGACCCAAGTATTCCAACCTCCTTAGTTTTTGAAAGAGGATTTCTCTAGGTTGAGAATCCAACCTAGGTATTCCAGGTAGTTGACTGTAGTTCATACTTTGGTCTAAGCGGGCTACCGACTGGTCTATCAAGAGCAATTCATCTAGGTAAGCTATAATCGTTATACCTTAGGGCCTTAATCCGGCTACAGGAGGGGCCAGGACCTTTGTAAAGACTTGAGGTGCAGTATCTAGACCGAAAGGCAGAGCTACAAACTGAAAAAGAAGATTTTCCACCTCGAAACGTAGATATTTCTGGTGAGCGGGAAATATAGGCACATGGAGGTATGCATCCCTGATGTCTATTGACACCAGAAGTTCTCCACCTTGTGGAGACCACTGATCGGATTGACTCAAAAGAGTGAAAAGAGCGGCTATTTAGAAACCGGTTTAGATCTTTGAGATCTAGAATGGGTCTGACATACCCATTTGGTTTTGGTACCGTGAAAAGGTTTAAATAAAACCCCAATCTCTGCTCTTGCATGGGAACCATGCAGAAGTCTTCCCCCTACTCAAGCGAGTGGGGGTGCCCCCTCATAAGGAGGCTTCAGTTTCCCTCTTGAACTTGACAGCGGAGGCCATGGTGACTGCCTGGAGGCAGATGCTCCTAGCACTGAAGAAGGAGCTTGTTTAAATGAAATACGTTTACTCCTCTTCCTAACTAGCAAAAGGGTACTTTTTCCACTAGAAATTTTTTGGATGTATTTATCCAAATCATCCCCAAACAGCCGTTCACCGCGAAAAGGAAAACTAGCCAGGAGCTTTGCATCACGCTTCGGCTGACCAATTTTTCAACCATAAGATTCTATGCCTATGCACCAGCCTAAGCATAAGGCGTGAGGCATGAAGAATAGAATCTCTCATGCCGTCTATTGCCAAACATAATGACGCTGGTAACTCAGCTAAATCCTGGGTCTGCTGATCAGGAATAACCTTGAGCACCTGTTTAAAACTGGTCTCTCAAGGATTGACATACACCAATTGCTGCTAGCGTAGGTTGAGTCATCAGAAAAAAAGTGTTTTTTTTTTTTTAATAGGAATTCCCAACTTCTTATCTATTGGATCCCTAAGCATTTGAGCATTGTCTATCGGACAAGTCAAACTTTCATTCACAGAGGATATAGCAGCGACAATTACTGGTATCTCCCACTTTTTTTTAAATCAGAAAAGGTTTTATTGAACATTCGTATAGTTTCCAGCAATAATCAATGCTCAAGTTACAATTACAGGTACATTGTTTTTTCTGTTTGGTTCATGAACATATATACATTTTTGTTTCAAATGATCTATCAACCAATTGCATTTCTCCAAACATCTATAGTTCACCTCTCCCTGGTTCCACCACCACAACCTGCATCGTTTATAATATACAATCTGTCTTGCATCCCCTGATCCTACTTATAGAGACTGCAGGAGTCTGGACATTACAAGCTCTCTTGGGCTTAAGCCTGGTGTGTCCAGCCATTTTGACCAAATACGTTCAAACCTACCCAGGCATCCCCTGTGTTGGTAAATGTATTTTTCCTTAATGAGGGTTTGTCCCATGTGCGCTACCCAGGAGTTGCTAGTAGGTGGCAGAGTAGATTTCCAACCCATTAAGATGAGTTTCCTGGCCTGGAATAATGCTCTGGAGAATGCGACCCTGGTCAACTCCTCAGGTGTCACCTCCTCCAGGACCCCCAGTATACAACACAAAGGATCTGTAGGAACCTTTGTCTGAAATACCCCATTGAGCGTACCTACCACCTCATTCCAGTACCGATGGAGCTTCGGGCAGCGCCATAGGAGGTGAATAAGGCCCCCGTCATGCTGTCGACAATGGCAACATAAAGGATCTGCCGCCCTACCCATCCTATGCAATTTTTTCGGGGTATAGTGCACTCTCAATGCTATGAACAATTGGGAAACTTTTTGTGCAACATTAAGGGAACATGTGGATATGGACTGTAGGGCCTCCTCCCATTGTTCACCTGTGATTTGACCAAGGTCTCCCTCCCATGCAGACACCGCATTACATGGATAGGCCCGCAAGTGCCTTGCTAGTAGCATCTGATAGCATTGGGATATAATCCCTTTATTTACACTACTGGTCTGCAACACATGGAACACAGGAGTGGGCGACAATGTCCACTCACCAGCATCCCCCTGTGCAGCAACAGCATGCCTCAATTGGAGGTATGAGTAAAGCATGTTATCCGGCAAGTTGAATTTGGCCTGTACTGTAGTTCTATGAAGGAAAGCAGTTTACCGTCCCTAAATATGTGGGAAAGCAACTTCACCCCATGGTTACGCCATCTAGGCCCTTGTTGTAATTTTCCCAGCTCAGTATATGAGCGATTGCCCCATATTGGACTGAAATCTGTAAAACCTGGCACCCCCTGGAGTTGTCTGACCTTATTCCATATTTTCTACTAGTGACAGCGTTGGGGTCTGCTTATTGTATTTCGCAAACAGTTGTGCCTCAAGGCCCATGGGAATGGTCTCAGCTCCGGAGGCAATCAGCATCATCTGCGCCGCTGAGCCCTTCGGTTCTGGAGTCATGGAGCCAACCAGCTGTTGCAATTGGCACGCTATATAGTACAACCAGGGGTTGGGGATCGCCAGCCCCCCATTGTCCTTAGACTGCTGCAACTGCTCCAGCCTAATTCTAGGAGGTTTAGTATTCTATAGTAATCGACGAAAAAGGGTGTTTACTATTCTGAAAATTTTTAGAGGAATCACTACCGGTGTATTGTGCAAGAAGTATAGCAACTAGGGCATTAAGATCATTTTGATTAAATTAGCCTTGCCTGCCAGTGACATCTTCAAGTTGTTCCATGTATTTATTTTGTCTCGAAAACGAGACAGCAAGGGATATATGTTTAGGGAACAGTAGTCCCCAATCCTGAGCGCTATTTGTATGCCCAGATAATTGAAACTAGTGACCAGAGGGATGGGGCAATGGTCGGGAAGTACAACCCCGTGGTCCCCGTCCAGCATCATCAGAGCTGACTTGGACCAGTTTATTGTAAACCCGGAGTGGTGGCCAAACAGTTTTATTATAGACATCACCTCTGATAGTGAATGACTCGGGTTCCCCAGAAAGAGTAACATGTCGTCCGCGTACAGCATTATTTTTTCATGCAGAGTTCCATATTGGAACTCCTGGATCTGCGCACTGTCTCTTATCAGGGCTGCCAGTGGCTCTATTGCAATCGCAAAGAGCAACGGGGACAGTGGGCAACCTTGCCTTGTCCCCCTGCCCAAGGCAAAGGCTTGTGATACTCTATCCGCCATTCTAATGTTGGCCTGAGAGAATGCATACAATAACTTAACCCATGCTATAAATCGGTCCCGAAACCAAATTTATCTAATACTGCCAATAATATCTCCAGCTGACGCTGTCAAAAGCTTTATTGGCATCGAGAGACAACAGTGCCCTTTGACCCCCATTATCTGCTTGCATTTGCATGTTTAGGAACCACCTCCTCAGATTTGTAGCCGTGGACTTTTGTGGCATGAAGCTGGCCTGATACTGGTGTTATAATGGAGGAGATAATCCCGTTGACCCGAAGCGCCAAGACCTTGGCAAGGATCTTTACATCACTTTGGAGTAATGAAATAGGTCTGTAGGAGCCAGGGTCAACCGGATCCTTCCCCTGTTTAAGAAGTAGAGTTACATTTGCTCTTGCCATAGATTCAGGGAGTTTACCTGATTCCAGGCAGGCATTAAAAACCTTTAACAATTCAGGAAGTATCTGTTCTTCGTATTGACTAAATACCTCCATAGGGAGGTCATCCTCTCCCGGTGCCTTACATGTGGGAAAAGAGCAGGCCGCCATCTGAAGCTCCTCCAGGGTTATCGGAGCATCCAATTGTTTTTGAGCTTCAGCAGACAGTGTAGGTAAATCAATTTTTGACATATATGCGGTTAGATCTGCATCCGAGTAAGCATCCCTCGGCCTATAAAGATCTCCATAAAAGGATGCCAGCTCGGATATAACGACCTCCGGTGAATTAACTACTTTACCATTGGCAGCACGAATAGCTCCAATGGCCGGTGACTGTTGTTGCAATTTTAGCAAGTAGGCGGCCCGTCTTTTCCCCCTCCTCGTAAAACGTCAACTTTGTGAAGAACCTTTTTCGCTCCGCAGTGGAGGATCTCAGACGGTCCAAGGAGTCCTGGGCCGACATCCATGCCTCCCTGGCAGAGTCAGTAGGATCAATTACATAGGTTAGTTGTAATTGCCTCACCAAGTCCCCCGCCTGTTCTAACAGGACCGAGGAGTTGTGTTTGACCTTTTGTATTTCTAGAATAAAAATCCCTCTTAAATATGCTTTAAAGGTTTCCCATTTCAAGTGAACATCAGTTAAATGCCGGTGCGTTCTAAAAAAAACCCGGATCTGAGAGGCTATTCTTTCCTGCGAAGCGAAAAGCTTTAACCAGAAAGCGTTTAACTTCCACGGGTCCCTGGGTAAGTTACTAGGGGGTTGGGTAGTTAACCATAAAGCTAGTGGAGAGTGATCTGACACTCCCCGTGGGAAGTACTCCACTTTAGAGACGTTACCAACCAGATTTGGGGTGCCTACGCACAAATCAATACAAGATAATGACCCATGGGTCTTAGAGAAACAAGAAAATTTTTACTGTCTGGATTACGGCTGTGCCATACATCGATCCATCCTACCTCTGAAAGTAGGCGGCTAAAAGCAGTGCCCCGTACACCCCCAGGGGGCTGCACAGGAGGGTGTCTGTCTAGTTTAGGGTCCAAGTAGCAATTAAAGTCACCCATTATTAATACCGGGATATCCGGTTTGTTAGCTAAGTAAGAAATTAACAGCTGAAATACCTCTCTGGAGAACGGAGGGGGCACATATACAAAGGCTAATATCAATGTGATTGTATATAATTTACAGTACAGAAACACAAATCTACCAGATACATCTATCAGGGAGTCCAATTCCTGGTATACTAGAGCTTTATGGATCAATACACTTACTCCACGTGAAAATGCAGATTAGGTGGAGTGATAGGCCTTACCAACCCAAGCGTATTGTAGGAAACTGACCGTATCGACCCGCAGGTGAGTCTCCTGCAGGCCAATTACAGGTGGAACATCCGCAGTCCAGCTGAGATCATAGATCTTTTCAGTGGATCGTTCACTCCCGAACGTTCCAAGACACTATGGGTGTATCAGACATTGCAAATACCAAATCCATTTATTGTAAGTGTAACAAGGTCCTGTAGTACTGGGTGATGTAACCGAGGACTTCCAAAATGCAGTCCGTGCACAGACTGGAATGTACAGCAAGCAGTGTCGAACACGAGAGGAATTGATGAAGCAGTTCATGCAGTGGAGAAGCATCAAACTTCCGTGAAAGAGCCTTTAACTTGATTGCAGGGCAAAGCGAACCAAGTAATATGTCCAGGGGTAAAAGACATCCTGTAAAACAATCCCTGCTAGCAATGCCAAGCAAGGGGTTTCCAAATAATGTGGGGCGCTGTAGGCCCTAACCATGCCAACAGGGCACAAAAACTCAAGCCATAACAACAGTAGCATCGTGTAGAGTTCAGGTGTGGAGCACAATCGCATTCCATCTGAATAGTTAAACAAAAATTGGAGAGAGCTCATAAAATATTGAGATTCACTCGCTGATACTGGGTATTAAGTAAAGGTCCTCTTTAGAAGGAGCGTTAACGACAGTAGAATGTGGGCACTCTTTATGCCTGCAACAAATGGGTTAAGTGAAGTCATCCTTCCTCATTTTCACGTCTGCGGCGAAGTAGGTCTTGTTTGTTCTGGTCCAGCCACCCTGCAGCATCTTACGCGTTTTCAAAAAAGTGGTTCTTGTCTCCGGCTGTGATTAGCAACTTGGCTGGGAATAGCATCGCATACTTGAGCTGTAGTCGTTGCAACCGTTTTTTAACATCTGCAAACTTGTATCTTCTGCGCTGCACTTCTGCTGAGAAGTCAGGATAAAAGGAAATTTTGGTGCCGTTATACTGCACAGCCCCCTTCTCTCTAGCAAGTCGCAGAACAACTTTGCGGTCCCGGTAATTAAGGAGCCTGGCCAGCATCGCTCTAGGGGGGTTTCCAAGTGGGAGAGGTCTTGGCGGTACCCGATGCCCCCGCTCCACCCCGTACAGGGGAGAGAAGGCCTCTTTGCTGAATATTTCCTGCAACCAGCCTTCAACGAATACCATGGGGTCCCTACCCTCCTCCTTCTCTGGGAGCACCACTATACAGACGTTGTTGCGTCTCAGGCGGTTCTCGATGTCATCAGTCTTTTCAAAGGCCTGGTGCGCATGTTGTGCGGCCCCCCTTACATCACTGTTCAAATGGTGCATCTGGTCTTCTATGTCACCTACTCTCCCTTCCACTGCCGTGGTTCTCTCCCTGATTTTTTGAATGTCCTGGCGGAGGAGAGAGACAGTCTTCTTCAGCCCCCCAAATTTTTCCTTGAGGTCATCCACCGAGGCAGTACATCTGATGACCGCATGTAGTATTTCACTGAGCGTTGGTTGGGGGCTATCCTCCGCCTGCAAATCAAACAGGCCTGGCATGGGGTCAGGGACAGATTCCATAATGTCAGTGTCTTCCAGCCTGTCTGTGTCACCCCTGCCTGCATGCTCTATGGACACTGCAGGGAGCTGTGTACTGGTCTGTGTGGAATCAGCAGAGCCTGCCAGCTTCTGTGCATAGTATAGCATATCCCTGGGTTGGTCTTTAGTCTTAGGGGGTTTCTGTGACTTACCCGCCTGCTCTGTCTTCTTGTCCTGGCCTTGTGGCATTCTCTAAGGCTGAGATGTCCAGGCGCCATCTTGGAAGTCTGGAGCGGCTGAGGCCGCGGAATCTCCGCGATTCCCTCGGGTCATCATGCCCGAATTTGCGGTTGCTGCTGGGTCCTGGGGTGACAGGGAAGCTGTGGGCACCAGTCTCTGCGGTTTTGGGCGCCGGGAGAGTGGAGGTGAGGATCAAACGGAGGATCAACAGCGGGAGCTCTGGTGAACAGGTGTAAGAGAACTATTAGTTCCCGTTCGGTACGTACTCGCGCGCATGCTCGTGCACACGATCGGATGTGTAAGAGAACTATTAGTTCCCGTTCGGTACGCACTCGCGCGCATGTGCGTGCACACAATCGGATGCAGATGGCAATTACGCATGCGCGACGGACGGCGTGCATGCACGGGTGCGTGCCCCTAACGCCAGTTGGTGCCAGCCGGCCTATTTAAGGAAGTGCTCTGCCCTCAGACCGGTGCTGACTGGTCTCCAGCTGTACCCTGATACCTGAACCCTGCTACTACTTGCCTGATTACCTGTTAATGAACCTGGTTTGCCTTGACTCTGCTTCTGGATCCTGTTCCTACCCTGACTACCGGCTTCTGATCCTGGCTTCCCATTGGACTCTGTTTATGCCTGCTGCCTTGTACTGCACTGCTCGCCTGTTACCAGATCCAGCTATCCACGTGACTTTGCTTCTGCCTTCTGCCTTGTACCCTGCTGCCCGCCTGTTACCGAACCCGGCTACCCTTGTGACTCTGCTACTGCTTATGGCATGTCTCCTTGTTACCCTGCAAGTGCCTGCAATCACAGTCCTGCAACCTACGCTGACTTCCTGCTGCAAGTATTCCAGAGACTTTTCAGCACCTGGCGTTCCAGCACCACAGTTCCTGCAGAGTGCCTCCTTAAGCTCAGCTTGGCACAGAACCGCTTATCCTGGTCTGACGGTGTCACGTACCTGGTAGGAGTCTGAAATAACGAGGTCAGCCTCTCTTGTATCTCCAATCCAAGCCCCACTGGAGATGGAACAGATGGTGGCAAGGATCAGGAGGAACACGAGTGCCTGTGAATGCTGTGTGCAGGACTTGCCAGAAGTGTTGCAGACTGGGAAGTGCAGGCAGGGTTTCTGGTGAAGAGCTGGAACCAGCACAGCTGAGAGGATGGACGGCCAGCACAGGTACTCGGAAACAGCGTGGAGCCAAACAGGAGACAGAAGCGAGGTCAACAGGTAAGCCGGGTTCAGTAACGGGCGGGCAGCGAGGTACCAAGGTATAAACAGGAGCAAGGTCAAACAGGAAGCCAGGATCATGAACCAGTAATCAGAGTCCAGAAACAGGGTCAGGAAGGCCAGGGTTTCAGCAACAGGAAGTCAAGACAAACAACAGGGTTTCAGAATCTCAGGACACAGCTGAAGATCAAGCAGCACCTGACAGAAATCAGAGCAACCCTTAAATAGGCTGTCAGGTGCCAATTGCGGTCAGATGTGTGTTCCTACGCAAGGAAATCTGCTGATGCCCGTGAATGCGTGCATGCGCACGTGTGCGTGCCGGGCGCATCCTGACAGTTCTCTTACATTGCCCCCCCCTTAAGGGCAGCCTCCGGATGCCCTTCAAGTGTCTTTTCTCTGGGTGGCGTTGAAAAAAGGCTTGCACTAGTTTGGGAGCATACACATCTGAAGCTGGTTCCCAGGAATTTTCTTCCGACCCATAGCCTTTCCATTTAATGAGGAACTGTGTTTGGTTATGCCTTCTTCTACAGTCCAACACGGCTTCCACCTCAAATTCCTCATTCCCTTCGATGAGCAGCGGAGGAGGAATTTCAGAAACCCGATCTGGAAATGGATTTGGTACAGCTGGTTTCAACAAAGAGACATGGAATACAGGGTGGATCTTTAGATTCTTGGGTAACACCAACTCGAATGCCACTGCATTAATTTTCCTCTTGACTGGGAAGGGTCCGAAAAATTTTGGGCCAAGTTTTCTTGAAGGACAGCTCAGTTTCAAGTTTGTTGTGGAAAGCCAGACCTTGTCTCCAGGTTTAAGGTTCAGATTACCTCTCTTCTTCTTGTCGAAGAACTTTTTATTGCTTGCTTGAGTCTTGGAGATTGTATCTTGCAGTAATTGGTTATTAGTACTGAGGAAGTTTAATCTGTTTTGTACAGCAGGTACAGATGATTCAATGGCCAGCTCAGGTAAGAAAGAGGGGTGGTACCCATAATTGGCAAAAAAGGGTGATTGCTTGGTTGCAGAGTGGATGGAATTATTGTATGAAAATTCTGCCAGTGGGAGAAGTGATAGCCAGTCATCTTGTGCAAAAGAGGAAAAACACCGTAAGTACTGCTCAAGGGTTTGATTGGTTCTTTCAGTTTGTCCATTAGTTTGTGGATGGTAGGCTGTGGAGAGGCGGAGTTCAATGTTCAGTGCTTGGCATAATGCCCTCCAAAATCTAGACGTAAACTGCACCCCACGATCAGAGATGATGCTATCAGGGACACCATGTAATCTTACAATCTCCTTGATGAAAGCTGAGGCGGTCTCTGTGGCCGAAGGAGTTCCTTGTAAGGGTACAAAATGGGCCATCTTGGTCAGGCGATCCACCACAACAAACACGGTGGTGAAGTTTTCAGATGGGGGGAGTTCCACAATGAAATCCATGGAGATCATGCTCCATGGTTTCTCAGGTACAGGGAGTGGCTCAAGTAGGCCCCAAGTTTTGGCTCTGTCCGTCTTATTCCGAAGGCATGTCACACAAGAATTAACATATCTTTTGCAGTCTTGCATCAAGTCTGGCCACCAGAATGTAGGAGAGATCAGATCGTCCGTTTTGCGAATTCCAAAGTGGCCCGCTAATGGGTGGTCATGACATCGCCTCAGGACAGAAACTCTGAATTGCTCAGGGATAAATATTTGCTTCTTATGAAAGTACAGACCATCCCTCAATTGAAGAGCCAGATCTTTGGAAGGTGGTTGGTTTATCACATCTGCTTTTATCTGAGACATCAAATCCGCCTGAAGAAGCAAAAAATTTTTGGCTGGTAGAATAGTATCAGGTTCTGAGGATACCACTGGGTCGCTGAACATGCGGGACAAGGCATCCGGTTTACCATTCTTTGAGCCAGGACGATAAGTTATATGGAACATAAAACGAGAGAAGAAAAGTGCCCACCTTGCCTGCCGGGGTCTTAGTCGTCTAGCCGTCCTCAAGTATTCGAGGTTTTTATGGTCCGTGAAGATGAGGATGGGGTGAGCTGCTCCTTCCAGGAGGTAGCGCCATTCTTCAAGTGCAGCCTTGATAGCCAGCAATTCTCGGTCTCCAACATCATAGTTCCTTTCAGAAGGATTTAATTTCTTAGAGAAAAAGGCCACAGGATGGAGCAAAGATTTGGGACCTTGGCGTTGAGACAAAATAGCGCCCAGTGCACTCTCAGAGGCATCCACCTCCAAAACGTAGGCTAAGGATGGATCAGGATGTTTCAAGATAGGAGCTGACGTGAATAAAGTTTTTAACTGTTCAAAAGCTGTTTGAGCTTCAGGGGTCCATCGGAAAGGAACATGCTGCTTTGTTAACTGAGTGATGGGAGTGATGATGCCAGAAAAGTTCTTGATAAATTTTCTGTAAAAGTTGGCGAATCCCACAAATCTCTGAACAGCTTTCCTGTCAACAGGGGCAGGCCATTCCAGGACGGAAGTGACTTTCTGTGGGTCCATGGAGATACCGTCAGCAGAGATGACAAGTCCCAGGAAATGTATGGTTGGTTTTTCAAAGTCACATTTCTCAGCCTTTGCGTAAAGGCGGTGTTCCCTCAGCCGACCCAGTACTTTTTTTACATGAGTCCTATGGGATTCTAAAGTTTCAGAGAATATAAGGATGTCATCCAGATACACGATGACGAATAAATCAAGGAAGTACCGAAAAACGTCATTAACCAGATGTTGGAATGTGGCAGGGGCGTTGCAGAGTCCGAATGGCATGACTTGATATTCAAAATGCCCGAAGCGTGTTCGGAAGGCCGTCTTCCATTCATCTCCCTCCCTGATTCTGACAAGATTATAAGCACCTCTCAGATCCAATTTGGAGAACACTCGTGCCCCACGCAGCCTTTGAAAAAGTTCAGGGATCAGAGGCAGAGGGTACCGGTTTTTAACAGTGACCCTGTTAAGGTCACGATAGTCCACACAGGGCCTAAGGGTATGGTCTTTCTTTTCCACAAAGAAAATACCGGCCCCTGCTGGTGAAGTGGAGGGCCGGATGAACTGTTTTTCAAGGCTTTCATCTATATAAATCCGCAGGGCTTCTAGTTCAGGCTCAGAGAGAGGATAAATTCGCCCAAATGGGATCTCGGCCCCTGGTAAAAGTTCAATAGGACAATCATATGTTCTATGGGGAGGAAGAGTGTCTGCTCCTTTCTTGTTAAATACATCCAGATACTCGTGGTAGGCAGCAGGGACCAGATTAGAGGTTTCATGGTCAGGGAGGATACCCAGGAGGGGTGTGGTATTGAAAGTCTTTTCAGGTAGGCAGTGAATTTGGCAGTAGTCAGAGGAAAAGGAGATGTCTCCGGTAAGCCAGTTAATGTGAGGATTATGTGCCTTCAACCATGGAATGCCAAGGATGACCGGGAACATGGGCGAAGCTATGATATCCAAACGGAGGAATTCATGGTGGCCGGAAGAAGTACGGAAGGAAATAGGTAAAGTCTCTTGGGTAACTGGGCCTGATTTAATGCCGGAACCGTCAGCCAGATGAATATGGAATTCCTGCTTCTTGGCACATACAGGCAGCTGGTGGCGAGAAGCAAATGCAGAGTCCATAAAACAACTACAGGCCCCAGAGTCTATGATTGCAAGTACAGGAACAGTCTTTTCAGAAAACTGGAGCACAATGGAAAGAGAGACATGAGACTGGTACCTCCCTGAGAGATGCATCATGTGAGGCTGACGGGAGAAAGACCTGCGGGACTTTGCGGGGCAAGTCTGTATAAAGTGACCTGCCTCCCCGCAATAGAGGCACAGATTGTCCTGTAATCGATGAAGGCGTTCATCAGGAGAAAGGGGTGGTCTTCGAAAACTTCTATGAGGAGTCTTATGCAGTTCCCTCCTTCTGGGGGATGCAACGCATGAGGATGCAGGAATGTCAGACCTTGAAGCCACAGAAAGGGTTCCTTTGGACTTTTCGGATTGCCTTTCACGTAATCGCCGATCGATCTGAATGGTTAGATCGATCAGGTCTTCCAGGGATGCTGGAACTCCCACTCTGGCAAGCTCATCCTTTAAGGTGTCAGACAGTCCTAGTCGAAACTGGTGGCGAAGTGCGGAATGATTCCATTGGGTATCTGCACTCCATACACGGAAATCAGTTACATATTCCTCAGCAGGCCTTGGACCTTGCTGTAATTTGCCAAGCATGAATTCGGCAGTCTGCTGGTAGAAGGGGTCTGCATAAAGCTGAGCCATGGCTGAGAAGAAAGAATCCGTGGTTGTCAGGACAGGGTCATGTTGTTCCCGGAGATGATGAGCCCAGGAAAGTGGTTCATCCAATAGTAATGTAATGATAAACCCCACCTTGATGTTTTCAGACGTGAAGGTCCGGGGTAACAGGGAGAAATATAGTTCACAGGAATTCCGGAATGTGCGAAACTTCTTGCGATTTCCGGAGAATCGCTCAGGCATAGGCACCCTGGGTTCAGGAGCAGAAGCAACCTCATGGAACAAGCCGGGCTCTGTTTGGGTATATGAATCAGAGACCAAAAGCGGAGCACAGGCCAATGCGACATTCTCATTGTGGGGAAATCGCTCTTCCATGCGACTCAGATTTTCTTGCAACTTCTGCACAATATTGGATAGCACAGAAATAGATCTGTAAATGTTCTCTGGTGGAGAGGCCTCCCTTTCAGACTCCATTTGTGGCTGCTTGATACTGTCACGTACCTGGTAGGAGTCTGAAATGATGAGGTCAGCCTCTCTTGTATCTCCAATCCAAGCCCCACTGGAGATGGAACAGATGGTGGCAAGGATCAGGAGGAACACGAGTGCCTGTGAATGCTGTGTGCAGGACTTGCCAGAAGTGTTGCAGACTGGGAAGTGCAGGCAGGGTTTCTGGTGAAGAGCTGGAACCAGCACAGCTGAGAGGATGGACGGCCAGCACAGGTACTCGGAAACAGCGTGGAGCCAAACAGGAGACAGAAGCGAGGTCAACAGGTAAGCCGGGTTCAGTAACGGGCGGGCAGCGAGGTACCAAGGTATAAACAGGAGCAAGGTCAAACAGGAAGCCAGGATCATGAACCAGTAATCAGAGTCCAGAAACAGGGTCAGGAAGGCCAGGGTTTCAGCAACAGGAAGTCAAGACAAACAACAGGGTTTCAGAATCTCAGGACACAGCTGAAGATCAAGCAGCACCTGACAGAAATCAGAGCAACCCTTAAATAGGCTGTCAGGTGCCAATTGTGGTCAGATGTGTGTTCCTGCGCAAGGAAATCTGCTGATGCCCGTGAATGCGTGCATGCGCACGTGTGCGTGCCGGGCACATCCTGACAGTTCTCTTACAGACGGTGTCTCTGCTCATCCAAGATTGCATCCTCCGCCACCAGTTTCCGGGTTTGCAGCTGCAGGCACTCGTGTCCCTCCTGGTCCTCGGCTCCCGCTGTTCCACTTCCAGCGGAACCTGGACTGGAGATACAAGAGAGGCCGACCTCGTCATTTCAGTCTCCAATCTAATGGAGTCTGAAAGGGAGGTCTCTCTTCTGTCAACCCTCTGCCGGACTGTTACCGTACTTTCTCATGTGGTGCAGGGGTTGCATAAAGACTTTGTTCAACTCCACGACCAACTACAGTCAGGACCCAGTCCGGTCTCCACCTCTGAGTCTACAAGAGTCATGGATTCTGCTGTACAAATCACAACTTGTAATCATGTGGGACTTTCTTATCCTCCTGAGCCCAGAGTACCTTTGCCCGAGCGCTTCTCTGGCGACCGTAAAGGATTCAGAACTTTTCAGAATGCCTGTGAGCTTTATTTCTCTCTACTACCCCGCACCTTTTCTACCGAAGAAGTGAAGGTCGGCTTCCTCATCTCCTTGCTGCTGGGAGAACCCCAGGCCTGGGCTCACCAACTCCGGGAGCAACGTGATACTGTCTTGGATTCTGCAAGCTCCTTTTTTGCCGCTATGGCCCAACTGAATGCTGATCCGTTCCGTCAACAGACTGCCGAAACCACCCTAAGCCATCTGCAACAGGGCCCCAGGCCTGTGGAGGATTATGTTTCGGACTTCCGATTATGGAGCGCTGATACCAAATGTAATAGTTCTGCACTACGTTTTCAGTTTCGTCTCGGCCTGTCAGAGGCTATCAAGAATGAACTGGCCAGGGTGGATGCACCCACCTCCTTGGATGACTTGATTCATCTCTGCATTTTGATTGATCGCCGCCTGCGTGAAAGACAGTCCGAGAGAACCGGAAACCTTAATTTGTTGCCTGCACAGCCCAAGGCCCAGTTTCCTCCTTTCTCTGTGGTTAGGCCTAATGACACAGCCAATGTTAAGAGGGTCACACACACCAGCTTCCCGAGACCTCCTCTGTCCAAACAGGAGCGATCCCGTTGTCACCAGCTCAGACTCTGCCTTTACTGTGCCAATGGAGGACATTTTCTGCAATGTTGTCCCCGAAGACACCTTAGGAGATCATCTTCTCCACCTCATACGGTTGCTTCCCTAAACCCTGAACAGAACCACATGTTGCTGCCCATCTCTCTCCAGTATGCAGGAAAGACTCTCACAGTTTCTGCCATCGTGGACTCTGGGGCCTGTAGCTGTTTTGTGGACTCTTCTTTCGCAACTTTGCATGAACTACCTTTATGTACCAGGAAAAACAGCTTCTCGGTTCACCTAGCCGATGGTACGGGCATTAAATCTGGACCTGTTACGCTAGAAACTGTACCTATTCCCTGTTCTACCACTTCTGGACACCGGGAGCTCCTTTGTCTGGATGTCATCACATCCCCACTTTTTCCTGTTATTCTTGGACAACCCTGGCTGAGGGCACATAATCCTCTCATCAATTGGTCATCCGGAGAAGTGTCTTTTTCCTCTAACTATTGCAGGGAGAACTGCTTCCCTCCTATACCCAGTTCCGGGGAGCCACTCCTCTGCATCAGTGCAGATTCTGAGACTGTTAAACTTGTGCCATCCGTTTATCATGAGTACCTGGATGTCTTCAACAAGAAGAATGCTGGCACTCTCCCCCCTCACAGACCGTATGACTGCCCTATTGAACTTTTGCCGGGTGCTGAAATTCCCTTTGGCAGAATTTTTCCTCTCTCTGAGCTTGAACTGGAGGAACTTCGAAAGTACATTAAGGAAAACCTTGATAAGGGCTTTATCCGGCCTTCCTCTTCCCCCGCTGGAGCGGGAATTTTCTTTGTTGAAAAAAAGGATCACACACTCCAGCCTTGTGTTGATTACCGGGACTTAAATAAGGTAACGATTAAAAACCGATACCCCCTGCCACTTATCCCTGAACTGTTTCAGAGACTGCGAGAAGCACGTGTCTTTTCTAAATTGGATCTAAGAGGAGCATATAACCTGGTTAGAATTAAGGAAGGACATGAATGGAAGAAAGCCTTTAGGTCTCGTTTTGGGCACTTTGAATATTTAGTGATGCCCTTCGGACTCTGTAACGCACCAGCTACCTTCCAGCATTTTGTGAACGATGTTTTTCGGGACTTCCTTGACGTATTTACCATTGTCTACCTGGATGACATACTAATTTTCTCCTCCTCCCTTGAATCACATCGAGTCCATGTTAAAAAGGTATTAGACAGACTAAGGAAACATCACCTTTATGCCAAAGCTGAAAAGTATGAGTTAGAGGAACTTACTATCCAGTTCCTGGGCCTCATTATTTCCGCAGATGGGATTGCCATGGACCCACAGAAGGTATCTGCAGTACTCGACTGGCCGGCTCCCACTGATAAGAAGTCCGTGCAGCGATTCGTGGGATTTTCTAACTTCTACAGGAAGTTTATCAAGAACTTCTCAGGTATCATATCCCCTATTACGCAATTAACCAGATCAGGCACAACTTTCACATGGACTGTAGAAGCTCAAACTGCTTTTGAGAGGTTAAAGGGCCTTTTTACATCTGCACCCATTTTGAGACACCCTGACCCTACTTTGCCTTATGTTCTCGAGGTTGATGCCTCTGAGATTGCTGTGGGAGCCATACTGTCGCAGCGACAGGGAATAAAGTCCTTACTCCACCCTGTCGCCTTCTTTTCCAGAAAACAAAGTGCCTCAGAAAGGAACTATGATGTGGGTGATCGGGAGTTACTGGCTATCAAATCTGCCTTGGAAGAATGGCGCTATCTTTTTGAAGGAGCAGCACATCCCATTCTTGTGTTCACCGACCACAAGAACCTTGAATATTTAAAAGCATTTAAATGAAAATAAATCAGCGCGTGTATGCAAAAACAAAGCAGCTGTACACCAGGGTCAAACAATCAAATCCCTTAGATCAAATATATAAAAGAAGGTGCAGCACTAAATAAATAAAAACATCCAGGAACAAGATATAAAAATATCAATGTAACATAAAGTCCTTCTGTTAATGATAAATAAACAGAGCAATAATAATGTCCAAGCTTTCCTGTGAGGTTCCACCAAACAAACGTGACAGCATGCCAGTATAAGTGACTGATGGATGTGCCCTTCACCGATAAACTGAATGGCCTCTCACCTGGTGACCAGGACCCTTTAATCACAGAGGGTCAGTAAAGCATTCCCATAAGGGTCATATAAATGAAGGTCTGATTCAGATGTCAGGAAGTCCGTCAGATAACAATAGGCTGTTGGTCAGGATAACTCTCACAGGGCATATGTAATAGAAAAGGGACAAGAATAGTGCTCTCTGTTTGGTCCAAATTTTATTAAAAGATAAAAATAGCACTTACATATCAGGCACTTCACAAGTGCCAGGACGAAAGCAGCACAAGATGCAGTACAAGATGCAGCCGTGTATGAACACGGGATGGAGCATGCGCGGTAGCAGTGGGTGACGTCACGCCGTTACGCTCTGGACGCGTTGCGTCCCAGTGGGCGGGGACTTCTTCAGCAGATGACGAGACTACGTGGGCACCTGCGCTATATAGAGGTAAGTTGCCATAGCGACAGTAAACACTAAATAAGAGAGACGAATCCAGAAGTGTCCCCTTACACAACAAACGGGGTAAACGGAAGCCAATCTAAGTTCACTTATCGCATGAAATTCAACCACATAATCAAATTGCAATTTGATTTGCAAAAAATTAAAATAAAAACATGGACAATCTATGTAAAAAATCCAGTATTAAATTTACATAATCAAAAAAACATGATCAAAACATTTTTTTTAAAAGATTTTTTAAAGAATTATGTCTCAAATTAAAAAATGTAATCATTTCAGAACTATAAAAAAACTTTTATAGTGTACGTCAACCGCTGTCACCGACTGCTCCAGTACAAAAATATATTCTTATTGGTCAGAAATAAAACAATTAGTATCGAACACTACATTTAACCCTTCAGGGCACATTACTCTTGTCTCGTATATCCAATAGGATTCTCTTTTGCTTAATTGTATGATGAAATTTCCCCCCCTCTCCAGTGCTTTGTGACCCTTTCAATGCCCCAGAATTTCAAACCCTTTGGATCCTGTTGGTGAAAGGCCTTGAAATGTCTGGACACATTGTGGGTCTTGAGGCCTTTCTTGATATTGTTGACATGTTCAGCCAATCTAACATGTAGAGGTCTTGAAGTTCTGCCAACATACTGGAGTCCACAACTGCACTCCAGCATGTAGACAACTCCAACTGTGTCGCACGTAATAAATTGCTTGATCTCATACTCCTTGTTAGTGGCTGAAGCCAGAAATTTTTTACGTTTTTTGATATTCCCTTTAGCGTGCCTACAAGGGACGCATCTTCCGCAGGCATAAAAGCCTCCCAAAAAGGAAAAAAGCTTATCAGAGTAGGGACTGGCGGGTTGAGAACACCAGGGGCTAAACGATCCCTTAGTGTTGGGGCTTTCTTATAAATAAATTGAGGCCTATCCGGTAGTACAGGACCTAAAACTTTATCCTGATTTAATATTGCCCAGTTTTTTTGAATAATCCTCTCAAACTTACGGTACTGAATGTTATAGTCCAACACCATTTTGAAATTGTGATTGTCACTGGTAAGGACCTTAGAGGAATTGGCAATTAATTACTTTCTGTCCAGTGACATAACTCTAGACACCTCTTCATCCAGGACAGCCCTATTATAGCCCTTTTGTTCAAACCTAGAGGAGAGGACTTGAGATTGATTCACAAAATCTTCCATGGTGGTGCAATTACGGCGCAACCTAATATATTGACCCCTGGGGATGTTACACAACCAAGAGCTGTGATGACAACTCCCCAGGTGAATATGGGAGTTACGGTCCATTGGTTTAAAGTAATTAGTGAGAATAAACTGATCATGCATAATACTGATAGATAGGTCCAAAAACACAACCCTTTCGGAACTAATGGTCCATGTTAAAGATATATTCTTCGAATTATTATTGAGTGATTCAATGAAATCATCCAACCTAGATCTTTCACCGTTCCAAATCAGGATAAGATCATCAATGAATCTCCTGTAGCATACTAACTCAGGGGGGCGATGGAGGAATACTGCTTCATCCTCCCAGTGGGCCATAAAATTATTAGCCACACTGGGAGCGAAGCGAGCCCCCATAGCAACACCCCTAGTCTGTAAATAAAATTCTCTATTGTACCAAAAATAGTTCCTTGTGAGACAAAAATCTAAACAACTCAAAAGAAACTCCTGATGCCCACCAGACAGAGGAGATGAAGCCAAAGCCCAATCAACTAAGGCCATAGCATCCTTATGGCCAATGATGGTGTACAAGGAACTCACGTCTGCTGTAACTAAAAAGGTAGAAGGGGAGCATTTCAAAGTGTCTAGAATTTAGATGATGTGTTTGGTATCCTTTAGAAATGCTGGGGTTTGCATAACTAGAGGCTGCAAATAGAAATCGATATATTTTACCAACCTAGCAGAAACAGAATCGATCCCATTAACAATGGGTCGTCCTGGAGGTTTAACAGCGTCTTTATGAATTTTAGGTAAAAAATAAATAACAGGTGTTCTGCAGAATAAGGGATCCAAATATAAGGCCTCTTTTTTATTTAGGATCCTACGATCTTTACCGTCCTCAATAATGTTATGCAATTCATCCTTAAAGATAAGCATAGGGTCCTTATTCAGGACCTGATAGGTATCTTGATCCGATAATAAGCGACACATTTCATTTTGGTAGTATTCTTTACTAAGAATGACTAACCCACCTCCCTTATCCGCAGGGCGGATAACAATATCCTTACGCTCCGTTAAGGACTTAATGCCCCGCTTGATAAACAGTGGATCAGAGACTCTTTTAACTTGTAATTTTTCCAAATCATTAGAAACCATATTCTTGAAGACTTCCAAATGTTTATTATCAGAGATCTGAGTGTTAAAAGTAGACCTATTTCGTAAAGAAGAGTAATTCTGTGTCGAGGGTTTAGATCCCTGAGACGGGTGGGATAAAATATATTTTTTCATGTTTAGAGTTCTTATATATTTTTGAATACTAACATAGGTATTGAATTTGTTAAGATTTTTAATAGGTGCGAATTTCAGACCACGGTCAAGAACTTTAATTTCATCCTCATTAAGAACAACATGACTGAGGTTATAAATTCCTTTACCTGCTACGGTCTGGATTTTTTGTACTCGCTTCCCCCCTCTCCTTCCTCTCTTTGTTTTCGCTTTCGGGGAGGGCCGGGGTTTGGGGTACAGGCTGTCTCCAAGGTCCCCCTTGAACAGCTTGATATTGTGGGGGGGGGGTACCTCTGTGCCCCCCGCTGGCCTAAAAAATCATTGTTCTCATATGGTACATACTCAGCGAGTGGAGCATACCTATTCTGTATGGGGATAGGTCTATGATGAGATTGATAGGGATTAACTCTTTCAAAATTATCCCTTCTGTCATCTGGAGATGAATGCCCATCTCGATAAGAAGGGGGGTCATAATGATATGTCCCCCTACGATGGTTCGTGTCCTGAGCATGACACTTGGAGCCTCCTCCTCTCCCTTTCCCTCTCGTATTTTTCCCCCTTTTATTATTGAATTTCCTATACCCATTGTTATTAGGGAGGGGTTGGGGCTCATTTGTACGAGGAAAATCATATTCATACACGGGGTTAGCTCGAGGGGTGTTTAAATGAACAACTCCAGTACTGGATTGAATAGCCTGAGTATTCAGAACTGTATCCTCTGTAATGGGAGTATTTTGCCATTTAAAAATCACCCCTCCATTGAAGTCATCAAAATCCCTAATGAATTTTTTCTTCTTTTTATTCTGAGATTCCAGATCCCATTTGGTAAGCTTATTTTTGAGTTCACCTGATAATCTCAAAAACTCATCACTATCCTTTAAAGATTCAATATTCTGGGTGATTTCATTAATTTGGGAATCAAGAGCTGCCATTCTCTTTCTCTTACGTATCAGAAGAAATTCAAGCAACTTGAAACCTCTTTTAACAAAAAAATCACTCCATTCAGACATAGACTGTACATCCGTAAGCCCATCATTGGGGGGCAAATCCCACCTAAGACGTCTCGGAATAAGTCTAGTCGCCAGATATTGTTCAAAAGATGTGATGTCCCACCAAGTTTTGATCTTTTTCTCATAAATATGACCTAATTTTCTAAATGTTTGAGGTAGGTCATTATGGGATTCAAACGTGGGATTCCTAGAAAACACTTCATTAATCTTGATATCCCTTTTGTCAAAATAGTTAAAAACTTCCAAACCGCAGCTCGATTATTGACAGTTGTAAGTAGAGCTATTAAATGAAAATAAATCAGCGCGTGTATGCAAAAACAAAGCAGCTGTACACCAGGGTCAAACAATCAAATCCCTTAGATCAAATATATAAAAAAAGGTGCAGCGCTAAATAAATAAAAACATCCAGGAACAAGATATAAAAATATCAATGTAACATGAAGTCCTTCTGTTAATGATAAATAAACAGAGCAATAATAATGTCCAAGCTTTCCTGTGAGGTTCCACCAAACAAACGTGACAGCATGCCAGTATAAGTGACTGATGGATGTGCCCTTCACCTATAAACTGAATGGCCTCTCCCCTGGTGACCAGGACCCTTTAATCACAGAGGGTGAGTAAAGTTGTGTAACATCCCCAGGGGTCAATATATTAGGTTGCGCCGTAATTGCACCACCATGGAAGATTTTGTGAATCAATCTCAAGTCCTCTCCTCTAGGTTTGAACAAAAGGGCTATAATAGGGCTGTCCTGGATGAAGAGGTGTCTAGAGTTATGTCACTGGACAGAAAGATATTAATTGCCAATTCCTCTAAGGTCCTTACCAGTGACAATCACAATTTCAAAATTGTGTTGGACTATAACATTCAATACCGTAAGTTTGAGAGTATTATTCAAAAAAACTGGGCAATATTAAAGCAGGATAAAGTTTTAGGTCCTGTACTACCGGATAGGCCTCAATTTATTTATAAGAAAGCCCCAACACTAAGGGATCGTTTAGCCCCTGGTGTTCTCAACCCGCCAGTCCCTACGTTTGATAAGCTTTTTTCCTTTTTTGGAGGCTTTTAAGCCTGTGGAAGATGCGTCCCTTGTAGGCACGCTAAAGGGAATATCAAAAAACGTAAAAAATTTCTGGCTTCAGCCACTAACAAGGAGTATGAGATCAAGCAATTTATTACGTGCGACACAGTTGGAGTTGTCTACATGCTGGAGTGCAGTTGTGGACTCCAGTATGTTGGCAGAACTTCAAGACCTCTACATGTTAGATTGGCTGAACATGTCAACAATATCAAGAAAGGCCTCAAGACCCACAATGAGTCCAGACATTTCAAGGCCTTTCACCAACAGAATCCGAAGGGTTTGAAATTCTGGGGCATTGAAAGGGTCACAAAGCACTGGAGGGGGGGAAATTTCATCAGACAATTAAGCAAAAGAGAATCCTATTGGATATACGAGACAAGAATAATGTGCCCTGAAGGGTTAAATGTAGAGTTCGATACCAATTGTTTTATTTCTGACCGATAAGAATATATTTTTGTACTGGAGCAGTCGGTGACAGCGGTTGACGTACACTGTAAAAGTTTTTTTATAGTTTTTTATAGTTCTGAAATGATTACATTTTTGAATTTGAGACATAAATTTTTAAAAATCTTTTTTAAAAAAATGTTTTGATCATGTTTTTTTGATTATGTAAATTTAATACTGGATTTTTTACATAGATTGTCCATGTTTTTATTTTAATTTTTTGCAATTTATTCACTGCATTTGATTATGTGGTTGAATTTCATGCGATAAGTGAACTTAGATTGGCTTCCGTTTACCCCGTTTGTTGTGTAAGGGGACACTTCCGGATTAGTCTCTCTTATTTAGTGTTTACTGTCGCTATGGCAAATTACCTTTATATAGTGCGGGTGCCCACGTAGTCTCGTCATCTGCTGAAGAAGTCCCCGCCCACTGGGACGCAACGCGTCCAGAACGTAACGGCGTGACGTCACCCGCTGCTACCGCAATTTTTGCCTGATGTTCCCCAGGAATCTTCAGTTCAAGCAGTACAGGATCGTTTAGAGTTCTGGAGGTCCAACAAGCAACTCCAACAAGAAACCATCACCAAGTCCCAGGAAAATAATAAGAGATTTTATGACAGGAAGAAAGGGGTAACCTGGACCTTAAGCCGGGAGATAAGGCATGGCTTTCTACCACAAACTTAAAGTTGGCCTGTCCCTCTAAGAAGCTTGGACCAAGGTATATTGGCCCATTCTCAGTAAAGAAAAAGATTAATGCTGTTGTCTTCGAGCTCAACCTGCCGGCAAATTTGAAGATTCACCCGGTATTTCACGTATCTCTCTTGAAACGATCCGTGGTTGATCACTTCCCTGATCGAGAACCTGAGATTCCTCCACCCTTGCTTGTTGAAGGTAACAAAGAGTTTCAGGTTGAGGCTGTTATGGACTGCAGGAAGAGAAGGGGCCAGACCCAGTTTTTAATTAAATGGAAGGGCTATGGTCCTGAAGATAATTTGTGGGAACCCTCTTCTAATGTTCATGCTCCTCAATTAATTCAGGCTTATCTTCAGCTTCACCCGGAGAAGAGATCTCTAGTGGGCATCCGGAGGCTGCCCGTAAGGGGGGGGGCAATGTAAGAGAACTATTAGTTCCCGTTCGGTACGCACTCGCGCGCATGCACGTGCACACGATCAGATGTGTAAGAGAACTATTAGTTCCCATTCGATACGCACTCGGGCGCATGCACGTGCACACGATCGGATGCAGATGCCAATTACACGTGCACGACGGACGACGTGCACGCACGGGAGCGCGCCCCTAAGGACAGTTGGCGCCAGCCGGCCTATTTAAGGAAGTGCTTTGCCCTCAGACCGGTGCTGACTGGTCTTCAGCTGTACCCTGATACCTGAACCCTGCTACTACTTGCCTGATTACCTGTTAATGAACCTGGCTTGCCTTGACTCTGCTTCTGGATCCTGTTTCTACCCTGACTACTGGCTTCTGATCCTGGCTTCCCATTGGACTCTGTTTATGCCTGCTGCCTTGTACTGCACTGCTTGCCTGTTACCAGATCCAGCTATCCACGTGACTTTGCTTCTGCCTGCTGCCTTGTACCCTGCTGCCCGCCTGTTAGCGAACCCAGCTACCCTTGTGACTCTGCTCCTGCTTCTGGCGTGTCTCCTTGTTACCCTGCAAGTGCCTGCAATCACAGTCCTGCAACCTACGCTGACTTCCTGCTGCAAGTATTCCAGAGACTTTACAGCACCTGGCGTTCCAGCACAACAGTTCCTGCAGAGTGCCTCCTTAAGCTCAGCTGACCCTTGGCACAGAACCGCTTATCCTGGTCTGACGGTGTCTCTGCTCATCCAAGATTGCATCCTCCGCCACCAGTTTCCGAGTTTGCAGCTGCAGGCACTCGTGTCCCTCCTGGTCCTCGGCTCCCGCTGTTCCACTTCCAGCAGAACCTGGACTGGAGATACAAGAGAGGCCGACCTTGTCATTTCAGTCTCCAATCAGGTACGTGACAACAGGTCTGTTCACATGCCGCGCTAGGCCATGCCTCCGGTATCTCCCACTTTAGTGAATTTTTCCTCCATAGGATAAAGTGTTAAAACTTTATAGGAGGAAAAAAATGCTTATCTGGGTGATCCCACTCAAAATACATAAGCCTTTCCAGCAATGAATGGACAGGAAAGGCATGCGCAGCTTGAGGAGGCTTTAGTGAACCCAAACAAAAAGCGGGCATATCAACCGACTCAATGAAGAGTAGCAAAAATGTGGAGCAGACAAATTCAGTAAGAATTTCACCATCAATCTTTCAGATTGTGAAGCAGATCTCCCTGCATTTGACCCCTCAGAAGAGGAGTCATAAGCCTTTTCAAGGTCCCCTGAGGGAAATTCATCTTCTCCCGCCCCCAGATCCTCAGTTTGAGGGTCCTGGGTAATGGAAAGGGACCTGTCGCATTTTATCCCATTCTGGGATGTGATTAAAGCCGCTAGCCAAGCCTATCATGGCTTGAGGAAAAACCCTCTTCAGTAATATAGACAGGGGCTGCAGTGTTGAAAACAATTTCAATATTTAATAGCCCTGATCGCTTACTCTGACCGGCCACCCCAGAACTCTCAGGGGAGGATGCCATTGTAGAGATGATAAGAAGAGGGGCATTGAGGCCATAAATAAGGCCACAGGACTTTTACCGGTGCTTTAGTAAACAAATAAGGAATGATAGAATAAAAGAATCTTTTATTTAACAATCTTAAAAAAAGACAGATATAAAGCAAAAACACTAATACATGTTTACAGAGCAAATTAAATGACTAATTGATAAAGAGGTTGATACCACTTTCTCAACATGTTTCACTTTCTTAAGCTACTTCAGGAGTTATAGTTGATCAAATGCCACACTGTAAGGTAAAAAAATAATAATAACAATAAGAATCTTATGTCTGGTAGTATATTACAATCATAATGTATAACAGGTACATCAAAAACAATATATTATTGTATATGGTATTGTAACTAAGTATTTATAATGATAAGGGGAAAAAAAATCCTTTCAACACACACCACGTCAAAAAAGGTTCACCTTACCCGTATCAGAAAGGAGGTAGTTGTCAAGATATGTTAAAAATCTGGATTTGTGCGCAGAAAAAATATTAAGCCCTCCAGCCCACACCTCACTGATAAAGCATGCAGAGAGGGATAAAAATTCAAAAAGTGGATGAAATTCTCTGAAAAGAGATAAAATCAAATACAAAGATATCAAAAACTGTAAGAAAAACCAGTGCATAATTAGAAGAATGATTGCTAATGTAGGCTACCATTAATTAA
This sequence comes from Lithobates clamitans, assembly GCA_037952925.1. NCBI lineage: Eukaryota > Metazoa > Chordata > Amphibia > Anura > Ranidae > Lithobates > Lithobates clamitans. Next base: position 759,652 of record JBBGZY010000465.1, read on the forward strand.
GCACTGAAAGAATACAACTGAAAATAATAGATAAAAATATATTAAATACCTTATGGGGTAGGTAGAATCAATTATATAACGAGGATCACATCTGAAGTATGGTATGAAGCCAAATCGCTTTTTGAAAAAGGAAGGGGTTCTTTGGATGCAGCAGGATGCAAGCAAGGAGTAAGGCAGAATACAGGATAGGGACCCCACAGATAAACTGCGGGTCACCAAGCCTGGAGAGTAGTTTGCTTCCTACAGCAAAGAACCTAAGAATTTTTGAAAAAAGAAAAAAGGGAATAAGCTAAGTTTAATTTAGCAAATCTATAGGAAATTAACAGCCTAGTTATCATGGGGTGACAGAACTTACTTGTAGTGATCGCCATACTTGTAAGAAAACCAAAATCAGGGAGTTGGTTCATTCAGAGATCTACAACGTTGTCTGCCTGCCCTGCGTGTCGGAGGGGAATGACAGAGGGCGCCTTATAAGCCTCTCCAGCGTGAAGGCGTCTGACTCGCCGTCACGCTGCGGACCAAGTGTGAAGACCGCGCATGCATCCAGACCCCAGTGAGGTGGTGACGTCAGTGACGTCAATGCGTTCCACTGACTCGCGGCCATCTTTGAAAGTCCGGTGGCCTGAGTTAGGCACAGCGGAAGTCCTTGAGCAGGGTAGTAAGAAAGAAATAATGTCTGAGTAATTCCAGAAGGCAAAACGGACCACAAATAAAGTTTTAAAGAGCTGGACAGAGCGAAACGACACTGGTCTTTAATAGTGGGGCAACAGAGCAGTCGGAACATTGATTAAGAACCATAATGCTGAGTGCCCCGGGTGTCCGTAACATGCCAAAAGCATTGGGGAGCGGGCTGGAGAAGCAAAACGGCACAAAAAGCAAAAAAATGATTTTAAAGAACATGTATAAAAGTAATGAGTGTAAATAAGAAAAAAATATATATAATATATATCAAAAATCCATATTAATTCATTGTTTATCACAAATTCAAATCAAAATAGGTGGCGGTGTGGGAAAAAAAAAAAAATTATATATATATATATATATATATATATATGAAAAAAATCACATAAACAAAATAATATTTAAATAAATGGTTTGTAGCTTAAAACATCATTTAGCCCCGGATATTTAAGAGCGTTTAGGGTGAAAATCCACTTAGTCTCACGTTGCAATAAAGCCCTATCATAATCTCCACCTCTTTCGTTTGGAGGGGAGTATTCAAGGGCAAAAAAGTGCATTTTTCTATCGTCAAATTGATGACACAGGCCTAAATGCAGACTAATGGGGGTTTCCATCTTTTTCTTTGTAACTAGAGAGGTGTGGTCTCTAATTCGATGGAAAAAAGGGCGTTTGGTTTTCCCCACGTAGAAGGCATTGCACTCGCATATCATTAAATAGACCACGCTGATGGATTGGCATGTGGCTAAAAAGTTGGGATTGTAAAGTTGTCCGTTGGGGAGAATGATACTGCGCGATGCATAGATATACCTGCAGAAGTCACACTTGTGGCAGGGTCTAGTCCCCTTGATTTTGGTATTGATTCTGGACAAGGGGGCGTAATGACTATGAACAATGTGATCCCTAATTGACCGAGATCGTCTATAGGTGATCTCAGGTTGGTTCTTTAAATGTTTGGATACATTAGGATCACCTATCAGCAAATACCAATGTTTCTGTAACAGATCTCACATTAGCTGATGTTGTACAGAAAAGGTAGTAATCAATCTTAAACCAGGGTCTGATTTTGGGGTGGCGCGGCCATGAATAAGTTGGGTACGATCCTGTTTTTTGACCCTGAGGTAGGCTCTTTTGAGGCATTTATTACTGTAGCCATGCATTCTGAGACACTCCCTCAGTGCTTTGGCTTCGGATTCAAAGTGGGCATTTTCACTACAATTTCTCCTTAATCTTAAGTATTGCCCATATGGGACATTGTTAATAAGTAGCAGGGGATGTGAACTAGTGGCATGCAGGAGAGAGTTTCCTGCTGAGGGCTTCCGAAAAAGAGTTGTCCCTATAGTTCTATCAGGGTTGACAAAGATGGTTAAGTCCAAGAAGGTTAAAGTGGACTGATTCGCTTCCACGTTGAAGGTCAAATTGTAAGGATTAGATTTAAGGCCATCAAAGAATCGGGAAAGATCCTCTCTCCTACCCGTCTAGATGAGGAACACATCATCAATATACCGTTTCCATATTGGTATGTGTTCCACTAGGGTTTGCATATCGTCCCTAAAAAACAGTTTTTGCTCCCACTCCCCCAGGTACAGGTTCGCATAAGAGGGGGCGCATCTGGTCCCCATAGCGACCCCCTGCACCTAAAGGTAGTGGGAGCGTACAAACAGAAAAATGCTGTTTGTTAGAATGAACCCCAATAGGTCCACAATGAACCCATTGTAGGCCCGAGGAACATCGCCATTGCGGGAAATGAAGCCCTCCACAACTGCCACCCCCAGATTATGTTCGGAGAAGCTCACTGGTATCTTGTAGATATGATGTCAGACCCTCCACGTGGGGTCTGAGAAAGTCATCCACCAATTGGCTGGCGTTTTCAGTTAAAGATCCGTTTCCGGATACTATCGGCCGACCCGGGGGATTCAATAGATCCTTGTGGACCTTGCGAAGGGTGTAGAGTGTGGGAATCCAGGGACAGGGGACATTGAGAAAATCCCATGTTTGTTTGGTGATTTGTTTTGAGCCACAGATACTTTTTTGTACCAGTCTCGATTTTGTAAAAGGCGCAAGACCATAGACTCGTATCGGACAAGGGAGGCAACCTTGTAGTAATGACAACCGACCAATACAAGACTATGGTCTTGCGCCTTTTACAAAATCGAGACTGGTACAAAAAAGTATCTGTGGCTCATGTCACTAATATGACTACACACTACAGACAATTAATTTGAACTGCCTACCATCAAGGTTTAATCACCAAACAAACATGGGATTTTCTCAATGTCCCCTGTCCCCGGATTCCCACACTCTACGCTCTTCCCAAGGTCCACAAGGATCTATTGAATCCCCTGGGTCGGCCAATAGTATCCGGAAACGGATCTTTAACTGAAAACGCCAGCCAATTGGTGGATGACTTTCTCAGACCCTACGTGGAGGGTCTGACATCATATCTACAAGATACCAGTGAGCTTCTCCGAATATTGGATGGTTTGGCCATCCCTAAGGGAGCATGGCCTGTGACCTTGGATGTGGAGGCCCTCTACAACTCCATCCCCCATAATCTGGGGGTGGAAGTTGTGGAGGGCTTCATTTCCTGCAATGGCGATGTCCCTCGAGCCTAAAATGGGTTCATTGTGGACCTATTGGGGTTCATTCTAACAAACAACATTTTTCTGTTTGCACGCTCCCACTACCTCCAGGTGCAGGGGGTCGCTATGTGCCCCCTCTTATGCGAACCTGTACCTGGGGGAGTGGGAGCAAAAACTGTTTTTTAGGGACGATGTGCAAACCCTGGTGGAACACATACCAATATGGAAACGGTATATTGATGAGGTGTTCCTCATCTAGACGGGTAGTAGAGAGGATCTTTCCCGATTCTTTGATGGCCTTAAATGTAATCCTTACAATTTGACCTTCACCGTGGAAGCGAATCAGTCCACTTTAACCTTCTTGGACTTAACCATCTTTGTCAACCCTGATAGAACTATAGGGACAACTCTTTTTCGGAAGCCCTCAGCAGGAAACTCTCTCCTGCATGCCACTAGTTCACATCCCCTGCCACTTATTAACAATGTCCCGTATGGGCAATACTTAAGATTACGGAGAAATTGTAGTAAAAATGCCCACTTTGAATCCGAAGCCAAAGCACTGAGGGAGCATCTCAGAATGCGTGGCTACAGTAATAAATGCCTCAAAAGAGCCTACCTCAGGGCCAAAAAACAGGATCGTACCCAACTTACTCATGGCCGCGCCACTCCAAAATCAGACCCTGGTTTAAGATTGATTACTACCTTTTCTGGACAACACCAGCAAATGCGAGATCTGTTACAGAAACATTGGTATTTGCTGATGGGTGATCCTAATGTATCCAAACATTTAAAGAACCAACCTGAGATCACCTATAGACGATCTCGGTCAATTAGGGATCACATTGTTCATAGTCATTACGCCCCCTTGTCCAGAATCAATACCAAAATCAAGGGGACTAGACCCTGCCACAAGTGTGACTTCTGCAGGTATATCTATGCATCGCGCAGTATCATTCTCCCCAACGGACAACTTTACAATCCCAACTTTTTAGCCACATGCCAATCCATCGGCGTGGTCTATTTAATGATATGCGAGTGCAATGCCTTCTACGTGGGGAAAACCAAACGTCCTTTTTTCCATCGAATTAGAGACCACATCTCTCTAGTTACCAAGAAAAAGATGGAAACCCCCATTAGTCGGCATTTAGGCCTGTGTCATCAATTTGACGATAGAAAAATGCACTTCTTTTTTCCCCTTATCATTATAAATACTTAGCTACAATACCTACTTGTATATTGATTTTTTTGAGTGATGATTTTTTTGATTTAATGTTTATAAATGTTTTGTTTTTGATGTACCTGTTATACATTATGATTGTAATATACTACCAGACATAAGATTCTTATTGTTATTATTATTTTTTTACCTTATAGTTGATCAAATGCCACACTGTATCTCCTGAAGAAGCTTAAGAAAGTGAAACATGTTGAGAAAGTGGTATCAACCTCTGTATCATTTGTCATTTAATTTGCTCTGTAAACATGTATTAGTGTTTTTGCTTTATGTCTGTCTTTTATTAAGATTGTTAAATAAAAGATTCTTTTATTCTATCATTCCCTATTTGTTTACTAAAGCACCGGTAAAAGTCCCGGGGCCTTATTTATGGCCTCAATGCCCCTCTTCTTATAAACTTACATATTGGGATGTGGTGCTTCTGTTTTGATTCCTCCCCTCCAATATTATATTGTAAAGATGAGTTTAGGCTGTTTAGAGCTTGAAGGAGTCCCTTTTAAGCCCTTTTTGGGGTTTTTCTACCTCCCCTTCTGACCATAGCCCGATGCACAAATGCAGAGGTACTACCAGAAGAAACAGCATTTACTGCTTGAGCAAATAGTCCAGCAACTGTCGCTGCTATTAACGCTCAGCCTGATGCTTCAGTAAATGTGCCAAGGGAATGCCTGTGTCACCACTTACATGCCCCTTTTTTTGCTTTTGTGTTTCTCCGACAGCTGCTGTCAGCAAAAAATGGAGCCTTTTAAAATTACTCCCCCACTGGAAGTTGCTGCACGCCAATGCCGCGCTAAGTCATGCCCACTTCGTATTCCCACCGTGCCCCCTCCTCTTTTAAAAAAAAGAGCGTTTTCCCGCATGAGTGTGGGCCTCCGATCCAACGGGATCCGTGTGTGTGTATGTGTGTGGGGGGGGGCAGCATGGAGGAGAGCTGTGACAAACCGCCGTACAGAGGTGGTGGAGAATGGAGCGGAATCCGCTGATCGTTCTGGCTTCTCCCTCTACTTAGGGAGAGGGGGAGAGCTTTTGTCCAGGTGGGGGGTGTTTTTAGGAAAAAATCCCCCCCAACATCTTACCGGAGTCCTGTGACTGCTAGCCGGAGAGAAGTCTGTCAGCTTCTGCTGACACGCTTGATCTGAGAAAGCATGACAAGGTATGTGCTCTATACAGCCCCCAGTGGTGACTTCTAGGCATGACAACAATTACTTTTTAAAGGAGACAATTCATAGGAAACTTTAAAATTCCTTAGAAATCTGCACTTACCTTTCCCGCCGCAGGGATTTCTGTGGTAAAACCAACAGACCCAATCTTCACCTCTCACGGTGGGCTACATTTAAAAAACCATCAGGAACTGGGGCCCCTTTATATCAGGGGATCCACAGTCCTGGACCCGTAAAGCTCCTGTCAGAGGACACCTGTCGCCTCCGTCCGCCGGGCTCCGAGGCGCATGCGCAGTGGACTGGCGCTCCGGCGCACACCCGTACACGGCCCAATGGTGCAGCGCGTGCGGGTGCACAATAGTCCCAGAGTGCGCACCGTCGCCCGTGCGGGTGCGCGGTAGCGCATCACGCTGACGCGCACTGTGGGGGCTACTTCTGACGGCTCCAGCACCCAGTCGGGTTGCTGGTTTGTCGTCAGCTGTTCCTGGTTCCTGTTGTTCTGTGCTCTACACTCCTTGCTGATACATGTGTTGACCCCTGGCTAAGTTAAACGGACTCTTCTCTCTGCTTGTTGCCCACTGACCCCTGGCTATTCTTTAAAGGACTCTGATCACTGCCTGATACCTGTGCTGACCCCCGGCTTGCCTTAACAGACTTTGTGCTCTATCTGATTACCCGGCTCTGACCCTTGGCTTGCTTCACGGACCTGTGCTCTACCTGATTACCCGGTTCTGACCCCTGGCTTGTTTCACGGACTTCCTGTAATTCCACTCGGTCCCCCGACTCAGCAGTGGCACCTTCTCCTGCACCCTCAGTCAGCTTCTGAAGACGCCTTCTGGGCTCACAAGTCCGATACCTTCGGAGCTCCCACCTGCTGGAGGCCTGTGCCTCTGCGTGCCCCCTGCTCCCTGTATCATCTCCAGGGACAGGGTGCACGTGGTCGTAAGGGCGAGCCACTCTCGGCATCTTGGCCTCGGTGAGTATTAGTCGTGACAGTACAAACCAGCCAGATGTCCGAGGCTGACAGAGCGCGCTCTCCTCTGGAGATCCTGTGTCAGCAGGTTTCTGCTCTTGGTGACTCCGTTCAAAAATTGCAGGAGGGATATACCCAGATTGACAGCCGTCTGCAACAAATTACGGGGTCACTTCCATCTGCAGCCGCAGCTCCCGCACCCAGTAGTGGGGGTCCTCTCCCTCAGGCTACCGCCAATCCCACAGTCGTAATGGCGCTCCCAGAGCCCAGGGTTCCTACACCGGAGCTTTTTTCAGGGGACCAGAAGAAATTTAGAGCCTTCAAAAACGCCTGTTCTCTCTACTTTGCTCTTCAGCCCAGAACCTTCTCATCTTAGATTGTTAAGGTGGGATTTGCGATCTCACTGTTGTCCGAGGAACCCCATACCTGGGCCCACGGCTTGATGGAACAGAGAAGTTCAGTGTTAAACACGATAGATTCCTTTTTTGAGAGTATGTCCCAACTCTATGATGATCCGCAGCGCACGGCCACAGCTGAAGCGATTCTACACAGTCTATCCCAAGGAAGAAGGCCAATTGAGGACTATACGGTGGAATTCCGTAAATGAGCGGCCGATACAAATTGGAACGAGCCGGCCCTGCGATACCGGTACCGTCAGGGCTTGTCTGAACTTTTCAAGGATGAATTGGCCAGGATGAAAACTCCAGCTTCCTTGGAAGAATTGATTCAAGCAGCCACGAAATTGGATAGGCGCCTACGTGAGCGACGCTCAGAGCGTTTTCAAGGTCCGCGCCCTGCCTGGACGTCGTCCAGACCCCTTCCTACTCCGTCGCCCTCTCCAACTGCTGATGCAACACCAGTACCCGAGGTTGAGCCTATGCAGCTCGGCCTGGTCCGTGCTCTGCTGACCTCCGAAGAGAGACAACGCAGACGGCAATCTAACTTGTGCCTATACTGCGGGGGTGCCGGGCACTTCCTGCGCAATTGCCCAGTAAGACCTAGTAAGTTCTTTCGGCCAAATCTGATGAACTGTCAAACCAATACTGCTCCTAAAACTTACGTGATGTTGTTTGTTTCCTTACAGCTAACGGAAGGGGAAACCCACTTACCAGCCATCATTGATTCCAGAGCTTGCAGTTGCTTTTTAGACACTACCTTGGCCCACTCTGCATATTCCTCTTCGAACCAAGGCTCAAAGTTTACAAATACACCTAGCCGACGGGTCACTTCCCCGCTCAGGTCCCATCACTCAGAAGACCCAACCCATTCTTGTGACCACAGATTCCGGTCATCAGGAATTCCTACGGCTGGACCTCATTCACTCTCCTATATTCCCTGTTATACTCGGCTTGCCCTGGCTACAGGCACACGACCCACAAATTAAATGTGGTACTAAGTCTCCGAAAGTTTGTGCAACGATTACAGTCCCATCGGACAACCTCCAGCATGTTCCCCTCGAATACCTCGAGTTTCAAGAAGTCTTTAACAAGCAAATGGCTGACTGTCTGCCACCTCATCGGCCTTACGACTGTCCGATCGATCTCCTGCCTGGATCGGAAGTCTCATTCGGCCGTATATTTCCACTCTCAGAAACTGAGCTGGAAGCTCTTAACCACTTCAGCCCCGGAAGGATTTACCCCCTTCCTGACCAGAGCACTTTTTACAATTTGGCACCGCGTCGCTTTAACTGCTAATTGTGCGGTCATGCAATGCTGTACCCAAACTAAATTTGCCTCCTTTTCTTCCCACAAATAGACCTTTCTTTTGATGGTATTTGATCACCTCTGCCATTTTTATTTTTTGCGCTATACACGGAAAAAGACCGAAAATTTTGAAAAAAAATTATATTTTCTACTTTTTGTTCTAAAAAAAATCCAATAAACTCAATTTTAGTCCTACATTTAGGCCAAAATGTATTCGGCCACATGTCTTTGGTAAAAAAAATGTCAATAAGTGTATATTTATTGGTTTGCGCAAAAGTTATAGCGCCTACATACTAGGGTACATTTTCTGGAATTTACACAGCCTTTAATTTATGACTGCCTATGTCGTTTCTTGAGGTGCTAAAATGGCAGGGCAGTACAAAACCCCCACAAATGACCCCATTTTGGAAAGTAGACACCCCAAGGAAATTGCTGAGAGGCATGTTGAGCCCATTGAATATTCATTTTTTTTGTCCCAAGTGATTGAATAATGACAAAAAAAAATACAAAAAGTTGTCACTAAATGATATATTGCTCACACAGGCCATGGGCATATGTGGAATTGCACCCCAAAATACATTTAGCTGCTTCTCCTGAGTATGGGGATACCACATGTGTGGGACTTTTTGGGAGCCTAGCCACGTACGGGGCCCCGAAAACCAATCACTGCCTTCAGGATTTCTAAGGGCGTACATTTTTGATTTTACTCCTCACTACCTATCACAGTTTTGAAGGCCATAAAATGCCCAGATGGCGTAAAACCCCCCCAAATGACCCCATTTTGGAAAGTAGACACCCCAAGCTATTTGCTTTGAGGCATGTTGAGTCCATGGAATGTTTTATATTTTGACACAAGTTGCGGGAAGTGACAAATTTTTTTTTTTACCACATGTGTGGGACTTTTTAGGAGCCTAGCCGCGTACGGGGCCCCGAAAACCAATCACCGCCTTCAGGATTTCTAAGGGTGTAAATTTTTGATTTCACTCTTCACTGCCTATCACAGTTTCGGAGGCCATGGAATGCCCAGGTGGCACAAAAACCCTCCCAAATGACCCCATTTTGGAAAGTAGAGACCCCAAGCTATTTGCTGAGAGGCATGGTGAGTATTTTGCAGCTCTCATTTGTTTTTGAAAATAAAGAAAGACAAGAAAAAAATTTTTTTTTTCTTTTTTCAATTTTCAAAACTTTGTGACAAAAAGTGAGGTCTACAAAATACTCACTATACCTCTCAGCAAATAGCTTGGGGTGTCTACTTTCCAAAATGGGGTCATTTGGGGTTTTTTTTGCCACCTGGGCATTCCATGGCCTCCGAAACTGTGATAGGCAGTGAAAAGTGAAATCAAAAATTTACGCCCTTAGAAAGCCTGAAGGCGGTGCTTGGTTTTCGGGGTCCCGTGCGCGGCTAGACTCCCAAAAAGTCCCACACATGTGGTATCCCCGTACTCAGGAGAAGCAACAGAATGTATTTGCGCAGCAATTTTTCAAATGCATTTTTTGGGGAAAAAACACACTTTTTAAAATTTTAATGCACTAAAACACACTATATTGCCCAAATGTTTGATGAAATAAAAAAGATGATCTTAGGCCGAGTACATGGATACCAAACATGACATGCTTTAAAATTGCGCACAAACGTGCAGTGGCGACAAACTAAATACATTTTTAAAAGCCTTTACAGGTTACCACTTTAGATTTACAGAGGAGGTCTACTGCTAAAATTACTGCCCTCGATCTGACCTTCGCGGTGATACCTCACATGCATGGTGCAATTGCTGTTTAAATTTGACGCCAGACCGAAGCTTGCGTTCGCCTTAGCGTGAGAGCAGGGGGGACAGGGGTGCTTTTTTTTGTTCTTTATTATTTTTTTGCTTTTTTATCTTATTTTTAAAGTGTTCCTTTCATTTTTTTTTAAATCATTTTTATTGTTATCTCAGGGAATGTAAATATCCCCTATGATAGCAATAGGTAGTGACAGGTACTCTTTTTTGAAAAAAATTGGGGTCTATTAGACCCTGGATTTCTCCTCTGCCCTCAAAGCATCTGACCACACCAAGATCGGTGTGATAAAATGCTTTCCCAATTTCCCAATGGCGCTGTTTACATCCGGCGAAATCTAAGTCATAAAATGCTCGTAGCTTCCGGTTTCTTAGGCCATAGAGATGTTTGGAGCCACTCTGGTCTCTGATCAGCTCTATGGTCAGCTGGCTGAATCACCGGCTGCATTCTCAGGTTCCCTGTTGAGACAGGAGAGCCAGAGAAAAACACGGAAGAAGGTGGGGGGGGGCATTCCCTCCCACTGCTTGTAAAACAGTCTAGAGGCTAATTAGCCGCTAGGCTTGCTTTTACATGAAAGCCGACCGCTGGCTGAAAAGAATGATACCAAGTTGATACCTAAACCTGCAGGCATCATTCTGGTATAACCACTCAAAGTCGTGAATGGCGTACCTGAAGACAAAAAAATGGTTAACAATAAAGCACAGTAAACGGTAAAGTATAAAAAATTGCATACCTGAAAAGCAAACATGATAAAACATAATAACAATAAAACATTGCAGAATAGAATACAGTAAAAAAGAGCAGAACAATAAAGAGAGAATAGAGAGAGAGAGAACAATAAAACGACAACTATTTTTTTTTATTTTATATTTTTGTTTGTGTTATTTTATTTTTTTTTACACTTTTTTTTGTAACTGTAACTTTTATAACTGTAACCGGTTCCAGGTTCGGGTCACTCAAAATGCGATGGCATCTTGGGAGACCCTGTGAAAGTGTGTCCAGTCTGTGGAATGCTGTACCCTACGCTAATACTCAACTAGTGAATGGTAGCGTTCAAAACATTCACCAATGCAAAGACCAGGATTGTCAGGACAGGAGGGACAATAATAGCGGGTGTCACGCCTATATCCGCGCTTGCTGCAGACACGACATCTTTTTTGAGGGGGTTTGTTGGGTAGGGGTACTCGGGAGGACATAAAGAAAATGCCTCTCATGCAGCCGACTGCATTTGGTTGGGGATGTGAATGGGGGAAGTACAGGTGCTGCAGAAGCGGTGGGTTCCCAATTAGGATTGGCGAATGCAGCAGGAAGGGCATTATGGGCACGACGGGCCTGTGTTTGTCTTTTTGGTGGCAGCAGGACACTACTTGTGCTTGCCACCTCACCAGCTTGAACTGCACTTATGGGACTCGCCACGTCACCAAGTGTTACTGCAGTGCTGGTTTTACTAGGACCGGGGTGTACTAGGGCACTGGTGCTTGCCAGTTCACCAAAACGCTACCAAAAAAACTGTTAGCGATCGCAGGGATCAGGCCTGACTCTGCGAACGCTGCAGTTATGCGTTTAGTGTTTTGTAAGTGACAGTGATCGATCGATACTGCACTTGGGTGGGCTGGGCTGGGCCAGGTGGAGGGGCAAAACGCAGGTGCTAGCAGGTATCTGGGCTGATCCCGCTAACACTGTGTTTTTGGGAACCCTAAACTGCTGGGGACGCCAGTATAGATCTGATCGGATCAGATATTGATCCGTTCAGATACTATACCACTAAGGGAGGTGTACGCTGCGTGCGTGGGTGCTAGCGGTACTGACGCTAACCTGACACTGCCTGGGGCAGGTGCTTGCCATTTCACCAAAACGCTACCAAAAAAACTGTTAGCGATCACAGGGATCAGGCCTGACTCTGCGAACGCTGCAGTTATGCGTTTAGTGTTTTGTAAGTGACAGTGATCGATCGATACTGCACTTGGGTGGGCTGGGCTGGGCCGGGCGGAGGGGAAAAACGCAGGTGCTAGCAGGTATCTGGGCTGATCCCGCTAACACTGCGTTTTTGGGAACCCTAAACTGCTGGGGACGCTAGTATAGATCTGATCGGATCAGATATTGATGCGTTCAGATACTATACCACTAAGGGAGGTGTATGCTGCGTGTGTGGGTGTTAGCGGTACTGGCGCTAATCTGACGCTGCCTGGGGCGACGCATATCACTCATGGGCGATCAGGGGGCTAAACCTTTATACGGTAATAAACGGCGGGTGCCCTGACACTATAAAAAATAAACAAACTAACCAGCGTCAACCGTGACGGTTATACTGTGATCAGTGGTGAAAGGGTTAACTAGGGGGCAATCAAGGGGTTAAAACCTTTATTAAGTAGTATATGGGGGTCCCTGACGCTATAAAACGCTGACGCAAACCTAAATATTTACCTCCCTAACTAGCGTCACCTGTGACACTAATACAGCGATCAGAAAAATGATCGCTTAGTGACACTGGTGACGGGGGGTGATCAAGGGGTTAAAACTTTATATGGGGGAGTTAGGGGGGTACCCTAGACCTACAGGGGGCTAACAGTAACTGCCCTACCACTTCTAACTGTCACAAACTGACACCATGCAGCAATCAGAAAAAAAAAAAATACTGCTTGGTGTCAGTGTGACATAGGGGGGGGAGGGGTGATTGGGGAGTGATCGGGGGGCGATCGGGGGTGTAATGTGTGCCTGGCATGTTCTACTGTGTGTGTGTGTTGTGCACTCACATGTCTTCTCTCCTCGGCGCCGGAACGGAAACTGCCAAGCCGAGGAGAGATGACATCACATCCTCTGCCTCTGTGTACTACACAGAGGCAGGGGATGATTGTCATTGGCTGGGAGCGATCGCGAGGGGGGGGGCCACAATCGGATGGCCTCCCCCTCATCTCTAAACACTCCCAGACCAAAGCCGACCGCCGCTGGCACAGGGGGGGTCCGATCGGACCCTCTGCCCGCGGGAGGCAGATCACGTATGGGTACGTGATTCTGCCTGCCCGTGCCATTCTGCCGACGTATATCGGCGTGAGGCGGTCGGCAAATGGTTAAACAATTTATTGACGAAAATCTCAAGAAGGGCTTCATTCGTCCCTCGTCCTCACCTGCTGGAGCTGGTATATTCTTTGTAGGGAAAAAGGATGGATCCCTAAGGCCGTGTGTGGACTACCGGCAGCTTAATATCACTATCAAAAACAGGTATCCACTGCCGCTCATCCCTGAGTTATTTCAACGGTTCCGATCAGCCAAGATTTTCTCCAAACTAGACCTCCGAGGTGCCTATAATCTTATCAGGATCAGGGCTGGGGACGAGTGGAAGATGGCTTTTAGGTCCAGATTTGGACATTTCGAATACCTGGTGATGCCATTTGGGCTCTGCAATGCACCGGCTACCTTTCAACACCTGGTGAATGATATATTCCGAGAATACCTGGACGATTTCCTTGTTGTCTACCTGGATGACATTCTTATTTTCTCCTCTACTATTGAGCTGCACAAGGGGCATGTAAAAAAGGTTCTTACCATACTTAAACACAACAAACTGTATCTGAAAGCTGAAAAATGTGAATTTGAGAAATCAGTAGTACAATTTCTAGGATTTATCATTTCAACCAACGGGGTCGCAATGGATCCACAAAAGATACAAGCAATTCAGGAATGGCCGGCCCCATCTGATAAAAAAAGGGGTACAGCGTTTTATAGGATTTGCCAACTTCTACAGGAAATTTATCGTCAAATTTTCCGCTATTGTGGCACCTATCACTCAGTTGACTCGTCAGCACAGTTCCTTTCAGTGGTCCCAAGCGGCACAAGAAGCTTTTCTGAAACTAAAGACCTTGTTCAGTTCCGCCCCGATTCTCCGTCACTCTGACCCAACTCAACCATTTGTACTAGAGGTGGATGCATCAGAAATCGCAACAGGAGCTATCCTTTCCCAAAGACATGGGCCTCAAGCCATCCTACATCCTGTAGCCTTTGCATCTCGGAGACTCAGCCCGCCAGAACTCAACTACGACATGGGTGACAGGGTGCTGCTGGCCATAAAATTCGCCCTAGAGGAATGGAGGTATTTACTGGAAGGCGCATTACACCCAGTTATGATCTTTACGGATCACAAAAATTTGGAATACCTCCGGACAGCAAAACGGTTAAAACCTAGACAAGCCCGTTGGGCTCTCTTCTTTTCTCGTTTTAATTTCCATATATCCTATAGACCTGGGGCAAAAAATGGAAAGGCGAATGCACTCTCTCGGATGTTCTCTGCAGATCCACAAACAACTGAACCAAGCACTATTCTCTCCCCACAAAACTTCCTTGGTCTAACTCAGGCCGACTTAATATCGTCCATCAAGTCCTCATCCAGTCTTTGTGCCAAACCGGAGGTACATTCCTTGGAAAGATGTGACGATCTCTTTTGGGTTCGGGGAAAAAATGTTGTACCTCGGGAGATACGGTCTCTAACCCTTAAGATGTGTCATGACCATAAATTGGCAGGTCACTTTGGGACGAAGAAGACGTCTGAGTTGATCTCTCGCTCCTTCTGGTGGCCTGGGTGGAGACGGGATTGTAGGGAGTATGTATCCTCCTGTCCTCTATGTCAATGGAACAAGGGGCAAAATGCTAAGTCTTGGGGTTTGCTCAAGCCCTTGCCCATCCCGGAACGACCATGGGCTGATGTGTCCATGGATTTTATTGTAGACTTACCTGCCTTGGAAGGCTTTACCACCATTTTTGTTGTTGTCGACCGTCTCTCCAAGATGGCTCATTTTTTACCTATGATGGGTACCCCTTCTGCAGTAGACACAGCCAATATTTTTTTTAAAGAAATAAGTAGGCTCCCTGGTGTGCCTAAAAGTATTGTGTCAGATAGGGGCGTGCAATTTACGTCTAAATTCTGGAGAGAACTCTGCAAAATCCTGGATATCAAAGTCTGCCTCTCTTCAGCGTATCACCCTCAGAGCGACGGCCATACGGAGAGGACAAACCAAACCTTGGAGCAATACCTCCGTTGTTTCTGTTCTGGCTCTCAGGACGATTGGGCAAGTCTTCTCCCATACGCTGAATTTGCCTATAACAACTCTGTTCATGCAGCTACCAACCAAACACCCTTTTGGGCAAATTGCGGGTTTCATCCTACGTTCCTATCTAATGACATCCCCGAAATGGCAGTTCCCGTGGTTCAGGATAGGATAACCTCTTTGCAATCCAACTTCCGAAGGATCCAAGACATGCTACACAAAGCACAGGAGGATTACAAAAAACAGTATGATCGGGGCAGGAGGGAAAATCCAATATTTAATGTAGGTGAGGAGGTTTGGTTGTCAACTACAAACCTTAAACTATCTCTGCCATCACGAAAACTTGGACCCAGGTTCATCGGACCTTTTCAAATCAAAAGGATAATCAATCCCGTGGCATTTTAATTAGCACTACCAAAAATGTACAGAATCCATCCTGTTTTTCATGTATCCTTGTTGAAGCCTGTTGTGCCTAGCCCTTTTCCTGGAAGAGGGGAACTTCCTCCCCCGCCGATCAGGGTGGATGGGGAGAATGAGTTTGAAGTGGAGTCCATCCTAAACTGTAGAAATAAGGGCAGGCAGCTGCAATACCTGATCCATTGGAAGGGATACCCACCTGAGGACAATTCTTGGGAGCCTGCTAGGAATCTGCATGCACCACGCTTAATTCAAGCCTTCCATTAAGAGCACCCGGAGTTGATGTCCAGCTTGGACGTCCAGTGTCCGCCCTTAGGAGGGGGGCACTGTCAGAGGACACCTGTCGCCTCCGTCCGCTGGGCTCTGGGGCGCATGTGTGGTGGACTGGCGCTCCGGCCCACACCCGTACGCGGCCCAATGGTGCGGCGCATGCGGGTGCACAATAGTCCCCGAGTGCACGCCGTCGCCCGTGCGGGTGAACGGTAGCGCGTCACGCTGACGCGCGCACTGTGGGGGCTACTTCTGACGTCTCCAGCACCCAGTCGGGTTGCTGGTTTGTCGACAGCTGTTCCTGGTTCCTGTTGTTCTGTGCTCTACACTCCTTGCTGATACCTGTGTTGACCCCTGGCTAAGTTAAACAGACTCTTCTCTCTGCTTGTTGCCCACTGACCCCTGGCTATTCTTTAACGGACTCTGATCACTGCCTGATACCTGTGCTGACCCCCGGCTTGCCTTAACGGACTTTGTGCTCTATCTGCTTACCCAGCTCTGACCCTTGGCTTGCTTCACGGACCTGTGCTCTACCTGATTACCCGGTTCTGACCCCTGGCTTGTTTCACGGACTTCCTGCAATTCCACTCGGTCCCCCGACTCAGCAGTGGCACCTTCTCCTGCACCTTTAGTCAGCTTCTAAAGACGCTTTCTGAGCCCACAAGTCCGATACCTTCGGAGCTCCCACCTGCTGGAGGCCCATGCCTCTGCATGCCCCCTGCTCCCTGTATCATCTCCAGGGACAGGGTGCGCGTGGTCGTAAGGGCGAGCCGCTCTCGGCATCTGGGCCTCGGTGAGTATTAGTCGTGACAGCTCCCCACCAGAACAACTTTATGGCTGAAAAAACCAAAGCACTGGATCCCGGGGCCTAGCTCTCTAAAAATAGAAGCATTATGGGCTAAACCTTGTTTCTTCTGCCACGAGGCCCGGGTACCATTCAATTCGGCCTAAAAAGACACTTTGGATGGACCTGGCTGCATAGCTGGCTCCAGCAAGGATTGCTGCAGTGGAGCTCAGCACAGCACAGCACATCTTTACTCGAGACCAACACCTAAGACACTGGCGAAAAAACTGTGGTACTCCCAGTAGTGGGAGGGGTTATATAGGGAGTGGACTTCCTGTCTTAGGGTGTACCAGTGTCCATCACCTGAAGGTGGCCTATAACCCACATAGTAATTACTACGGCTCTGTGTCCCGTGATGTACGATTAAGAAAATTGCGCATAAATATAGTAAGACGCCAACATTTCCACTAGACATAAAATGTAAATACAGATAAAAATAAAAATAATGTGGCGATCAAAATAGTGACAAAAAATTGTTAGTGACAAGAAATGTGAAATAAGGTAAATATACCAGAAGCAACAATATCATATAAATGAATATAACAATATATGTTATGTATGAACAAAATGAACTCATGGTGAATGTTCCAAAAGTGAATGAAAAGTGAATGAATCAAAAATATACAGTTCTTGAATAAATAAGATAATGCAGCTCAAAGGTGAATCTCGTGTAGAGAAAAGTCTCTCACACTCCTCCAGGTGAAGTCAAACCGAATCTTGTGTATAGAGTTGTCACCTCATCCCTTTAAACCCGAACACATTAATTAATTACACAGGTTCTGAGGCTAATTGAATGCAGGTATGAAACTAAGTGAGTTTAGCTTCCACCTTAATCAGCCACAGAACCTGTGTAATTAATATGTGTTCGGGTTTAAAGGGATAAGGCGGCAACCCTACTTGTGTATAAACAAAGGATAAGGTGGCACGCTTACCAGACTTGGTGGACTCATATACTATGCAGCATAACAGTCAAATAGGCATTCATGAGGAATAACCTCAACAGGATTCAGCATGCGAAGTTGCTGATCTGCGAATGGGCCACTTCCGACATCGACAGAGGGGATCCACCGTCAGAAAATGAGCTCCATAAGGTGCAGTGATCCACATGAAAGGTGAACTTGGTGATCCATGAAGATGGGTAAAAAACATAAAAACCACACATAGTGTAACACTATATAGTGGGTTTATTGTAAAAATATCAAGTCGACAATCCAAAAAAGTTCCAAAGAAGGCTGGTAACATATGGTTGTAAAAAAGCAATGTGCAGTAGTTTCAGGAGCGTCACCCAGCGTCACTATATGTTTGTTGACATCGTCATCCATACTCCCTGCCCCCACAGGCTTTTATAAAACTTTGCTGTGCACTTCACGGCCAGGGAGAGAGGACTTGCAGCGTTTGATGTCAACAAACATTAAAGGCAGGGGATCTCAGCAAGAATGCATTTGCAGCGCGGGAAGGTGGGTTCTATTAGTTCAGTGTAGAGGGGCAAAAAGAAAAAAGTGCTTTTTGCCTGAAAGTGCACGTATCCTTCAAAGAGGAACTTTACCTCCTCCCCCCATTTTTTTAATCCCCCTGAGGCCTCATTCACATGGGCATACCCATGCGTACACCCATATGTCTTTGCCTGTACAGGATGCACAGATGTTCTGTGCATCTACACAGATAGTCTCATTTATATCAAACATTGTGTAGGGAAATTTATGATCAGTGCTGTATCACCAATATATATATGTTTGATGTGTTAATACATTTATTATTTTGTGTATTCTTCTGTCAGCATTACAGAACAAGTGAACATGTTTTTCTCTTAAAATATATGTTGCCAGCAAGTTAAGATAAACATTCTGTAGTGTAAGCTGTTGTAGATGGTAATCACATTGTAAGCAGTAGTGTGAAGATGCAAGTCATTGTATGTGATGCGCTGATAACAATAAGTCACGGAATGTTAAGTCATCATAGCTCTGAAAAATATCGATAAAGCAGAAAAGCTAGGTGTGTCTACCATAGAATGGGTATAAAAGTAGGAAAGTTGTCATATTCTCTAGAGCACAGCTAAGACACATACATTTTGTGTACAGCTCTGTTCTCCATACATATATATGCAATAAAACTTTTGAATTTGGAGCCATTTTGTTTTCAGGTAATTAATCCTTTTACATTAATGGTGCCGTAGAAGGACCCGGATTGTCAAACTGAACACAGGATCTGTGGTCTATCTGACGTGCAACTGCAATGAGACAAGGGCCCAAGGGTGAATAAAAATGTTCTCCCTGATTGTCTGATTGATCTTGTATGGCGGAGGGAACACAGATCGTGTGTCAAAACGCAATCAAAAGAACCTGGGCAAAAGGGGTGATATTTTATGTCCTGTTTGCCTACTAACTTGAATGAATGGGTTCCTGAGCCATAGTGTGGCTGTAAGTCCTTCAGGATTTATGAAAGTGTGAACGTGTGGGGAAAGTTGGGGTCTCAAGGTAAGGAGAACCCCTTTCCAAGCAAATGTGAAGAGTGAACATTATTGTCTGTTATATTAAACAGTTGTCTTTTTAACTAACGCAGAGTACTAAATTGTTTTAAGTGTGAATGAGAGGGTTGCCTAAACGTCAAAAGCTGGAAAGCCTGGGTTTATAGCCTAAGGTGAGGCCATACGTGTATGTGCTGTTTTGATGCCTATGACGTCAACAGGTGCCCTCTGAGTGAAAGTGTATTGTCTAAATGTCATAAAACTATACTAATTGTTGATACTCATGCATACTAATTGAAAGGTATTAACAGCTACCCTGTATGAGTGGGGTTTTACTAACAGGGTTCATAGAGTAAAATAAGATTTTGCCTAAATGAATAGTACTGGTAATCTTTACATAATATACATAAAATTGCATAACCTTGTTGATGTGTCCAAGAAATGAATGTGGGCAACTTGAGGTGTTAGTAGATACCTTGTTCATCTGTTATATTATATTGTTTGTGGTATGTATGCTGTTCCCTGTGTGTGTGTGATCTCCAATTCGTGCTGTAACAAACTGTGCCACAAAAGTCCAGTATACAGCCTCATCCAAGTAGGGGGTGAGGACGTGCTTTCAATGGAAGAGAGCACAAGGGGAGTATTGGCCAGCTCCCATAGGAAAGGAAAAGTAACTGGAACCTCACTGACGATCCAGTAATGGGGAATCAGGTGGGAGGAGGTGTTAAAGTTTACGGGGTGCCATTGACACCCCGGGAGGAAGGCAAGGCCCACTGTGGGAAGTGGGTAGTGAAGTACCTAAAGAAATGGCACAGTTTGGCAAAGGCAACGGATTGGCCGGTACCCATACAGGGAACATTTGATGTCAGAGTTTGGACAGCATTACACCATAACTTTAAGAGTAGGATGACTGAGCCTAATGAAGTTGCAGCATGGGCCAGATGGGAGGCAAAGGCATATGGGAAAACAACTAAGGTCCTAGTTGCAACACTGCCCAAGGTATCGGAGGAAGAAGGTGAGTTATCAGAGGAAATGATTGCTAGTACACATATGTTAGCAAAAACACACATCAGAAACCCAAGTAGGCCTGTCTCTGACCAACTAATATCTAGTAGTGGGTCCCCACCACCATATGTCGTCACATCATCTACCCTTCTTGGAGCAGGTGCTATAGAAGCATCTGCGCCAATGAGAGAGGAGGTGATGCAAGGATGTGTACCAGACACACCTAAGGGTAAACATTGGTATCAGTCGCCAGGATGGAGTAGCATGCCTCCGTCCAAGTTGCTGAGTACAGAAGATTCGCCAGAGGTAAGTTGGCAGGATAAAAGTTTCCTAAGAACACCTGTCGGGATGACAACAATACAAGGGGTGAGTATGCAACAAGAAAGAATTTACCCACCTCTCCCCCCTGACTCAGATGACGAAGAAGTAATAACTTCTAAACAAGGGGGGGCAGGAAGGTTATTACCAGTAAGAGAGCAGAGAGCTTATAATGATAAGAGTGAATTAACAGGGACTATAGTCCACCATATGCCCTGAACTCTTGGGAGATGAATACTTTCTTGAATTCAATCCCCAAGCCTAGGCATAGTCCTCATCTGTTTGCTAAGCAGCTATGCAACATAGCTGCAAGCTACAGAGCAAATTGGGAGGACATGTTTCGAATTTTAAAGGGGGTGTCAGAAATAAGTGATGCTGATCTTATGATACAGGAGGCAAGGTTAGTAAAATCAGAATATTTAGGGGTCTTCAAACGGGACTCACCAAAATTGGCACTAGAAGAGTGTGAGAAATTGAAGGAGAGAATAGGGAAAATTTTTCCGGCAGCTTCCTGGAATAAGGTGAGTTCAATGACCGAAGAAAGTAAAGAGGAAGTGCACCAATACACTGATCGGTTTAGGAATGCAGTCCTTGAGACTGGGCAGGACCCAGATAGTCCAGCCTTGGCCTCAATGATTTTCACCATGTGGGGGTACAGGTTTGAAAACAATCTGTTCAGGAAAAGTTAACCACCCGTTATCCTGAGTGGAAGACCATGAGCTTACAAGCTCTGACCTCAGTGGCATCCCATATCCAAAAGAATATGGATGACATGGAGGCAAGAAAGCCACAAAAGGTGTTGCTCTCCTACCTCCCACTAAAAGAAGCCCCACAGAGCGAAAAGGGGAGGGAGGGTGGGAGACCAAGAGCTATGGGTGTGTGTTTTAACTGCCAAAAACCTGGCCTCATTGCCACCCAGGAAAAGTGGCATGGATGCATGGGGAAAGAGGGATTGACAGGCAGAGGCCCCAGTGTGGTCAGTAATATCTGAAACTGATGGTAATGATGCTTTTGTAAAAAAAATTTTGGCAGAACAAAATTGTAAGGTAGCTAAAGATAAGCTACAGTGGTGTCAGGAAAAAGTTGTTTTCCTGGGGCACTGTATCTTTAAAGGGGGTAAACATCTAACCTCAGAAAGGAAAGAGGCGATACGTTCATACCCCCTTCCAAAGAATCAAAGGTCTCTAAGAGCATTTTTGGGTTTGGTTGGTTACTGCAGACAATGGATCCCAAATATGTCCCAAATAGCTAAACCATTGTATGCTTTAACCTCAGGTAAGTTTGTGCATTTTGAATTGTCTGCTGAGGAGATACAGGCTGTAGAGGCATTAAAGGCTGCTGATAAGGATAAACCTGTGGGATAATTTTCCCAGCCTCTTGATCCTGTAATCTCAACAGCAGCACCTTGTGTGAAAGCCACGGCAGCAGCAGCCATGTTAGTGGAGAAAACTGCTGAAATTGTGTTGGGGAACACCCTGATTCTCATGGTCCCCCATGCAGTGGAGCAGGTGCTGGGACATCTTAACACGAGACACTTATCTGCTGCTAGGTTAACTAGGTATGAACTGGCTTTGCTTACACCAAGTAATATCGTCAGTAAGAGGTGTGATGTTTTAAATCCAGCCACTTTGTTACCCATTCGGCCTACTCCAGTGTAGTGGGTACATGACTGTTGTCACACAACTGAGGCCTACTATGAGCTCCCAGTGACGGTACAGGATTTTGCCCTGGAGAACCCAGAGCTGGAACTGTGGGTAGATGGTTCCAGGTATTACACTGAGAAAGGTTCTCCTGTCACTGGTTTGGCTATAGTAAGTCAGATGAAAGTAATTTTCCAGAGGGCTCTACCAATTTATTGTTCTGCCCAAGTGGCGGAGTTGGAGGCCTTGATAAAAGCGTGTGAATTGGCAGAGGGGAAATCAGTGAATATATACACTGATTCTCGTTATGCCCACGGTGCTAAACATGATTTTTCTATTCTATGGAAAAGCTGTAATTTTTTGACATCTCAGGGCAAGCTTATTAAAAACTCTGCTGAGGTGAAAGCCCTACTTGAAGCTATCACTTTGCCCGCTGCAGTTGCAGTGGTCAAGGTGAAGGCTCACACAAAAGCGTCTGATGCTGTTGCAATGGGTAAAAAAAGGGCAGACGAGGCAGCTAAGGCAGCTGCCTTGCTCCCCCTGGTGGTGAGTGATGATGAAAGAGTGTATTTCCTAAAAGGGATACAGACACTCAAACCCTACAACAATTGCAGAGCACAGCATCTCGAGAGGTAATTAATAAGTGGAAAAAGAACAATTGTCATTACAATGAGGATACCGGTATTTGGCTCCATGAGGATGGGAGGCCGTGTGCCCCTCTTTCGATGTACCCTTCTCTTTGTTCTATGGCACATCTCCCTTCTCATGTAGCCAAAGGGGGGATGGTTGATCTGATATGGAAACTGTGGTATGCACCAGGCATTGAAGAAGTAGCTAAGCAGTATTGTCAAGCTTGCTTGATCTGTGTATGATATAATCCAGGGAAACGGGTAAAAACTCCTCAGGGTCACATTCCGAGGGCTCTATATCCCTTCCAGAGATTCAGATAGAGGAAGTCACTTTACTGGGCAGGTAATGAAAGAGGTACTTGCAGCCTTTAACATTGAGCAACGCTTACACACTCCTTACAACCCCACAGCTAGTGGTAAGGTAGAAAAATACAACGGGCTACTAAAAGCCAAGTTGAGCAAAATTACAGCTGAGACAGGGCTAAATTGGCTCCAAGGGTTGTCTATAGCTCTGTTTGCATTGAGAACTACACCTAAACAAAAAGGGAAGTTCTCTCCCTATGAAATATTATTTGGATGAGTACCAAAGACGGGCTTGTACTATCCACAGGCTTTAGCAAGATCATACGGGTCACTCACTGAATATGTCATCGGGTTACACAGGCATTTAAATCAATTGCACAAGAAAATATATTCATCTCTTCCAGACCCAGATGCCCTTGAAGGGACTCGTGACCTGCAGCCAGGTGACTGGGTAATGGTGAAAAAGCATCAGAGGAGGGGTCTGGATCCCAGGTGGACAGGACCCTACCAGGTGCTACTTACTACAGCTACAGCAGTGAAGCTGGAATACAGGGATACTTGGATACATGCTTCACATTGTAAACATGTACATTCTGCAATTGTATCTGAGCAGTAGGACCAGTTCTCCTGCCTAAGGATTCTGTGTCCTCAGCAAGACACTGCTCAGAATGTGATCATATCTCTCTAGTCGTTGCAGGAACATCTAACAAGAAGTTGTGCTGTGTTTAAAGTACCCGATGAAGGATCATGAGTGCCTGGAAAAGCTTGCTGCTGTTGGCGTGGTGTGGACTTGTGGATGGTCAAACATATCTGAATAGGATGATCCAATTACATGAGGTGATCAGTACTCAATTCAATCTCTCTAACTGTTGGGTGTGTTCTATGATTCCCCTAAGTGTGAGACATAAACCGATAGTAGCTATAGCAGTTACAGATCCCAATTTATTTTATGCAATATTGATAAAAGAAACAGCCAATAGTACCCTAGCTGAGAAAGAAAAGGGGCTGTTAGTGCAGGGAATATCAGGAAAAGAAATAGGACTAATCCTTAACCATAGTGCTGACCCAGAGATGGTTGAAATGGGGATTACTGATTATTATCAGGATCCTGGGAATTTTCAGGTTGTGGTGAATGGTTGTTTTAGCATAGAAAACCAAACTTTGTGTCAGTGCCTTAAGGATTGCTCTAACTGTTTTGCTGGGGGTGATCTTAGGAGCTATGCTATGTTTGTATTTGTTTTTTAAGATAGTCATGTGTGCATGTGTAGCAATGTGTAAGGTAAAGATGAGACCTGATAAGAAAACCTCAGATGTTTCTCTTGCTTTCCCAAAGGAAGAAAATGGCAGAAAGAGAAATGCCAGACCTATCCTCCATCTTTGAGGGCCCCTGCAGTTGTCTGTCCTGTTATGCTGCTGAAGCAGAAATGCCTGAACTAGAGTTTGGACCTTAAATTGAGAATTTATCCACCCAGAGGATTTATTAAATATGTGAAGAATCTCTAAACCAGAGGTTCTCAACTCCTGTCCTCAGGACCCACCAACAGGCCAGGTTTTATGTATTACCTTGGGGGAGATGCAGACTAGAATACTGCAATCACTGAGCAGCAAACGATATCACCTGTGATGTATATCTTGCAAACCTGGCCTGTTAGTGGGTCCTGAGGACAGGAGTTGAGAACCACTGCTCTAAACCCTACTACAGTCGCTACCATGAACTTTGAACTAGAACAATTAAGCTGTGCTACTGGACCCAGTTCCCTACCCAGTGCTGAAGAATCTCCAGAAAAGAATCAGGAGTCTGTTTATTCTGATGATTCATGCCAAATAGTGGAAGATGAACAGACTGTGCGAGAACTTTGGGTGGTGGGACATTCATATATACATTGGGCCCATAAGAAGGCATTACAAGTGGGCATGGAGAATTTGGGCTGTGATCCTAACAAGATAAGAGTAGTTTGGGGTGGTGTTAGGGGAATGCGCTGGAGAGCTTTGAGGCCACTCTTGTTGGAGGCGGCTGGTCATTGCCCTACTCCTCTTGGCATTATCATCCACTTAGGTGGTAATGACGTGGGGAGAAAAAGGAATCTTGAATTGATTTCTTTGATGAAAGGAGATCTGAAGTGGATTTCAGAGTATATCCCTGACACCATTCTAGTGTTCTCTTTCATTGTTCTTAGACCCTGTTGGAGTCGGGGAGCGAAATGGAGGGGAAGGAGAATAAATAATGTTCTACAAAGGTTTTTGTGTAAGGAAAAAGGGTATATGTACCATAATCATTCTTTGGAAGGAGAACAGCTTGATCTCTTCCGAGATGATGGGGTTCACCTGAGTAATGAAGGAAATTGCATTTTTGTGTCTAATTTAAAGCAGATGGTGGAGTTCTGTTTGTTTATGGGGGATGTGAATTTTTAGTTAGAGTGTGGATGATTGATGTGTGCAATGGCTAAATAAAAATGAAAGTTTGCTTGAATGAATAGTTGATGACTCTGTCCCATTAACTCCAACTCTTCGAGGGTAACATTTACCCAGTTCATGAGTATGGCTACTCCAGCTCGTGGATGTCGGTAGAGGAGATGGAATGAACAGTGTCTAGATCTTAGGAGGATAGTAAGGAACTAAAGTATTGTAACCTTCCTTTACACCAAAAGATCTGTGAACGGGGATGAGTGTGGGAGAGTAGAGGACTTATATCTTTACATTTCCATACTTAAAATTATAAATATTTTGAAGGGTCTTATACACCCGTGGTCCCTGTCACTTTAAGGTCAGTGGAAGGGAATGACAATTAGTGATCGGCAATGATCAAAGGGGGGAAATGTGTAGGGAAATTTATGATCAGTGCTGTATCACTAATATATATATGTTTGATGTGTTAATACATTTAATATTTTGTGTATTCTTCTGTCAGCATTACAGAACAAGTGAACAACATGTTTTTCTCTTAAAATATATGTTGCCAGCAAGTTAAGATAAACATTCTGTAGTGTAAGCTGTTGTAGATGGTAACCACATTGTAAGCAGTAGTGTGAAGATGCAAGTCATTGTATGTGATGCGCTGATAACAATAAGTCACGGAATGTTAAGTCATCATTCTACGTCATCATAGCTCTGAAAAATATCGATAAAGCAGAAAAGCTAGGTGTGTCTACCATAGAATGGGTATAAAAGTAGGAAAGTTGTCATATTGTCTAGAGCACAGCTAAGACACATACATTTTGTGTACAGCTCTGTTCTATATATATATATATATATACGGTATATATATATATATATATATATATATATATATATATATATATATATATACGGTATATATATATATATATATATATATATATATATATATATTTTTATATATATAATAAAACTTTTGAATTTGGAGCCATTTTGTTTTCAGGTAATTAATCCTTTTATAACATAGCCGCTGTTCTAAATTTGACATACAGTATCTCACAAAAGTGAGTACGCCCCTCACATTTTTGTATATATTTTATTATATCTTTTCATGTGACAACACTGAAGAAATTACACTTTTCTACAATGTAAAGTAGTGAGTGTACAGCTTGTATAACAGTGTATATTTGCTGTTCCCTCAAAATAACTCAACACACAGCCATTAATGTCTAAGCCTCTGGCAACAAAAGTGAGTACACCCCTAAGTGAAAATGTCCAAATTGGGCCCAATTAGCCATTTTCCCTCTCTGGTGTCATGTGAGTCATTAGTGTTACAAGGTCTCAGGTGTGAATGGGGAGCAGGTGTGTTAAAGTTGGTGTTATCGCTCTCTCATACTGGTCACTGGAAGTTCAACATGGCACCTCAGGGCAAAGAACACTCAGAGGATCCGAAAAAAATAATTGTTGCTCTACATAAAGATGGCCTAGGCTATAAGAAGATTCCCAAGACCCTGAAACTGAGCTGTAGCATGGGGAGCCAAGACCATACAGCAGTTTAACAGGAAAGGTTCCACTCAGAACAGGCCTCGCCATAGTCGACCAAAGAAGTTGAGTGCACGTGCTCACCGTCATATGCAGAGGTTGTTTTTGGGAAATAGATGTATGACTGTTGCCAGCATTGCTGCAGAGGTTGAAGGGGTGGGGGGGTCAGCCTGTCAGTGCTCAGACCATACACCGAACACTGCATCAAATTGGTCTGCATGGCTGTCATCCCAGAAGGAAGCCTCTTCTAAAGATGATGCACAAGAAAGCCCGCAAACAGTTTGATGAAAACAAGCAGACTAAGGACATGGATTACTAGAACCATGTCCTGTGGTCTGATGAGACCAAGATGAACTTATTTGGTTCAGATGGTGTCAAGCATGTGTGGCGACAACCAGGTGAGGGGAGTACAAAGACAAGTATGTCTTGCCTACAGTCAAGCATGGTGGTGGGAGTGTCATGGTCTGGGGCTGCATGAGTGCTGCCAGAACTGGGAAGCTACAGTTCATTGAGGGAACCGTGAATGCCAACATGTACTGTGACATACTGAAGCAGAGCATGACACCTCCCTTCAGAGACTGGGCCACAGGGCAGTATTCCAACATGATAATGACCCCAAACACACCTCCAAGATGACCACTGCCTTGCTAAAGAAGCTGAGGGTAAAGGTAATGGACTGGCCAAGCATGTCTCCAGACCTAAACCCTATTGAGCATCTATGGGACATCCTCAAACGGAAGGTGGAGGAGTGCAAGGTCTCTAACATCCACCAGCTCCGCCATGGAGGAGTGGAAGAGGACTCCAGTGGCAGCCTGTGAAGCTCTGGTGAACTTCATGCCCAAGAGGGTTAAGGCATTGCTGGAAAATAATGGTGGCCACACAAAATATTGACACTTTGGGCCCAATTTGGATATTTTCACTTAGGGGTGTACTCACTTTTGTTGCCAGCGGTTTAGACATTAATGGCTGTGTGTTGAGTTATTTTGAGGGGACAGCAAATGTACACTGTTATACAAGTTATACACTCATTACTTTACATTATAGCAAAGTGTCATTTCTTCAGTGTTGTCACATGAAAAGATATAATAAAATATTTACAAAATTGTGAGGGGTGTACTCACTTTTGTGAGATACTGTATGTGTGTGTCACACTATCTATGTTCAGGGACAAGCACCTACACGGACGTGAAATTGGGTTCAGCAGCTGTGTTTGTGTAGCCAATGCATCCCCATTGAACCTGAACACTTGTATATCCAATGAGAGCAAAGACGGCATTTCGAATGGGTGAATGCATAGGTATGCCTGTGTGAATAAGGCCTTATCTTGCTTTTTGAGTTATCTTCAAACACAAATTCTCACACATCCACCAGTGCTGTCCTGCTGTAAACTGACACTGCCTGTCTCTTCCAAGTTTTTGTAGCTGGCCCCTGATGTAGCAGCTCAGCGCAAGTACATTGGCAGTAAATTGTCTTGAAGCCTCCTGAGATGTGTGATGCGGGTACCTGGGGCCATGTCATTTTCACCTAGGCGAGAAAGGCAGAGGCCCTGGCTGGTTAAAAAACAAATTTCCTATTGTGGGAGAAGGAGCAATTATATGAAAAGTAGAAAGAGAGGTTAACCACTTCCCGAGCGCCGCACGCCGATATACGTCGACAGTATGGCACGGGTGGGCAAATGGGCATACCCGTATGTCCCTCCTTCAAGCTGGCATGCGCATGCCGTGTGACCGTGCCCGCGCCCTTAATGTCTGCGGGTGACCGGCTATCATGGCTGAGAGAGGCAGAACAGGGAAATGCCCATGTAAACAAGGTATTTCCCTGTTCTGTCTAGTGACATGACAGGTATGTTCTGTTCCCTGTCATCGGGAACAGTGAACTCTGTCATGTTCTAGTGAGCCCACCCCCCCTACAGTTAATACACACAGTTAACTCCTTGATCGCCCCCTAGTGTTAACCCCTTCCCTTCCAGAGACATTTATACAGTAATCAGTGGCTATTTTTAGCTCTGATCGCTTTATAAATGTCAATGGTCCCAAAAAAAGTGCCAAAAGTGTCGGATCTGTCTGCCGCAGTCCCAATAAAAATCGCAGATCACCACCATTACTAGTAAAAAAAAAGATAATTATAAAAATGCCATAAACCTTTCCCCTATTTTGTAGACGCTATAACTTTTGCACAAACCAATCAATATACACTTATTGCGATTTTTTTAACCAAAAGTATGTAGAATACATATTGGCCTAAACTGATGAAGAAATTAATTTTTTTATATATATTTTGGGGAATATTTATTATAGCAAAAAGTAAAAGATATTGATTTTTTTCACAATTATTGGTCTTTTTTTGTTTATAGCGCAAAAAATAAAAACCGCAGAGGTGATCAAATACCACCAAAAGAAAGCTCTGTTTGTGGGAAAAAAAGGACGTCAATTTTGTTTGGGTACAACAAATTGTCAGCTAAAGCGACACAGTGCCGAATCGCAAAAAAATGCTCTGGTCATTAAGGGGGCAAATTCTTCCGGGGCTGATAATAAAAACATCTTTGCCATTCTGAAGCTTCCCTCCAACCACTTTGCATATTATCTTATATATACTGTGATTCTGTACTTGTCAAATATGCTGCAGAAATCTCCAACCACTGAGTCTGGCTGCAGCCATTTTAACTGTGGGCAGCCGAAGCTGCTGCCTGTTTACTTCCTGGATTTACACAGACACACAGAGGCACACCTCCAGCTCTGCAGCTGTCATTGGCCCTCTAATGACTCATCCCCTCTCCCTTCCTGGCAAACTCTCACAAGAATGAAAGAGAGCTGTGCATGATGTCATAAGCCTAGGCTAATGACCAGACAAGAAAGAGGACGTGGGCTGTATAAGGTATTTACTGTCAGAAAAAAGATTTAAAGTGGTTGTAAACCCACAGAAAAAAAAAAATATGCAAGACAAAGGCATAATGAGCTAGTATGCATAGCATACTAGTTTATTATGAAATACTTACCTTAGATCGAAGCCCCCGCACACCGATGTGGTTGGCGACGTGTCTGCCTGAGATATTTCCGGGTATTGCTGGCTCCGGTGCTGTGATTGGCTGGAGCCACAATGACGTTACTCCCACGCATGCACGCGGGAGCCGCTGGTAACGGCACACCAGCTGAAAAAATGGCACGAGCGAGCTGTTTCTTCAGGGCGCATGTGCCGATGACGTCGGCTAATGCTGATACAGTGAATATCTCCTAGACAGTGCAAGTTTAGGAGATATTAACGGTACCTACAGGTAAGCCTTATTATAGGCTTACCTGTAGGTAAAAGTGGTGTGTAAGGGTTTACAACCACTTTAATAGATGGAAAGTTGAATAAATGACTGAAGGTCCGCTTTAAGGACACATGAACATAGACAAGAAATGCTCAGCAAGCAAATTTACTAAAAGAGTAGTTGATGTTTGGAATAGATTTTTAGCTGAGGTAGTGAGTCAGTCAACAGTATGTGGTCTTTTTTCTGAAGTCATTCTATTAAGGATGAGCTCCGGCGTGTTCACACACTCCACGTGCAGAGTAAGGATGGGCTCGGGCGTGTTTGCACAGCCCACGTGCAGAGCCCGCCAGGAAGTCGGCACGGTGCTGCGCTAATCATAGGCAGTGGGACATTTTCCCGATGTGCGGCTGCAGAGATCAGGAAATGTCTCACTGCCTGTCATTAGCGCAGAATTCCTGGCGGGCTCTGCACGTGGGGTGGGCGAACACGCCGAAGCCTATCCTTAGTGCAGAGCCTGCCAGGAAGTCGGAATGGCGCTGCGCTAATCACAGGCAGTGAGACATTTCCCGATCTCTGCAGCCGCACATATCGGGAAAATGTCTCACTGCCTGTGTTTAGCACAGCGCTGTGCCGACTTCCTGGCGGGCTCTGTACGTGGAGTGTGCGAACACGCCGGAACTCATCCTTACATTCTATTATGTTTTTAAGGGTTTGTTCACACGTGCGGCTAGGGGCGCTAAACCAGGCCGCTGAGATCAGATTTACCCCCCTGCAAGGGCATGCAACTGCACAGGACTGTACATATATCACAACCATCATGCTGTGTCGATGAACGTGACCCATGCAAGTCTACGGGTTGCACCAGAACTGTGTGCAATGCATGCAATAGCAGCATTAACAAGGTTAGATCAGGCAGTGAAGAGGCAACTTATTACCTCCTCACCAACACCACCTGCCAAACACTTGCTTTTCTGAGGGGAGGCAAGCGCTATGTCAGTGGTTCTCAACTCCGGTCCTCAGGACCCACTAACAGGCCAGGTTTGCAAGATAACTGAAATACATCACAGGTGATATAATTTGCTGCTCAGTGATTGCAGTATTCTAGTCTGCATCTCCCATAAGGTAATACTTAAAATCTGGCCTGTTGGTGGGTCCTGAGGACTGGAGTTGAGAACCACTGCGCTATGTGAAAGCGTCCACACTGCACATTCACTTGTCAGGCATTGGGGTTGAATTACTAAAGGCAAGTACACTGCACTTTGCAAATGCAGCTACACCATACAAGGGTAAACCCTGTAAATGAGAAGCTCTGCTGACCTCCATCATCCAATCGTGTGGAGGTAAAAATGCCCTTTTATTTTTCTTGCATGCGATTGGGTATTATTTGTAAATTGAAGCTTCACCTCATTTACTAAGCCTTGGACCAAATTCCCTTGCAAGTTGCAACAACTTGCAAAGTGCACTCTATTTGCCTTTAGTAAACCAATCCCACCTGTTTGACCCCAGGCTACACATTGCAGACAACATTCATTTCCTCCCTCCCTTCCCCCAGATCTCAAGACCTTGCCACCACAAGCTGAACGAAGCCAAAAGAATACACCTGCTGTGCATACACCCTTTGCATATCACATGATGGTGGACGTACACTTCTTACACGTCACATGACGCTCACTGGGCGTGCAGTTTCTCCTGCTCTATCACATGATCTGATCGGAGACCGGAAGTTGATCGTTCGGCTGTTAAGCGCTTCGGTTAGAGGGTTTCGGTACCGGTGATGGCTTCCATTCTCGAGGAATACGAGGACTCCCTGTCTCGGGCCAACCTTCCGAGCCAGACCCGGGTGCCTGGGATCCCGCTTTCCGGTAAGGCATCACATGGAAAGGGTTAGGATGATGTATGTCCATTGCACGCTGCAACTTGTGGTTGCACAACAGAGACATAAATATGTGTACACACCAGATCACTAATAATATACCTCTGTGTGTTATCGCCTTCCATGGAGCCTGGCCGAAGATCCATGTAGAACCGATGCAGAGCGTCATTGGAGGCTAATCACCGTCATCACCAACTTATATGCTTTTCTCAGAAGAATTCCTGAGTTTGACATGTTGCTGACACTTCCTGTAAGGGCTAGTTTACATTTGCTTTAAAACATGGCATGGTTAAAGCTCTCTGAATGCCAGTCAAAGCCCCTGTCACTAAATAAAAAACGGTTAGCTTACAGTCCTGTTTACAGCTTGCGTTTGCTTTGCTCCGCTTAAAAAAAAATATACCCCATGTCGTTTTAGTGGTGTTTTAAAGCCTCCATAGAACTCTCTGACAAAGCTTGCTTGAAGCACCTGCTGCTTTGGAGAGGCCTTAATTCAGCTTTAGGTTCGCTTTGTGTTGGAGAAATTGCAGGTATGAGATATTCACAAAGAGGGCATCTGTCAAGCTTCAAAAAAGCATCACCGATGCTTCACCGAAGCATCAAAAATGCATCATAAAAGCATGTTGAAGAGGTACGTGCTTTAATGTGTGTTGAAGCCCAAGCAAGGGTAAATGAGCCTTTACAGTCACCCTAATTGTCAGGGAGTTGCCTATTATATTAGGCCCTTTGTAGATGAGACGTCTAACCCCTGTGCACCCAATCCTGTTGTTTTACTGCACCTGGAAAGCACAGGTACAGCAGCCAGCCCCACTGCCTGTAGTCTGTCAGAGTCTATGGCAGGCTGAAATATGTTACGGCTGGGC
Organism: Lithobates clamitans; assembly: GCA_037952925.1. Lineage (NCBI taxonomy): Eukaryota > Metazoa > Chordata > Amphibia > Anura > Ranidae > Lithobates > Lithobates clamitans. The sequence continues at coordinate 792,603 of JBBGZY010000465.1, forward strand.
AGGGCCCAATGCTGTACACAGTGGCACTTGCCTGGTGTACCTTGTTCACACATATGGCATGGGTGTTAAAACCAGGCAGTTGAGACACTGTTTTACTGCCCATTTGAATGCTAAGCATGGAAAATAAATAAATCGATCTTTAGTTGAAAACGGCACACTGTAAACCCCTTAATTGCCCTAGATGTTTACCCCTTGTGCCATTATTAGTGTTTATAATATTATCACTGATCACTTTATTAGCCCAGGTTCACACTGAATGTGACTTTGATGTAGCATGATTTCAAAGCCGCAGGTCAGTGCGATTTCAGGTACAACTTGCCTGACATCTGTGCTACTTAATGCACAAATCGCCAAAAATTGTGCAGGAACCTTTTTTTTTCAAATTGGTGCAGGCTCATCTGTGCCCCCCAGTGCAGCCTCTTCAGTGCCCATCATTTATTACAGTAGAATACAGTGTGTATAATTATGGGCCTGTGCCTATGGTCCGGTAATGATTGAATAAAGCATTTAGGGGCAATTTAATTTATCTGATGTTGTGGCTGGAGGGGGGAGAGATCACTTGTGAAGACTGCAGCCAGTAACAGAAAATCCAGAGGAGGGAGAATTCAATATTTAATGAAAGTAGAGTACATAGAATGAACTAAACATTGTGCAAATGCATGCTTCACTTTTATAAGACTGTCATCTGTGTGCTCAGCAGTGTGGCTGGAGTATGAGGGGCGTGATTTATGTTGAAGTGGACTAGTTCACATTTAACATGTACAGGTCTAGTGTACTCTCTCACATTCACTGTAATTTCCAAAAGTTCATGGGAAATGTAGTTCCTTTTCCTGTAAAGAGAGACAAGAGGTTATGATGTAGTTATTGCTGTAATACCTCCCACCTTGGCAGAATAGATGCTGCAACTTTCGAATTAGAGAGCTGACCAGTTGGGCCCCTTTCATGCGGGCTTGTCCATTTGATGGACTATTGCTTGCTCAGCGGAGGATCAATCCGCTGAGCAGGCAGATGACATGTCGGTCTCCGCTTACTGTGCTAAGACGGACCTGTCTGCGCACCGCTTATTCGTTTTCATCCAATCCGCCAAATGGATGGAAAATAGGGTCACCTTCTGTCTGGATTTTACAGACAGGATCGGATAGCAGCAGGTGTCAGTGGACATGTCACCACTGACATCTGCCCCTCCATAGGAGTGAACGGAGGGTCCGATCAGGTCCGCCTGAAAAACTGACAGGCAAACCTAATCGGCATGTGTGAAAGGGGCGTTAGACTTTTCCCTTCAATGGTAAGGAATTTCACATATGTATTAACTGTTTAATGTTCTGTGTTTGGGTGTGCACTACTTGGGGATTTTTTTTTGCCAATCCCAGAGTTGTGCTTTAAGGCTGCTTTCACACTGAGGAGTTACTTTTGCATGGGGGGAAAAAAAACCTGAAAAGAAAAATGCTTCCCTTTTAAAATTAATGAATGTGTTCACACTGGGGCGGCGCGCTTCCTTTGCGGTGAAAAAAAATCCTGCTTGCAGCATTTTTGGAGCATGTTTGAGTAGTCAAAAAAAACGCACCTTCCCATTGACAGCGATGAAAAACATGGCAAAAATGCACCCGCAATTGTTTTCGGTGCAGTTTTTGATGTCCTTTAAAAATCGCACCGCTAATGCGGTAAAATATACATTCTGCCGTGTTTTTGTAGCAGATCAGTGTGGAAGTAGCTTTGTTCAAACAGGCATGTGCGCCTGTCCTGTCTGCAGCCTACCTTATTTTGGCATCTCTATCCACCCCGTACTGCATGCAGTCTGTAGAGGTGTACATAGCAGCTTAATGTTGAAAATTTGAGAGCCATGCAGGAAAGGGTGCATGGCCCAGACAGCCTGGCTTCGAGGCCGAGCAACTGTTGTCCAATTTTTCCAAGTCATCTTCCAGGACGGCTTACAGAGAAATAGGCTCCTAGCACAGGAAACACATGATCCACATCTTAAAAGCAGCACACATGTATTAGACCCTCAGTATTTGTGTTTCCTCCGGCCAGTCAGGAACTCCAAACAGATATTTGTTATTTTTCCGGCCTTTGTGCTAGGTGGCAGGGGCCTCTCAACGTCCATACCCAGGGCAAACAGGGGTAGTACTCCTGGGGTATGAGTCAGTTTGGGCCACCTAGAGACCTGACAGAGCGGTCTGGGGTGAAAGTAAGGGACCCCCTCTCCCGATTGAGTTGGTACCTGTGATCCAGTGGGTCCATCCAAAATGGCACAGCAGGGTGTTCTAGTGGAGGCGCAGGCCGCTGCATGGTCTGGGTACCTTTTTTCTGCTGTTTACAGAGATATTCATGTGCAGGGCTTCTCTTTCCCCAGCATGTGGATCGTGCTGGTGGCGCAGAGTGATGAGGTAACTTCCAGGGCTGGTGACAGGAAGTCCAGCGGCGGCCATCTTGGTACACCCAGACGCCGGGAAGTGAAGCCCTAGCTGGGGATGGGCTGTGCCGGAGGGCGGCGTTGGATCCACAGTGCCGCCCCAGATTCTCCACACCTTCTTATATAAAGCCCAAAAAGCAAAATGGTGCCGAAGGCTTCCAGGAGCACGGAGACACCAGGATCCATGGAAGCAGGTCTGGAGGCGCCATCCGTTGATTTGGGCCCTAAGGTAAGAAAATAGGGGGCAGACTGCTCCTTCCCTTTTCTTATCCTCCTGTGGGAGGGGCACAGGGGGCGTTGTGTTTTCTTCCAGAGCCTGTTTATTGTTATGCTTAGTGTGGACACGTGTCGCACATACTAGCATAGGCTCCGGTGGTGGGTACTTTTAAAAAGGTTCTTGGATAAGGATTTTTGTTATCCACAGGGTGTTTTTGTTACGGGTCTTCAGTGGAAGTAATGTGCTGGCGTTTGTCATTTGATTCATTTTAGGACAAAGCCCACAAGCCCAGAGATGGCAAAACAGAGACACTCAGAAAAAGGTGCCCGATGTGCACCAAGAAAAATGCCTTATGGGTGGAAGAAAAGTGCATGTCAGGACTGTATAGACAAGCTCATCAAAGTAGAAACAGACTTTACAGTCCTTTTAAACCCAGAGAGCAGGAGGCTCTTGCTGTACCTATCCCATGTACTTCCGGCACCAGTACTAGTGTTAGGCCAATGGTCCTGACCCTGACCCAGGCACGGGCAGCCCACCAATGAGGACTGTAATGAGGAAAGACCCAGCAAAGTTCAAAGATCCCTTTTTCCTGCAGAGGAACTATTAAAAACTATATATGACACCCTGGAGCTGGAGGAGCCAGAGGACCAGGAGTTGTCTGTACATGACCTTTTATATGCAGGCCTTCAGCCCAAGCAGAGCCAGAACCTTTCCGGTACATATGTCCCTAAAAGAGACAGTACTTCAGGAATGGAAGAAACTGGAAAAGGGAGTCGTCTTCCCTAAAAATTTGAAAAGAAGGTTTCCCTTCAAAGAGGAAGATACATTTCTAAAGGCTCTAGTAGCCCTTGAGGGGTCCCTTGAGCCCTTGAGACTCTGAGGGGAAGACATGCGCAGGTCCTTTCGGACAATATTACCACAGTAAGTGGGGAATCCCACAAATAGACCTTCTTGCTACAAGGCAGAACAGGCAGGTGGAACAATTTTTCTCCCTACAGAGAGATCATCTCAGTCTGGGCCTAGATGCCCTATCCCAGTCCTGGGAGGCAAATCTGGTGTAGGTGTACCCTTTTTTTTTTTTTTTTTTTTTTTTTTTTTTGCTCTCATTCCAAAGATTATCCAGAAGATAGGAGTGTCCAACACAACGTTTATCCTGATTGCACCATTCTGGCCAAGGAGGTCTTGGTTCTCAGGACTATTAAGACTCAGCATCACAGAGCCTTGGAGACTGCCTTACAGGACAGACCTCATATATCAGGGAGAGGTGAATCATCCAGAAGTGAGCTCTTTCTCTGACAGCCTGGCTTCTGAGAGGGAGCTGTTAGAGAAGAGAGGATTATCGGCAAAAGTAATCGATGCCATTCTTGGCAGCTGGAAGCCATCCACTAACGCAATTTACAATAAAATATGGAAAAAATTAGCGGCCTGGCGCCTGCTCAATAACAGAGTGTCAGGAGCCATGATCCCGGCGGTCCTAGATTTTCTCCAAGCCAGAGCAGATCTAAATCTGGCAGTCAGTACCCTTAAGGTGCAGGTATCGGCTCTATCTAGCTTCTTAAATCAAAGACTGTAAGATCGACTAGTCATGAGATTCCTTGCGTCCATCAGCCGTAAGCGGGTCCCCAAGTCAAGGAGGTTCCCTACCTGGGACTTATCCACTGTGTTGCAAAGCCTTTGTAAAACACCATTTGAGCCAATAGACGAACTGCCCATAAAGCTCTTAACCTTGAAAACAGTGGTTTTTGTGACCCTAGTCTCCGCTAGGAGGGTTGGGGAGAAACAGGCGCTTTCAGTGATTGAGCCCTTCTGCATCATCTTGCAAGACAAGATTATCCTTTTGCTGGACCCAGCATTTCTCCCCAAAGTACCGTCTAACTTCCATAGGTTGGAAGAGATCATGATACCATTTTGCGGAGATCCTAGATGCTTGATCGCTTACATAGAGCGCACCAAGGAATGGCGACGTTCCACCAGCCTGTTTGTGTTTGCAGGTTCAAACAGGGGTAAAAGGGCATCTAAAAATACCATCGCAAGGTGGAGGAAGTCGGCCATCGCAGAGGCATACAAAGCAGCATCCCGGACACCTCCGTTAGGAATAAATGCTCATTCCACAAGAACGATTTCTACTTCTTGGGCTGAAAGGGCAGGAGCGTCTCCCCTGCAGATTTGCAAGGCAGCAACCTGGTCCAGGTTCCAGACGTTCGTAAAGCATTACAGACTGGATCTGCTTGCCAGCCAAGACTAGTTTTTCGGCAGGAAAGTGCTGCAGGCTGTGTTCCCGCCCTGATCAGGTAGTCCTATTTTGTCCCCTCTGTAAGCCGTCCTGGAAGATGACTTGGAAAAACTGTTATTTCCTGTTATCTACTTTTTCCAGGAATCTTCCAGGACGGCGTCAGTTCCCTCCCTTCTTGGTTGGTGATTTAGCTATGTAAAACATAGAGTAAAGATGAAGCTACGCTAATGAAGGTTTAATGATTGCTTATTCTGAAGGCTATGGTTATTTGTTAATACTGAGGGGCGAATACATGTGTGCTGCTTTTATGATGTGGATCATGTGTTCCCTGTGCTAGGTGGGAGGAGCCTATCTCTCTGTAAGCTGTCCTGGAAGATTCCTGGAAAAAGTAGTTAACAGGTAATAACACTGTTTTCACTGTTCTGTTTTCTAGCATTTTCGGTAACAACTGATTGCCAAGTGACAGTGGTCCAGGTTTCTATCAGCCTGCAATGTATTTTCAGGTAGCAGAACGCAGCAATTGTGTGATCCACATCAAATGAAAATTTTTTGATTGTGTTATAAATCGTATATTTCTCAATGGCCACAAAGGCTATCAATCCACTCTGTGTGCACCGAAGTTATTTGCAAACCCAGATATTACCTTGTAGCAGTGACATCAAGATGCTTTACATAGCCTGTAGGGCTGCAACTAACAATTATTTTCATAATTGACTAGTTGGCTCATTAATTGGATAAAAACCTCAAAGGGCAGTGTATAATTTTAGGTAATATGTAAAGTTTAAAAAAAGACCATTTTTATTTTTGATTACATGCAGTGGTGAATAGTGTTGGGTGAACGGTTTGGCCCGTGCATGAGTTTGGGCTGTTTATTGGCAGTTTGCCCCCTTCGGGGGACACCCAAATTTGCTGGGTGTTTGCCGCCTCGCCCCCTAACGACCTGCAATGAGCTGCACAGTGCGTTCTGCGCCCTGATTGGATAAAGCTTTGCCCAATCAGAGCGCAGTAAAAGCTAGTTGTTAAGAGGTGGGGCTGGGAAGCCAGCCGTGGCGTTCCTAACAACTGAGGAGTCCTCAGCTGTCAATGGGTTTCCCCGCTGACAGCTGAAATAAATTAATAAAAAAAATTGCCTGTATGGACTTTAAGAGAAGCCCCAAGCCAGAATTAAAAAAAAAAAAAAAAAAGTCCATACCAGACCCTAACTTGCACAAGCAGGTCGGGAAAGGCGTGGGGGGGTTAGCGAGCGCAGCCCCCCTGAAATGGCGCATTCTGGGTCAGTGACGTCACAAGGACCATATAAGAACTGTCAAACAGCAAGCCAGCCATTCGGCGCTTTGCTTTCACATAGGGCAGAAACAACGAATCAATTAATCGACAACTAATTGATTATGAAAATAGTTGACAACTATTTTCATAATCGATTAATTGGCCAGGTGATTAGTTGGCCTGCATACAGAATGCATTATATGTTTACATATCAGGAAATAAAGTGCAGCACACATACAGCTAAGTAGACAGGGTGGATTTGATTTAAATCAAGTCGCTTTAAAGCGCTAGTAAAAATGCTTGATTTAAATCAACTCGATTTAAATCATAATTTTTAACCACTTCAGCCCTGGACCATTATGCTGCTAAGGACCAGAGGTCTTTTTCCAATTTGGCACTGCGTCGCTTTAACTGCTAATTGCGCGGTCATGCAATGCTGTACCCAAATGAAATTTGCGTCCTTTTCTTACCACAAATAGAGCTTTCTTTTGATGGTATTTGATCACCTCTGCGGTTTTTATTTTTTGCGCTATAAACGGAAAAAGACCGAAAATTTTGAAAAAAAATATTTTCTACTTTTTGTTATAAAAAAAATCCAATAAACTCAATTTTAGTCATACATTTAGGCCAAAATGTATTCGGCCACATGTCTTTGTTAAAAAAAAAATGTCAATAAGCGTATATTTATTGGTTTGCGAAAAAGTTAAAGCGTCTACAAACTGGGGTACATTTTCTGGAATTTACACAGCTTTTAGTTTTATGACTGCCTATGTCATTTCTTGAGATGCTAAAATGGCAGGGCAGTACAACCCCCCCCCCCCCCCAAATGACCCCATTTTGGAAAGTAGACACCCCAAGGAAATTGCTGAGAGGCATGTTGAACCCATTGAATATTATTATTTATTTTTTTTTGTCCCAAGTGATTGAATAATGACAAAAAAAAAAAATTACAAAAAGTTGTCACTAAATCATGATATATTGCTCACACAGGCCATGGGCCTATGTGGAATTGCACCCCAAAATACATTCAGCTGCTTCTCCTGGGTACGGGGATGCCATACCGCGTACGGGGCCCCGAAAACCAATCACCGCCTTCAGGATTTCTAAGGGCGTAAATTTTTGATTTCACTCCTCACTACCTATCACAGTTTTGAAGGCCATAAAATGCCCAGATGACACAACCCCCCCCCCCCTCCAAATGACCCTATTTTGGAAAGAAGACACCCCAAGCTATTTGCTGAGGGGCATGTTGAGTCCATGGAATATTTTATATTTTGACACTAGTTGCGGGAAAGTGACACTTTTTTTGCGCAAAGTTGTCACTAAATGATATATTGCTCACACAGGCCATGGGCATATGTGGAATTGCACCCCAAAATACATCCAGCTGCTTCTCCTGGGTACGGGGATTCCATATGTGTGGGACTTTTTGGGAGCCTAGCCGCGTACGGGGCCCCGAAAACCAATCACCGCCTTCAGGATTTCTAAGGGTGTAAATTTTTTATTTCACTCTTCACTGCCTATCACAGTTTCGGAGGCCATGGAATGCCCAGGTGGCACCCCCCCCCCCCAAATGACCCCATTTTGGAAAGTAGACACCCCAAGCTATTTGCTGAGAGGCATGGTGAGTATTTTGCAGCTCTCATTTGTTTTTGAAAATGAAGAAAGACAAGAAAAAACATTTTTTTTTTCTTTTTTCAATTTTCAAAACTTTGTGACAAAAAGTGAGGTCTGCAAAATACTCACTATACCTCTCAGCAAATAGCTTGGGGTGTCTACTTTCCACTTTCCTGTGCGATGCTGTACCCTACGCTAATACTCAACTAGTGAATGATAGCGTTCAAAACATTCACTAATGCAAAAACCAGGATTGTCAGGACAGGAGGAACAATAATAGCGGGTGTCATGCCTATATCCGCCCTTGCTGCAGACACAACATCTTTTTTGGGGGGGGGGTTCGTTGGGTAGGGGTACTCGGGAGGACATAAAGAAAATGCCTCTCATGCAGCCGACTGCATTTGGTTGAGGATGTGAATGGGGGAAGTACGGACGCTGCAGAAGTGGTGGGTTCCCAATTAGGATTGGCGAATGCAGCAGGAAGGGCACTATGGGCACGACGGGCCTGTGCTTGCCAGTTCTCCCAAACGCTACCAAAAAAAACTGGGGAATCAGGGCTGACTCTGCGAACGCTGCAGTTATGCGTTTTAGTGTTTTGTAAGTGACAGTGATCGATCGATACTGCGCTTTGGTGGGCTGGGCCGAGCGGAGGGGCAAAACGCAGGTGCTAGCAGGTATCTGGGCTGATCCCGCTAACACTGCGTTTTTGGGAACCCTAAACTGCTGGGGACACTAGTATAGATCTGATCGGATCAGATATTGATCAGATACTATACCACTAAGGGAGGTGTACGGTGCGTGCGTGGGTGTTAGCGCTACTGGCACTAACCTGACGCTGCCTGGGGCTGGTGCTTGCCAGTTCACCAAAACGCTACCAAAAAAACTTAGCGATCGCAGGGATCAGGCCTGACTCTGCGAACGCTGCAGTTATGTGTTTAGTGTTTTGTAAGTGACAGTGATCGATACTGCACTTGGGTGGGCTGGGCCGGGCGGAGGGGCAAAACGCAGGTGCTAGCAGGTATCTGGGCTGATCCCACTAACACTGCGTTTTTGGGAACCCTAAACTGCTGGGGACGCTAGTACAGATCTGATCGGATCAGATATTGATTCGTTCAGATACTATACCATTAAGGGATGTGTATGCTGCGTGCGTGGGTGTTAGCGCTACTGTCGCTAATCTGACGCTCCCTGGGGCGACGCATATCACCACCGGGCGATCAGGGGGCTAAACCTTTATTCGGTAATAAACGGCGGGTGCCCTGACACTATAAAAAATAAACGAACTAACCAGCGTCACCCGTAACACTTATACGGTGATCAGTGGTGAAACGGTTAACTAGGGGGCAATCAAGGGGTTAAAACATTTATTAGATAGTATATGGGGGTCCCTGTCGCTATATAACGCTGATGGTGAACCTAAATATTTACGTCCCTAACTAGCGTCACCAGCGACACTAATACAGCGATCAGAAAAATGATCGCTTAGCGACACTGGCAACGGGGTGATCAAGGGGTTAAAACTTGGTTAGGGGGGTACCCTAGACCTAAAGGTGGCTAACCCTAACTGCACTAACACAGTAACTGTCACAAACTGACACCATGCAGTAATCAGAAAAAAAAAAAAAACTGCTTGGTGTCAGTGTGACGGGGGGGGGGGGGGGGTGATTGGGGGGGGATTGGGGGTGTTTTGTGTGCCTGGCATGTGTGCCTACCCCCCCCCACACAAACAGAGCTTTCTTTTGGTGGTATTTGATCACCTCTGTGGTTTTTATTTTATTGTGCTATGAACAAAAAAAGAGCGACAGTTTTGAAAAAAAAAACTTTTTTTTTTTTAACTTTTTGCTATAATAAATATCCCCAAAAAATATATAAAAAACACATTTTTCCCCTAATCGTCTTTCAGGACAGCCACCTGAGAGACCTTGGCTCCTCCCCTCTGTAGGAAACACCTGCGCCAGCTTTCTTATAAATTTCCTCCTCCCCTGCTGGCTCCTCAGTTATTTGTGTTTCCTCCAGAAGGGAGACACCACAGGAACCAAGCCAGGAGAGTCAGGAGGCTCAGGCAGTTGTCCTAAAAAGGAGAAGAGGCTCCTTCGGCAGTCCAGGCAAACAACTAACCTGGAGGAGGATTGTCACCCCCACATCCCTGAGTGCAGATGGAGGTCGGGGGGGCTCCCTTTTCAATATCCGAGAGCGGTAGCAGGAGGTGCAGGCCGAGCCGTCCCATACCCTCAAGCAGCGTGTAAGCACTGGCAGTGTAATCGCGCCTGTGACGATTGACGTCATGTCCGGCGGAGGGGCGTGCACTTTCGGGTTCGCGGCTTCCGGTTCCGGCCGCGAATCATGAAAAGGAGCCAGGCAGAGGCTGGAGAGGAGCCGCATATGCTGTAGAGACAGCAAAGGCTCCGGTGGTGACACCAAAATGTCGGACGCAGAAGGTAGAGACCAGACTGCAGCTCCAGCAGAGACCAGCTCCAGCCATGTTAAGGTAAGGGGGACCTAGTGTGGAACCTCCCTGGCCTGACCCACCGCCCCACCCCCCCGCCCCCCCACCGGGATTCATCCACAAAATAGAGGGGGGGGGGGTGGGTAAAGGGCCCTCGGGTGTCAGAGGGTGGTTCATGGGGCCCCTGGTGAGGTAAGCCCACATGAAAAACGCTGTGCACCTGCAAATTGCAGGAGAAGATTATGGTAGTATTAACCTGTGGGGTTTTGTCTTTTATTTTATTTCAGAAAACAGACAAAGCCAGGCCCTCTCACAACTCAAAAAGGAGGTGCCCTTCCTGTAAAAATACACTTAAAGATTCCTGGGGGAAAGCATTGTGTAAAGAATGTATTAGCAAGTTGGTGCAGGAACATTCCACTGAGCAGGGCAGTGATTTAGCAGCTTCTGTTAAAGAATTATCAAATACATTTGAATCCTTTAAAACCTTCTTTGAAGGGTTTCAGATCCCACAGCTGCAGACTGCCCCTGCTACAGTACAAAAAAACCAAAAGTACAAGCACTACCTTCCACTAGTGCAGGCACTGCATCAGCCCCTAGGGAGGAGGCAGACGAGGAGCCTGACAGCGCAGCGTCTGGCTCCCAAGAATCAGAAGGAGAGGCCCTGGAAGGGGATTCCAGAAAACCCTCCAGGTACAAACTCTCATTGGAAGAAGTTGACCATCTTCTGGGAGCCATTCATACCACATTAGGTATACAAACCTGAGAAAAAACCTTTATCCCTACATGATCAAATGTATGTGGGTTTAGGGGAACAGGAAAAGAAAAATTTTCCCGTTCATGACGTCTTAGTGGAGGCAATTAAAAAAGAGTGGCAAGAACCAGAAAGAAAGCCATTCTTTTCAAAAGCTTTAAAGAGACGGTTTCCATTTTCAGACAGATCATCAATATGGAATAAAACCCCGAAGCTAGATGCGGCATTCTCACAAGTATCGAGACATACGGATCTAGCTTTTGAGGACATGGGGGTCTTATCTGAAGCAATGGATAAGAGGATGGACTCCCTGTTAAGAAAGTCATGGGACTCCACAGTGGGAAGCCTAAAGCCAGCCATGGCAGTCACGGTAGTGGCCAGAAATGTTGAGTTCTGGTTGAACCAGATTCAGGCACACATCGAGGAAGGAACTGCAAAAGAGCAGATTTTATCCTCTTTTCCCACTCTTCTGCGAGGCATCGCGTATATCGCAGATGCATCAGCAGAACTGGTACGCATGGCAGCCAGATCTTCGGCACTAACTAACTCCACACGGAGGGCCCTTTGGCTAAAAACATGGCAAGGTGATTGCGCATCTAAAGCCAAGCTTTGCGGGATCCCCTTCACAGGGGACCTGCTGTTTGGGCCAGGTTTAGAAGAAGTGCTGGACCGTACAGCGGATAAAAAGAAAGCGTTTCCGCTGAAACGGAAAGCAACCTGGAGTCAGCCATACCAGAATAAGAGGAAGCAGAGAGGGGACACAAAATCCCGTTTCTCTACACCCAAGGCAGAAAACCAGAAAAGACCTTGGGTCCAGAGAGGGAAAGGCAAGGGAGGAGCGATTTTTCGTCCTCCTGAACAAGCCAAAAATAAACAATGACAAAGTAGTCCCAGTAGGAGGAAGACTGGGGGCCTTCCTCCCGCAATGGGAAGAGATATCCTCCAGTCAGTTTATTTTAAGAACAATAAAAGAGGGGTATTACCTGGAATTTTCAAGTTCACCCCCAAACAGATTTTACACCACCAGGCTTTCAAAAAAGAGGGAAAGCCAGAGGGTTAATGAGTGCCATAACGGATCTCAAAAAGCAAGGTGTAATAATCAAGGTCCCAAGAGAAGAAAAAGGGCAGGGTTTTTACTCCCATATATTCGGAGTACAAAAACCCTCGGGAAAGGTCAGACCAATCCTCAACCTCAAACCCTTAAATCTATCCATAACTTAAAAAAGATTCAGAATGGATTCCATATACTCAGTGAAGGCCCTGTTACCACCAAGCTGTTATATGGTCTCCCTGGATTTAAAAGATGCGTATCTGCACATACCCATACACCAAAATTGCCAGAAGTTTCTAAGACTAGCAATAGAAACAGGGAAAGAAATCCTACACCTTCAATTCAGAGCGTTACCCTTCGGCCTCTCTTCCTCACCTAGAATTTTTACAAAAATTCTAGCAGAAGCTCTGGAACCATTGCGACTAAAAGGCATATCCATCATTGCCTATTTAGACGACCTTCTCCTTTTTGCAGACTCCCCCAGGAGATTGCTAGAAAACCTAGAATACACACGGAAATTCCTGGAAAGTCTAGGTTGGTTGATAAGTGTAGAAAAATCCAATCTACAACCCACTCAACAAATAAAATATTTGGGGTATATAATAGATTCAGTGCAACAAAGAATATTCCTACCCAAGGAGAAGATAGAGAAGATTCAGAGAGAAATAAAAAGAATACAGACCAATCTACCATGTTCAATAAGAAAAGTCATGTCAACGTTGGGATTACTAACATCAGCAATTCCAGCGGTACAGTGGGCAAGTCTACATTTTCGGCCATTTCAGATGTTCCTATTAAAGATATGGGATCACAAGCAGGAATCACTGGACACACAAGTGTTTATACCAGCAGGGGTAAAAAAGACCCTATGGTGGTGGAAGAAAGCAGAAAATGTAAACAAAGGAAGTCTATGGATCCTACCTATTTCCCAAACTCTAACCACAGACGCAAGTGGTGTAGGGTGGGGAGCACATTTAAACTCCCAAATCTCACAAGGGACTTGGGGAAAGGAGGAGAGGACGAAGTCGTCCAATTGGAAGGAGTTGAAGGCAGTATGGTTTGCGCTTCAATCCTTCCACAGAGAGTTGAAGGGACATCATGTGCAGATCAGGTCCGACAACTCATCGGTAATCGCCTACATAAACAGACAAGGGGGAACCAGAAGCGGAGCCCTGTGGTCTTTAGCAAAGGAAATCCTGAGCTGGGGAGAGGAAAACATACTCTCGTTATCAGCAGTCCACTTAAAAGTGGATTTAAACAAAGTGGCGGATTTCCTCAGCAGAAAGCAAGTGAGAGAAGGCGATTGGGTGCTAAAACAGGAGGTATTCCAGCAGATTACAGAGAAATGGGGAACACCTCAGGTAGACTTATTTGCGTCAAGAGAAAACAGGAGAGTTCAAGCATTCTTTTCCCTGAGAAGAGAAGATGGAGCTCTCGGGGTAGATGCATTAGCACAAAATTGGACGTTCAAGAGATGTTATGCTTTTCCCCCACCGGTGTTGATACCAGCGGTGATAAGAAAGTTGCGTACAGAGAACACATCTCTGATTCTCATAGCACCTCACTGGCCCAGGAGACCGTGGTTCTCTATGCTCAAAGAACTCACCATAGAGCCCCCCTGGTTGTTACCAGTCCAAAAAGACCTACTTTCACAGGGCCCAGTGTACTGTCCCCAGGTAGGAAGGTGGAATTTAGCCGCCTGGTATCTGAGGAGCAGCTGCTAAAAGCAAAAGGGTTCTCAAGCCGCTTAATAGAGACACTGCTGAAAAGCAGGAAGGTTGAGACGCAGATTATATATCAAAAAGTATGGAAATGCTTTAGCAGATGGTGTGCAGAAAACAATTTCAAAACACAAAGCTCAATGGCAGTCTTAGAATTTCTACAGAGTGGTGTAGATAAAGGCCTAAGTCTCAGTACACTAAAGAGCCAGGTGTCCGCACTGTCAGTTTACCAAGAAAAACGCTTAGCAGCAAATCCATGGATAATCAGACTTTTTAGATCAGTGAGCAGGCAGAAACCGATACAGAGTTCAGCCTTTCCAAAATGGGACCTGTCATTAGTGCTGGAAACTATGACAGCAGAACCCTTTGAACCTTTGAAGGATTGCAGCCTAAAGATGCTGACACTGAAAACAATCTTTTTGGTAGCAATCACTACAGCCAAAAGGGTCTGCGAGATAGGAGCCCTATCGATTAGACCTCCCTTTTTGTCAGATTTTCCCGGATCGAATAGTCTTTAAAATGGATCCGGGATTTCTGCCCAAAGTGGCCTCGAAGTTTCACCGAGACCAAGACATAGTGTTACCCTCATTTTGTTCAAATCCTTCGAGAGAACAGGAAATAAAGTTTCATAATTTAGACGTCAGGAGATGCGTCTTACATTATTTAGAGGTAACAAAAACGCTTAGAAAAACGGATTCGTTATTTATTTTAATTTCTGGAGCTAGGCAAGGGCATAAGGCTTCAAGAAGCACTATAGCCAGGTGGCTTAGAAATGCCATTGAACAGGCGTACGAACTAAGGGGCATGCAGATCCCAGACGGAATCAGGGCACACTCCACAAGGTCAATGGCAGCGTCACAGGCAGAGAGAGCTGGAGCAACGCCAGAACAAATTTGTAAGGCGGCAACCTGGTCCAGCTTCGCCACTTTTGTAAAACATTATAGAGTGGACCTGTGGTCAGCCAAGGATCAGACCTTTGGACGCAAAGTCCTACAAGCTGTGGTCCCACCCTAAGGGTAAGTGCTCGGTTATCCTCTCAGGTGGCTGTCCTGAAAGACGATTAGGGGAAAAACGAAGTTACTTACTGGTAACGTTCTTTCCCGTAGTCTTTCAGGACAGCCGGGTACCCACCCAAATGTATACTGAGAAATAAAGATTTCCTTACAGGAAATGTGATATAGTTGATTATGTGTATCATATGTTCTTGTGTCTCCCCAGCAAACTGGAGGTGCTCTTCAAAGAACTGAGGAGCCAGCAGGGGAGGAGGAAATTTATAAGAAAGCTGGCGCAGGTGTTTCCTACAGAGGGGAGGAGCCAAGGTCTCTCAGGTGGCTGTCCTGAAAGACTCCGGGAAAGAACGTTACCAGTAAGTAACTTCGTTTTTTTTTCTCATTAGTTCATTGACAGACACAGCCTTTATAACGATAGGGTTATATCTAGGGCTGCAACTAACGATTATTTTCATAATCGATTAGTTGGCCGATTTTATTGTTTCGATTAATCGGTAATAACCTCAAAAGAAAGTGTGGTGTATAATTTAGTTAATATGTAAAGTTTTTTAAAAAAAAGGCAATTCTTAAATATCTCTATGCCGCGGTAAATATAAATAACCAACTATATGGTTAGGGAGCAAAATCTCTAATCCACTCTGAGAATAACAGACAGAAGAGATATACTGTATATACTAATAAAGGGTGAATCTGGTAAATATCAGACTTGGAGATCAAATTTTTGTATTAAAAACAATGTCTTCCTTCAAAAAAAAATGTAATTTTAAGCGCTCGTTTTTAAGATGGAGTACGAGTACCAATACTTATACCTATTAATATATTTTATTTTTTTTTTTTTTTTAAGGGTGGGGAGGGTGATATTTGGGAATCCACACGCTGCCAATCACTGCACCACAACACCCAGCAGACCTGCCCCCCCTCCAAGAAGTTCTGCAGCAGCAAAGTCTGGCTCAGTGCAAGACGCACTACTCACCAGGCAGGCAGATCTGTCACCCCGCAGCCGCCACCAGAGGAGCCCGAGGAGGAGAAGCACATCGCTGGAGGACTGAGCGGGAGGGGTGGAGCCGGGGCGGGTCCACTGCAGGGAAGTGAAATCCCCACTGACAGCTGAAATGTCATTTGGTTGTTAAGGATGTTGCGGCACTGCTCCTTAACAACTAATGACCGCCTGCATTCTTTTGTTTGCATTTCCTCTGTCAGTGGGCATTCGCGCTGACAGATGAAAAGAGCCAAACCCGAAGATATCGGTTTCAGGTATAGTGCATTTGCACGAGTACCGATACTCATGCAAATGCTTAGTATCGCTACCGATATCCGTATCAGTGAAACCCTACCGCGGGAGTCTATTTCTGGAAGTGGGTGCAGATACCTGTCTAATACAGGTATCTGCACTCCCCTCCCCCCTGAAAGGTGCCAATTGTGGCACCGGAAGGGGGGAGGAATAAGATGAGCGGAAGTTCCACTTTTGGGTGGAACTCCGCTTTAAGGTAAACTTTTACCAGTATTGTGCATTATATGTAAAATGATCATATCCATGGGGGGGGGGAGAAAGTCTCAGCTTTTAGTACTACTTTAATATAAAAGATTTATATCCCCCCCCCTCCCCCGCCCTTTATATAGCTTCATGTCTGACTCCTAGTTAAAATGCGAATATATCCTACTTCTGGGTGTTTTTATTATAATCTATTTATTACTTTCACTGTTTCACAGTATAAATGAACCCCCTTTTTTATAGTAGCCATCATCTGCTCCTTTTTGTGCTAATAAAAGGCTGATTTTTAATTTTTTTTTTTTTTTCATAAAGATTTTATTAAACTTTTCTAACAGTAATACAGAAGGTATCGTAAAAGAGATATCATAGTAAAACAGGGTATAAACAACATTGCAACACATCTCTATGTATCAAAGACCATGTCTTAGTCATTCCTACATCAAATGCATTTTAAGTGCCTGACATATGTAGTCCTATGTTACCCCTAAGGGAATCCAAGCATATCCATTGCTGGCATTAATATCTCTCTAACTTCGACCACGTTAGAGCAACCGGGGCCACAGAGTCCCCCCGGCCATTCCAACCCGATTCCTGTTTATTGCATATGATATGATATGGGGGGGGGGGAATGGGGGAAAGGGCAGACCACTGAGACCGCCCACCACCCCATAAAAAGGAGATTAGAGAGAAACCGAAAAGAAAAGGAAAGAAAGGGGGCGAGTATTGGGCCCTATTAGGAGAGGGGGTGGGAAACCACCGACTACCCTTTCCAGTTGCTACCGGATGTGCCACCTGAGACCCCCAGTTAAGAATGCTTGTGTGATGTAATAAGGCATGAATTAGGTAGAATTTTGTAGAAGCTCCTGATATTGCTGAGAGGATCGAAATTCAAACCAATTAGCCCATGTTGCTGTAAACCTGGAAATCCTGTCTTGAGTAATGTGTATCAGCTCCTCCATCGTAGCTGTTTGATTAATGCGTGATGCCCATTCTTTCATTGAAGGGGGGGATTTAGACCGCCAATGAACTGGCAGGCAGAGCCGGGCTGCATTGATCAAGTGCATAGCCAATGACTTGTAGTATCTTTTTGAAGGTACCGTATATACTCGAGTATAAGTCGAGGCCCTAATTTACCACAAAAAAATTGGAAAAACTTATTGACCCGAGTATAAGACGAGGGTGAGAAATGCACAGCTACTGTAAGTGGAAAAGAGGGTCAACAATGCCCATTTGCAGCCTCACTGTGCCCATTTGCATGCCTCACTGTGCCCATTTGCAGCCATAGGTCCCCTGAACTTCAAACTCTGTAGTTAAGGGTTCCTAGATGCCCCCTAGCTGCATCCAAAATTTGGGGTCTCTGAACCCAAAGGGTCCCAAAATGACATTGCTGCAGATGGACACAGTTGACCGAATTTGGGGCCCCATAACTTGGGGCCACTTAGTGCTAAGAACCCCAAATTTGGTATGCAAACCCAGTGGAACTATCACCATAAAATATCCAAAGCTGGGGTTTTTAGCACCAAGTGGCCCCGAGATACAGGGCCCCAAAAATCGGTTCAGAAAATGTCAAGCACTTTTCAGTAGCAGAGAATGACATTTTCTGAACCGGCTTTGGGGCCCCGTATCTCGGGGCCACTTGGTGCTAGGAACTCCATCTTTGGATATGTTATGGTACCAGTTCCACTGGGTTTGCACACCAAATTTGGGGCTCCTAGCACTAGGTAGCCCTGAGATACGGGGCCCCAAAATCGGTTCAGAAAATGTCAAGCACTTTTCTGCAGCACAGAATGACATTTTCCGAACTGATTTTGGGGCCCCGTATCTCGGGGACACTTAGTGCTAGGAACTCCATCTTTGGATATGTTCTGGTACCAGTTCCACTGGGTTTGCACACCAAATTTTGGGTTCCTAGCACCAAGTGACCCTGAGATACGGGGCCCCAAAGTCGATTCGGAAAATGAAATTTTTTGCTGCAGAAAAGTGCTTGACTCGAGTATAAGTCGAGGGGGGCACTTTCAGCACAAAAAAATGTGCTGAAAAATTCGACTTATACTCGAGTATATACGGTATTTTGGAAAGGTAAAGGAGGTACTGTGCTGGTGAGAATTCTAGTGGGAGAGAGGAGATCAGTCGTAATGTCGTGTACCTTTCGCCAGTAAGATTTTTAGTTATTTTAAACCTCTTGGGCCTAGTTCACACCTACGCGTGCGTTGGTGCTTTTTGCAGAAACACTACAGTTCCTTTAAACAGGTTGTAAACCCTCGTGTTTTTCACCTTTTAATGCATCCTATGCATTAGGGTGAAAAAACTTCTGCCAGTGACCAGCCCCCCGTTTTACTTTTCTTTAACCCCCCGTGAATTTCCTTGGCGGAGACGCGCTCTCCCTCTTTGAACGGGGTCCCGGGTCTTGGTTGGATAGATTGATAGCAGCGCAGCCATTGGCTCCCGCTGCTGTCAATCAAATCCAATGATGCGGGGCCGAGTTCAGCATTCTTGTCTATGGATGCAAATGCTGGACTCGGGAGAGCGCCTGCAAAGTAACCCCCTGGGAGAGCGCTTCTCCTAGGGAGTTATCTGATGCCAGGAGGAGCCACGAGAACCGCTGACTGACCCCAGAAGAGGATGATCAGGGCCACTCTGTTCAAAACGAGCTGCACAGTGGAGGTAAGTATGACGTGTTTGTTATTTAAAAATATAAAACACGAAGCCTTACAATCACTTTAACATGATTTCCTATGGGATATGTTCACATCTATTCTTTTTTCAGCTGCTGCGTGTTTGGAAAGGGTCAGATTTTTATTTTTTTTTTCAACTCAAAACAGTGTTTTTTTTTGGTTTAATAGACTTCAACGGAGAAGCTGCAGAAAAACATGTAGTGCGTTTTTTGCAGCAATTTGCGTTTTTTATCCGCTTGCCGACCAGCCGCCGTCATACCGTTCCTGCGAGCCGTTGTAGCTATACGTTAGCTCCTTTAAGCGGAATAGCAGGCGCACGCAGGTGCCCTGCTGCACTGCGGGGGTGCCGATGCTCGTGGCCAACGGTTGGGATGACCGCTGGCCACGAGCGATTGCGGACACGAGAGGCAGAACAGGGATGTGTGTGTGTGTGTGTGTGTGTGTGTGTGTGTGTGTGTGTGTACACACACACACACATCCCCGTTCTGTTCTGTGAGGAGAGACCGATCGTGAGTTCCTAATAACTAGGAACCACGATCTGTCATCCCCTCTAGTCAGTCCCCTCCCCCTACAGTTAGAACACAGGGAACACAGTTAACCCCTTGATCGCCCCCTAGTATTAACCCCTTCCCTGCCAGCGACATTTACACAATAATCAGTGTGTTTTTATAGCACTGATCACTGTATAATTGTCAATCGTCCCAAAAATGTGGCAAAAGTGTCTGATGTGTCTGCCATAATGTCGCAGTCACAATAAAAATCGCAGCTCGCCGCCATTACTAGTAAAAAAAAAAAAAAAAAATCAATATAGGCTTATTGCGATTTTTTTTTTTTTTTTTTTTTTTTCAAAATTGTCGCTCTTCTTCTTTTTTTGTTTATAGCGCAAAACATTTAAAACCGCAGAGATGTGGGGGGGGGGGGGGGAAGGACGTCAATTTTGTTTGGGTACAGTGTCGCACCGATACTAGTATCGGTGCAGATACTGAGCATTTGCCCAAGTACTTGTACATTTCAAAAGGGCTTCCTTGGGTCTTTCCGGTAATCAGAAGGCTGACTACAGATGCCAGCGCATGGGGATGGGGAGCTCATCTGGAAGAAAAAACGATTCAGGGAGTTTAGACCAAACCAGAAGCGAGAAAATCTTCAAATTGGAGAGAGTTAAAGGCTGTTCACCTAAGCCTCCTCTCCCTCCGGGAATTTCTAGTGAATCAACATGTCCAAATATTGTCAGACAATATGATGGCAGTATTATATTTAACAAAGCAAGGGGGCACAAAAAGCAAAACCCTAATGGGTCTAGCTCATCAGATCCTAAGATGGGCAGAGAACAATGTGGCCTCTCTATCAGCAGTCCATCTGAAGGGGACAGAAAACACCTTAGCAGATCTGCTCAGCAGGAAAGAAATAAGGGAAGCAGAGTGGTCTCTCAATCACGAATTATTCGAAACAATTTCCAGGAGTTGGGGTTATCCCCAAGTGGACCTCTTTTCAAAACAGGAAAATGCAAAAATACCAGTCTTCTCTCTTCAGAGACAGGATCAAGCTCTCGGAGTAGATGCGTTAGCTCACAAGTGGGACTTCCATCTGTCCTACGCTTTTCCCCCGTTTCAACTGATACCAAATGTGTTAGCCAAATTCAGATTGGAGTCCACGGAGCTAATATTAATAGCTCCTTATTGGCCGAAAAGACCCTGGTTTTCAACCTTGATGAACCTCTCAGTGAAACCTGCTTGGAGATTACCAATCGGGGCAGATCTGTTGAGTCAGGGCCAAATTCTCCATCCAGATCCAGCTTATCTCAAACTAACAGCTTGGTTTCTGAAGAACAAATCTTAAGACAGAAGGGTTTATCAGAGAAGCTTATTTCTACCCTTGCAAGTAGAAAAAAAGTGACGAGAGACATTTACTTTAAAGTCTGGAAGATCTATAATTCTTGGTGTTCCAGTAAAAACTTTGATTTTCGTACCACGTTTTCAGTTTTGGAATTTCTTCAAGAGGGATTGGAGAAGGGGTTAGCAGCAAGTACACTCAAGACGCAGGTATCTGCTTTATCAGTTTTTTTGGAAAGAACCCTGTCAGGGGAACCTTTTAATAATCAGATTTTTTAGGGCAATGGCAAAAGTAAAGCCTAGACCTGTTAGTTTTCCCAAATGGGATTTATCTTTAGTTCTTCAGGGACTAACTAAGGCAGCGTTTGAACCCATAGAAGAAGCATCATTAAGTTTCTTGACGTTAAAGACTATTTTGCTGGTAGCAGTAACTTCCGCACGTAGAATTAGTGAGTTACAAGCCCTTCAATTAAAGAGCCCTTTATGAGATGTCTACAGGATAGGGTAGTCTTAAGGACGGATCCAGCATTTCTACCAAAGGTGGCTTCAGTTTTTCACCGTACACAGAAAATCATTCTCCCGACTTTTTGTCCTTTTACCTTCGGGGGCAGGAAAAGAAGCTTTCCATACTCTTGATGTCAGGAGGTGTCTTCTTAAATATCTGGAAAGAACAAAGGAATTCAGAAAGTCATCTTTACTCTTTGTTTTAATGGAAGGTACTCACAAAGGAGGTAAAGCTTCCAAGAGCACCCTCGGAAGATGGTTAAAGCAAGCCATTAAAGAGGCATACAAATCTTTGGGTCTGGAACCTCCGGAAAGGGTGTTACCTCATTCTACTCGAGCAGTGGCGGCATCATGGGCAGAAAGGACTGGGGCATATCCTGAGCAAATCTGCAAGGCTGCCACATGGTCCAGTTTTTCGACCTTCATAAGGCACTACTGTTTGGATCCACTATCAGCCTCGGACCAATCATTTGGTAGGAAGGTTTTGCAGGCAGTAGTGCCACCCTGAAGTAAGTTTCTCGGTTATCCTCTCCAAGGTGCTGTCCTGAAAGGCGAAGGGAGAAAACCTTAGTTAGACCTACCGGTGACGGTATTTCTATGAGCCTTTCAGGACAGCAGCCTACTTCCCTCCCTTGGTTATCATATGTAAAGTATATTTATAGGACCTGGTAATTGTCTGATTATATTTTCCAGCATGTCGGAGGATTTCTCGGTAACAACTGACGGCATGGTGGAAGCAGCTGCTTTTTAAAGGGGAGTTGTCACGCAGTGTTTCCTGTCTAAGAGGTGGAGCTGCGCTCTCTCCAAGGTGGTGTCCTGAAAGGCTCGTAGAAATACCGTCACCGGTAAGTCTAACTAAGGTTTTTTTTTTTTAATGCAATCTGTGCCTAAAAAAATATATGCTGAAGCATGGGAGCAATCCTCCCCTAATGTTAGGGGCAAATTGCTCCTCCACCCCTGCCCCCAAGCTTCGGCATATATGCTCTTTCTTCTTTTTTTTTTTTTTGTGAAATCACCTTTTGCAGTGCTGGAGTCGCTGATTTATGTATCGTGGGAGCAAACGCTATTGCTGTCAAGATAGATAAATCAGTGCTGCAGCAGAATGGCGTACCTGAAAACAAAAAAAATGGTTAAAAATAAAACACAGTAAAGTATAAAAGAATTACATACCTAAAAAGCAAACATGATAAAACATAGTAACAATAAAACATTGCATTGTAGAATACAGTAAAAAAGAGCAGAACAATAGAGAGAACAATAAACCACAACCATTTTTATATAAAATAAATTTATAGTTTTTTTTTTTTTTTTTTTACACTTATTTTGTAGTGGTTGTAACGGTTCGGGTCTCCCAAAATGCGATGGCCTCTTTGGAGACCCTGTGAAATTGTGTCCTAGTCTGTGCAGTGCTGTACCCTATGCTAATACTCCACTAGTGTGTGGTAGCCTTCAAAAAATTCATCAATGCAAAGACCAGGATGGTCAGGACAGGAGTGACAATAATAGCGGGTGTCTACAGACACAACATTTTCTGTGGGGGGGCTCTTTGGGTAGGGGTACCAGGGAGGACACCCGGAAAATGCCTCTCGTTGATTGGGAAGTTGGGCCACAGCACCGTCTGGAAACAGAAGGGCTGTGATGATCTCTTCCTGGAATTTAAGGAAGGATCCAGTTCGTCCTGAAGCTTTGTATAGCACATAAGCATTCAACAGAGCCAATTGAAATAAGTATAGACACTTTTTTTTGTGCCAGCGCCTGGCCTTACGGGCAACTAGGTACGGCACCAACAACTGGCTGTTGAGATCCACCCGTCCCATATTAAGGTTATATTCGTGAACAAAGAGGGGTTTCTCCAACCCCAGTCGCCGTAGGAATTTGGACCATCGTGTCTGCGTGAAGGGAGCACAGAACAAAAACATTCCGACTTTATCCCTCCACTTCACAGCGAGCAAATTATTACACTTCAAACAGTCTCTCTCCTATATTTATAGCCTGTGGCCCTGTCATACATCTTGACCCCATATCTGGCACGCTTGCTGGGAAGATACTGTTTGAAAGACAAGTGGCCAGAAAACTTAATCAGGGGTTCATGAATGCAGACAACTTGATTGGGAGTTAACAAGGCTGCAAACTGTTGTTTGAAGTGGTTTACGAGGGGCCGAATTTTGTAGAGCTGAACGTTTTCAGGGTCCCCCCGAGAATGACAGAGTTCATTATCAGTTAAGTGCATGAACCACAAGATCTGCTCATATCGTACTCTGGCCATGGAGGCAGAGAACACGGGCATATGATGAATTGGGTCAGTGGACCAATATGATCTCAACTCATTCTTTTTTAGTTAGGCCCAAAAAGGTCTTAAATTCAGAAACCGTAATTGGTTTCCATTCTCTGAAAAGGGTCAGCTGGGGATTAGCGGCAATGATTTGACCAGCATACAAATTGTTTTGGTCCACAATAGATCTATAGAGATCTTCCGTGAAAAACAGCAAATAAAAATCAAGTGACATAAAATGAATTGTTTTCGTCTGAATTCCGGTTTGGCCAGTGAATGGGGGAAGTACGGGTGCTGCAGAAGTGGTGAGCTCCCAATTAGGATTGGCAAATGCAGCAGGAAGGGCACTATGGACTCTACGGGCCTGTCTTTGTCTTCTTGGTGGTTGCGGGACACTAGTTGTGCCTAGCCACCTCACCAGCTTGAACTGCACTTATGGGACTCTCCACGTGCTACTGCAGTGCTGGTTTGACTACAACCAGGGTGTACTAGGCTGCTGGTGCTTTCCAGTTCACCAGAAGGATGAGCGGTACTAGTACTGGCTCTCTGCTCCATACGAGAGCCCTGCGGTTCTTGCACCTCAACAACAGCAGAAGAATGGGGTCGGGGTACGCCTGACCTTGGCAGGGACCACAACCCCGTCGTCAGAGCTATCTGTCAGGGTGCAGCTGCTGTCTACTGGTTCGTATTCTGATCCTAAATCTGACAGATGGGTGACTTCCTCTTCACTATCTGTCATGCTCAGAAACGTGTAGGCCTCTTCACTAGTGTACCTTCGATTTGACATTTTGGTCTCTAAATTTTACTGGTACATTAGTGAGACTCGCAGGAAAAATAACTGACTGCCAGAGGCGCTGGTTCAAATGCTACCAAAAAAAACTGTTAGCGTTCGCAGGGATCAGGCCTGACTCTGCGAACACTGCAGTTAGGTGTGTTGTGTCTTTGTAAGTGACAGTGATCGATTGATACTGCACTTGGGTGGGCTGGGGTGGGTGGAGGGGCTAAACACAGGTGCTAGCAGGTATCTGGGCTAATTCAGCTAACGCTATGTTTTTGGGAACCCTAAACTATTGGGGATTCTAATAATAGTTCTGATCAGATCAAAGATATTGATCCGTTCAGACACTATACTACTAAGGGAGGTGTATGGTGCGTGCTCTGTCTGGTGCGACGCAGACCCTGACTGAAGCTAAAACCGACTGATCTCAACTGATATCACCTGCCGGGCGATCAGGGAGTTAAATCTTTATTGGGTAATATACGGTGGGTGCCCTGGCGCTATATAAAACTAACCAGCGTCACCTGTAACACTAATACGATGATCACTGGTGACAGGGTGAAAGGGTTAACTAGGGGCAATCGGAGAGTTACCTTTATTAGGTAATATATGGGGATACCTGACGCTATAAAAACCTGACGGTGAAACTAATCAACTAACTGGCTAACTAGCGTCACCCGTGACACAAATACGGCGATCAGAAAAAAGATCTATTAGTGACACTGGCGACGGGGGGTGAAAAGGGGTTAACTAGGGGGCGATCAAGGGGTTAAGCCTTGTTTAGGGGTTTACTCTAAACCTTACGGTTAATACAGTCACAAATGACACTAATGCAGTGATCAGTGAAAACTGCAATTGGTGACACAGTGACATGGAGTGAAGGGGTTAACTGGGGGGACGATCGGGGTGTGGCAAGTGTTCCTATGTGTACAAGTGTTAGTGTAGTATTGTGCAACTGATAAGACATCTTCTCTCCTCTCACTGGAATTGAAAAGACTCCACGAGGAGTCTTTACACTTACACAAACAGGGGAAGGATTTCGTTTGTTAGGACCGATCAGCAGGTCAAGGCCATAAATCATTGGCCCGGCCCTGAGGACTGATCGGTCCGCTAATGAATCCGACTGCCGCAGGCACGGGGGGGGGGGGGGCGATCACGCCCACAGGGAGGGACGCCCCTTTGCCCACCTGTGCCATTCTGCTGACTTATATCGGCGTGTGGAGGTCGGCAAGTGGTTAAAAAAAAAACTTGATACTACGCCTGATTCTCCTTTTCTGGAGTCCCTCGCCAGCACTTCTGGCTCCTTCTGCCTTCAGAGTGCCCCTGTAGCAAGGTAAAAAAATTCTGCCTTTTTAGAATGACTCTACCTTCTCCTATCCAGGACTATATTTCCCACGAGCTACTGCTCCTAACACATTTACATTCACAAGCGCTTTACTCACATGTATGGATGGTGTACTGAGCTGTATGTGTGCTGCACTGTATTTTCTGATCTGTAATCAAATAATGCATTCTGTATGCAGGCCAACTAATCGGCTGACCAACTAATTGATTATGAAAATAGTTGTCGAGTATTTTCCTGTGCAGGGAGCAGAAGTGTGGGAGAGACCCAGCAGCAGGCATAGACAAGACCAGTCACTCTGCACAAGGAGAAAACAAAATTGGTCTTGATAATGGAAGACTAGCAAAACAGAAAAAGTTTTACACTGGATTACTGCACAGATCTGGGAAAAAAACACCAAGTGCCGCACCGAGGTTCAATTAATACACATGAATCTTGTAGTTAGATGACAGCTTTATAGCCCAACTCCCAGGCAAAAATTGATATTTCTTTATTGTACATCACAGGACTCAGAGCCTCAAGTATATACTTAGTGGTTATGGGCCTACCTTCAGGTGTTGACACTGGTATAACCAATACAGGAAGTTGACTCTCCTATATAACCCCTCCTCCTTCCAGGAGTACCTCAGTTTTTTCGCCAGTGTCTAAAGGTGTTGGTCATGAGTGAATATGTGCTCTGAGGAGCTCCAAGGAGGGATACATGCTGGATTTAAAAAACCTCCACAACCGGATCCATCCTTGCCACTGAGGCCATAGGATGGTACCTGGACCTTGATTCAAGAACAAGGTTTTGCCTGTAAAGCTTCTCTTTGAGAGCTGGACCCTAGGAACCAGGACTCTTTTTGGTCTTGCTACATTACTTAAAGCTGTTTCTGAGGGGTGCTAAAACAGGTCCAAAGGAGTGGAACCCCTATTAAAAGGGACCCGGTCTTTGAAGGTTTAACTATGCTGCGTGCCATGATGGGTGAAGTTTGGATCTGTCTGTAAATCGGCAGTATCCTGCAGCGAGGAAAAGGTAAGGAAAGAGGCTAGGAGCTGTAAAAGGTGCCTATGCCTTTCCTTCCATATATTTAAAATCTTTATGCCTTTAAAATGTCTCCTCTAGAGGGAGTAAGTTACACATACCTTTTAATACGATGCTTTCAGCAGCTCTATGTCCGGCTATAACAGCCATGTGTGGTGGTACCAGCAGCCAGAGGGGGGGGGGGTTCTTAGTGAACAAATGGTGTCTCTCTTCTAGAAGAATCAAAGAAGGGGTACAGCAGTTACAAGAAGCAGCCATAGCACAGGTTAAGTACTCTGGAAGCCAGCACAGCCTTGGGAGACTTCCTGACGGGCATGGGATTATATTCACAAGCCATCAGCTCCATCTTGAGTTTCTTGCTTCATATAAAAACATATTATGTATAATAGCTACTATTACAAAAGCTATACATACTGCTGACAAAGATTCCCATCCTCCTCCCTCCCCTCTTAGAGAGGTGCGGTGGGCACTTCCATTTTTTTTTTTTTTTTTTTATATATAAAACTTGCCCTCATGTTCTTATCTTGCTGGTTTTTAATGCTTCCCCAGCCTAATCTTACAGGCAGTACGCTCTGACAGGTGGGGACAAAGTACCAGACGGCGTTGCAGGCTCTAGATGGCAACGCCGCCTCCTCCTCTGGTGTCTGTCTTTTCTTTCAAATGAAAAAGCATTGCGCTAGCATGCATGGACTGTTATGCTTAGGAGGAGGGGGCGGGTTTGCAAAGGGGCGTGTTCCTACAAAGACAGGCGGCGCCGTGTACAGGATGTAAACGTCCACATGGAACGGAAGACGCTGAGGACGCCAATCAGGTTTTCACCTGATGCTTGTAACATAGACTCTGTCAGTTTCACAAGCTATAAACTAAAGAATGGAGTCTGTTACAGCCTAAGGAGACACAGGAGCGCTGGGCATGTGAGGGGTGTAAAGTAGGCATTTCCAGTACAGGAAACACTTGTTAGCATTTTAAAACTGATCCTATGGTGACATTGTTTTCGTGTTAAAACTGTTGTCAAAGCAAATAATATATACAGTGGGGACGGAAAGTATTCAGACCCCCTTACATTTTTCACTTTGTTATATTGCAGCCATTTACTAAAATCATTTAAGTTCATTTTTTTCCTCATTTAATGTACACACAGCACCCCATATTGACAGAAAAACACTGAATTGTTGACTCTTTTTGCAGATTTATTAAAAAAGAGAAACTGAAATATCACATGGTCCTAAGTATTCAGACCCTTTGCTGTGACACTCATATATTTAACTCAGGTGCTGTCCATTTCTTCTGATCATCCTTGAGATGGTTCTACACCTTCATTTGAGTCCAGCTGTGTTTGATTATACTGATTGGACTTTATTAGGAAAGCCACACACTTGTCTATATAAGACCTTACAGCTCACAGTGCATGTCAGAGCAAAATGAGAATCGTGAGGTCAAAGGAACTGCCTGAAGAGCTCAGAGACAGAATTGTGGCAAGGCACAGATCTGGCCAAGGTTACAAAAAAAATTTCTGCTGCACTTAAGGTTCCTAAGAGCACAGTGGCCTCCATAATCCTTAAATGGAAGATGTTTGGGATGACCAGAACCCTTCCTAGAGCTGGCTGTCCAGCCAAACTGAGCTATCGGGGAAGAAGAGCCTTGATGAGAGAGGTAAAGAAGAACCCAAAGATCACTGTGGCTGAGCTCCACAGATGCAGTTGGGAGATGGGAGAAAGTTGTAGAAAGTCAACCATCACTGCAGCCCTCCACCAGTCGGGGCTTTATGGCAGAGTGGCCCGACGGAAGCCTCTCCTCAGTGCAAGACACATGAAAGCCCGCATGGAGTTTGCTGAAAAACACCTGAAGGACTCTAAGATGGTGAGAAATGAAATTCTCTGGTCTGATGAGACCAAGATAGAATTAAGGCCAAAAAGTTCTAAGCGGTATGTGTGGAGAAAACCAGGCACTGCTCATCACCTGTCCAATGCAGTCCCAACAGTGAAGCATGGCGGTGGCAGCATCATGCTGTGGGGCTGTTTTTCAGCTGCAGGGACAGGACGACTGGTTGCAATCGAGGGAAAGATGAATGCGGCCAAGTACTGGGATATCCTGGACGAAAACCTCCAGAGTGTTCAGGACCTCAGACTGGGCCGAAGGTTTACCTTCCAACAAGACAATGACCCTAAGCACACAGCTAAAATAACGAAGGAGTGGCTTCACAACAACTCTGTGACTGTTCTTGAATGGCCCAGCCAGAACCCTGACTTAAACCCAATTGAGCATCTCTGGAGAGACCTAAAAATGGCTGTCCACCAGCGTTTACCATCCAACCTGGCAGAACTGGAGAGGATCTGCAAGGAGGAATGGCAGAGGATCCCTAAATCTAGGTTTGAAAAACTTGTTGCATCTTTCCCAAAAAGAGTCATGGCTGTATTGGATCAAATTGGTGCTTCTACTAAATACTGAGCAAAGTGTCTGAATACTTAGGACCATGTGATATTTCAGTGTTTCTTTTTTAATAAATCTGCAAAAATGTCAACAATTCTGTGTTTTTCAGTCAATATGGGGTGCTGTGTGTACATTAATGAGGGAAAAATGAACTTAAATGATTTTAGCAAATGGCTGCAATATAACAGAGTGAAAAATTTAAGGGGGGTCTGAATACTTTCCGTCCCCACTGTATATTTTTACCTCTGCTTTTGTGCTTTGCACTATGACTTCCAGAGCTACCATAAAGGTGCCTAAGGTTCCACCCCCAGGTGCTGGGAACCCCAGTCATGCCGCCATACTGTCATCCTCTCTAGAGATACCAGACATGGCAAGCTGGGGTGAGTCATTGAGAGCTAGCGGTGGTGCAACTGCTTCACACACTTCAGCCCCTGTATATGTGACTGAAGATGCATTTTCCTCGGCCCTGCAGGGCTTAGAAGGAAGATTAGTGGCTTTAATCGCATCCAGGTGGATGGGAAGCATCCTAGATCCCCCACCTTAAACTCTTTACAAGCAGTGGAGGGCCCATGGGAATTGTGGGAACAAGATGAGGAATTACCCTCAGATAATCGAGAGGAAAGACAAGCCGCTTATTCCTCTGCAGAGGACACAATACTTGATGTTTCAGCTTCACAGTCCAGAGCCTTACAGAGATGGTTCACTCCGCTTTCATGCTTCCCCTAACAGAGAGTTAACTGAAGGTTTTACAGCCTTTGCATGCGTTTCCTGTCCACGCATTACTAGAGAAGCTTATACCGAATGGGATAATCCGGATAAGCATATTTCTCCAAGCGTCTTCCAGGACAGCCCATGAGACCTTGGGCTGCTCCTACCAGGACAGGAAACACATTACCCCCACCAAATAAATGGGCCATCCTCCAGGCCCCATGTCTGTTTTTTCCTCCGGACGGGGGGTAGCATGTTCCTGGAACCTGGTCCCCTAGGTCTCATGAGCAGGGGCTCTATAGGACTGTTTTTGGGGCATATCCCCAACCTTTTCCTCTGCCGGAAGCAGCATCTCCTCTGGGGAAGTTGGCTGTGCTGCTGTCCCCTGTCCTCAGTGCTTGGAGAGGGCCAGGACCGGTGTTATGTGGAGCCCCAAGCGCGGTGCATTGCACTAGAGCTCAGCAGAGCAGCGGTGTCCTTTTCCCTGCCGACAGCATGGCTGATCTGTGCATGGGAAAGTGGAAGCCACGGCGCTCGAGGGGGCGGAGCTACTGCGCTCCAAACTGGCCCACAGGAAGTGCCTGGAGAGGGTCACTTCTGGGGCATTTGACGTCACCATCAGGCGCCGGAGACGCTGGTTCCAGTCTCCATAAACTGCGCGAACAGGGGACACTGGTTGCTGGTGTTCTTGTTGTAAAGCAGCCAGGCTGTGGACGACCAAGAGGGGCAGGATGGATCCTTCAGTAGTACCTGCACAGGCAGCGGATGCAGTTCCCAACACCAGCACCTCACAGGTAAGCCTGGGGTGTTTTGTCACCATCTTGCTATCCCTGTGAGTGTTCCCTTCCCCTCCCCCCTCTATAGTAGTGGGTGTAAGGGGGCACATTTCCTCCCTCATGCACGTGGTTACGGAGTGATTGGGTGGCTTATAATTGCATGGTGGGTCTTTTTTATTTTTGTCTTGCAGACCAAGACTCAGGACAAGGCCCAAGCGCAGCCACCAAAGAGGAAATGTGCAGTTTGCGCAAACAAATTGAGCTCCTCCATGGAGCAAAGCAGTTTGACAAGCTTCAAACGCCAGCTGAGGGTCCGTCTTCGATTAGAGCTTCAGTCAGTAGCACTCCACAGCAGGTGGAGAGTAAAGACTCTAAAGCTGAAGTTAGATCTACCCGTTCTCCAGAAGAATCGGGGTCAGATAGGGAGCCCAGGGATAGAGAATCAACAAGGGGCTCCAGGTTTAAGTTATCTTTAGAGGATGTTGATGACTTATTAAAGGCTATCTATGCTACTCTTGAATTAAAAGTGGAAGAGGTTCAATTATCTAAACGTGATCTTATGTTTAAGGGTTTGCATAAGAAGAAGTCTAGAGTTTTTTTTTTCCCGTACCTAGTTCCCTGATTGATACTATCAAACTGGAGTAGGAAAATCCAGAGAGAAAACCTTTCTTTTCTGGTAACCTAAAAAGGAGGTTTCCTTTTTGATGAGGACTCAGCGCAGCCGTGGAACAAGAATCCTAAGTTGGATGCACCTCTTTCAAAGGTTTCAAAAAACTCCGACCTAGCGTTTGATGATATGGGCGCACTTAGGGATCCGATGGACAAAAGAGGCGATATCCTTCTCCACAGAGCCTGGGATTCTGCTATTGGGAATCTCAAACTCGCTCTGGCCTCCACATGTGTAGCCAGAAATCTGGAGGTGTGGTTGACTCAGATTCAAACTCATTTGTCGGCTGGTACTTCTAGAGCAGATTTTGAAGTCCTTCCCTCTCCTTTTTAAGGCAGTAGGATTTTTGGCTGATTCTTCCGCTGAGTCAGTAAGAATGACAGCCAGGACTTCGACCTTAGTGAATTCGGCCAGAAGAAGCCTCTGGGCAGATGGTTCAGCCTCCAAGTTGCGCCTTTTGTGGTCTTCACCTTATGGGTGATCATCTTTTTGGCCCAGGACTGCAGGAGGCACTGGAATGCCCAGCTGATGAGGGGTTTAGGCGTTTCCAGAGGCCAAGGTAGGCAGCAAGGTCCTAGAGAAAAGGACAACAGGCCCAAAAAGCATTGGCCGGGGCACAAAGGCAGAAATAAAGGGGGGGGGGGTGGGGTCTTTTTTAATCCTCCTCAACAACCCGCCAAGCCACAGTGACTTGTGTCCCCCAGTGGGAGGAAGATTGAGGTGCTTTCTCCCACAATGGGCGGCAGTCACCTCAAGTCCCTTCATCCTGGACCTAGTGACCAATGGGTACAGGCTGGAATTTTCTCGCCAATCACCGGAGCGTTTTTTTTGTCACCTTTCCTCCCCGAGATCGAGAGAAAGCAAAGGCTCTGGGTCTCCAAATTGGAGACTTATTGGATCTAAAGGTCCTGATCCCTGTTCCCCGGCCAGACCAGGGCAAGGGATTTTATTCCCATATATTTGTCATCAAAAATCCATCAGGGAAGTATCGGCTTATCCTTAACCTCCAGTCTTTAAACCATTCAATCGGATACATGCATTTCCAGATGGAGACGGTATTCACAATCAAAAACCTGCTTTACCCAAACTGCTTCATGGCCACTTTGGATTTGAGGGATGCTTACCTTCACAGCCCTATCCATCCATCCTTTCAGAGATTCTTAAGACTAACAGGATGGGAACAGAGACTCTGCACTTTCAGTATCGGGCCCTCCCCTTCGGTCTGTCCTCAGCCCCACGCATTTTTACAAAGGTGTTGGGGGAGGCACTGGCTCCGGTAAGGTTGAAAGTGATAACGTTTATCCCCTACCTGGTCGACCTTGTAGTGGCAGAATCGTACTAGAGGTTGTTAGCGGATCTCCAGACGGTGCAAGACTTCCTACAGTCCCTAGGCTGGTTAATAAACGTAGAGTAGTCGTCCTTTAATTCCGGCCCAGAAATCTGGGATACGACTTTTGCTCGGTAGACCAGAATGTTTTTCTTCCACAGGAGAAGACTACAAAAATGATCCAAACTATGTCGGCATTACAGACCAACCAGTCAGTCTCGCTGAGACAGGTTTTGAGAGCAGTGGGTCTGATGACCTCTTGCTTTCCCGCAGTACCATGGGCAAGATTTCATCAACGTTCATTACAACTGTTTATATTAAGAAACGGGGACGGAAACACAGGGTCCCTGGAGTCAAGGGTCTCTGGAGTCAAGGGTATGGCTACCCGCCAGGGTAAAGAGAAGCTTGTGGAGGACAAACCTGCACCCAACAAAGGGTCTCCCATGGTCCATTCCTATATCCCAGAGGATCACTACAGATGCGAGTTCCTGGGGATGGAGAGCTCATCTCAGCAACGCAGTGGCACAAGGAGAGTGGTCCTCGAGGGAAGCAAGTGCTTCATCCAATCAGAGAGCTGCTAGCAGTTATGAGAGCCTTGCAGTCATTTCACATGGAAATCAAGGGGCACAATCTCCAGATTCTTTCCGACAATATCCCGACAGTCGCATACCTCAACAAACAGGGAGGCACGAGGAGCCGGATACTTCAATTTATTGCCCAGGAGATTTTATCTTGGGCAGAAGGGAATCTAGCTTCAATTTCAGCCGTGCACCTGAAGGGGACACAAAATTGTCTGGCAGATTATCTCAGCTGCTTCCGGGTAGATCGGGACAACTGGTCCCTTCTTTCCGAAGTTTTTGCGGATCTCCCCAACAGATGGGGATGTCCCGAAGCAGACCTGTTCCCAAATCAGAACAACCGCAGAGAGGTTCTTTTCCTTGAACCCAGCAGATCAATCATTGGGGATCGATGCTCTGGCGAATCCATGGCCATTCGGCCTCTGTTATGCCTTCCCACCGATCAGACTTATTCTGTAAGTCCTCCGGAGATTTCTTCTAGAAGAAACTGATCTCATCCTAATCGCCCCTTTCTGGCCCAAGAGGAAATGGTTTTTTTCCCTGCTACAGACTCTGGTCTTGGAGCCTACACTGAATCTTTCAAAGTAGATTTACTATCCAGTGTCACACCCACAGGTGGTTTCCTTAAACTTGATGGCTTAGTATCTGAAGAAAAGATACTGAGCGCCCAGGGATTCTCTGACAAGGTAGTCAAGACTGGTAAATTGCAGAAAACCAGTCACTAGAGCCATATATTCCAACGTTTGGAAAAGATTTATCTCATGATTATCTGAAAATCAATGATTATCTCATGATATCCTTTCAATTTTGGAATTTTTTCAAGAGGGTGTCGACAAAGGTCTTTCTGTTAGCTGCTGCCAGTACCTTTTTAAGGTACCATCAGTGTGTTCCTCCAGTTTTCTCTCCTGGAAAATCCGACTACAGCCAGGTTTTTCAAATCAATTTCTAGGGCCAGACCACTAGTGGTGAGAAGTTGTCCAACTTGGGACCTGTCCCTAGTACTTCAAACACTGGTTGAATTTCCTTTTGAGCCTCTAGATCAGAGAGATGCAATTAGCGGACCTCCAGCTGTTGCAAAACTACAAGCCCCATCATGCCTCTGCCTCTAGGTGTCATGCTTGTGGCTGTCAGAGTCTTGCTATGCCTCATGGGACTTGTAGTTCTGCAACAGCTAGAGGTCCGCTAATTGCATATCCCTGCTCTAGAAAATATTTCAGTTAAGTTACTTACATTAAAAACTGTTTTTCTTGTAGCTGTTACCTCAGCTCGTAGGGTAAGTGAGTTGCAGGCCCTATCAGTGAGGGAGCCTTTCCTCGCAATTTTTGAGGATCGAGTTGTTTTAAGAACCGATCCAGGTTTTTTGCCCAAGGTGGCCAGTACATTCCAAAGATCCCCCAGGACATTGAACTGCCAACCTTTTGCAGTTTGCTACAGGGCGACCAGGAAAGAAAGTTTTAGTTTTTTTAGACGTGTGAAGGATTCTCCTTGTCTATCTTGAGGTCACCAAGACCTTTAGAAAAACTAATGCCTTGTTTGTCCTTTTTTTCCCATTTACGTCTTTCAGGACAGCACCATAGAGAGACCTTGGCTCCTCCCCTTCTGAGGAAACACCGCCTTCAACTTAAGCTTTAAACCTCACCGCTCTCCCCCGGCCCCTCAGTTCTGGTGTTTCCTCCGGTGGGGAGACATCGCAAGGAACCAGGGCCGCACAGCTAGGGAGGCTGAGGCTAATCACAGGCTGAGCAGAGGGGGCGCTTTCTCTCTGGCTCTCTCCTGCTCAATTTTTTTTAAGAAAGCTGCAGTCTAAGGGGCTAGTGTGGCTGAGTACCTCTTAGAAGACTGCACATCACGCTCCCCCAGCTTCTCTTAGTGAAGCTTGTAAGCTGGTGGGGTCCGTTTTCTCTTTTGCCTAGCAGTGGCATAGGCGGAGGCACAGAAGACCGCCCTGCACTTGCAGCCAGCGTGGGAGCTCTGAGCGCTGGGTCGGACGGCGGGTGACGTCATTTCCGGCGGAGGTCAGTGTTTCCGTCTGACCCGTGACTTCCGGTTCCGGTCGCGGTGATGAAAACGGACCGCGCGTTCGGCTGGTGCTGCCTTTGACCTGCTGTGGGGACAGGACACAGGGGCTTGGATCACCACTACACTCTAGGGAGATGTCGGAAGCAGAGGCTTCAAGAACTGCTCCAGGAGAGTCCTGCACCAGCCACTCTAAGGTAAGAGGAACCCTGGGGTGGTGTTCCCTTACCGCTTCCTGTAAAGCTCCACAGGTGTAGAACTCCCCCTGGTGGTGAAGGGGGGGAAAGGGTTGTGACTGGGTCCCTGGTGGTGGTCGGTCCCGGGAAGTGCACCCCTGGTGGCCCTCCGTGGTAGTGCTGGTGGAAGTTTGCTGATTGCTCCCTACTTTTAACTTGTTTTTCAGGGCAAAGCTACAGAGAAAAGCAAGTCGCCCCACAGTACCAAGAAGAAATGCCCCTCATGCAGAATCACAATGGGGGAATCTTGGTCTAAACCCCTCTGCAGGGATTGTATAGAAGGGCTAGTAAGGGAGCAGTCTGGAGAACAGTCTTCAGATTTAGCAGCATCCGTTAAGGAACTTTCCAATACGGTGCAGACTTTTAAAACATTATTTGCTAGTCTTCAGTTGCCACAGCCGCAGGTTGCTTCTCCACCAGCACAGCAGAGTGTTCCTCAATCCTTAATGGATGCTCCCTCGGGAAGTGGAGAGAATCCAGGAGGTGCCAGATTCGAGGTTGAGGAAGAGCCTGATAGCGGGTCCTCAGATCCCCAGGGGGATTCAGAGGGAGAGGAGGTGGAAGGGGAATCCACAAGATCCTCTCGCTACAAGCTTTCCCTGGAGGAGGTGGAGGAGCTCCTAGGAGCCATTCATACCACCCTAGGAATCCAGGAGGAAAGGAAAAAACTTTCACTCCATGACCAGATGTACAAAGGACTAGGGGAACATAAAAGGAAGGTGTTCCCGGTCCATGAGGTCTTAGTCGACGCCATCAAAAAGGAGTGGCAAGACCCCGAAAGGAAGCCTTTCCTTTCAAGGGCGCTTAAGCGTAGGTTCCCCTTTGCAGAGGAGGAGGCGCTGGTGTGGAACAAATCTCCTAAGCTAGACGCAGCCTTTTCGCAGGTCTCCAGACACACTGACCTGGCCTTTGAGGACATGGGGGCACTCCCAGATCCCATGGATAAAAGGATAGACTCCCTCCTGAAAAAATCCTGGGACTCTTCCATAGGGAACCTCAAACCCGCCATGGCGTCCACGGTGGTGGCACGAAACATGGAGTATTGGCTAACGCAAATTAAGGCACACATAGAGGCGGGAACGCCTAAGGAAACAATCCTATCGTCTTTTCCCATGCTCCTTAAAGGAATAGCTTACCTGGCAGATGCTTCAGCTGAATCGGTGCGTATGTCTGCAAGATCAGCCGCATTGTCCAATTCGGCAAGAAGAGCCTTATGGCTTAAAACATGGCAGGGAGATACCGCATCCAAAGTTAAACTTTGCGGCATTCCTCTCACGGGGGACTTGCTCTTCGGGCCAGGTCTGGAAGCCGTGTTGGATAGAACGGCTGACAGAAAAAAGGCATTTCCTTTTAAAAGAAAACCGGCAGAGGCTAAAAGAAAGTCTCGGCCGTGGAAGAAATTGGACCCCCCAAAATCTGATCAACAGAAAAAGGGGTGGGGACAAAAAGGGAAGGGACGTGGGGGGGCTATTTTTCGCCCTCCTGAACAGCCCAAAAAGACAAAGTGACAGAATAACGGTGGGAGGAAGACTGGGGGCCTTCCTTCCACAGTGGGAGATGATCACCTCCAACAATTTTATTTTGGAAGTCATAAGAAGAGGGTACAGGTTGGAGTTTGCAGAACCTCCACCTTGCAGACTCCTGGTAACCACGCTACCGAAATGTGCAGTGAGGTCGGCGGCTCTCATTTCCTCCCTCCAGGAGTTGGAGGAACAGGAGGTGGTAGTTCGAGTGCCAGAAGGAGAGACGGGCAGAGGCTTTTACTCCCACATTTTTGTGGTGCGCAAACCCTCGGGGAAGTTCAGGCTCATCCTGAACCTGAAGCCTCTGAACGTCTCTCTCACCTACAGGAGGTTCCGTATGGACTCAATCTATTCGGTAAAGACGCTCCTTCCTCCAAACTGTTTCATGGCATCGATAGACTTGAGGGATGCCTACCTGCACATTCCCATTGCAGATCAGTGTCAAAGGTTCCTCAGGCTGGCAATAAATACCAGAGAAGGGACCTTTCACTGGCAGTTCAGGGCCCTTCCCTTCGGGCTATCCTCTTCCCCCCGCATCTTCACCAAAGTCATGGTAGAAGTCTTGGCTTTCCTACGAATCAAGGGCATCTCAGTGATCGCTTATTTAGACGATCTACTACTTTTTGCTCCTTCCGCGGAACAGCTGTCGCAGGACCTGCAGTTTACAAGGAACATCCTAGAGGGTCTAGGTTGGCTCTTAAATCTGGAGAAGTCCAATTTGACTCCTTCGCAAAGGGTAATCTTTTTAGGTTACCTGTTGGACTCAACAAAACAGAAGGTCTTCCTGCCTATGGAGAAAATCCAAAAGGTAGACAGGGCAATGTTGTTACTCCAGGGCAGCCAACAAATATCAGTAAGAAAGGCTATGTCAGCCTTGGGGCTACTGACGGCAGCACTTCCAGCAGTGCAGTGGGCAGGATTACACTTTCGCCCCTTACAACTATTTATCCTGAGCATTTGGGACCACAGTCAGGAGTCTTTGGATTCCCTGATAGCTGTACCAAACCAGGTCAAGAGATCCCTATGGTGGTGGCGAAAAGAAGCCAATCTCTCACAGGGTCTGGAATGGGTTCTGCCGGTGTCCAGATGCGTCACGACCGATGCGAGTGGCATGGAGGACCGGGTGGCTCAGGGAGGCTGGCGGAAGGAGGACGCAGGAAGATCCTCCAACTGGAGGGAGCTGAAGGCAGTCAAAGCCTTTCAAAAGGAACTTCAGGGACAGCATGTGAGAGTCCGGTCGGACAACTCCTCAGCTGTAGCCTACATAAACAGGCAGGGGGGTACCAGGAGCAGATCCTTGTGGACCCTGGTAGAAGGCATTCTCAGATGGGCCGAAGTAAACGTCCTATCCCTCTCGGCAGTGCATCTGAGGGGGGAACAAAATCTGGTGGCGGATTTCCTCAGCAGGAAACGGCTGAGGAAAGGCGACTGGGTTCTGAATCAGGGGGTTTTCGAAGAAATATCCCAGAGATGGGGAAGGCCATGCATAGACCTCTTTGCCTCGAGAGAAAACAGGAAAGTGCATCTCTTCTTCTCCCTAAACAGGTGGGATGGAGCTCTAGGGGTAGACGCACTGGCTCAGAGTTGGGCTTTCGTCAGGTGTTATGCCTTCCCCCCACCTGTACTAATCCCAGCCGTCCTAAGAAAATTCCAACTGGAAAACACAACCCTCATTCTTATTGCGCCACATTGGCCCAGGAGGCCTTGGTTCTCCATCCTGAGAAGTCTGGCAGCGGAACCCCCCTGGCTTTTGCCAGTTCAGGAGAATCTCCTTTCCCAGGGGCCAATTTATTGTCCCCAGGTGGGGAGATGGAGCCTCGCGGCTTGGCTACTGAGGAAGAATTGTTGAAGATCAGAGGTTTCTCAGATAGCTTAGTAAAGACCCTCCTTAACTGCAGGAAAAAAGAAACCCAGGTCATCTACCAAAAAACGTGGAGGCGTTTTAATAGCTGGTGCACGGAAACTTCTTTTGATATTCACAGCTCTATAGCGGTCTTAGAGTTCCTGCAGGCAGGGGCGGACAAGGGATTAGCCCTTGGCACCCTGAAAGGACAGGTTTCTGCCTTGAGTGTGTTTCTGGAGAAACAACTAGCCGCTGATCCCTGGATCATTAGATTTTTTAAGGCATTGAGTAGGCAGAGACCTCTGAGGTTCCCCCCCCTTCCCAATGTGGGATCTTTCCTTGGTCTTACAAGCGCTTACAGGGGAACCCTTTGAGCCATTGGAGACGTGTACACTAAAATGGATTAG
Organism: Lithobates clamitans; assembly: GCA_037952925.1. NCBI lineage: Eukaryota > Metazoa > Chordata > Amphibia > Anura > Ranidae > Lithobates > Lithobates clamitans. The sequence continues at coordinate 831,752 of JBBGZY010000465.1, forward strand.
CCTCAAAACGGTGTTTTTGGTGGCAATCACTACGGCAAGAAGAGTAAGTGAACTCGAGGCCCTCTCTATTAGGGCCCCCTTTTTTCAGGTTTTCCCGGACAGGGTAGTTTTTAAAACCGATCCGGCCTTCTTGCCGAAAGTAGCCTCGGTTTTTCATAGAGGCCAGGAAATTGTTTTGCCCACCTTTTGTTTGAATCCTGTGAGGGAACAGGAACATAGGTTTCATAAACTAGATGTAAGAAGGTGTGTCCTACAGTACTTGGAGGATACAAAACCATTTAGAAAATCGGATTCCTTTTTTGTGTTATTTTCAGGAACCAGGAAGGGAGGCAAAGCCTCGAGGCGCACCTTAGCTAGGTGGCTAAGGTTAGCTATCAGTCAGGCTTATATAATTAGCGGCTTGGAAGCCCCTAGGGGTATCAGGGCACACTCCACAAGGGCAGTGGCGACCTCTCAGGCCGAGTGGGCTGGTGCGTCTCCGGAGCAGATCTGTAGAGCGGCAACGTGGTCTGGATTCGACACGTTCGTGAAACACTACAGATTGGACCTTCTGTCAGCAAAAGACCAGGCTTTTGGGCGTAAGGTTCTGCAGGCAGTAGTCCCACCCTAAGGTAAGGTGCTCGCTCATCCTCTCTATGGTGCTGTCCTGAAAGACGTAAATGGGAAAATCGGAGTTACTTACCGGTAACGTCCTTTTCCAGGAGTCTTTCAGGACAGCACAGTTACCCACCCTACTTTAGGGATATTCGTGAAGAGTTCATCGCAGAAGAACGTCAGGTAAGATCAGAGTTATTATGACGTGTTCTTGTGTCTCCCCAGCTAACCGGAGGTCCTCTTGAAGAACTGAGGGGCCGGGGGAGAGCGGTGAGGTTTAAAGCTTAAGTTGAAGGCGGTGTTTCCTCAGAAGGGGAGGAGCCAAGGTCTCTCTATGGTGCTATCCTGAAAGACTCCTGGAAAAGGACGTTACCGGTAAGTAACTCCGATTTTTTTCAGAAGTTCACAGGGGAAATAGTGCATCTAAAGCCACATTGGCTAGATGGATAAAGCAAGCTATCTCTGAAGCTTACACAATTAGGGAAGCTCCTCCACCTTTTGTTACTGCGCACTCAACTAGAGCCTTGTCTACGTCTTGGGCTGAGAGGGCTAGTGCCTCACCGGAACAAATTTGCAGGGCTGCTACATGGTCCAGTTACTCGACCTTCATTAAACATTATCACCTGAATCTCCTATCCGCTCAGGAGCAGGCATTTGGTCGTAAGGTCCTTCAGGCAGTTGTCCCTCCCTAGACTGGTAAGTTCTGGCTCATCGTCTCATGGGCTGTCCTGGAAGACGCTTGGAGAAAAGCTGAGTTAGACTTACCGGTAACTCCTTTTCTGATAGTCTTCCAGGACAGCCAGATTCCCACCCGGTTTTGTCTGAAGTATTGTTTATTATGCATATGTTCTGCAGGAACGTGCTACGGTTCTTGAGAAGACTGACATGAGGCCTGGAGGACCACCCTTTTATCTGGTGGGGGCAATGTGTTTCCTGTCCTGGTAGGAGGAGCCCAAGGTCTCATGGGCTGTCCTGGAAGACTCTCAGAAAAGGAGTTACCGGTAAGTCTAACTCAGCTTTTCTCCAGTCATCTTCCAGGACGGCACACCTGAGATGATGGGTCTCACCTGACAGGAAACGCAATGAACAACAGAGTTTAAAAGGCCCCACCCTTCCCTCTGTCCCTCAATTATTGATTGTGTTTCCCACAGGGTGGCAGCAAAACCGTTTATTTCTTTATTTTCTTAGACCAAGGTCTGGGACCGAGGTCTCCTCCCTGGGATATCAGACCTAGAGCAGCCAGTGGTGACTGTGGGGTCTGATAGGGCTCTGATCTTTCCAAGGGGGGTATTTCCCTCTTGCTTCTTAAAGGAAGACTCTGGGAGAGGGGGGGGTACAAGAAGAACCCCCCCCCCCCCCCCCGAGAAACTGGTGGCACTAGTACACTGTGAGAGTGTCCATAACCCCAGGGACCTTACATCCCACTCTCTCCTCCTACCAGACAGTGGTGGATGGTAAGGAGGGGCCGTCCGAGTATCCCCCATTTGCTGGGAGGGAGTCCATGATGCTGGCTGCATGATGTCCCGGCTCAGCTGTGACTAGTGAGGCCGGGGAATCTCCTTCTCCCAGCTAGGCCGTATCGGTGTTATCCGGCCGCTACTGTGCATGTCCGGATGACGGTACGGCGCGCTTGTGTGACGTCATTACCGGCAACTCCGGACTACTACAAAATGGCGGCGAGCGTGTACAAAGGCGGTAATGGAGCGGGGGTCCACGGTCCTGTGTCCCCCAATCTACCTGGAGCGATCCTACCTGGAGGTTGATTGACTAGTAAGGATGGAAAAGGACGACGGACCGAATTTGACAGCTTCACTTCAGAGGTCACCACACGGGGTGAGTGATCCAGCTGGTGTGGGAAGGAGATTTGGGGTGGCCCTATTTCCCCCTCCCCCACAGGATACCCAGAGGGGAATGGCTAAAATGGGTTTTTTATTGTCATTTACAGAGATGACATAGTTATAGTTTGTCAGGTTGAAAAAAAGACACAAGTCCATCCAGTTCAACCATAAAAAAATAAATATAAATAAAATAAAAAAATATCGTACAATCCAATATACCCAATTCCATACCCACAGTTGATCCAGAGGAAGGCAAAAAACCCCAGCAGAGCATGCTCCAATTTGCTACAGCAGGGGAAAAAATTCCTTCCTGATCCTCCGAGAGGCAGTCGGATTTTCCCTGGATCAACTTTACCTATAAATGTTAGTACCCAGTTATATTATGTACATTTTAGGAAAGTATCCAGGCTTTTCTTAAAGCAATCTACTGAGCTGGCCAGAACCACCTCTGGCGGGAGTCTATTCCACATTTTTACAGCTCTTGCTGTGAAGAAACCTTTCCGTATTTGGAGATTAAATCTCTTTTCTCTAGGCGTAAAGAGTGCCCCCTTGTCCTCTGTGTTGACCGTAAAGAGAATAACTCAACACCAAGTTCACTATATGGACCCCTTATATATTTGAACATGTTGATCATATCCGCCCTTATTCTCCTCTTCTCAAGAGTGAATAAATTCAGTTCCTCTAATCTTTCCTCATAGCTGAGCTCCTCCATGCCTCTTATCAGTTTGGTTGCCCTTCTCTGCACTTTCTCCAGTTCCCTGATATCCTTTTTGAGAACTGGTGCCCAAAACTGAACTGCATATTCCAGGTGAGGTCTTACTAATGATTTGAACAGGGGCAAAAATATATTTCTCTCTCTCTCTCTCTGGAATCCATACCTCTCTTAATGCAAGAAAGAACTTTGCTTGCTTTGGAAACCACAGATTGGCATTGCATGCTATTATGATTTTATGAGTTTGAGTTTATGATCTACCAAAACCCCCAGATCCTTCTCCACTACGGATTCTCCCAGTTGTACTCCCCCTAGTATGTATGATGCATGCATATTCTTAGCCCCTAAGTGCGTAACTTTACATTTCTCAACATTAAACCTCATCTGCCACAAAACCTCATCTTCCACAACCTCATCGCCCAATTAGAGAGTGCATTGAGGTCTGCTTGTAAATTGGAGACATCCTGTAAGGACGTTATTCCACTACATAGCTTGATGTCATCTGCAAAGACAGAAATGTTACTTTTGATCTCAGACCCAATATCATTTATAAAGATATTTAAAAGTAAGGGTCCCAGCACTGAACCTTGGGGTACACCACTGATAACCTTAGACCATTCAGAGTAAGAATCATTAACCACTACTCTCTGAATTCTGTCTTTTAGCCAGTTTTCTATCCATTTACAAACTGATATTTCCAAGGCTGTAGACTTTACCTTACACATGAGCCGTGTGTGCGGAACTGTATCGAACGCTTTTGCAAAATCCAAATATACCACGTCCACAGCCACCCCTCTGTCCAAGGTTTTACTTACCTCTTCAGAAAAAGAAATCAGGTTTGTCTGACAACTTCTGTCTTTCATGAACCCATGCTGTCTGTTGCTTAAAATGTTTTTCTCCAGCAAGAACTGGTCTATGTGGTCTTTAAACGCTCCAGTATCTTCCCAACTTGAATTGATTGAATGCCCTGCCCAGGGGACGGCCAGTAGGACTAAGTCCAAAGCCATCTTAAAATCGAGGCGTTGTATTACTGTAATGAGAAACTCCCACAGGACCACAAGCCTTTTTTGCTTTAAATGCATCTATAAATTAGCGGGTAAGGAAACAGCGCGAGCTGTGAAGGAATGCCGTGCTCTACAGTCTGAGAGGACCCTCCAGTCCTTTAGCACTACAGTCGAGAAGTGGCAGGTAGAACACCCTTCCAGTAGGGAGAGCTCCCCCTCTCAGGAGGGGATGTCTACCAGTAATACTGGGGAGTCCCAAGAACCGGCTCCCTATTGTTCAGATGAGGAGGAGGGACAGGACTCGGAGCAGAGCTTTCGGGCGGAAGAGGAGGATTCTGACCAGGATAGCCAGGTAGAGGCTAGGCCTGGGAGACATCTCAGCCCAAGACATGTAGGGTCTTCTCAAGGCAATCTATGCGTCTGAGGACATTCAGATGCTGTCCGCTCAGGTCTGGGCTCAAGTTATATAGGGGACTGGGCAAGCCGCAGACTAAGACTTTTCCATTGCATCAATCCCTCGCATCACAACTACAGCATTTAATGGGCTGTGGAATCCCAGAGGGGGGCACTCCGAATGGCAGGCTAACCTTGGTAAACGCTCGGCATAATACGCTTATCGAGGCGTTAGAGGCGGATATGTTTCACCATGAATCCCCGACAACTAGGTTGCTAATTAAGTTATGGAAAACTGTTAAGAAAACAACGGGGTATGAGGGTTTCACGGATTACTCCCCTATTTGGAACAACCGGAACTTACAGGAAATTCTAAAAATAGGAAAGAGTAGGGTGTGGGAGGCTGGTGGTATTAAAAAGCTAAGACAGCTCTACTCGGGAAACACCCTTAAAAAACTCCCCGAGCTGATTAGGGAATTTAAGATCCCTCAGAGCTCCTGGTTCCGCTACCGGCAGATAAAACAAGCTCTTAGGGCCCAATTTGGCGATCAGCCCCCGAGATGGGTTGAAATGCCCGTTGCTCGTCAATTACTACAAGTAGGACCCACTAGGGGGCTGATAACTAAAATTTACGACCAACTAAGTAACTCAGAGAATAGACGGGAAACACTTCAGAAGGTAAGAGTTAAATGGGAGGAGGAACTAGGGGCAATTCCTGAGGAACAATGGAGGAGAATCTTAGAGATGGCACCTCAGGTGTCAGTAACCCCTTCGCAGAAGATCTCTCATTTGATGCTGCTTAATAGGGCCTATTACACTCCAAGACGGCTCTTCAGGTTTGGTGGAAGGCCTAACGATAATTGTCCTAGGTGCCATGAGTCTGGGAACCTTATCCATTTACTCTGGAGATGTCCCAAGCTGTATCGATACTGGGAGGGAGTTACTGGCAGTTTGGGCGATGTCTATCAAACGTCAGTAAAGAGGGAGGCGGTGGAATGCATTCTGGGATATAGAAGGATAGAGGGGGAGAGGATGGATACCACCTTGGCAATCCTCAGAGGTTTGTTCCAGGCTCGAAAAATGATAACGCTAAGGTGGCAATCAAAAGAGCCCCCGACAGTGAATGACTGGATAGATACACTCGGTGCCTCTATTGGCAGGGAGAGATTGGAATATATAAAAAGGGGGAATCTCCAGGAATTCGACAAAATATGGAAGCCATGGATGGATAAGGCGGCCTGCTTAAGGGAAAAGTTTGGAGCGTAAGGGATTAGGTTAAAAGTTAAGATATCTATGCTCTAGTGAAATACAGAACCAGTGAATCACATAAAGTAATTTAGTGTTATTGGTGTTTGGATTTAAGTAGGTAATAATAGTAAACCTTTAAACTCTGTGTTTGGGGCGGATTTTGTATAGAAGGGATGCAGGGGCGCTAGGGGGCGGGAGAAGAGGAACGGGAAGGGGTGGGGGGTTTTCACAAATACGCAATAGTTCACTAGTGGTCTTAATAGGGGGCTATGGGGGCGGGGACCCCAATAGCCTAGCACCATATATGAGGTCCTCCTAGATTCCATTGACGGGTAGTGCTTCTTATAGTCATTACAACCCGGTCAGATCCGCGTTGTGTACCCCCAACAGGGTATTTAATAAAGCTGTATATAATTGATGGCTGTATCCCTGTCAAAAGTAAGAAGTGAAAGAAGGAAAAAACAAATAGATAAATAAATAAAGAAAGAAAGAAAGAAATCCACAATGATGTGAATCTAGGTCGGCGACAATACATGAATGTTACGCTGATTAAGGCCAGTCGGCAGTGCTCACTGATGTGGAAAAAAAAAAAAAAAAGGATATAATCCTAAGGGAATGGAGGGAGCCTGAGCGCAAGGTATTAAAACTTAAGACCTGGAAACGTAGATGCCCCTTTAAGGATGAGGAGGAGGAGAAATTCTTGGATGCTTCTTTGGCACAAGTATCCAAACGATCGGACCTCTCCTTTGAGGATTCCGGCAACATCCAGGATCAGATGGAGAAAAAATCTGAAACCTTGTTGCGCAGAGCTTGGGACGCCAATGCTGCAGCTTGGGTCCAGCATTTGCCTCCGCCTGTGTTGCCAGAAACGCAGATGCATGGGTCAACAGGTTGATGGACCATGTCTCTCTTAAAAACAAATCCAAGGAGGTAGTAGATTCTCTGGAGGTTATTGGGAAAGCTTTTTTGGCAGATGCTGCTGTAGGAACAGTGAGAACAACTGCAAAGTCAGAGGCTCTGCTAAACTCCGCCAGAAGAGCCCTTTGGGTAAAAACGTGGGATGGAGATTTTACCTCTAAGTCCCGACTCTGCGGTATACCGTTTTGAAGGCTCCCTGCTCTTCGGCTCTGGCCTAGAACAGGTACCGTCCCGATCCAAAGAAAATGGCAAGAAATTCTCTACAAAACCCAAGAGGGATAAAGTGAAGACATATTTTTTTTGAGGGGCCCACTGCAAAAACCCAGTCTAAGGGTAAAAAGGAGCAGAGGAAAATGTGGGGGTTCGGTAAGGGCAAGTAAAAAAAGGTGGAATCCTTTTTTCCAGGTCCGGACCTTCCAGCAATGAAGCCAAATGGCGCCACCATAAAGGTTGGAAGGCTCTCGTGGTTTCTCCCCCCAATGGGAGAAGATCACACAGAGTCCTTACATCCTAAATCTTGTAAGAGAGGGTTACAAGTTCCTGTCACCCCCCCCTCTAAACTTCCTCATTACCTGTCTCACCAAGGACCCACTGAAAGCAAGGGGCCTTTTGGGGAGTGACTGCGAGCTCGCAGAACAAGAGGTCATTGTTCCTGTTCCCGTGAGTCAGATTGCCCTAGGGTTTTATTCCCACATTTTTGTGGTTCCGAAACAATCGGGCAAATTTCGGCTGATTTTTAATCTACGGAAGCTGAACCGGTACTTGCTATACAAGAAGTTCCGGATGGAGAGTATCTATACAGTCAGAAGACACCTTCAAAGGGGGGTCTTCATGATCACATTAGATCTGAAAGATGCTTATTTGCATGTCCCCATTACCCCGGAACATCAGAAGTACTTGCGTTTTGCAGTACGGACAGAGCAGGGTGTCCAGCACTGCCAGTTCAGGGCACTCCTCTTCGGGCCTAGTGGCCAGTCCGAGAATCTTTACCAAGGTTCTCGCTGAGGTGGTGTCTTTTCTGCACCTCCAGGGGATAGCCTTGATCCCGTACTTTGACGATATGCTGATTTACAGCCCAGCCCTAGAACAGCTTTGTTCAGACCGAGACAGTGTTGTCCACTCTAGATTACCTGGGTTTGATGGTCAGCCAGGAGAAGTCCTCCCTGGATCTCTCGCAGCCCAAGGTGTACCTAGGGTACCGGGTAGACTCAGTGGCCCAAAGAGTTTTTTCTTCCTCTAGAAAAACTCTCCAAGGTACAGGGGACGGTGTCAGCTCTCCACGAGACTGGAGAGTCCTCTCTAAGGACCATTATGAGAGTGCTGGGGCTTATGTCATCCTGCATCCCAGCAGTCCCCTGGGCCCAGCTCCACTCTCGGGGGCTCCAGGGATTCCTTCTCTCCTCCTGGGACGGGAGAAGAGAATCCCTGGACATGAGTACATCTCTTAGGAGAGGTGAGACACTCCCTAGACTGGTGGCTCAATCCGATCAACCTATCTGGGGTCGGACATGGACACAGCAAGATCCACTAAGAGTAACAATCGATGCAAGGGGCTGGGGAGCTCACTTGGGAGATCGCTATGCCCAGGATCCCTGGGACCAGAAGCAAAGCAAAGCTTCCTCCAATTTCAGGGAGCTTCTGGCAGTCAGAAAGGCAGTAAACTTTTTCGAGAACCAGGTCCAAGGGAAGGAAGTACAAATCTTTTTGGACAACGCGGTGGTTGTGTCCTACCTGAATCCCCAAGGAGCGACAAGGTCCAGCAGGTTAATGATGCTGACTCAGGAGATCCTGGGGGAAGCAGAGAAGAATATTCTTTTTGTCTCAGCAGTCCATATAAAAGGGTCCCTCAATCTTCAGGCAGACTTCCTCAGCAGGCAGGTTTTCTCTCTGGTAAGCCAACATTATGGCAAACCAGAGATGGATTTAAATAAGAAAAATAAAAAACTGCGCTAGGAGAAAATGAATATAAATCGATATAGGTGAGGATAATAAAGTGAAAACATACAATAAATAAATATTGAAAAAAAACAAAAAACAGCTGCGGTTATAGGTGAGGTAACCAATACAAATATAAAACAAAAAACCGCGCTAGAAAATATTAAACAATGCTTGAGGTATAGAGTCCACTACAAAAGAGTCCAATGATATTAGTAAGTGATATAAACTCCTCAGTGTGATAAAGAGGTGATGATTCAATTGGGATACATCTATGTGGTGAAATGCTTACCAGAAGTAAGCCAAAATAAGACAGATGGCTTAAACCCAGCCTGGGCCTCTATAGGGCGAATCTGAAGCTGAAGAGCTGTTGAACTTCGGAGACTTTCGGCGTCTCGTTTGTCCTCCGTACTGCGCCTGCGCAGTACAAGGCGGACACTTTTGGATAGGGGACTGTATTCGACAAGACACCGCCGGCATCGCTGTATTCCTTTGCCTAATTGTAAGTGTAATTCTTTTAATAAACTTCTACTTTTATGGTATCACACTATTGGCTGTTCCTTTACCTTTATGCACTTGAGTCCGGGACGGGATCGCCAGGACGTATCTATGCCATTCTCCCATCAGGATCCCGGCTTGTGTTTCCTTATTGGCCATCTGGTAAGCAGGAGCCCAAGAGGTTCGCCCTAGATAGATCTTCTGTCACGCTTATGAGGTGAAGCCTTTAAACTGTGTGGAGATTGTGCACACCGGCTTGCCATCTGGTAAGCTGCTATATAATCTGTGCACTTGGTGGAAGCCTTTTTTTTCCCCTATTCCTCCTTTTGGGTGACAAGTATATGTTTTACCTATCCTTGCTGTCTGAAGAGCTGACTCATCTGGAGGTTCACATATCTATTTAAGAGCACTAGTTATTGCATGTCACTCACCTCACTTTCCTGTGTATGTTGCAAACACAGGATGCTTTATGATTTTATATGATTTATATGTTTTGGGCTGTTGAGTGTTGCACCCTTTTTTGTTTTTTATGTTTATTATCGTAGCAGTATTACGCTATGTTTTTTGCCATTTATTTTTTGGGTAACCCTATGCGGACTTGAATTTGTCACACGAATACAAGTGATCCCGCCATATTGGATTCGCCCTATAGAGGCCCAGGCTGGGTTTAAGCCATCTGTCTTATTTTGGCTTACTTCTGGTAAGCATTTCACCACATAGATGTATCCCAATTGAATCATCACCTCTTTATCACACTGAGGAGTTTATATCACTTACTAATATCATTGGACTCTTTTGTAGTGGACTCTATACCTCAAGCATTGTTTAATATTTTCTAGCGCGTTTTTTTGTTTTATACAGAGATGGATTTGTTTGCTTGCAAGAAGAACAGGAAAATTCTTCTAATCTCTCAGCAGGGAACAGGGTTCCTGGGGGGTAGCTGCCTTAGCCCAGAGCTGGGATTTCGGCCTGGCGTACGCATTCCCTCCCCTAGTGCTCATTCCCCAGGTGTTACAGAAGCTGTCCCAGTTGCACGGATGCCTCATTCTGATTGCACCCTAGTGGGCGAAGCGGGCTTGGTTCCCCACTCTGAAGAGGTGGTCGATTGCATCTCTCGTTCCGACGTGATTTCCTCTGCCAGGGCCCAGTCGTTCATCCCGACCCGGGGTTCTTTTCCCTGACGGCCTGGTTTTTGAGAGGGAGATCCTCAGGAGTAGGGGATGTTCAGAGAAGGTGATTGTTACGCTTTTGCTTAGTAGATAACCAATCACTAGACAGATCTATACAAAGGTCTGGAAGGTCTTCTGTCACTGGGCTCAGTCTAGGGAAGGCTCTCTCCAAACAATCCCATCAGTCCTAGATTTCCTTCAGGAGGGGGTTGACCAGGGTTTAGTGGTTAGTACCCTCGGAGTCCAGGTTGCAGCCCTGTCAGTGTTCCTCGACAGTAGACTGGTTCTGAACCCCCTTGTAAAAAGATTTTTGATGGCCAGGGAAAGGGTAACCCCGGTAAGGACAAACCGGTTTCCACCGTTGGACTTGTCCCTGGTACTGGATGCCCTAACGAAAGGGCCTTTTAAGCCGGTGGCTCAAATTTCATTTAAATTTCCTTCGCTTAAGATGACCTTCCTTCTGACCATCACCACAGCCAGAAGGGTTGGCGACCTACAGACTCTGACTATTAAAGAGCCCTTTTTGTTGCTCCTAGAGGATAGGGTAATCCTCAGACAGGATCTATTATATTTACCTAAAGTGACCTCAGGTTTCCACAGGTCACAGATTATTCTTCCTTCATTTTGTCGGAACCCCAAAAATGATAAGGAAGAAAAATTCCACTTATTAGACGTTGTCTTTTAGTCTATTTTTAAAGAGAGTTTAGGAGATCAAACCATCTACTAATTACTTTTTGTGGCTAGAGAAAGGGTCTTCAGGCCTCCAAACCAACGATGGCCAGGTGGATTAAACAGACTATCTCAATAGCTTACAACTAGGGTTGTCCCGATACCACTTTTTTAGGACCGAGTACAAGTACCGATACTTTTTTTCAAGTACTCGCCGATACCGATTACCGATACTTTTTTTTAATGTCACGTGACAGTTTTTTTTTTTTGCTATTTTTTTGGGGGGGGTGGGGGGGTGAACGTTGTATGTGTGTGTGTGTTTTTTTTTTTTGTTTTTTTTTTACAATTTTTATTTTTTCCAATAATTTTTTTTATTCTTTATTGTTTTTTTTTTTTTTTTAATCAGCCCTTTTGGGGGGCTTTGGTGAGATATCAGGGGTCTTAACAGACCTCTGATATCTCCCCCTTGAGACAGAGACAGAGAAAGAGACAGAGGATAGAGATTCCCCAGTCCCTTTCTCTGCAGCGTCAGCTGCACTGAGAATGAATGGAGAGAAGAAGGCGGCTCCTCTCCATTTATAAACTGACACATAGTAATCACAGGAGATTACAATGTTTCAGTTATGTGAATGGACAGAGTCAGCTGACTCTCTCCATACACAAAGGAAGGAGGAGGGGGACGGAGGAACGGAGGGGGAGAACGGAGGGGACAGATAAGGAGACAGGAATGCAGGGGAGAGATAAGGAGAGCAGAACGGAGGGGACAGATAAGGAGAGAGGAACAAGGGGACAGCTGAGAAGCACAGAGGAACGGAAGGGGCATGGAGGAGGATGCAGTGACAGTCAGCTGTGAGCGATCACAGCTGTATGTCACTAAAGCTGGTGAAAGCCGCTGGGGGAGAATCTTGTAACTCCCCCACGCGCCGATCACAGCTGACTGTCCAGGTATCGGCTGAAGCATCGGCAGCATTTGCCCGAGTACAAGTACTTGGGCAAATGCTCGGTATCGGTGCCGATACCGATACTAGTATCGGTATCGGGACAACCCTACTTACAACCACTCGCGTAGACCTGTCCCAGCTCACCTTAAGGCTCACTCAACTAGATTACTGGCGATCTCCTGGGCAGAGAGGGCAGGCGCCTCGATTGATCAAATCTGCAAGGCAGCAACATGGATGAACCAAAATACTTTCCTGAGGCACTACAGAGTGGAACTATTGTCCCCTCAGGACTTGGCGTTCGGCAGGAAGGTCCTACAGGCAGTGGTCCCACCCTAAGTTAGGCCTGAACTTCTTGCTCATCGTCTCAGGTGCGCCGTCCTGGAAGATGACTGGAGAAAATTACCATTTACACTTACCGATAACTGGTTTTCTAGGAAATCTTCCAGGACGGCAGGCCTACTTCCCTACCCTTAATTGTTGGTGATGTTTCAATTCTCACAGAATGTACCCTCTGGCACCGGTGTGGATTTTTATACATTATCATAACTGAGGGACAAAGGGAAGGGTGGGGCCTTTTAAAATCTGTTGTCGATTGTGTTTCCTGTCAGGTGAGACCTGTCCTCTCAGGTGTGCCGTCCTGAAAGATTTCCTAGAAAACCCGTTACCAGTAAGTGTAACTGGTAATTTTCCCCTCCGAAGAGATTCTCAATTCTCTAACCCAGTGTTTCTCAACCTTTTTCCAGTCGGGGCGCCCTTAAAAAGTATTTTCAATCTTGAGGCACCCCAGTCCAAGGCTTGGTTCACGTTACTGTGTGTCACGGAACACAGACAAAATCGCGCTCGTTCCTGACACACAGACAAATGCTCTGATCTTTAGGGGTGCAATTAATTCTTAATGGTACAGCACACATCGGAAAACATGGGGTGCTTTTGGTGCAGTGCAATTTAAAAAAAAAAAAGTTGGGGACTGAATGGGCTGCCCTACATGCAGCACGCAGCCACACAGATGTGAACCTTGTTCACATGTCAGGTTGGAGGGGCGTTAAAACCACATGGTTGAGCTATTGTTACCTGCCCAACTTCTCCCCCTTTAGCTGCAGAGGCAGCAGCTGGGGGTGTACACATGCTGTGGCTGCAGCTCGACTGTATACCTAGGGTGAATGAGGCTGCACTGCAACTACTCCACAACTGTGTGCATTGCACGGTTGCAGTGTAGTGATGCTGCATTTACGGGCTTAAAATAGGTGGTGGGGAGGCAACATAATGCCTCTTTACGGCCTGTCAAATGCCTCTGAAAAGCGATACTTGCATGAATTGATTTTCTGAGGATCAGCAGTCCTGGCTGATATCACAAACAAGCCCTACAAAAGTTGCTCTGATGGTACAGAAATGGGGGGGGGGTCAGGATTAAAAGTAACATACACATATAGACATATGCATACATGCACATACACAATACAGACGCATACAGACAAATGCACACATACATACAGACACATGCACACACACATACACATGCGCGCACACACACACACACGCATACAGACACATGCACACACACACACACACACACACACACGCACACAGACACATGCACACACACACACACGCATACAGACACATGCACACACACACACACGCATACAGACACATGCACACACACACACACGCATACAGACACATGCGCGCACACACGCATACAGACACATGCACACACACACACACGCATACAGACACATGCGCGCACACACACACACACACGCATACAGACACATGCGCACACACGCATACAGACACATGCACACACACGCATACAGACACATGCACACACACACACGCATACAGACACATGCACACACACACGCATACAGACACATGCACACACACACGCATACAGACACATGCACACACACACGCATACAGACACATGCACACACACACGCATACAGACACATGCACACACACACACGCATACAGACACATGCACACACACACACAGACACATGCACACACACACGCATACAGACACATGCACACACACACGCATACAGACACATGCACACACACACGCATACAGACACATGCACACACACACACGCATACAGACACATGCACACACACACGCATACAGACACATGCACACACACACACGCATACAGACACATGCACACACACACACGCATACAGACACATGCACACACACACGCATACAGACACATGCACACACACACACATACAGACACATGCACACACACACACATACAGACACATGCACACACACACACGCATACAGACACATGCGCACACACACACACACGCATACAGACACATGCACACACACGCATACAGACACATGCGCACACACATACACACGCATACAGACACATGCACACACACACGCATACAGACACGCATACAGACACATGCACACACACGCACGCGTACAGACACATGCACGCACACGCACGCTTACAGACACATGCGCGCACACACACGCTTACAGACACATGCGCGCGCACACACGCTTACAGACACATGCGCGCGCACACACGCTTACAGACACACACACACACACACACACACGCATACAGACACACACACACACACAGACACATGCACACACACACACGCATACAGACACATGCACACACACACACGCATACAGACACATGCACACACACACGCATACAGACACATGCACACACACGCATACAGACACATGCACACACACACGCATACAGACACATGCACACACACACGCATACAGACACATGCGCGCACACACACACACACACACGCATACATGCACACACACACACAGACACATGCACACACACACGCATACAGACACATGCACACACACACGCATACAGACACATGCACACACACACGCATACAGACACATGCACACACACACGCATACAGACACATGCACACGCATACAGACACATGCACACGCATACAGACACATGCACACGCATACAGACGCATACAGACACATGCACACGCACAGACACATGCACACACACACGCACGCGTACAGACACATGCGCACACACACGCACGCGTACAGACACATGCGCGCACACACACACGCTTACAGACACATGCGCACACACACACACACGCTTACAGACACATGCGCACACACACACGCTTACAGACACATGCGCACACACACACACACGCTTACAGACACAGGCGCACACACACACGCTTACAGACACATGCGCACACACACATGCACACACACGCATACAGACACATGCACACACACGCATACAGACACATGCACACACACACACGCATACAGACACATGCACACACACACACGCTTACAGACACATGCGCGCACACACACACGCTTACAGACACATGCGCGCGCACACACACACGCTTACAGACACATGCGCGCACACACACACGCTTACAGACACATGCGCGCACACACACACGCTTACAGACACATGCGCGCACACACACACGCTTACAGACACATGCGCGCACACACACACGCTTACAGACACATGCGCGCACACACACACGCTTACAGACACATGCGCGCACACACACACGCTTACAGACACATGCGCGCACACACACACGCTTACAGACACATGCGCGCACACACACACGCTTACAGACACATGCGCGCACACACACACGCTTACAGACACATGCGCGCACAGACACATGCGCGCACACACACACGCTTACAGACACATGCGCGCACACACACACGCTTACAGACACATGCGCGCACACACACACGCTTACAGACACATGCGCGCACACACACACGCTTACAGACACATGCGCGCACACACACACGCTTACAGACACATGCGCGCACACACACACGCTTACAGACACATGCGCACACACACATGCACACACACGCATACAGACACATGCACACACACACGCATACAGACACATGCACGCACACGCATACAGACACATGCACGCACACGCATACAGACACATGCACGCACACGCATACAGACACATGCACACACACACATGCGCGCGCACACACACACGCTTACAGACACATGCGCGCACACACACACGCTTACAGACACATGCACACACACGCATACAGACACATGCACACACACGCATACAGACACATGCACACACACACGCATACAGACACATGCACGCACGCACACACACACGCATACACACACACGCATACAGACACATGCGCGCACACACACACACACACGCATACAGACACATGCGCGCACACACACGCATACAGACACATGCGCACACGCATACAGACACATGCGCACACGCATACAGACACAGGCGCACGCGCACACAGACAGGCGCACGCGCACACAGACAGGCGCACGCGCACACAGACAGGCGCACGTACACGCACACAGACAGGCGCGCGCACACGCATACAGACGCGCACGCACACGCATACAGACGCGCACACGCACGTGCACACACACACGCACGTGCACACATACAGACGCACACATGTACACACATACAGACACACGTGTTCAAACACACACATACAGACACACGTGTTCAAACACACACACGTGTTCAAACACATACAGACACACGTGTTCAAACACACACACGTGTACAGACACATACAGACACACGTGTTCAAACAGACACACGTGTACAGACACACGTGTACAGACACACGTGTACAGACACACGTGTACAGACACACACATACAGACACACACATACAGACACACACATACAGACACATGTATAAATCCCTTTTAAAACAAATCTAGCTTCTAGCACAGTACCTTTCCAGTTTCCTCATTCAGCCGGGTACTGCACTGTAGGGGGAAGCAGAGAGCACAGCACACTCCCCTGCACTTTACTTTCACTTTTGAGGCTGACGGAGCTTCTCACAGCACCGATGTACAGTTCGGCAGGGGATCGGGAGATCGGGCTCATCTGACAGCCCTTCTCTCCCCTGATCCCGCGGCACACCTGAGAACCTCTGACGGCACACCAGTGTGCCGCGGCACACTGGTTGAGAAAGGCTGCTCTAACCTATGGAGGAAAAATTCACAAAAAGATGGAAAGTTCCAGCAATTGATGCTGCAATTTCCAATGTGAATAAAAGTTTAGCTTGTCCAGTTGACAATGCGCATATGCTTAAAGATCCAACAGATAAGAAATTAAAAGGCCTGTTAAGATCCTCTTTTTTTCTTTAGCAGGGACCGTGACTCAGCCTGCAATTGCAGCTATAGGCATCTGTCAGTCCATAAAGGACCAGTTCACAGATGCTCTTAACGAGCTCCCTGCACAACAGGCCCAAGGAGTTGGCCGAACTACCAAAAGCATTATGTTTTGCCATACATGCTATGAAGGATTCTCTTCATCAGGCATCACGCCTTGCGCTTGTACTAGTACACATGCGAAGGACCCTTTGGTTAAAGGGTTGGTCAGCTGAAGCGCCTTGCAAGAACCTTCTTACTAGTTTTCCCTTTAAGGGAAAACGACTATCTGGCGATAGTTTGGATAAATACGTCCAAACAATTTCTAGCAGAAAGAGTAAGTACTCTTTTGCCAGTCAAAAGAAAATATAAACGTCCTTCGTTTTACATGCACTTTTTTCCCGCGCCAGGTGCATCCACCTCTAGGCGGGACGATGGCCTCCGCCGTCAGACTCTGGAGGAAGACCTCAGGGTCAAACCCAGGGACAAAGGAAGACCTGGGGCCGCAAGTGTGCAAAGCAGAATACCAAAGCCTCGTCGTGAAGAGGCATCTCCCCTCACCAAGGTGGGGGGAAGACTTCTGAGGTTCTCAGAAGTCTGGCAAAGGGAAATTCTGGACAAATGGACTCTCTTCACAGTGTCTCTAGAATACAAGCTAGAATTTCGAGAGTTTCCACTGTCCTCGTTTTCTGAGATCAAATGTTCCCATGGATCCAGGGAAAAGGCAATCCCTGTTGCAAGCATTAGACCGATATTGGCTCAAGGGGTGATCATACAGATTCTCACACAAAACCAAGGTTTGGGGTTTTGCTCAAACTTGTTTATGGTACCAAAGCTAAATGGGCATGTCAGACTAATTCTAGATCTACGGAATCTAAATCCAGTTCCTGAACATCTGCTCCTTTTGCATGGAGTCAATCAAGTCAGTCGTTTTCATCCTACAAGGAGGAGAACTTCTGGCATCCATCGACATCAGAGATGCATATCTGCATGTCCCTATATTTCCTTCTCGCCAAAGGTTCCTGCAGTTCGAACTAGAACAGCACCACTTTCAGTTTATAGCCTTGCCCTTCGGGCTTGCTACAGCACCCCGGGTATTCACAAAAGTACTAGCCCCACCTCTAGCCAAGTTGAGGGCACAGGGCATAACTGTCTTTGCTTACTTAGACGATCTATTGTTAATAGACCAGTCGGCTTGCTTGAAGCAAGATGTAGCCATTACAAGCAGTTACCTGGAGAGTCTAGGTTGGATTCTCAACCTGAAGAAATCCTCCTTAAAGCCACTAAAAGGGCTTGAGTATCTGGGCCTGATCATAGACACAGCCCAGGAAAGGGTGTTCTTGCCTCCCGCAAAGATCAGCTCCATACAAGAGCTGGTGTGGATGGTCAGTTCGAAGAGAAATCCCTCAATTCGCCTTTGCATGAGGTTGTTAGGAAAGATGGTAGCTTCATTCGAAGCAGTTCCCTATGCCCAATTCCATTCGAGACTGTTTCAAAACAGTATCCTGTCTGCTTGGAACAAGACTATTCAAGCTTTGGATTTGGCAGTGCGGCTGTTCCCAAGAGTGTCCCAAAGCCTCAGTTGGTTACCAACTCGGAACCTGCTGAAGGGAAAGTCCTTCAGACCAATTATCTGGAAAGTAGTAACGACAGATGCCAGCCTTTCAGGCTGGCGAGCAGTACTAGAGAAGAAGACTGTCCAGGGACAGTGGTTAAGAACTGGAAGAGCCTTGCCCATCAACATCCTAGAGATTCGGGCGTGTATCTGGCTCTGAGAACCTGGGCCTCCAGGTTAAAGAATTGTCCCGTCAGGATCCAATCCGATAATGCCACGGTTGTGGCAAAAATCGGTCACCAAAGGGGCACCAAAAGTCTCTCCGCTCAGAGGTGAACTAGATTCTAACTTGGGCAGATAAGAATGCCCCATGCCTATCGGCAGTTTTCATTCCGGGTGTAGAGAATTGGCAGGCGGACTACTTAAGTTTCCAGCAGTTATTCCCGTGGGAGTGGTCTCTTCATCCTGAGATTTTTCGGGCTGCTTGCCAAAGATGGGGGGACTTCGGACGTAGACCTTCTAGCGTCCAGATTCAGCACAAAGCTAGTAAACTTTTTGTGTCCAGGACAAGGGACCCACTCGCATACGGAACAGATGCGTTGGTGACCCCGTGGGATCAGTTTTCACTGATCTATGCATTTCTCCCGATTCATTTGCTGCCTCGACTTCTTTGCAGGATCAAGCTGGAAAGAAAGCCGACAATACTGGCAGCACCAGCATGGCCCAGGAGGTCATGGTACGCAGAAATTGTGAAGATGGCACTGGAGGACCCATGGTCCCTCCCACTAAGGCCAGACCTGCTATCACAGGGGCCGATATTCCATCCTACTTTACGAACGCTAAATTTAACGGCTTGGCTATTGAGACCCACATTCTGAAGAAATGTGGGCTTTTCAGGTCAGTTATCTATACTTTGATTAATGCTAGGAAGCCAGTTTCCAGAACTATAGTGTCTGGAAAGCTTATGTTTCCTGATGTGAATCCAAGGGTTGGCACCCTCGGGGATATATCATAGGCAGAATTCTTGTCTTATTACAATTGGGCGTAGAGATGACGTTGGCCCTGAGTACTATTAAGGGCCAAGTCTCAGCCTTATCAATTTTATTTCAAAGACCGCTTGCTACGCATTCTTAGTCTGGGGTATCATGCAAGGAGTGATGCGGATTAATCCGCTAGTTAAATCACCTTTAAGCCCTTGGGACTTGAATTTAGTGTTGTCTGTGTTACAAAAACAGCCATTTCAACCGATACAGCATATTCCTTTAGTCCTTTTGACAAGGAAGCTGGTATTTTTGGTTGCTATATCCTCAGCAAGGCTGCTCTTTCTTGTAAGAGCCATATTTGATTATTTATGAGGACAGAGTGGTGTTACGCCCTCGTCCAGGCTTTTTACCAAAAGTGGTTTCAGGCTTTCATCTGAATGAAGATGTTGTCCTGCCATTGTTTTTCCCAAAACCATGTTCCAGGGAAGAAAAGTCACTACATTGTCTTGATGTGGTGAGAGCAGTGAAAATCTATCGTAAGACTGAGGTCTTATTTATTCTGCCGGAGGGTCCTAAGAAAGGACAGGCAGTGTCGAAATTACTGTCGCTAAGTGGATTTGGCAAGTTATAATTCAACCTTATGATTTAAAGGGAAAGCCTCCTCCTTTTCAAGTTAAGGCACACTCTACCAGGGCGGTTGGTGCTTCTTGGGCAGTGCTACACCAGACCTTCATGTCTCAGATCTGCAAGGCCGCGACTTGGTCTTCAGTGCATACATTCACAAAATTTTATCAAGTGGATGTAAGATGGAATGAGGATATCGCCTTTGGGCGCAGTGCGCTGCAGGCAGCAGTATAAGTCCTCAGGTCTGGGGGTTGCCCTACGGGTTTTGTCTCCCTCCCCTCAAGTAGCATTGCTATGGGACGTCCCACTAAGTAAATACTTGAGGCTCTGTCCTATGATGTACGATAAATAAAATAGGATTTTTGAAACTGCTAACCTGTAAAATCCTTTTCTTGGAGTACATGATAGGACACAGAGCTCCCGCCCCTCTGTTTTATGGGGTGTAAGTATATTGCTTGGCTACAAAAAACTGAGGTACTCCTGGAAGGACGAGGGGGTTATATAGGGGAGTCAACTTCCTGTATTGGTTATACCAGTGTTGACACCTGATGGTAGGCCCATAACCCACTAAGTAAATACTTGAGGCTCTGTGTCCCATGATGTACTCCAAGAAAAGGATTTTACAGGTAAGCTGTTTTAAAAATCCTATTTTTCTCATTCCGCCTTCCCCAACCCATCATGTACAGTATGGCTTTTTTTTTTTTCTTACCTGGTGAAGGAAGATATTTTTGCCCAAGAACACCATACAGGTTCCTCAATGGCACCGTTTCTCACTGCGGAGAAACATAGAAGGAATGAAGGATCGGGACCCAAAATTCACCAGAAGTAAAAAGGATTTTATATAGATGGTGTTTGTTTTCCATTACAGCGATCAGGTAGTGGGAGAGAGGGATGAGAGGGTTGAGTTTTTTTTTTTTTTGGAATTTAACTCTGCTGTATCTTTTATTTTAAATGGCTCTCCAGGGGGTTTATGCCACAGTGTACTAGTATGCACAGCATATAAGCACAATATGGCAGATTTACTTGTGAAATGATGCCTGCCAGTGCTCAATCTGGTCCCAGGCGCTTCCATCTTCTCGGTCTTCCTTCCGGGTTTGTTGTTTTCGGCTGCTTGAATGGCCAGACCGAGATATCACTTCTGTGCATACAGATGGGTGTCGCTTCATCACTGCACCAAGGCACAGTAAGTGTACCCTGAGCTGCAAATGTGTTTTTTAACCTGAATGTAATTCCACTGTTGGAAGCAGAGTCTTAAAAAAAGAAAAAAAAAAAAAATGAAAATATAACATGGCTTGAATTCCACTTTTACTTATTTCTATGCTTACAATTTGTATTGTAAGATGTGGTGGTACTAATAGAAATTGCCAAATGTTAGTCACTCTTATGCATTTTTGTGTAGTATCCGAGATTGTCAGGTTCTGTTTTAATAATCTGTTAACTGTTTGGCTGCTTTCAGGCTACATTAATGCACGACTAGAAAAGGAAACACCAATATTCAACAAACAAAGGATTGATTTCACCCCTCCAGAGAATATCAACAGCTTGGTGGTGTGCAGTAATCAACTGTGTATGAGCCTGGGAAAGGATGCCCTTCTCAGGTATGTTGAGAGTGTTGAGTGGTGTTAGTCGTCTGTTGCTGTCTCATCTTTCGCATGTTCATGTTTGATTTAAAAAATCCTGGCACTATTCTAAAACCTTTACAACCTTTGTTGTAGCAGTTCGAAAGGCGCAACCTGAAATCCACATGGTCTGTTGACTTCAGACAGTAGTTAAAGCTCCAAGTGCCATTTCTCTCTGGTGCTTTGTGCTTCTGTTAACAGCATAGTCACTTCTGACAAGGTCTCCAACACATGAGATAACAGTAGCTGAAAATTTTGTGTCGGGGAGGGAGATTAGCAGGGAGCTTGTCTATTCAAATTACAGCTCTGCATGTTCCTTCGTTCCTCTGTCTATGTGAAGGGGGGGTCCCTTTCCTCAGCTCTCACAGTGTAGTGTGCAGACTCCCCACTCACTGCTGAAAGGGTAAGAGACATTTCTAACATGATCTGCACTTTTCAAAGGGTGTAGAAAGGGCGACACAGCAGATATACAAGTTAAATGTAGGAGGATTTTTTTCATCTCTGTGTATCATCTGAGGCTATTCACTTCACTTCACTGGTTATAGAAGAGGGTTTACAATCACTTTAACCCCTTGCTGACTGCCCCACGTACATTTACTTTCGGCGGGCAGCTCCTCTGCACAAAATCACAAATCGCGCACGGGTATGTGATTTCGCACTTCTGGGTCTGCAGTGCTGCCAGCGGGACCCGCCGATCGTTCCCGACAGGCAGAATGGCGGCCTGCCTATGTTAACAAGGCAGGTCGCCGTTCTGTTAGGGAAGACAGAAATCCTGTGTTTCTGCTAAGCAGGAACATGGATCTGTCTTCCCACAGTTAAAGCACCCCCACACAGCACGCCCTATAAGCGCGTGTAACCCTTTGATCGCCCCTGATGTTAACCCCCTCCCTGCAAGTGTCATTAGTAGAGTGACGGAGCATGTTTTATGGCACTGATAACTGTATTGGTCTCACTGGTTCCCAAAAGTGTCACTTGGTGTCTGATTTGTCCGTCGCAATATCGCAGTCCCTCTAGAAGTTGCTGATTGCAGCCTTTACTAGTGATAAAAAAATAAATAGAAATTCCATAAAGATAACCCATAGTTTGTAGACGCTCTAACTTTTGCGCACAACAACCAATCAATATACGCTTATTGGGATATATATATTTTTTTGTTTTTAACAAAAATATGTAGCAGACTACATATTGGTCTAAATTGATCAAATTAGTTTTTATTTTTTTTGACTTGGATATGTTTTATAGCAGAAGGTAAATATATATATATATATATATATATATATATATATATATATATATATAATATTTAAAGCTGTCTGTCTTTTTATGGTGGTATTTGATCACATCTGTGTTTTTTTTATTTTTTGTGCTATATAAAAAAGAAAGCTCTATTTGTGGCAGTTGACAACTGCAGTTTTCAGTTAACCACTTCCTGCCCGCCCAACGTCCTATGACGTGGTCGACTTTGAGTTATATCTTCTTTTAGAGCCGGCGATTCCCTTCACTGTAAACAATTGTAGCGGCTTTTCAGCTGCTTGATCGTTTTTACAGGGGGGCAGGAGGGGGAAAAAATGCCACCGCCTCGGCTGGAAAGCTGAGATCTATATTTTTATTTATTTTTTTTTATTTCGGCCTTCCCAGCCTAGAGGTGAGATCTGGGGACTTAGTCCTCAGATCTTGCTGTAAAGAGGACCTATGTCATGCCATATCTTTAAAAAATTGCTGTGCAAATACCATGCGAAATAAAAAGTTGCAACAACGACCATTTTATTCCCTAGGGTCTCTGCTAAAAATATATATAATGTTTGGGGGGTACTGAGTAATTTTCTAGCAAAAAAAGGATGATTTTTACATGTAGGAGAAATATATATAATGTTTGGGGTGTACTGAGTAGTTTTCTAGCAAAAAAAGGATGATTTTTACATGTAGGAGAGGGGTGCTGGAATTTGCGCAGTATGGAAGTGGTTAACCACTTGCTTACCGGGCACTTAAACCCCCCTCCTATCCAGACCAATTTTTAGCTTTCAGCGCTGACGCACTTTGAATGACAATTGCGCGGTCATACAACACTGTACCCAAATGAAATTTTTATCATTTTTTCCCCACAAATAGAGCTTTCTTTTGGTGGTATTTGATCACCTCTGCGATTTTTATTTTTTGTTAAAAAAATTTAAAAAGACCGAATTTTTAAAAAAAAAAATTTTTTTTTTTATATTTTGTTATAAAATTTTTTAAAAGGGTAATTTTTCTCCTTCATTGATGTACGCTGATGAGGCGGCAGCAATGGGCACTGATAGGTGGCAATGATGGGCACTGATGGGTGGCAGTGATGGGCACTGATTGGTGGCAATAATGGGCACTGATCTTGTACACTGTTAGGTGGCACTGATTGGCATCACTGGTGGGCATTGTTAGGTGGCAATGGTGGGCATTGATAGGTGGCACCTGTAGGCATTGATAGGTGGCACTTATGGGCATTGATACGTGGCACTGGTGGGCACTGTGGGCACTGTGATGTTGTAATGTCTGGGTGCACTGGCAGGGGGTACTGGTGGCATAATTAAGGCACTATTGAGGCATTATTGCCTCCTCCTCTTCGGGACCGATGTCCCTTGCAGCTGAGCCGGTGATCGGCTTTTTTCTCTCCTCGCACTGTCAGCGCGAGGAGAAAAAAAAACCGATCACAGAGCTTTTGTTTTGATCATGTGATCAGCTGTCATTGGCTGACAGCTGATCACATGGTAAGGGGCCGGGACCGGCCCCTTACACAGATCGGTGATCACCCGAGTCTCAGTGACTCGGTGATCACAGCGCGCTCCACGCGCGCCCTGCAGGGCGCGCGCAGGGCACGTGCACAGGGGAGGCCGTCATATGACGGCCTCCCGGGAATGCAGGTCCGCGCTGTAGCCGTCATTCGGCTATAGCGCGGATAGCAAGCGGTTAAAGTGTCACTAAACCCACATCGTAAAAAAACTATCAATAAATGCTGTATTACATGCTGTTCACACTCACTCAGTCACTATGAGATTAATTTTCTGTATCCTGCAAAATAACTGATGGATCCTCTTGCTCTGTCTCTACTCTCTGTTCATGTTCCCAGTTCAGGTAGGGATTTTGCAGCTGTGGTGGCAACTCTGCCCATGCTCAGTTTTCAGTGAGATTCTATGCTGAGCATTTCATCCCTATCACATCTTTGCAGCCCAAGTGACTATAGAGCTCACTCCCTCCCCCCTCCTCCTTCTTGCCCACTAACCAGGTAAACAAAATGGGGGATATTACATGTAGAATAATGGTGGATTCACTTCCCTACCATTCTAAGACACAGGCTGTGGGCATGATAGCCTGTGACTGGCAGAAATCTGCCCACACCATGTTACAAAATAAAGATTTAATATCAAATATATATATTTTATGCCAATTTAAAACAGTTTATTGATACTTATTTTTACTATGTATTTGACCAGTGGCAGAGGATGTTTTTGATAAAAATAATTACATATTAATTACCACCATCCATTTTAGATATTTTGGTAGGAAAGGGCTGAATGAAACAAAGGAATGCCATTTTAATGCTTGGAGACGCCTTTTAACAAATATGTATATAAATTGATTTGTTACCGAAGGCAGAGGTATGCTCTAACATTTTTTGTTTTCTCATTTAGGATTGATTTAGTAAAGGCAGACCAGCCAAATCAAGCAGACCTGGGTCGGAAAGATGATTTCATAGTCTACAAGATGTTTTTGGATCCCACAGGTGCTTTTATTTTTTTATTTTATTTTTTTCACTTTCAATAATTTTTATTGAAATCTACAGAGAATCAAATAGTTGCATATCCAACAGTTCTTAACGTGATAAAAAGATTAAATACAAAACCACATGTTTGTCCACTTTTAAAATGGGCTCATAAAGCAACAGGCGTGAATGTGGAGAAATAGATCCACTGGAAGGATTCTTCGTTATCAAGACTGTAAGAGGGGGGGATTATAGACCACATCCATCAATGCTATACTTTCCAAACATGATGATTGGGGGGTTCATTATGAGTTGCAGATAAATGGGCTAGGTAAAGGCAGGAAACATAAGTGAACAAAGGGGGTCAAAAGTGGTAGAGGAGGGAAAGGGAAGAGTCTCTGAAGCCTCCCATTTGTGTCTTTCCAGATTAGAGTCCTTTAGACCTTGTTCAGACATGCAGCAAGAACTGCAGCTGTTTTGAAATATACTGTGCACTTGCTCCAGTGCTCAGTAAATGGGGTAAAGCTTCACTTTGCAACCTCCAAAAAACTGTACAAATTGATTTTCTTTATCGTACATCATGGGACACAGGGCCTTAAGTAATTACTTAATGGGTTATTGGCCACCTTCAGGTGATGGACACTGGTTATACCCAATCCAGTCAGTTCACTCCCTATATAACCTCTCCTCCTTCCAGGAGCACATCCGTTTTTTTTCGCCAGTGTCTAAGGTGTTGGCCTGGTCACGAGTGAAGATCTGCTCTGAGGAGCTCCAGGAGGGATCCATGCTGGATTTAAATGGCCTCCATAAAGACCAGATCCGTCCAAAGTGCCACTAAGGCCTGAAAGGATGGTACTTGGAGCCTCGTATCCGATGCAGAAGGTTTTGCCTGTAACACATTTCTTTGTAGGGCTGGAACCCAGGGCTTTGGTCTTGCTACATTACCTAGCTTTCCTGGTGGGGTGCTTTACAGGTCCAAGGGAGTTGGAACCCGATATCTAGGGACCTGGCCCTTGAAGGTTTGCTAAACGTAGCCCGCCGTGATGGGTGAAGGTTGGATTATCTGTTAATTCAGCAAATCCTGCGGCAGAGATAAGGTAAGGGAATACACTTGGGTATTAAAAACACCTGTGTATTCTTCCATTAGGATAAAAAAAATGTCATAATCCTGAATAATAATAATAATAATGTCATGCTTTAATTCGCCACTAGAGGGAGTCTATGCACATACCTTACTCTGTTGTCTTCACTGTAAAGCTCAGTCTGTGTGTGGTTGCAGCACCGTTTGCAGGGAGATTTTTATCAAGGTAAAAGAAATCTGCAAAATGTTTTCTTTCTCCCCTCTGTAGGGACCAGAGGGTTAGGGGGACATCAGTGCTGTACCTGTTGTAGCTGTGGGGGGGGGGGGGTGCGGAGGTCCTGCTGGTACTGCTAATTTTATTACTGTTGACTGATTTTACGGTTGTTGGTGCCTGCTGCTGGACGGGTCTCTGCCTCCCCCTCGAGCATGAGCGCAGGGACATTTTTAAATGTAAAAAGGGGCGGAATTTTTCTCGGAGGGCTCGGGCCGTTAACGTCCATAAAGACGCACGACAGGCTAAAACAAATACAAATACAACTGCAGCTATATGTAAACGCCACAGCCAAAACTCCATCTTTACAGTCATCCTTATCGGTACTTAACACCTGTCTGGAGGAGTTAAAGGTATGGATGGAGCACAACTTTCTTCAACTAAACTGTTCTAAAACTGAAGTCATCATGATTGGCACGCCTCACCAGATCCAGTTCTAACATCCCTTTTTCATCAATAGTCACAAATCTTGGTGTAAAATTTGACTCACTTTTGAGGCCCATATAAATCATCTATGTAAGACCTCTTTCTATCATCTCCGTAATATTTCTACACTTCGTTCCATTCTCTCCCTTTCAGATGCCGAAATGCTGGTTCATGCTTTTTTCTCCTCCAGGCTGGACTACTGCAAGGCACTTCTCATTGGGATTCCTAGAAAGAGTCTGCGGAGGCTTCAGTACATCCAAAACTCTGCAGCAAGGATCCTGATGAGAGTGCGGAAACATGAGCACATTACTCCCATTCTCCACTCACTCCACTGGCTTCCTGTCTCTACCAGGATTGAATACAAGGTTTCTCTCCTCACACACCATCCATGGATATGCCCCCACTTACCTTAAAGAACTTCTCAAACCATTAAGTACAATACGTCCCCTCCGCTCCACTCATTTTAAACCTTCTTCATATACCCAGAACTAGACTAAGGACAATGGGAGACAGGGCCTTTTGTGCAGCTGCCCCACGCCTGTGGAATGCACTACCTGATACCTTGGGGGTGTAGTGATTTAATAATATGTGTAGTATATTGTGTATGATAATTAATTAGTAAGGATTCTTCTGCAGCAACCCAATTCGTCCAGAGAGATGCACTTTATTGACTTCCAACACAGAACAAAGTCCACAGATGACAAAAAAAATCAGACAGAGTAGATATAATTCGGAGTCCCATTTCTTAGGTCTGTGCCTTCATACACAGATAAGCCTAACTTAAACTATAGACTGAATGCCGTGTTATATTCACTAGACACTGAATGGCGGAGCAATTTGATTGGCCGTTTCAATTTAGGACT
Organism: Lithobates clamitans; assembly: GCA_037952925.1. Classification (NCBI taxonomy): domain Eukaryota; kingdom Metazoa; phylum Chordata; class Amphibia; order Anura; family Ranidae; genus Lithobates; species Lithobates clamitans. Next base: position 860,033 of record JBBGZY010000465.1, read on the forward strand.
TTTATTTGCTTCAGTCTTTCAGACAGACGACAACCCCCAGCCGTGAACAGCTGTAGTCATAAACCGCCCCAATTTGCACTCCCGCATATCAACATCAAGTCCCCTTAGATAAGTGTAATTAGATTTACAGATACTACCTGAACACCCTTTTGAGCCCTTGGAATACCTACATTCCTAATCTGTATTCTTGCATATTAATATCAACAAGTCCCCCTGATATATTGGCCCCCCAGGAGGGAGCCTCCGCTAGGCCAACCCAAAACACTCCTTGATCCAATTGTTACCCCCTCAAGTCTAATTACCATCAATAAATACTTCTTCTATGGTCCTTTAAACAATGTACCCTTTGAAATGTTCAATTAGGTTAACAGCCCATACCTCACACCCCTAGGTAGACTTGCATAAGACTAACACATCAAAGAGTCTTCATCTGTCCCCTTGATATGTCAAAATTCAGCTGACTTGGACAATTCAACTGAATTTCTGGTCAACATGGCACTCCAATAAAACATTATACATAAATCGGCCAACATATTACAACAGAGGGCTCCTCAATCTAATGACTGTTTTAAAAAAAGGTCTTAAGACGTTTCTTTTTAGCAAAGCCTTTTGTTCATTTTAGATGTTTTTCATTGTAGAAATTGTTAAATTTTTCTTTTTAAACATGTAGCACTTTTCAGATCTTTGGATGAAAAGCTCACTATAAATAAAATGTATTTTCTTTCTCGTACATCATGGGACACAGAGCACCATAGTAATGAGTATCTGGATTATACGCTACCTTCAGGTGATTGGACACTGGCAACCAATAGTAAGGTTCCTCCCATATAACCCCTCCCACACAGGAAGTACCTCCGTTTTTTCGCCAGTGTCTTGAAGGTGATGGTCATGGCTGAAGCTCTTCAAATTCTTCAATGATGTCCCAGTGAGGACGTTTTAATCGGATCCATTCGGATGGCACAAGAAAGCTAAAGTGGATGGTACGCGAGCCTCGGATCAAGAACGAGGTCTTGCCTGTAATGTGTCCTATATGGCATTGGACCCTTGTTAAATTGGTTTTCTTGGTCATATACGGTACTTGCCCAAGGTAAGTCTGCCCTAGCTGGCCTTTAGGGCAAAATAGCTAGTATGATTGCCTCAGTAACACAGGGGGGGCGAAAAAACGTAATAGATCTCCCTCTCCTGAGCCTGGTCCCAGTGGTGAGTCACTTGAGCACCAGGACTCCCATAGCCAGATGGGCCCAGATGATCTGGAACCACAGTGGGCAGAGGATTTGGAGGAGGTGGCATAAAAGACCGGGTGGAAGGAGAGGCTGAGAATTCCTCGGCTGAGGATTCTGGTTCAGAGGAGCCATTTTCAGCCTCCCATCCCCAAAAAATGTTTATCCAATCTCTGGCTGAGATGGTACGAGCTGGGTTTAAGTTACCCCCGGTTCAGGAGCCTGGACTCTCCTGTTCTACTTTAGGAACCTTGTGACCTCAGCAAAGTTCCCAGGCATTCCCTTTGCATCCATTATTGCATCCAGGTGATTTACGCAGACTGGGATCACCCTGACAGGATATACTTGCCTCCAAAAAGGTTTTCACTTTTATATCCTATGGAGGAAAAGTTCAGGAAGAAATAGGATACACTTTTTGGTTGATGCCGCCATTTCTTCAGTAAATAAGAGTCTAACCTGTCCAGTGGATAATGCACAAGTATTTAAGGATCCGACTGATAAGAAGCTAGAGTCCTTATTGAAAGCCTCCTTTACGGTGGCTGGTTCAGCAGTGCAGCCAGCGGTTGCGGCTATCGTGATTTGCCAGTCCCTGAAAGACCGCTTTAAAAGGTTGGTTAGGAACCTACCTTGTCGGGAGGAACCTACCAAGGAGTTGTCGGAGCTTCCTTATGCTTTGTGTTTTGCAGTAGATGCATTAAAAGACTCAATCCAGCAGATATCTCGTTTTCGTGATACTGTCAATACATATGCGCAGGGTCTTGTGGTTAAAGAACTGGTCTGCTGAAATGCCATGTAAAAGGCTGCTTGCCGCTTTTCCCTTCCATGGAGAACGCCTGTTTGGCAAGGATCTGGATAAATATATCCAGAAAATCTCTGGAGGAAAGAGCGCCTTACTTCCTGTTAAAAGGAAGAATAAACAACCCTCCTTTCAAATTCCCAGCGCTCCAGGGCCTAGTGCTTCTTTCCCTAAGCGGTATTGACGGCCTCAACCTTCTGGGTTTAAAAAACCTCAGGGTCTGAAAAAACCCTGAACCCAAAAGTCAGCCAAGTCCAACTCCAAGTCTACCTTGTGAAGGGGCGCCCCCGCTCACGGGTGGGGGGCAGACTTCAGCTGTTTTTGGATGCTTGGGAAGAACTGGTTCAGGACAGGTGGGTCACTTCCACTGTAACACAAGGGTACAGGATAGAGTTACGGGAATTCCTCCAACTCTGTTTCTGAACTCGAAATGTCTGTTCCTGGCTTTGGAGCATCTGCAGAAGCAGGGGGTTATTCTCAAGGTTCCGCACGAAGAAAGATTCAAGGGGTTTTACTCAAACCTTTTCACCATGCCGAAACCAAATGGGGAGGTAAGGCCCATTTTGGACCTCAAGTCTCTCAATTGATTTGGAAAGGGTGTTTTTACCCCCCCCCCCAAAGGTCAATTCCATAGTGGAGCTTGTCCGGAAAGTAAAAAAAGAAAGACCACCTATTCGGCTGTGCATGAGATTGCTGGGCAAGATGGTGTCATCTTTCAACACAATTCCTTATGCCCAGTCCCACTCCAGGTTGTTCCAGAGCAATATTCTGGAAGCCTGAGACAGGACCACTCGAACTTTGGATCATCCTATGGTTCTATCTCCACAGGTACAACGGGACCTCTCTTGGTGGTTGAAAACCAGCAATTTGAAAAGCGCAAAATCCTTTCCACCGGTAGCCTGGAGGGTGGTAACTACAGACGCCAGTCGTCTCGGCTGGGGGGCAGTCCTGGAGGAGGCATCTGTCCAGGGAGTATGGTCCCAAGCAGAAAAAAACCTTGCCCATCAATCTATTGGAGATTTGGGCAGCTCGTCTAGCCCTGTGCTTCTGGACATCCAGATTGCGCGGCCTTCCTGTGTGAGTACAGTCCGACAACTCCACGGTAGTGGCATATATCAACCACCAGGGAGGCACCAGAAGCCAAGCGGCCCCAAAAAAGTGACTCTCATATTGACCTGGGCAGAGAGGCATGTGCCGTTTCTTTCGGAAGTGTTTATACCAGGTGTGGACAATTGGCAGGCAGACTTCCTGAGTCGTCAAATTGTTGCCGGGGGAATTGTCCCTTCACCCCGAAGCTTTTCTTCAGATCTGTCAACACTGGGGACCCCAGATGTGGATCTGCTGGCGTCCAGATTCAATGCTAAGCTGGACAGGTTTGTATCCAGGACCAAGGATCCACTTGCTGTCTGGACAGCACTTTGGTAGTTCCTTGGGATCAGTATTCTCTGTATGCTTTCCCTCCGATCCAAATTCTGCCACACAAGGAGGAACGAAAACCAGTGATCCTGGTGGCCCTGGAGGTCTTGGTACACAGAGATTGTGAAGTTGGCAGTGGGGGACCCGTTGTTCGTTCTGTACCGTGCGGACCTGCTGTCTCAAGGACCCATCTTCTTCTTCTTTTTTTTTTGAAAATTGACAATTTTTTATTGATTTTCCAAGGAAATAAAAAGTTGACAACATAAGATACAAGGTAATACAATTTGTAGCAGCATAAGTACTTCTGGGATATAATCAATAAACAGTTGGTAGAAGGTACAGGCAAGTACAGACTAAATAGATGAACCACCGTCAAAGTAGCATCGTCGTAGTATTATTCAGATAGTACAGTAATTATACCTTGTGTAACAAAACAAAAAAAAATTTGAAAAAAAGGGAAGAGTGAGATAGAAAAAGTGGGGAGGGCTGGAGCATAGTAGAGAGTGAAGAAGATGAAAGGACAATCGTCCGCCTCCAGAGCCCGGAATCTCTTCAGAGAGAAAGGAACCAATCAAGGGTAACAAGGGGTGAGGAACATTAAGTGTCATTCAGAGAGGCTGTCAGGTATTCCATTCTCTTGACATCTCTGATCCTGGAGTGCAACTCGGATAATGAGGGTGGTTCTCTCTGTTTCCATTTTAAGGCCACCAAGCATCATGCGGCAGTTAGTACATGTGACAAAAGTTTCTTGGACATTTTGGAACAGAATCTTTTATTGATTCTCTTTATAGAGCGTACACACGGATCTCTCCGCGACCTGAGACCATATGAGCTGCCATGTGGGCAGGGGCAAGTCTACACCCAGGGCTCGCTCCCACTTATCCATATATGCTTGACTTGGTCCGGTTGATCTAAAGTCAAAAGCTGATAGGTTCACGAGATCATACCTTTAGGGGATGAGCCCTCTAAGCACAGTTTTTCAAATTCAGTTAGAGGAGAGAATTGAAGATTCGGTACCAGAGATTGTGCATATTGTCAAATTTGCAGGTAACTAAAGAAAGCCTGTTTAGGAATATCAAAGTTATTTTGCAGATCCTGAAAAGATCTCAGCGATCGGGTTCTAGGGCCTATCAACTAGCCATAGCGGAATAAGGCCTTTTCCAGAGAAAGGCTCTGACAGAGAGCAGTAAACAGTGTGTGCCACATCCCATGAGTCAAAATTCCCCTATGGTGGGATTTTCCAGGCACTACCATAAATAATACAGTATAGGTACAAAAATAGTTTTTATTACAAAAATCGAACAAAGTAGATAGTTTCTGTATTTGATTTGTATATTTTGTTAAATTATGTACAATGGTATACTTCAAAAGCAGAGTACATATCGTTAAGAATACAAATAGCATAACAATGGAGAAAAGACCAAAGGTCGGGATATAATAAGTCTCACTGAACTGACGCGTTTCAGAGAATTCTTCATCAGGGTTCACCAAGTGAGAGTTACCATTTCCAAAGTACAAATGCTATAAGAGTACCCAAGGCAAAAAATTAACTTCACAAAGGTCTCCCAGGCCGTGTGCATGTAAAGGTAGCCTAATGGCTGGCCATACAGGATGGTATTGTAGAAGACTGATGTAACAGAGGAAATCCCAATTTGTGCTAAAGAACGCTGCGCCTGAGGGTTTGGAGCGACGTTTGTGTGCAGGCTAGGGTTCAAATGTCTCGGGACCTGTGAACTGGATCCAGAGGTAAGACCTATAGTTTGTCATATAGGGGGGAGGCTGAGAGTCCGGGCTGGCCACCATACAGCTACAGGTAGTAAAAAAGACCTTCTTAGTCAGCCCAGGGACACAGCATCAGTGAAACGTCCTCCAATCACATCTGTGAGGTCAAACTATCTGGAATATTAGGTGTGAATAAGGACGTGACCGGTGAAGAGGAGGTGGTAAGCGGATATGTGGATTTGGCTCAATGCTACAACAAGCGTAAAAGGGACATTGGCCCTAATAAATGTAAGCCGTCAGAAGGTACATCAGAGCTCCATAACATGGAGTTTGGATGTGTCGGGGCTAGCCACAACTTCTCAATTTGCGTCCAGCGGTCGAAAACATGAAGGGTGCACCAAGAGGCTACAGGGCGTAGTTGGGTAGCTAAATAATATTTGGCTATATTAGGAAACGCTAAACCGCCCTGATTACGGGAAGCGTATAAAACCAATTTTAGCAATCCGGTGTCTCTTATAGTTCCAGAAGAAGTTAATCAAGTCGCACTGGAGCCTCTTGAGGTGTGAGGTTGGTATGGGTATAGGAAGCGTCTTGAATAGATATAAGAGCTGAGGTAGAATTGTCATCTTCAGGGTCGCTAGGCGACCAAACAGAGACCGCTTCAGGGACTTCCATTTGGCCAAGGAGGCTCTGATAGAGGTGTATAGCTGGGGAAAGTTGGCTTTATAGAGGGTATCGTATGTAGTAGTAAGGTGGACCCCAAGGTAATTTAAGGAGGTGGTCTTCCAGGAGTAGTTAAATGTTTGCGATAGAGCCGTTAGTGTCTGATTAGGTATATTAAGGGGGAGGGCTTCTGTTTTAGAGTTGGTAATTTTATACCCTGAGAGGGCACTGTATCGATCCAGCTCTGCATGCAAGTTCGGGAGAGAAACATGGGGTTGTGTCAGGGTGAGGAGGACGTCGTCGGCATATAAGGAAATCTTAAAGTCTCTGATACGAACTGGGATACCATGAATGTTTGGGTTCTTCCTTATATGGGCTGCTAGGGGTTCAATACACAAGGCATAAAGGAGCGGGGAAAGTGGGCAGCCCTGTCGGGTTCCATTAGATATCGGGGAAGGTGGAAAATTAAGCGAATTGGGTACGAACTAATGCCGAGGGGGACGAGTATAAGTGGGAAATGGCTCGGAGAAAAGGGCCGTCAATTCCAGCTCGGTGGAGAGCTGCAAACGGGAAGGGCCAGCTCAGCCTATCAAAAGCTTTTTCCGCGTCAAGACTGAGCAACAGTGCCTCTAATTTGGTCCTGTTGGCAACCTCCACAAGGTCAATGACCCTTCGTGTATTATCCCCTGCTTGGCGAAGAGGGATAAATCCCACCTGGTCCTTATGTATCAGCGACGGCATAAAATTGTTTAATCTATTTGCTAATAATTTTGTAAAAATTTTCAAGTCCGTGTTGAGTGCTATAGGTCTGTAATTGGATGGCTGAGTGTGATCTTTTCCCGGTTTAGGAATCAGCGTGAGAAAGGAAGTTTGCATATCCCTCGGGACAGGTGTATCAGACAGAAATGAATTAAACAGGATTGTCATGTGGGGGAGTAAGTGCGGTAAAAAGGTTTTGTAGTAATGGTACGGTAGTCCATCGGGTCCTGGGGCTTTGTTATTCGACAAGGTTTTAATCGTATCAGTGACTTCCTCCTCAGTAATGTAGGAGTTTAGGGTCGTCAGGGCAGAGGGGGAGAACTGAGGTAAGTCACAGTCTGCTAGGTAGGAGTGAATCGTTTGAAATAGGTCAGGTGAGGGGGGGGGGTTATGTGGGACAGTCGGATCGTTATATAATGTTGAATAATAATCGTGAAAGATCTGAGCAATCTTGGTGGGATTGAAGAGTGCCTCTCTCATCTTTAAGATGGGAAGTTGAGGCTGTCGCTACTCGCTCTTGCAGTTGTCTAGCTAATAGCGTATGTGGTTTATTAGCCTTATCGTAGTAGGTCTGTCTTAGCCGAAGTAGCGCCTTTTCAATCTTACCCAGTTCTCTGACGATATGTAGGGATGGGGAAGAAAGCAATCGCGTTTCCAAATGTTTGAGCCTATCTAATAGAGCTCTGCGAGCAGCATTAGCATTCCTTTTAAGAGCAGTGGAGAGTGAGATACACTGACCTCTAAAGACTGCTTTATGACCCTCCCATAGAGAGGAAGTGGAAACCTCAAGGGAGCTGTTTTCTGCAAAATACAGCTTCAAGGTTTGTTCCAGTTCTACCCTGGAGGGGTCATGTTTGAGCAGAAAGTCATTTAAGCGCCAATAACATGTGCGGAAGGTTCCCAGGGAGAGTGCAAGAGAGTTTGATTGGGGCATGGTCTGACCATGAGATAGCCTTAATGTCTGAGCCTGTACAAGCTCTCAAGGTCGGAGCATTTACAAAAAAGTAGTCCAGGCTTGAGTGGTATTTATGAGGGTGATAATAGAAGGTGAATTGTTTAGCTGACGGGTAGATAGTACACCAGGAATCAAACGGGGCATATTTCCTAGTTAGTTGACGGAAGAGAGTGGATCTTCTATCAAGGGCTTTGGGAGTCTGCCCACGCCCTAGGGAGTGTCTGTCCAGGCATGAGGAGTAAGTCAAATTGAAATATCCTCTAATGACCAGATATTGGTGGGGGGATGCAAATAATCGTTTATACACTCTAGATAAAAAGGAGTTTTGGTTAGTGTTTGGAGCATAGATGTTGCATAAAGTGAGATTGGCACCTTTCCATGTACCTCTTAAAATGATATAGTGCCCTAGGGGGTCAGAAAATATGGATTGCAACTGAAAAGGTGAACCTTGCTTGAAAAGAATTGCTACCCCGGCCCATTTACGTGGATTGGAGGCTAGGTAAATTTGGGGGTAATGTTTGGATGCAAATGCCATGTTGTCAGTTTTAGTGAGATGCGTCTCCTGAGTGAAAATTTATGTCAGCTTTGGATCGCTTGAATTCTGGTAGTGCTATGCTTCATTTGGTGTTGGAGTTGAGACCTTTCACATTTAATGATGGTATGTCAATCATGGTGGATGGATAAGGAGGGGAGACAATGGCTTACCCAACCGCATGAACTGGTTCTTGATATTTAGGAAGTTGAGCAATCGAATCCTCAGAGGTGTTACTTAAAAAAGAGAAACGATTTTATGGGTGAAGTCTAGGCTTCTGAGGCAGGGAGCATCCATAGGACGGTAGGGAGGGAAAGAGGGAAGAAGAGAAGTTCCAGCAGTAGAGAAAGAAAAAAAAATTTAGTACAAAATCAGGTAGTAACCATTCACAATTTAACCCACCTAAAAAAGGTGATGGGTTGGAAGTCTTTTGAAGGACCCCCCACCACACAGGAGGTAAAAAAAATACCGCCAAAGGGGGTAGAACGGGAGGTTATTCGAAGATCACCCGAGGGAGGATAGGATAGACCCAGGATGGGTGCAACCCTCTCCCAGGCCTGCCTGCGTTTAATTAAGTATGCAGCACAACGCAATAGAACAGAAAACCTGCATTTATCAACTGGTAACTGGCATATCATTTAACCAAAACTATAACCTCAAATAAGGAAAACTGGTGCAGTAATTCGCTCAGAAGGAGACAAAAAAGTAGTTTAGAGATCTCTTATCAGAATAGAAGCATGTCCCCCGTCCTGGTGTCCCATAAAGGAACCCCGGAGGGGCGAGGATGTCTTCCTAGGCATAATACTTTACCCTGATATAGGATGAGAGGGAAGGAAGGAGGAGGGGGGAGGGGGAGGAAAGAAAGGGATAGGATAGGAGGGGAAGATGGATAGGGAGGGAAAGGGGGGCACCTTCTGAAGTTTAAAAAAAAAAAAAATCAAGTATTATCAATGACATGCAATCTTAACAGGCTACAGATCAAAACCATAAACCTGAATTCTTGGTAGGTAGAACCCAGCCATTAGTAAGGTAAGGGGGAGTAACAGGGTAAATCCCTGAGCGCTAAAGAGGTAGTCAGAGGAAGAGAACCAAATACTTGAGCATCAGCGTAGTTAAGCTTCTCAAAGAAACAGAGAATTATCTCTGATAAGAGGATGAGGGAGGGCCGGTAGGATGTAGTCTCAGGCGTTTTCTCCCATTTAATTGGATCCAGGGTTCCGAACGAGGTAGGGGCGTTGGGAGAAGGTCCCACCCAGGGGTGGGCGGGACCGGGATATCCAGCTCTCTGCAGAAAGAGTGGAGGTCTTCAGGGTACCGTAGGGTGGTGGACCTCCCATCTTTCTTAGCTGTGAGGCAGAAAGGAAAGCCCCAATGGTAGCGGAAGTCATGTTCTTTCATAGAGGTGAGGAGCAGTTGCATGGAGCGTCGTTGCTGAAGGGTGATCCATGACTAGTCTGGGAAAAGCTGTATGGAGGTGCCATCAAAGTCAATGGTGTGCATGTTGCACGCTTTTCTCATTATGTCCTCTTTCAGGGCATAGTTGTGTACCCTGCAAATTACATCACGTGGTCTGGGTCCTGGTGCCCAGGGGCGGAGTGCGCGGTGAGCCCGATCCATTTTAACTCTTTGGTTTTCCAGGTGACCCAGTATGTTATTGAAAATAGCTTGCAGTGTTGCATGCAAATCTTCATCCTGGGTTGCTTCTGGGAGGCCACGAACCCTGATGTTGCGTCTGCCTCTGTTGTCGAGGTCTTCAAGGTGATGTTGGAAGTCTCTGAGAGCAGAGGCTTGCGAGGATAGGTGATCATGTATTTGCGAGATTTCAAGCCTTGTGTCACATGCATCTTCCTCTAAAGATGTAACTTTGGTAGACAGTTGGTGTAGATCAGTACGAAGCATATTGATTTCAGATCTGCAGGTATCGCGCACTTCTTGGATAAGCAGGCGAAAGTCCTGTTTTGTGGGCATACAGCGAACATAATCCCTCCATGACGTGCACGCCTCAGGTTCAGGATCAGAGTCCATTGTAGCATGGGCATAAAAGTCCTGCGTTGTGGCAAAGTGAGCAGTTGATGGGGGATAGCCTCTCTGGGGTGTGTGTGGGGGAGCAGTGGAATTTAAGCTTCACTGCTTGATTTGCTCCATGCAGGTGATCAGTATGTGAATGAGCCCCCTGAAGTTCTGTGAGCTGTGAGGGTGGGGGAGGCACTGAGGCTTGGTAGGAATCCCTGTGCTGTGGAGATAGAGAAGGGATTCTGTCTCTGGGAGCCTGGGGTCTTTGTGGGAGGGAGCGGGGGTCCCAATCCAGGACTGAGGGTTCCCAGGAGGAAGAAGCCTGCCTGGCAAGTATTGATGGCGGGGGCTCCAGGAGGCGGGGGGGGGGACAGGCTACCCAGCATGTGTTCCATAGAGGAGATGGGGGGGGGGGGGGCCCGGTCAGGATGGTAGCTGGTGGAGTTGATGGGCGAACAGGCAGCAGATCCCCCTCAGAAGCATACCTGTCAGTCCTGTGTCCCGGGGAGATCCGCGGTGGAGGAGTGGAGAGGGCCGCTGCATATGTTGCTGGGGCTGGCGTCGGCGCCATCTTGGCCTCGTGTTGTCCCGCTGGAGCTCCATGCCCAAAGTACTCCGTGATGAGAGGTGGGGGAGCCGAGGAAGACCTCATAGCGTGACCCCTGGAATCTGTGTCTTTAGCCTTGCGAGGTTTCCCCATAATGTCGGTGCTTTTTAGCTGCTTTTAGCGCTGTACAGGTAGGTCTGGCCGGGAGCTTCAGGGAGACACGTCCGATCCGGAAGCCATCCAAGCCATGCCCCCTAAGGACCCATATTCTATCCTTCTTTACGGTCGCTAAATTTGATGGCATGGCTATTGAGACCAGAGTACTGAAAGACCATGGTATTACGGGTTCAGTCTTGTCTACTCTGATAAATGCTAGGAAGTCAGTTTCTAGAACTATTTACTATAGAGTCTGGAGGTCATACATTTCCTGGTGTGAAGGAAAGGGATGGCACCCTCGTAGGTATACGATTGGGAGGGTTTTTCTTTAAGCAGGAGTAGACTTGAAGCTGGCCTTAGGGAACATTAAAGGACAAATTTCGGCCTTATCGTTTTTTTTTCCAGAGAACGATTGCATCCCATTTTTTGGTACGAACCTTTGTCAAAGATGTAACGCACCTGAGGCCGCTGGTTAAACCGCCCTTATGCCCCTGGGATCTGAACTTGGTGCTATCAGCCTTACAGAGTCAACCTTTTGAACTTAGTAGGCATATTCCTTTTATCTTATTGACTAGGTGGCCATAACCTCGGCTAGAAGGGTGTCAGAATTGGCCGCTCTTTCTTGCAAAGAACCTTTTTTGATTCTTTATCAGGACAAAGTGGTCATGCGCCCTTGTCCGGATTTTTTGCCCAGGGTGGTTTCTAATTTTCATTTGAATCAAGATATCATTTTACCTTCCTTTTTATCAAACCCTAAGCCTAGGGAGGAAAGGTCGCTTCACTCGCTTGATGTGGTGAAGGGCGATCAGAGTCTACTTAAGGATGTCAGCTCCTTTTCGGAAAAGTGACTCTTTTTGTCCTGCCGGAAGGTCCTAAGAGAGGAAAGGCGGCAACGAGTTCAACTATCTCTAGGTGGATTCTCCAAGCTATTATCCAGGCGTATGGGTTAAAACGCAAGGTTCCACCTTGGGATCTAAAAGCACACTCCACTAGAGGGGTTAGTGCATCATGGACAGTATGCCAACAGGTGTCTATGGCTCAGGTTTGCAAAGCCGCCGCTTGGTCTTCAGTTCATACGTTCACCAGGTTTTACCAGGTGGATGTTAATCTCAAAAGGAGACTGTCTTTGGCCACAGCGTGTTGCAGGCAGCGTTATAGTCCTGGGCCCTGTTGGGGCTTGGGGATACGGTTTACTCTCCCCTCAGGTGCATTGCTTTAGGACATCCCAGATAGTCATTACTATGGTGCTCTGTGTCCCGTGATGTACGATAAAGAAAAATGGATTTTTAAAACCGCTTACCTGTAAAATCCTTTTCTTGGAGTACATCACGGGACACAGAGGTCCCTCCCCTCTTTTCGGGGAACTTCATTGCTTGCTACAAAACTGAGGTACTTCCCTTGTGGGAGAGGTTATATGGGAGGAACCTTCTTACTATTGGTTGCCAGCATCCAATTACCTGAATGTAGCGTATAACCCAGATAGTCATTACTATGGTGCTCTGTGTCCCGTGATGTACTCCAATAAAAGGATTTTACAGGTAAGCTGTTTTAAAAATCCATTTATTTTATTACTATTATTACAGCTGTGACAGTCTCTCCTCGACTGACGAGGAGGAAACAAGCAGCCTGCAACACAGGAGCTGTGGGACACGTGAGTGTTGCAAACTGGCATTACTAATACAGGCAGGACACCTTTTTCCCAGCATTAGGCTGAACTTTATAGCGGCTCTAAATGTCATGACTATATTCAGCGATTAAGTGCAATTTTTTCTCTATTTTTGTACTTAGGACTATGCCTACCAAAAAAGACACCACAAAAACCAAAAGAGTAAAGTTTTCACCCCCAGGCGTTAGAATCTCGAGTCTCATTTCCACTCTGTCATCCACGCCTGAATTTCCAGTTATGGCAAGCCAGGGTGAGCCATTGGAACAAATTGATGGTGCAACTGCTTCTCACATCTCGGCCCCTGTATACGTGACTGAATATGTCCTTTCCTCCTCCCTGCAGGGTCTGGAAGGAAGATTAGCGGCTTTAATCGCATCCTCCATTCAAATGGATAGAAAGCGTGCTAGATCTCCCTCCCCCGCTTCAGAACCTTTGCAAGGGGAACAGTGGGCTCAGGATGAGGTTTTACCCTCAGTCGATCAGGAGGAAAACCAAACCGATGATTCCTCTGTGGAGGAAACAACGGTAGATGAACCTTTTTCAGCCTCACATCTGAGAAATTGCTTATACAAACGGAGATGGTTCGTTCCACTTTCATACTCTCCCTAACAGTCTCCTGAAAGCTCAGTTTCTTCCTTGGGTTCCTTTTAAAACCTTCTCAGCCCCTGCATGCGTTTCCTGCACATCCATTACTAGAACAGCTTTTTTTGCTGAATGGGATCACCCGGATAAGCGTTTTCTCCCTCCTAAGAGATTTTCAATTCTCTATCCCCTGGAGGAGAAATTTTCCATGAATGGAAAGTACCAGCAGTTGAGGCTGCGATTTCCAGTGTGAATAAAGGCCTAACTTTTCCTGTAGACAATGCACAAATGCTTAAGGATCCAACTGATATAAAAGTTGGAATCCCTATTAAAATCTACTTTTTCCTTGGCAGGTACCGTTATTCAGCCTGCAGTCCCTGCAATAGGCATCTATCAATCCCTAAAGGACCAAATTAAACAGGCCCTTAAAGAGATTCCTGCACAACAAGCTCGGGAATTGGCTGAACTACCTAAAGCATTATGCTTTGCCATGGATGCCATTAAAGATTCTATTCACTGAAGCACCATGTAAAAACCTCCTAACTTGGGTTCCCTTTTCATGGGGAGTGACTATTTGGAGAAGACTTGGACAAATATATCCAAACAATTTCTAGTGGGAAAAGTTCTCTTTTGCCAGTCAAAAGAAAGTATAAATGTCCTTCATTTAAACGGGCTCTTTCTCCTGCGCCAGGGGCTTCCGCCTCTAGGCAGTGGCGACGGCCTCCACCGTCAGACTCTAGAGGAAAACCTCAGGGTCAGATCCAGGCTCAAAAGAAGTCCTGGGGTCAGAAGCCTGCAAAGCCGAATCCTAAAGACTCATCATGAAGAGGTAACCCCCCTCACCAAGGTGGGGGGGAGACTTCTGCAGTTTTCAGAAGTCTAGAAAGAGGAAATTCAGGACAGATGGGTCATCTGCACGGTAACGCTGGGGTACGAGCTGGAATTTTGGGACTTTCCACCATCTCACTTCCTGAGGTTAAGCGTTCCCAAAGATCCAGAGAAAAGACAGTCTCTGTTTCAGACACTAGACCGATTTAATATCTCAAGGGGTGATCATACAGATCCCCACAAAAGAGCAAGGTCTGGGGTTTTATTCAAATCTTTTTATGGTACCAAAACCAAATAGGGATGTCAGACCCATTCTAGATCTAAAAAATCTAAACCAGTTGAAGATCCGCTCCTTTCGCATGGAGACGATCAGGTCAGTAGTTTCTATCCTTCTAGGAGGAGAACTTCTAGAACCAATCCACATCAGGGATGCATATCTGCATGTCCCTATATTTCCCGCTCACCAAAAGTTTCTGTGGTTCGAATTAGAACAGCAGCATTTTCAGTTTGTAGCCCTGCCCTTCGGGCTAGCCACAGCACCCTGGGTGCTGGTCCCACCTCTAGCCAGGTTAAGGGCACAGGGCATAACAGTCATAGCGAACCTAGACTATCTATTTCTAATCGATGAGTTGGTGGCTCGTTTGGAGCAAAGCATACGCACTACAACCAACTATCTGGAAAGTTTGGGTTGGATTCTCAACCTAGTGAAATCCTCCTGAATACCGCTAAAAAGGCTGGAGTACTTGGGTCTGATCATAGACACAGCCCAGGCAAAGGTGTTCTTGTCTCAGGCAAATATTAACTCCATAAGAGAGCTGGTGCGGATGGTCAAGTCAAAAGGCAATCCCTCCATTTGCCTTTGCATGAGGTTGCTAGGAACCATGGTGGCTTTATTCGAAGCAGTTCCCTATGCCCAGTTTCATTCAAGACTGTTGCAAAACAGTATCCTGTCTGCTTGGAACAAAACAATTTAAGATTTAGACTTGCCAATGCGGCTGTCCTCAAGAGTGTCCCAAAGTCTCACTTGGTGGTTACTAACCCAGAATTTGTTGAAGGGAAAATCCTTCAAACCAGTCATCTAGAAAGTGGTAACGACGAATGCTAGCCTTTCAGGCTGGGGAACAGTACTAGAAAAGACAACTGTCCATGGACAGTGGTCAAGAACCGAAATAACCTTGCCCATCAATATCCTAGAGATTCAGGCAGTGCGTTTTGGCTCTATAGGCCTGGACTTTCAGGTTACGGGATTGTCCTGTCAGGATCCAATTCGAAGGTGCAACAGCTGTGGCCTATATCAATCCCCAAGGAGCAAGGGGGCGCCAAAAGTCTCTCTCAGCGCAGAGAGAGGTGAACCATATTCTAACTTTTGCAGAAAGGAATGTTCTGTGCCTATCGGCAGTCTTCATTCCGGGAGCAGGGAATTGGCAGGTGGACTACTTGAGTCGCCAGCAGTTATTCCCCGGGGAATGGTCTCTTCACCTCGACATTTTTCGGGCTGTTTGCCAAAGATGGGGGACTCCGGAAATAGATCTTCTAGGTTCAACATGAAGTTAGTCAACTTTGTGGCCAGAACAAGGGATCCACTCGCATGCGGAACGGATGCGTTGGTGACCCCGTGGGATCAGTTCTCACTGTTCTATGCATTCCCCCACCTATTCAGTTGCTGCCTCGACTTCTTTGCAGGATCAAGCTGGAAAGAAAGCCGGTAATTCTGCTGGCACCAGCATGGCCCAGAAGGTCATGGTATGCAGAAATTGTAAAGATGGCACTGGAGGGCCCATGGTCCTTCCCACTGCGGTCAGATCTGCTCTCACAGGGACCGATATTCCATCCTTCCTTACGGTCTCTAAATTTAACAGCTTGGCTATTGAAATCCATATTCTGAAGAAACATGGGTTTCCTGGTCAGTTATCTCTACCCTGATTAATGCAAGGAAGTCAGCTTCCAGAACTATATATTATAGGGTCTGGTGGGCTTATGTTTCCTGGTGTAAAGCCAAGGGTTTGCACCCTCGGAGATCTATCATAGGCAGAATTCTTGCCTTTCTACAATTGGGGGTAGAAATGAAATTGGCCTTGAGTACTATTAAGACCGATAAAGCTGAGACTTGGCCTTTATTTTAAAGACCACTTGCTACACATTCTTTAGTCTGGGGTTGTATACAAGGGGTATTGCGGCTTGATCCGCCTGTTAAACCTCCATTGAATCCTTGGGACTTGAACATAGTTTTGTCTGTGTTACAAAAACAGCCATTTGAACCGATACAACGTATTCCCTTAATCCTTTTGACAAGGAAGTTGGTATTTTTGATTGCTATATTCTCAGCAAGGAGGGTTTCGGAATTGGCTGCTCTTTCTTGTATAGAGCCATATTTGATTTTTCGGAGGACAGAGCGGTGTTACGCTCTTGTCCGGACTTTTGCCAAAACCGAAATATTGTTGCACTACAAGGTGGTGGGACTGTTCACCATTTATTTATTTTTCTTGAAGTCACTAATAAGTATTTGCTGAGTTACCACATATGTGCTAGTATGATACTAGCCCCTTTGCACTGAGATTTTTTCTTTTCTTTTGTGTCAGTATTTACAATATTTTTATGTGCTAGTATGATACTAGCCCTCATGCACATGGACTTTGTTTGATTTATATTTTTTTTTTTTGTACCCACACTGTATTTGTCACTCATTTCATAGCTTTTTATACGCTTTAGACTATTTTGTTTCTTCAGTTTATTCAGATTTAGTGCTCATTAGACTGCACTTTATTACATTTCATCACACTTTTATATTTTGTATAATTTTTCCATTTTGCCTTTTGGAACTGATGACTCATTGTTTGAGCACTTTGTACTACAAGGCGGTGGGACTGTTCACCATTTAGTTATTTACTTGGAGTCACCATCAATTATTTGCTGAGTTACTACTTTTGTGCTAGTATGATACTAGCCCTTTTGCACTGAGATTTTTCTTTTCTTCTGTTTCAGTATTCACATGATATTTTTTATGTGCTAGTATGATACTAGCCCTCATGCTCATTATACCTTTATATTTTGTATAATTTTTTCATTTTTCATTCACCTCTCTATACATTTAAGCTAGCCCCTTCCCCTGCCTCCTCCTTCCTTCCCCACTTATCACAGTGCAATCACCACTTACTTTATTCGAGATATTGTTCTGCCATCGTTTTTTTCAAAACCATGTTCCAGGGAAGAAAAGTCACTACATTGTCTGTCTTGATGCGGCGAGAGCAGTGAAAATCTATTTAAGGGCAACTGCTCAGATTCGTAAGACTGATGTCTTATTTATTCTGCCAGAAGGTCCTAAGAAAGGACAGGCAGCATCGAAATCCACTGTCGCTAAGTGGATTCGGTTAGTGATAATTCAAACTTATGATTTAAGAGGTAAGATTCCCCCTTTTCAAGTTAATGCGCACTATACTAGGGCGGTTAGTGCTTCTTGGGCAGTGCGTCATCAGGCCTCCATGGCTCCGATCAGTAAGGCCGCAACTTGGTCTTCAGTGCATACATCCACAAAATTTTATCAGCTGGCTGTAA
The DNA here is from genome assembly GCA_037952925.1 of Lithobates clamitans. Taxonomy (NCBI): domain Eukaryota; kingdom Metazoa; phylum Chordata; class Amphibia; order Anura; family Ranidae; genus Lithobates; species Lithobates clamitans. The sequence continues at coordinate 877,440 of JBBGZY010000465.1, forward strand.
GGAAGTATGAGGATATCGCCTTCGGGCGCAGTGTGCTGCAGGCAGCACTATAGGTTCTCAAGTCTGGGGGTACCCTCCGGGTTGTGTCTACCTTCCCTCAAGTGGCATTGCTATGGGATGTCCCATCAAGTAATTACTTAAAGTGATCCTAAAGGTTTGTGTGTTTTTTTTTTTTTTTTCCTGTTCCTTTAAGGTAGCGTACCTTTTTCCTTCGTTATTTTTTTTTTTAATGGCTCCTTTTTGGTGTGTGATTTTGGAACTTCCTGTTCCTCTTTTATACAAGATTGCCCCTTCATCCAAGCAGTTCTGCCTGGGGTTTATTATACGTGCGAGCCCCCTCCCTTGGGACTACATGCCTGCGGTGAGACGCTGTCTGCGTTCACCGGCAGGAGAGCCGTGGGCGTGTCTAAGATGCTGTAGCTCTGCCTCCCATGAAATCTTAACTGTGTTTTTTATTAAGATTATGGGCGTGCTGGGGAGGCGGGAATGGGCGTGGCTGCTGGGAGGTGTCCTGTGCACCGAAGGCTGTGATAGACATGAGAACAAGGCTTGTTCTCATTCTTTCACACAGTGAACAAGCGGCACTGCACATGTGCGATGCCGCTAAGCATCAAGGGAATTGTAGTTCCCATGAAGGCGTGACGTTGCGACAGGAAGCCGAGAATATAATACAGAGAGTCAAAAAGGAAGTGCAGAAAAAATATGTATATAACAGGTAAATGAAATAATTCAGGAGATATAACAGCTAGATTACTAATGTATGCAGCATATACAGTACCTGACCGCGAGATTGGGTTTACATCCACATTTAAGGACTAGCCTCGTTTTGAGTTTTTGGGGTTTACAAGTTTAAAAGTTTTTTTTACTAGAAAATTACTTAGAACCCCCAAACATTTTATATTGTTTTGTTTTTGTTCTAACACCCTAGAGAATAAAATGGTGGTCATTCCAATACTTTTTTCACACCGTATTTGTGCAGCGGTCTTACAATCGCACTTTTTTTGGAAAAAAATTCACTTTTTTGAATAAAAAAAATAAGACTGCAGTAAAGTTAGCCCAATTTTTTTTTATATTCAAAATTGCGCCCACTTGTGGAATGGCGTCAAACTTTTACTCTTAAAAACTCCATAGGCAACGTTTAAAAAAATTCTACAGGTTGCATGTTTTGAGTTACAGAGGAGGTCTAGGGCTACAATTATTGCTCTTGCTCTAACGATTGCGGCAACACCTCACGTGTGGTTTGACCACCGTTTTCAAATGCGGGCACTACTCATGTATGCGTTCGCTTCTGCATGTGATCTCGTTGGGACAGGGCACTTTAAAAATGTATTTTTTTTTCTTATTTATTTTACTTGATTTTATTTTTTTCACTGTTTTTTTTAAAAAAAAATGGTGTCACTTTTATTCCTATTACAAGGGATGTAAACATCCCTTGTAATAGAAAAAAGCACCACGGACAGGTCCTGATTGCCTCCGCCGCTGCCAACGGCTCCGGTAAGCGGCGGAGGAGAGCGGCTGGAGGGGGGGGCCCTCTCCCGCCGCCGATAACGACGACCTTGCGGCGAATCTGCCGCAGAGACCACCATTATGGTAAACACGACCGGCTCCTGAAGCGATGGATACCTCGGTTGTGGCAGCAGCTGCTGCCGTTACCAAGATATCTATCTTCAAAGTGCCGACGTATATGTACAGGAGCTGGTTGGCAAGTGGTTAAGGCTCTTTGTCCCATGATATACTCCCAAGAAAAGGATTTTACAGGTAAGCTGTTATAAAAATCCTGTTTTTCCAAGCCTTAGCAAAAGTTTGGCTGCTAGAAGCATATTCAGTATGGCCACTTTTAATTGGGGGTTTAATTCTACTGATGCTTTTTAGCTTAAATGTATGTGTATTGTTCTAGTATTTTAGTATACTGAAACACTTTACCCCCTAGTCCACCTCCAAATGATTCATTTTTTGTAACAGTCACCATTCTATAATACAGTTGTAAACAAATCATTTGCCGCAGTGTTTTGCCATTTTATCATATTTACGTATTCTGTTTTTTTTAAGGCTTCATGCAGATGGACGCAATTTCTTGTACAGTGTAAAGACACTGTGTATTGCTTGTGCCTGGGGTGTGCTAGAGCGGTGTACAGCCACCCAGAGACGTGATAATATAAAATAAGATGAAAAATCTGCGCTTAGGTCTAAAGGGCAATGGGTGTGCAGCCTACCCTGCTAGATCTCCAAAAAGGAGACTAGAGTGTGCATAAAAATAAAATTAAGAGTAATATGGTGCTACCTATATAAAATAAACAAACCACAGACCCATATCATTAATGTGGTGTGACATACCACTAAGGGATGAGATAAAAATGTGCAACTAATGAATGTGATAAAAAATGGTGATCAGCGACAAGCCTAAATAGCTAGAATCACTATGCAGTAAATATGTAGTGAAATGTGCTACTATGGTAATATATACCACTACTAATATCATAGAAAAAACATGTGACAGAATTGTAATACACTAACCATAAGTGATAATGGCAGTGATAAATAGAAAGTAAGAAAAGAATGATACTCGAAGACATACAAATATTCAAAATAAACCCCCAAAAAAAAGGAATCCAGTCCCAATATATGTGAAAAATGTGAGATATAAATAGATAGACCAAGTCCAAGTTGTAACATCCAAACTCCTTCAAAGACCAACAAAGTAAGAGTCTTTTTATAATTCTTAGATACTTGGTGACTTTCTAGGAAAAATCCAGGTGACTTTTGGTGCTGACCCTCTTGGGTCCCCACTCACCAGCTCCAATCACCCCTACAGGGGTATCTCGCATGTAGGACAGCCTTAGTGCCCAGATGGTGTTTCCAGCATTTGACATCCAATATCCAACTTCTATAGATCGCCTAAGGATATCTCTCGTCTGGATCAGATTGGGTGCAGGTGGAATCTCCAGGGGTATTATATATTTGTTTTTTTCCCTGCTGGTTATTTGAAATGAAAACATTTTCCAAATTTTTAAAACTATACTATGGGAGCCCTTATCTTATTTTTTTGCATGAATACCCCTATCTGCACTGGAAAGTCGTGAGAGAAAGAAGTATAGCTGGGTGTTTTACCCCTGGAGATTCCACCTGTACCCAATCTGATCAAGACGAGAGATATCCTTGCGAGAGATATCCTTGGGCGATCCATAGAAGTTGGATATTGGATGTCAATGCTGGAAACACCATCTGGGCACTAAGGCTGTCCTACATGCGAGATACCCCTGTAGGGGTGATTGGAGCTGGTGAGTGGGGACTTAAGAGGGGGAGCACCAAAAGTCACCTGGATTTTTCCTGTGTTCATAGTCACAACAGGAAGTCGCCAAGCATCTAAGAATTATAAAAGACTCTTGTTGGTCTTTGAAGGAGTTTGGATGTTACTACTTGGACTTGGTCTATCTATTTATATCTCGCATCTATTTTCCACATATATTGGGACTGGTTTCCTTTTGTTTTTTTGGGTTTATTTTGAATATTTGTATATGTCTTTGAGTATCCCTCTTTCTGGATATAGTTACTTGTATTTATCACTGCCATTATCACTTATGGTTAATGTGTTACATTGCTGTTGCATGCTTTTTCTATGATAGTAGTGGTATATATTACCATAGTAGCACATTTCACTACATAGGCGATTTAGGCTTGTCACCTTTTTACTGCATAGCGATTTAGGCTTGTCGCTGATCACCATTTTCCCTTATCGTCTTTCAGGACAGCACATAAGAGTGGCTCCACCCACTAGGAAACAGGAAACACAAACTCCACCACATTTTAAAAGGAGGCTCCTCTCCACAGCTCGTCAGTTTTTGTGTTTCCTTCGGCAAGGGAACACCTAGTAGGGGCCCAGGGTCTCTTATGGTGCTATCCTGAGAGGCCAGGCTGCCTACCCCACCATACCTATTTTTTCCTCCAGAGAGTCCGATCCTCTCACACCGCGCCACAGGGTTGCTGGCAAGTGGGCTCCTTTTTCCTTTTTCTTTGCTCACGATGAGCTGGACCGTTCCTGGAGCTGCTCCCTAGGAGGCGGCAGCCCTTTCGCAGGCTTTTTTTTAAACCGTGTGTCGGCGTTACTGGCCACCGCCATCTTGAAAGCGTACAGACTTGACCGGTCGGAAGTGAGGTATCCGTCGAGGGGAAGGCACTAGGAATGGGCGCATCATTTCCGATCGGAAGTGGCGCAGAGGAAGAAGGAAGGAGCGGTCCTGGTGCCTATATTCCGGTTCCGGTCGGACGCAACTGCGTTTTTTGACTCCAGAACCGACGTTCGTAAGAGCCACCGATCGGAGCAGCACCACTATGGATTCTGTGGCAGCTGCACGTGGGACGGGCACAGGCACCAGCAAGGCCCAGGTAAGAGGGTATAGAGAATATCCTGGTTACTTTGGTGCCCCTCTCACAAATGTTTTTTTCCCCCTTGGTGGCTGGGGCCTGTCTGGGCACATGGGGTTAACTGCTGTTCCTCCTGTGCACCTGTGGTGAGTCCGTTAGGAGGAAGCTTTGGCTTAATTGAATGCTGGTGTTTTTTTTTCTCTTCTTTTTTTCTGGCAGGCTAAGAGCTCTGAACCAGCTATTAAAAAGAGATGCCCCTCATGTAAAACAAAGTTACTGGAGGGTTGGAAGAAGACTTTATGCCAAATTTGCATTGACTCCTTAGTCAAGGAAGAGGCTTCTTCTGAGTGCAGCAACATGATCGCATCAGTTAAGAAAGAGCTTAATGCTACTATACAGGCTTTTCGCTCTTCTCTTGTAACACCAGCATTAAGTCAGGCAACTACCTCAGACCCCTCTCAGGACTCGCACTTAACCCCAACGGTAGAGGCTGAGGCTGGCCCGACTACCCAAAGGGGGCATTCCCCCTCATGCTCTGGAGAAGAGGAGGAGGAAGAGGCAGATGCACCTTCCAGATAGAAACTGTCCTTGGAACAACTAGACAGTCTGTTGAAAGCAATTTATGCAACATTGAGAATGGAGGAAGAAAAAAGAGAATTATCGCTGCACGATAGAATGTATGAAGGGCTTAGTGAAGCAACAGGTCGCACTTTCCCTGTACATTCGGTAATCTCGGAGACCATTAAGAAAGAATGGGCTGACCCAGACAGAAAACCCTTTTTCCCAAGAGCTCACAAGAGGCGTTTCCCATTTAATGATAATCCTGAGTCACTTTGGAATAAAGTCCCGAAGTTGGATGCAGCTTTTTCCCAAGTATCCAGATCAACAGATCTGGCATTTGAGGACATGGGTACTTTGAAGGATCCTATGGATAAGAAGGCAGACCAACAGCTTAAAAAGGCCTGGCAGTCCATTATAGGTAATCTTAAGCCTGCTATGGCTATAACCTGTGTCTCCAGAAATATGGAGTTCTGTCTGAATCAGCTAAAAGCACATATTATAGCTGATTCACCCAAACAGGAGATTCTAGATTCCTTCCCAACCCTTACAGCAGCTGTAGCATATATTTCTGACGCCTCTGCAGATTCAATAAGAATGTCAGCTAGATCGGGAGCCCTGACCATTGCAGCTAGGAGAGCGTTATGGCTGAAGACATGGCCTGGGGACGCAGCTTCCAAAAATAAGTTATGTGGAGTTCCATTTTTGGGAGATCAGCTATTTGGTCCCGAACTAGAGTCTATTTTGGATAGAACAGCTGATAAGAAGAAATCCTTTCCTGTTAAAAAGAAAGCAGCCAGTTAGGCGTTTTTTTCGACCTAAAAAAAATCAGGAAAAGAGTAACAGGCCCCAAGAAAAAAGAAAGAATTGGGCGGCGCAGAGAGGAAAAGGCAAAGGGAATGTCCTTTTCAATCCTCCTACGCAGGCCAATAATGCACAATGACTTGGTGGTGCCTGTGGGAGGAAGGCTTCAAAAATTCCTTCCTCTTTGTGCAAACATAACAAAAAACCCTTTTATTTTGGATTTAATAGCCCAGGGATACAAGATAGAGCTGTTGAACCTTCCTCCAGAGAGGTACTGTGTAACAAGTCTACCAAAAGACACAACAAAAGCCCTAGCCATGAAGAACCTGTTAGGGGATCTGATAAAACAGGGTGTTGTGGTTCAGGTGCCTCTGGAGGAAGATTGCCAGGGGTTCTATTCCCATATCTTTCTGATAAAGAAACCATCAGGAAGCTTTCGCCTCATCCTCAATTTAAAACCGTTAAACAGGTCAGTCCAATACAGGCGGTATTTTTCGGTAAGAAATCTTAGTCAAGGGATGCTTTATGGCATCAATCGACTTAAGGGATGTGTACCTGCATTTACCTATAGCTGCCCAGTCCCAGAAATACCTAAGGCTGGCAGTAAATATGGGGAGGGAGGTTCTGCACCTTCAATTCAGGGCCCTCCCGTTTGGTCTATCTTCCGCCCCTCGAATATTTACCAAAATTATGGCGGAAGCCCTAGCTCCCCTCCGGCTACAAGGGATTGCGGTCATCCCTTACCTGGACGACCTCCTTTTCTTTGCTCCTTCCAGGGAAAGGTTACAGGAGGATTTTGATCAAGGCTCGCAGTCATCCAAAAATCAAATTTCCTTGTCAAAAGAAGTTTGAGTATACAATGTTATAAAGATACATAAAGTAAGTTTACAAGGATCTATAAAGTAAGCTCATTGTTTTACAGTAGGGTTTATATAGGTAAATATCATGAAATTTCAAATATTAAACATTGGGTTCACGTAAACCTAAATTAAAGATATATATCATTTCCTTAGTTACTTTTGTAGGTATTTAAATGATTTATACCTACTATACATATTGTTTACAAGTAGAGTGTATATAGGTCAAATAAATTCTGATAATGAGCTTTAATCGTAAGGTGGAGAAAAGGAAAGAGAAGAAAAAGGGTTGAAAGGTAGAGGTATGGTCCACAAGGTTGTCCCGCTCGTCAGTTTATTATTCTTTTTAGTTCTCTTTGAAGCCTTAGAATGGGTGTCTCTGTAAGTCATTTAATCTGTTACCATGGCAACAGGACAGAGTCATTGAAATTTGACAGGAACTGTTGTTTTATCCAAGGGTGCCAAAGTTTTTCAAATTTTGGAATTTGATTTTGATCGATGGCTACCATCTTAGCATGGGACATTGTATTATTCATTCTGTGAATTGTTTCTGCTAGTACCAATGTAGGAGATTTCCATGCCTTGGCCACTGTTTGTTTTGCAGCCGTTATTAGTTGGATCATAAGTTTGAATTGAGAGAGTGTTAACCATTCCGGTTTAAGATTAAGTAAAATTAAATATGGATCTGGTTGTATTATTTTTTTAAATATTTTAGATGCAATCACGAAGACTTCCTTCCAGAAGGTTTGGATTACTGGGCACGTCCACCATATGTGTAAATGTGTGCCTATTTCTGGGCATCCTCGAAAACAAAGAGCTGAGGTATTAGGTGAATATTTTGCCACTCTAGCGGGTACAAGGTACCACCGAGTTAGGACTTTATAATTTGTCTCCAGTGCTAAGATGTTGGGTGAAGATGACTTAGATGTGAGCCATATGTTAGACCAGTCCGTGTCTTCTAAAGTTCGTCCCAGGTCCTCCTCCCACCTCTGAACGTAAGAGGGTCTATTAAGATTTGCTACTCCATATAATTGATTATAAAGTGATGAAATTGTACCTTTAGCAAATGGATCTTTTGTACAGATTGATTCAAAAATGGATAATTGGGATAATGGTGTATCCCCCTTTAGGAATGGTGTATAGAAATTTTTGATTTGGAGATATCTAAATATCTCAGAGTTTGGTAGATCATATTTTTCTCTAAGCGATGGGAATGAAAGGAATGATTTAGATGCTATGAAGTCATTTAGTGTCTGAATGCCTGATGTTGTCCAAGCTTTAAAAGAATTTGGGTAGATCCATGCCGGATAAAAGGCCGGATTTCTGATAAAAGAAAGGAGAGGATTGTGTGGAGATTGTAACTGATATTTGGTTTTTAGTTTATCCCAGAGAGATAAGAAGTGTTTAGTTATGGGATTATGAATTTTAAAGCGGTCTTTAGGATCAAGCCATAATAAATTTGATATTAATAGAGGGTCATTTTCTGAAGCCTCTATAAATACCCATAATGGGATTTCCTGTTTTGCATGGTATTTGGACAGACTGGCCAAATGTGCTGCTCTGTAGTAGTTAGTAAAATTAGGGTATCCCAGGCCTCCTTTATTTTTGGGAAGATGTAGTGTGTGTATAGGTATACGTGGTTTAGAAGAGCCCCATATAAACGAAGTTGCTCTTTTTTGTACTATTCTCAAAAAATAGGAAGGAATTGGAATAGGGAGGACTCTGAATAGATAAAGCAATTTGGGTAGAATAGTCATTTTGATTGCATTAATCTTCCCTATCCAGGATAAAGGAAGTTGCGACCATTGTTTTATTAGATTTGTGATCTGTCTTAATACAGGAGGATAATTGGTTGAGAATAAGTCAGAATGAGATGCTGTTAAATGAATTCCAAGATATGGGATTGATTTTTCTGCCCATGTGAATGGGAGTGCAGCCCTAGCCGGGATCAATTCCATGTTTGTGAGCGAAATATTAAGCACTAGGCATTTCTTAGGATTAATCATAAGGCCGGATAGGGCTGCAGAGACCTGTGGTGATGATAGAAAAAGTAATATATCGTCTGCAAATATACATAATTTGTGTGTAATACCTCCTACTTCAATGCCAGTTATAGTTTGGTTTGTTCTGATGTATTGGGCCCTGGGTTCGAGTATAAGGGCAAATAATAAGGGAGATAATGGGCAACCCTGTCGGGTACCTCTTTCGATATTAAAGGCTTCAGATTTGTATCCAGCATATTTTATATAGGCTTTGGGTTTATTATATAATGCTTTGATCCATGTTAAAAAGTGGGGTCCAAAACCCCATTTTTGTAATGAAAATTGCATATATTGCCAGGATACTGTGTCAAATGCCCTCTTAATATCGAGAGATAGAAAACATAAAGGGATTTTCTGTTTTTTAGCAATATCTGCCAATAACACTGCCCTGCGTATATTATCGCCTGCCTGTCTATTTGGCATGAAGCCTACTTGATCTCTATGTATTAATTTTCCTATAATGCTATTGAGGCGTTTTGCTATTATTTTTGCTAATAATTTAATATCGAGGTTTAACAGAGAGGCCGATAATTCACACAGGAAGTATCATCAGAAAGGGGTTTTGGGATCATACAAACAATTGCCATTAGTGTTTCTTGCCGAAAAGAATGTCCATCTAGAAGTTTGTTAAAAGTTTCAGTGAGAATGGGAGAGAGTATTTCTGAGAATGTTTTATAGTATAAAGCCGAGTAGCCGTCTGGGCCTGGTCTTTTGTTAAGTTTTAGGTCTTTTATGGCGTTAGCAACTTCATCTATAGTTATAGGCTCATCCAAACTGCTTTTTTGATTCTGAGATAACTCAGGTAAGTTTATTTTTGAGAAGAAGGATTCAGCTTCTGTAGGATTAAATTCATTGTTTGTCTTGTATAAAGTTGCGAGATGTGAGTGAAATTTATGGACTATTTTAACTGGATTACAAGTGTAAACATTTTTTGATAATTTCAAACGTATTGTTTTGAAAGATTTGTTAGTTGAATTTAATGCCCGAGCCAAATATGTACCTGCTTTGTTTGTATTCATGTAGAAATTGTGTTTGGAGCGTTTGAGGGATTTATCAACTGACTCAGTGAGAAATAGATCGTATTCCAATCTAGATTTTTCCAGATGAGATTTTGTACTCTGAGATGGATTATCTTGAAATGATATGTAGGCTGCATTAAAATTGAGTTCTAGTTTTTTTGCTAGATTTTTGCGTTCCCGTTTAAATAGTGCCATTTGTCTTTGTATTGTACCACGCAAGACAGGCTTATGAGCTTCCCACAGTGTTATTGGGGAGATGTCTGTTGTATTATTAATGGATATGTATTCCTTTAAAGCTTGTTCAATGGCCATCTGATGTAGTGGGTGTTTGAGCATTATGTTCGGTAAGTACCACGTTGGGTCATGCGCTTTTGGTATGGCTGAGGCTATAGTAGTGTATACTGCATTATGGTCAGACCACGGAATCGGAATTATATCTGATGCAATAATTTCTGGTATCATTCCTATTGTTAGAAAAATATGATCTATTCTGGTGAAGGTTTGATGAGGGTGCGAGAAATAAGTGAATTTCTTTTTCATTGGGTTACTTTCTCTCCACGAATCTACCAGATTGTATTTGGAAAGAAGTTGAGAAAAAGGTAATCTAGAGGTTATTTTGGATGGTGTAAAAGGTGATTTATCTAGAAATGGGAGGAGGACCTGGTTCGAATCCCCACACATTATCACTGTTCCTATTTTGTGTGTATTAATCACTTGTAATATATGTGAGAGGAATGGTGTAGGTTGTTTGTTAGGAGCGTAGTAGGAAATCACTGTGATTGCTGTATCCATTATATAACCCATGAGTATCAGGTATCTACCTTCTGGGTCTTTAATTTCTGATGATAAGGTGAATGGTGTGGATCGGTGAAATGCAATTAGAGTTCCCCTTTGCTTGGTACAGGCAGAAGCCGTGTAAATTTGTTGATAAAAAGGAGAAATATATTTTGGAGTAGAATCTTTGGTGAAGTGTGTTTCTTGGAGGCATACTATGTGAGCCTTCTTGTTATGGAAAGTACGGAAGGCTTTGGTCCTTTTTTGAGGGACATTTATTCCCTGAACATTCAGGGAAAGTATATTCAGTGGTGCCATGGCAACAGATCAAATAGTTTTGACTTACTTTTTGTTATGCAGAGCTGACTGCGCAGATCAACCTGTGTGGACTGAAGAGATGAATAGATAGAAGAGAAACCAGTGAATTCTGGAGTAAAGAGTTAACAAAAAACATATGAGATTAAATGATACATTGTATAAATTATTTTTTGCAAGTAATCACAATTTACCCGTGAAAGAGAATAAATATCTCTCTCAGGGGAATAAGTGCCTTCGTCACACTCACACATAATATGATTGGGAGAATGAGGAGGGCTAATGGGGGTACACGGATCTTCCGCTTACAGGAGAGAAGTGCTATGTCAAAAGACATCAAAATGATGTTTCATTAATTGGAGTGCAGAATAGGGTTTTTGTTGAAATTATTTATTCCAGGGTGGTTGTATATGGTTAGTCTTGCCCTAGGCTAAATAATTCAGTTAGAAAGGTACTGTTAATAACTTTGGTATTGATGAAGATAGTTTGAATTATTTTGGGATTTTAACCCTTTTAGAGTAAACAATTACATATTTTATTCATATGTAACTGTTTAGATATGTTAACTCATAAAATTGAGGTTGTATTGCTTCAGATTAGAATAAACAAAAACATAATTCTAGGAACTAGTTAGGTAATAATATATTTGTTTTAAGAAAAGAAAGAAAAAGCATCCATTACTTCTGGATTATTGAACATATTTGTCCTAAAAAGTAATAAATCTATTGTTATTACCTGATAATATATAACTGAACAAGAATTTCCTTATTTCACTTATATATTCTAAGGCTATATGAATCAGAAGTAATAAGAAATATAACTGGAATGTAACATGATCCCACACATGTGTGACTATCGGAATGCAGTTACATTCAGTTATAAATATAGGTTTTTTAAAGAGAACCATCTCTTAGTATAATAAATGAAGAGATATCAGGAATTAGGATGTCAGTCCATTGAATCTTCTTGGTCCATGGATGATGTGGCATAACGGCCTCTTTTGTGAGAATGATGATTCCCATTTTGTTCTGAAATTTTCTGAGTGCTGCCTGAAGGTGAAGATGATGCCATTCTTCTGCGTGTGGAAGAGTTGCTGCTTGTGGGTTCTGTCAGATTTAATTTTAAAAGGGTTTGTTGTAGTTCATCTGCTGATCTGCTTCTGTAAATTGTACCTTGGTAGTTAAATCTGACTGAAAAGGGGAAGCCCCATTGATACATAATGTTGTGGCGTTGCAGTTCCATCAGTTGGGGTTTCATGGATCGTCTTTTAGTAATAGTAAGTTGGGATAGGTCAGCAAAAATTTGATAATTGTGTCCTTGAAAATTAAGTTCCTTTTTTTCTCTTGCAGCAATTAGTATTTGTTCTTTCGTTCTGTAATAATGAAATTTTGTGATTATATCACGTGATGGTCAATCTTTCTTTTTGGCTGTGAGGGCTCTGTGTACTCTGTCCAGTTCTAAACGTTCAATAGGGATATCTGGCTTTAGTTCTTGTAATAGAGCAGTAATAGTAGATTGCAGGTCTGTCACAGTTTCAGGTATTCCCCTTATGCGCAAGTTTGAACGTCTGGCTCTATTTTCGTAATCTTCGAGCTTAGTTTGAAATATTAAATTCTCTTTTTTTAATTGTTCCAATTCTGTTATATTTTCTTGGGTTGTAATTTCAATTTCATCCATTTTTATTTCTAGGGCTGCGGTGCGGTTTCCCACCTCTCTTTTTTCTTTGGTTAGGCTTTTTGTTATTTGGTCTGAGGTTTGTTTTAAAGCCTTATGAAGCATCTTTTCAAATTGTAATAATATTACTGGGGATACTGAGGAGGCTTGTGGAGAAGTTTGTGAGAGGATTTGTTCTGTATCTGACTCAAATGGAGAGTCTTGCTGTGACATTTTCTGTCTGTGAGAGCGCCCTGATGCTGTATCTTGTGAGGTGACTGGAGCTGCTTCAGCTGCAGTGAGTGCCTGTGAGCTCTTTGTGAGGTGATTTTTATTTCTGCCACGGTTTCCTCCCAGTACCATATTTCCTGCCCAAACTTTCACAGTTTGTTCCCTGGGGCAAAAAGGTTCAAATGGATACCTTTTTGAGCCTGCAGGCTCCGCTTTGTCCTTCTCTTCTCTCCTCAGCGGTGTGGAGCTCTAACAATGCATGTCTGCTCCGCTAGGCTCCGCCTCCTGCCCCCTCCAAAAATCAAATTTCAATCCAGCACAAAGAGTCCAATTTCTGGGGTATCTGATAGACTCAGTGGATCAAAAGATCTTTCTTCCAGAAGAGAAGAAAGTGAAGGTATTGCAGGCAGTATCCAGCCTTCAGACGAACCTGGAGGTATCAGTCAGAAGGATTATGTCAGTACTGGGAACCTTGACCTCAACTATGCCGGCCATTCAATGGGCCAGACTCCATTTCAGACCCCTTCAGAGTTTTCTCTTAAAGATCTGGGATCACAGTCCAGAAGCTTTAGACTCAAAGGTAAAGCTTCCCACCAGGGTAAAAAGGACCCTTTGGTGGTGGAGAAATCAGGCAGTGCTGTCAAGGGGTTTACTCTGGTCCTTCCCAACAGAGAGAAGGATAACGACAGACGCCAGCAGTTGGGGATGGGGAGCACACTGGGGTCAAGACATAGCTCAGGGTGTTTGGTCCCCAGTGGAAGCAGGAAGGTCATCAAATTGGAGGGATTTAAAGGCAGTTGCTTTAGCCTTGGTTGCCTTCTCTCCAAACCTTCAGGGGTCCCATGTGCAGATATTGCCAGACAACGCCACCACGGTGGCATACCTGAACAAACAAGGGGGCACAAGGAGCGGGACTCTTCTATTGCTATCTTCAGAGATCCTAGAATGGGCAGAGAGTCATCTACTTTCCCTTTCAGCAGTACATCTCAAGGGCACGCTAAATGGAGTAGCAGACAAAAGATTCAGGAGGCAGAGTTGAATCTGAATCCAGAAGTATTCACTCTAATAACCCAGAAGTGGGGATGCCCGCAGGTGGATCTATTCACATCAAGAGAAAATGCTCAGCTCCCTCAGTTCTTCTCTCTGCATCGAGACAACGCATCAATAGGGATAGATGCCCTGGCACATCTTTGGAATTTTCAGCTGGGTTATACCTTCCCCCCTTTTCAGCTAATTCCTTTAGTATTGAGGAAGATACAGAAGGAGAAGGTGTCGGTAATCTTGATCACCCCGTACTGGCCAAAAAGGGCCTGGTTTTCCTCCATTCTACTAATGTCAGTCAAACCATTCTGGCAGCTTCTCCTCAGACAGAACTTACTACTTCAAGGTCCGGTGTATCATCCGGATATAGCAAGACTAAGTCTCACTGCTTGGTATCTGAGGAACAGCTGTTAAAAAACAAGGGTTTGTCAGAGCCTCTAGTATCCACTTTACTTGCTAGTAGAAAGAAGGTGACTAGAGATATCTACGCTAAAGTTTGGAAAGTCTACAACTCCTGTTGTCGCTCGGTAAACCGAAATTTAGAAGACATTGTGTCGTTTCTGGAATTTCTGCAGAAGGAGGTGGACAAAGGGCTGGCAATTAGCACTCTTAAAGTACAAGTGGCTGCCCTAGGAGTATACCTGGATCAACCTATTTCCTCAGTTCCGTTGGTCACGAAATTCTTTAGGTCACTTACTAGATCCAGACCAGTTCCCACTAGAAACTTTCCAAAATGGGACTTGACAGTGGTCTTACTCACAAAAGATCCTTTTGAACTATTACAGTCAATCTCGTTAAAGAATTTAACACTGAAAACGGTATTCTTAGTTGCAGTTACGACTGCAAAAAGAATTGGAGAACTTCATGCTCTTTCAGTTAAAGAGCCCTTTATGTCAATTTACCCAGACAGGATTGTGCTTAGAACAGATCCAGGTCGCAGGAAATCATCTTGCCAACTTTTTGTTCAGATCCTTCAGGTAGTAAGGAAGAATTATTTCATAAGTTAGATGTAAGAAGAACTTTATTACATTACTTAGAAAAAACAAGGGACTTCAGGTCTTCGGACTCTTTATTTGTTTTGTTTTCTGGCAACAGAAAAGGAAGGCAAGCTTCAAAGGGATCAATTGCCAGATGGTTAAGAATGGCTATTTCAGAAGCTTATGTCCAGTCGGGGTTGTCTCCTCCTCAGGGAGTACGAGCACATTCTACCAGAGCTCTAGCCACTACATGGGCAGAAAAAGCTGGTGCCACCCCATACCAAATTTGTAAGGCGGCTACGTGGTCAAGTTATCTTACGTTTGTCCGTCACTACAGATTGGATCTTCTGTCAGCTGGTGATCAGGCGTTTGGCAGAAAGGTCCTGCAGGCTGTTGTCCCTCCCTAGTTGGTAAGTCTTGATTATCCTCTCATGTGCTGTCCTGAAAGACGATAAGGGAAAATTCAAGTTAGACTTACCAGTAACTTGTTTTCCAAGAGTCTTTCAGGACAGCAAACTACCCGCCCTTCATGTTTATATATACATATTTATACGTATATGGAAGTGTGTGTGTATGTGTGCTGTGAATTAACCATATTATGATTATGTGTTCCAGCTTGGGCCGGAGGTACTCTACTACAACTGACGAGCTGTGGAGAGGAGCCTCCTTTTAAAATGTGGTGGAGTTTGTGTTTCCTAGTGGGTGGAGCCACTCTCGTGCTGTCCTGAAAGACTCTTGGAAAACAAGTTACCGGTAAGTCTAACTTGAATTTTTTATCACATTCATTAGTTTTTTATTTTTATCTCATCGCTTAGTGGTATGTCACACCACATTAATGATATGGGTCTGTTTGTTTATTTTATATAGGTAGAGCCATATTAATTTTATTTTTACCCAGAGACATGAATGGGTGAAGGCAGCTGTATGCAGCTCTGCATTGCTTTTTGTGTAAAGTAGCACATGCGTGCAGACGTAATGTACCAAAAGCACACATTTGTGCCAGTAGCAGCACATAGCTACAGGTATACTGGCTTTTACCCATTCATGACTATGGGTGGCTGTATGCATCTCTAGGACATCCCAGACATCCAGAAATATGCAGCCTCTTTACATTGCACTGGCATATGTGTTCATGTAGTTTTTGACTTTTTAAATTTTTTGTCTGTTTTCCTTTATTTTCACCTGTTTTGATCCTGCTAGAAGGAAAGGGAAAAAAATCCGTAATGAGTTAATAATTTGAGAACCTTCACATTATTTTTAAATGTCCTCTTTCTTTTTCTTTCTTTGTTTCTTTCTTTGTTTCTTTCTTTCTTCTGTGAGAAATCATAGTTTGTTTGTCTTTATTTTGCATTAGTCCAACCACGCCCCACACAATTAAAGTTCTGCAGTCAGGGATGCTCAAACTCCCTGAGCAGAGCACTTGGAATGCAGCTAACTTTATGAATCATTTTAACTATATAGAAGGAAGAACAAAATGTAGTCCCATTGTGCTGGTCACTGTACAAATGCTATACTGTCGTTCTTGTTTATGGATTGGCAAATGTATCCCTGTACACTTTTTTTTTTTTTTTTTATGGTGACATCTGTCTTACAGTTTTAGTTCATGGCAGTGTTGATAAAATTGTACCGTTCTTCTTTTTTGACAATCCTGGATCTCATTTTGTAATCCTTTTTTATTTCAGGGTCCCATCTTCTGATTGCTCTGAACACTAGTGAGTGCCTATATCTCAATCGAAATGCCCAGAAAGCACGTTTTCTTTCTCGATGGAAGGGCCATATAATTGAAAGCATTGGGTGGAACAAGTTTCTAGGTAATGAGACGTCCACAGGTCCTATTCTGGTGGGCACTGCACAGGGTCAAATCTATGAAGCGGAAATCTTTATAAGTGAAAGTAGTCTTTTTGGCACCAACCCTGACCAATACTTTAGATACCTTCACACCCTGGAGGAGGAAACTGGTCCTGCACCAGTTTGCTGCCTTGAAATTAACAGAGGATATGAAAACCGTTTCTGCGCCATTGCAACAACTCGTAAAAGACTTTTCCAGTTTTCTGCTAAAATAACTGAAGGTAATGAACAACATGGGTTTGCACCCCTTTTTAGTCAGCCTGCCGATGACCTACCAAGTATCCAGGAGTTTCCAGGTAACCTTGGCTACAGTGAAATAGCTTTCTATACTCCAAAACTCCGCACCTACCCAACCTCTTTTGCTTGGATGATGGGAAATGGAGTACTTTATGGTACGCTAGACTTCTCTCGTCCTGATTCAGTGCTGACAGGTGTTCAAGTTTGGGAGTACCCATCCAGCACTGACAAACCAATGTCTATTGTGCTCACACAGTTTCATTTCTTACTCTTGCTGCCTGACAGAATCAAAGCTATTTGTACTTTAAATGGGCAGGTTGTGTTTGAAGATGTGTTTACAGAGAAGTTTGGCCCATTGAAAAGGATGATGAAAGATCCTGTTATAGGGCAAATTTGGATTTATACAGAAAGGGCAGTCTTTCGATATCATGTCGAACGTGAGTCAAGAGATGTTTGGAAGATGTACATGAACATGGGCAAATTCGACTTGGCTAAAGAGTTTTGCAAGGATCGCCCTGAATGCATGGACATGGTTTTGGCTAAGGAAGCTGAACATTGCTTCCATAATAAAAAATACAAAGAGAGTGCAAAATGTTATGCTCTCACTCAGAATTACTTTGAAGAAATAGCACTTAAATTCATTGAAGCAAAACAAGAAGACGCACTAATGGAATTTCTCCTGAAAAAGCTATCCAACTTGAAACCTTCAGAGAAGATACAAATTACTTTACTAACTACTTGGTTGACAGAGTTGTATCTAAATTGCCTTGGAACCTTAGAAAGTGACACATCAAAAAGAAGCTTGTATCTAAAAACCCGTGATGAATTCAGGGGTTTTCTCAGCAGTCCTCGAAATAAAGAATGCCTCTTCAATAACCGTGCTTCTATACATGACCTTCTGGCCAGCCACGGTGACACAGAAAACATGGTATATTTTGCTGTTTTAATACAAGACTATGAACGAGTTGTAGCTCATCACTGCCAACATGATGATTATGATGAAGCGCTTCATGTTCTCACAAAGCATAGAGATGAAAAGCTTTTCTACAAATTTTCACCAGTCTTAATGCAGCATATACCTATGAAGGTTGTTGACTCTTGGATCATGATGGGCAAAAGACTGGATCCAAAGAATCTTATCCCTGCCCTTGTTAATTACAGTCAAGGTGCTGGTACTCACATAAATGAAGCCATTAGGTATATGCAGTTTTGTGTTTATGAACTCAAGGAAACTGAACAAGCCATCCACAACTATTTGTTGTCATTGTACGCTCAGTTTCGACCAGAGTCCCTCCTCTCATATTTGGAAATCGCGGGCACCAATCCCAACACAATTTACTATGACCTAAAATATGCTCTGCGTCTCTGTGCAGAACATGGACACCATCATGCTTGTGTCCATGTCTACAAAGTCATGGAGCTGTATGAAGAAGCAGTGGATCTAGCATTAAAGGTATAGTTTTGTAATCTGTTTTAACTAACAATATGATACTAACTTCCTTCTGTATATTTCCTCTGTATGCTTATCTGTTAGCCTAGAGTTCAACTTTTAGCCCCCAATCACAACGGTATGACTTGCAATTTTACAATTTGTACCTAAAGTAGCGTCTGATGTGTTTGTGGCAGTGTCTTAATATGTACGATTTCAAGTAGTGTGATTTGAGAAGTAGTTGATGCATTGCTTTTTCAGAACTTCAGCATGATTTCACTGCCAAAGATTATATTGTAAATCAAGCTGCAAATTGTATTTTTGTCCATATCAGCACTACTTGAGCCTGAAAGAACTAAAATATTAACCCATTGCTACTTAAACTTTTGTTCATAACATCACTGTTCCTCCCTGTGACATAGACAGCCCCTGTTAAGTTTGCCTTTGAAATGAAAGCAATCAAAGCCAATCTGATTGCATTCCTGCTGGTACAAGTTTTACTTGAGAATAGACTATGTATGTACAGTTAAGTCATCATGCGTGACCTTTGAAGTGATTGTAAAGACTTGTGTGCATTTTTTTTTTTTTTTTTAATAACAAACATGTCATACTTACCTCCCACTGTGTAGCTCGTTTTGCACAGAGTGGCCCCGATCCTCAACTTCTGGGGTCCCTCGGCGGCTCCTCCTCACTTCAGATAACCCCCTAGGAGAAGCGCTCTCCCGGAGGGTTACCTTGCGGGCAAGCTCCTGAATCCAGCATTTGTGTCCATAGACACTAATGCCGGACTCGGTCCCGCCCCCCGCGTCATTGGATTTGATTGACAGCAGTGGGAGCCAATGGCTGCACTGCTATCAATCAACCTATCCAATCAAGAGCTGGGACCCCGTGCAGAGAGGGATAAAGCGTCTCCGGCGTGGGAATCATGGGGTTAAAGTAAGTAAAACGGGGGGGGGGGGCGGTGACTGCCAGAAGTTTTCATCTTAATGCATCCTATGCATAAAAACCATGAGGGTTTACAACCCCTTTGAGGGATCAGAAGGACCAGTATTGGTACAAGCATTTGTGATTTGTTTTCAAACAACATTTCTCAAGTCATCTTCCAGGACAGCACCCTGAGAGATGACTGCTCCCACCTGATGGGAAACACAATCAAGATGGAGGATAAAAACCCCTCCCCGTGCTCCTCAGTTTTTGATTGTTTTTCCCCCACGGCGAAACAGTTTATTTTTCCTTATAGACCTAAGGCCGAGGGCTGGAAGTCTCCCCCCGGGAGCCAGACCACAGGCTTGGGAAGCCTCTGGGTCTGGTAGGGCTTGCCCTTCCTGGGGGGTTCTCCTATTTTCTCAGGGGGGGGCGGATGAAGATCCCCCATGAGAACTGAAGGACTCTGCGCACGGCGGAGGTTCCCAGAACTTCAGAGACCACAATTCCTGCTCCCCTTCCTTACCTGACTGAGGGTCAGTTGTCAGGATTTTGCCACTTAAAGCTTCCTCGGTCCTCTGGTGAGTTCCCCTTCTGTGCTCTGTTAGGTGGCCCTGGGCCTCTCAGGAGGCGATAGGAGGAGGCGGCACAGTGAAGGTCCGTGTTCTTTCCTCTCCGCCCTCGGCACATCCTCTCTACAGAGGCTGGTGCTGGCTCGGCGGCTTGCTGATGTTCTTCCGGTGCCATTTTGCGTGAGATTTCTTCCTCCTGGGCGCCGGAAATGAGTCACCGCGCATGCCGCTAGAGCGCGACACTTCCAGTTTTCCAGGACCACTAGAAATATGCGGCACGCTGTCCGGAGCAGTGCCGCAGGGGGAGCCCACAGTTCGGGAAAGGACCTAGAACGAGGGGGACCTTTCAGAGGAGACAAGCAGCCTGGCAGGGAGCAGGCGTCCGTACTTTGGGCTCTCACCAGCCCAAATCATGGAGCGAGAAGGCCGCAGGGGGTGAGTCTACCTGGCTGACAGGGGAAATGGAGGGGGTGGGTCCCCTACCCTTATCACAGTCGGGGTCCTTTTTGGTTTTGTCTAATTGGGCTACTTTTTTTACAGAAACAGACTATTGTCCAGGGTCTTGCCAGTAGACCTAGGTCCAAAACCCCTTCCCGGGCTAAGAAGTGTGGTTACTGCAATGATAAATTGGCGCCAGAGCACACCAAACCATTTTGCTACAAGTGTATACACAAGTTGTCCGGGAAGGAGACTTCACAGATCATGAGTGATTTTTCTCTCAGTACAGACTGAAATGTTGTCTACCCTCAAGGCCTTTCAGACAAGCCTTAATGCTAGGCAGGAAGAGTCCCATCCTAGCCGAGAGGGCTCATCCTCTCAGGAGAATACTTCTTTACTTAGGGGTGGTAAATCTTCACGCACTGAACCCCAGAGGCCCCGTCTTCTCAGGATTCTGAGGACGAAGCAGAGAAGGTTGGGGATTCCAGTTAAGGCCTCCCTAAGGAGGGGGAGGATGTAGAAAATAGCCAGGAGGAGGAAGAGGAACACTCCAGACCAGGCAGACATATCTTTTCAGCAGATGATATGGAAGGTCTCCTGGGGGCAATATATGCTTCGGAGGAAATTCAGGAACCCGAACCCGAAGCACAGATCTCCGCCCAGGATAGGATTTATCGAGGTCTGTTCAGGCCTCAGTCCAAAGTCTTGCCTATCCACCAGTCCCTCCAGGATATTATTCTGAGGGAGTGGAAGGAGCCAGAGAGAAAACTTCTACGATTTAAAACCTGGAACCGCAGGTGCCCCTTCAAAGAAGAGGAGGAGGAGAAGTTTTATGAGTTACCCAGGCTTGATGCAGCCTTAGCTCAGGTGTCCAAACAATCGAACCTCTCTTTTGACGACAGGCAATATACGGGTCCAGATGGACCATCGGTCCGAGACCCTTTTGCGTAGAGCCTGGGAGGCCAATGCTGCGGCCATGAGCCCAGCACTGGCATCGGCCTGTGTAGCCAGAAATGCGGGTATGTGGGTTAATAGGTTGATGGACCATATAGCGCGTACTTCCAAGTCCATACAGCTTTTTGATGCCTTGGAAGTGATTGGGAAGGCGGTTGCCTATCTTTCAGGTGCTGCAGTTGAGACTGTGCGTATGTCAGCAAAGGCGGCAGCACTCCTTAATTCGGCTAGAAGGGCTGCATGGGTTAAGACCTGGGATGGGGACCACACATCCAGAACAAGGTTGTGTGGTCTACCATTTGAAGGGTCCCTCCTATTTGATGCAGGTTTAGACCAGACCCTTTCCAGATCCACTGAAAAGGGAATAAAGTTTCCTGTAAAGCCTAAAAAGGATAAAGGAAATTTTTATTTTTTTAGGTCCCCAGTTCAACAACCGTTTTAAAAATCGTAAAGAAGGCAAGAAATGGGGCATTGTCAGGGGCAAGCAGAAAGGAGGTCTCCTTTTCTCGGGCCCAAAGCCTGCAGACAAGGATTCTAAGTGATGCCAGCACCAGGGTAGGGAGGAGGCTCTCACACTTTGCCACACAGTGGGAATATGTCTGAGTCTTCTTATCCTTCAGTGGATAAGAGAGGGCTACAGACTGGAATTCGTCCTTTCTCCTAACCTACCT
The DNA here is from genome assembly GCA_037952925.1 of Lithobates clamitans. Classification (NCBI taxonomy): domain Eukaryota; kingdom Metazoa; phylum Chordata; class Amphibia; order Anura; family Ranidae; genus Lithobates; species Lithobates clamitans. The sequence continues at coordinate 899,146 of JBBGZY010000465.1, forward strand.
ACCCAGGGACAGACCAAAAGCCTTAGGACTCTTAGAGAGTGTCAGACAGTTGGCAGACCAGGGGGTCATCCTCCCAGTACCGACAAATCAATGTGGACGGTGATTTTATACCCATGTCTTTGTGGTTCCAAAGCCTTCTGGGAAATACCGTTTGATTATAAATCTAAGAAGACTAAACACCTTCCTGCCATACAAGTATGGAGTCGGTGTACACAGTCAGGAAGCATCTGTTGAAGGAGGTCTTTTATGATCACCATAGACCTGAAGGATGCATGTCTGCATGTCCCCATTTTTCCAGAGCATCTATTTATTCGTTTTGCAATATACACAGATCAGGGTACCCAGCACTGGCAGTTCCAGGCCCTTCCCTTCGGACTGGCAGCCAGCCCGAGAGTCTTTTCGAAGATCCTAGCAGAGGTCGTCTCTTAACTGCACCTTCAGGGAATCTCACTGATCCCCTATCTAGACGACCTTTTGGTCTAAGTAATCAGACCCTTTGTTCAGTATTTAGTAGAAGCACCCTTTTTATCTAATACAGCGTCTTATCTAATACATGAGTCTTTTTGGGAAAGATGCAACAAGTTTTTCACATCTGGATTTGGGCATCCTCTGCCATTCCTCCTTGCAGATCCTCTCCAGTTCTGTCAGGTTGGATGGTAAATGTTGGTGGACAGACATTTTTAGGTCTCTCCAGAGATGCTCAATTGGGTTTAAGTCAGGGCTCTGGCTGGGTCATATTCAAGAACAGTCACGGAGTTGTTGTGAAGCCACTCCCTCATTATTTTAGCTGTGTGCTTAGGGTCATTGTCTTGATGAAAGGTAAACCTTCGGCCCAGTTTGAGGTCCTGAGCACTCTGGAGAAGGTTTTCGTCCAGGATATCCCTGTACTTGGCCGCATTCATCTTTCCCTCGACTGCAACCAGTTATCCTGTCCCGGCAGCTGAAAAACACCCCCACAGCATGATGCTGCCACCACTATGCTTCACTGTTGGGACTGTATTGGACGGGTGATGAGCAGTGCCTGGTTTTCTCCACACATACCACTTAGAATTAAGGCCAAAAAGTTCTATCTTGGTCTCGTCAGACCAGAGAATCTTCTTTCTCACCATCTTGGTGACACACCTTCGGGTGTTTTTTTTTTTAGCAAACTCCATGCGGGCTTTCATGTGTCTTGCACTGAGGAGAGGCTTCCATTGGGCCACTCTGCCATAAAGCCCCGACTGGTGGAGGGCTGCAGTGATGGTTGACTTTCTACAACTTTCTCCCATCTCCCAACTGCATCTCTGGAGCTCAGCCACAGTGATCTTTTGGGTTCTTCTTTACCTCTCTCACCAAGGCTCTTCTCCCCCGATGGCTCAGTTTGGCCGGACGACCAGCTCTAGGAAGGGTTCTAGTCGTCCCAAACGCCTTCTATTTAAGGATTATGGAGGCCACTGTGCTCTTAGGAACCTTAAGTGCAGCAGAATTTTTTTTTTTTTTTTGTAACCTTGGCCAGATCTGTGCCTTGCCACAATTCTGTCTCTGAGCTCTTCAGAGAGTTCCTTTTGACCTCATGATTCTCATTTGCTCTGACATGCACTATGAGCTGTAAGGTCTTATATAGACAGGTGTGTGGCTTTCCTAATCAAGTCCAATCAGTATAATCAAACACAGCTGGACTCGAAGGTGTAGAACCATCTCAAGGGTGATCAGAAGAAATGGACAGCACCTGAGTTAAATATGAGTGTCACAGCAAAGGGTCTAAATACTTAGGACCATGTGATATTTCAGTTTTTCTTTTTTATTAAATCTGCAATAATGTCAACAATTCTGTGTTTTTCTGTCAATATGGGGTACTGTGTGTATGAGGAAAAAAATGAACTTAAATGATTTTAGCAAATGGCTGCAATATAACAAAGAGTGAAAAATTGTAGGGGGTCTGAATACTTTCTGTCCCCACTGTATGTTAGGGTCTAGAGCAGGGGTCCTCAAACTACGGCCCGCGGGCCGAATCCGGCCCTCCAGCATTTTTTATCTGGCCCGTGGACTGCCCCTTTAACGTTGCAGCACTCCCCCTGCCCTCTGCTACTTTTATCACACAGGACGGGAAACATGACAGGTCTGGACAAAGGACCTTTTTGTGTTAAGAAGCAGGTGATTGGTTACTAGGCATCGGGGCGGTCCCAGGAATCAATCACCTGCCTTGCACTTGCAAAGTCCCGCCCTTTGTCTGGACCTACCATGCTTCGTGTCTTGTGTGATACAGGTAACAGAGGGGAGTGCTGTGATATTATAGAAGGGGCGGCAGTGTAATATCGATGAGGGGAGTCTGTGATGGGGGGGCATCTGTGATAGGAGGCAGTCTGATATGGGGGGCTCTGTGATGGGGGATCTGTGATATGGGGGGGTATCTGTGATGGGGGAATCTGTGATATGGGGGGGCTTTGTGATGGAGTGGAGTTTGTGTTGGGGGGCTTTGTGATGGGGGGATCTGTCATGGGGGGGCTTTGTTATGGGGTGAGTCTGTGATGGGGGGGGGGGTCTGTGATTGGGAGTGGTTCTGTAATGAGGGGAGTCTGTGAAATACTGATAAGTTCATATTGATTACAATTATTCTTTATTTTAAATATTGTACTGTTTTTTTCCTTTTTTTTTTTTTTTTTTGCACTACAAATAAGATGTGTGCATAGGAATAAGTTCATATTTTTTTTAAACTATAGTGCGGCCCCCCAACAGTCTGAGGGACCATGAACTGGCCCCCAGTTGAAAAAGTTTGAGGACCCCTGGTCTAGAGGGTCTTCTCTCGGTGTGAAACGAGGGCGACTTTTCAGCAGGATATTCCTACGATCCTAGACCTCTTACAGGAGGGAGTGGATCGAGGCTTGGCAACCAAGACCCTTAGGGTCCAGGTGGCAGATTTTTGACGGCTAGAGAGAGGCTGTCCCCAGTCCAAATGAGTAAATTTCCACCGTGGGACTTATCTCTAGTCTTAGAGGCCCTAACCAAGGCACCTTTTGAGCCGTTGGCTCAGTGTTCAGTTAAATTGCTTTCTTTTAAGACTGCTTTCCTTCTGGCCATTAACACAGCCAGGAGGGTGGGCGATTTACATGCTCTATCTATGAAGGAGCCATTTTTTTCGTTTATTGGAGGATAGTCATCCTCGGGCAGGATCCCTTGTACCTTCCCAAAGTGGCCTCACGGTTCCATAGGTCACAGGAAATTATCCTTGGGTCATTCTGTGTCAACCCACAGAAAGACAAGGAGAGAGCCTTTCATACACTAGATGTTAGGAGGTGTCTACTGCTTTACTTAGAGTGAAGGAGTTCTCATCATCTGTTGGTTTTTTTTTGTGGCACAAGAAGGGGTGAGCAGGCTTCAAAAGCAACTATTGCTAGATGGATTAGGCAAGCCATTTCCATAGCTTATGAACAAGCAGGTAGAACAGTCCCAACTAATCTCAAAGCACATTCTACACTGTCTCTGGCAACCTCTTGGGCAGAAAGGGCTGGAGCATCGATAGATCAGATCTGCAGAGCAGCAACATGGTCAAGTCAGAACACGTTCCTGAGACATTAAAGAGTAGAATAAATCCAACTATGTATAAAATACCATGTAAGATGCCAGAAAGCCAATCTCTAAGTCCTGAGAACCAATTGAGTATTATGTTAAGCCACGAGAGCCAGCTCTCTCAGCTGCCTTCAACCCAAACAATCTGAGTATGTTTTTTTTTTTTTTTTCACTGAAAACCTAGCTTTAATTGTTCCACCCTTTTTACATGTGAAATGATGGCATCTTCAGTGTTCGCATCATTTCTAATGTAATTGGAGCATCCCGTTCCCACTATTGTACACATTCCTCCTTGATTGACCGTGAGATAATCCAACACCAATCGGTGCTGAATCAATTCCTTTTTTATCATTTTTAATTCAGTATCAAGAACCACAACACTTCTATCATAAGGGCAGTAATGTTATCCATCAGTTCTGCCAAATCAATGATGAAACTAAAAGATTTCTTAATACAACAGTGATTTACCCAGGGAATATCAAACAATGGTTTGAAATCCTTGGTTTCCTTTGTGGTGTCAAAACTCTCATGTGTGTAGCTAGAAATATCTCTCTCTCTTAGTTTAATTAGATGTGTAATATATGTATGTATAATATGTATGTATAATATATTCTACACACACTTTCAAAAATGTATATTTTATTTTTAGCAAAGTGAGAAAACAGAAGAAAAGTCTAAATCAAATCAATATTTCTTAATGCTATTGTCATGTTTGGGGTCGTTATCCTGCTGAAAAATAAATTTGGGGCCAATCGCATTCCTCCCCTCCCTGATGGTAGGAGCAGAAATACTCCGCCTTTTAAGTAGGGCTGCAACTAACGATTGTTTTCATAATCGATTAGTTGGCCGATTTAAGGTTATTATCCGATTTTATTTGAAACAAAAGTGTGGTGTATAATTTTAGGTAAAAAAAAAGGCAATTTATTCTTAAGTATCTATATGCAGTGGTAAATATAAATACCGTATATACTCGAGTATAAGTCGTTCCGAGTATAAGTCGAGGCCCTAATTTACCACAAAAAAATGGGAAAAACTTATTGACCCGAGTATAAGACGAGGGTGAGAAATGCACAGCTACTGTAAGTGGAAAAGAGGGTCAACAATGCCCATTTGCAGCATCACTGTGCCCATTTGCATGCCTCACTGTGCCCATTTGCAGCCATAGGTCCCCCGAACTTCAAACTCGGTAGTTAAGGGTTCCTAGATGCCCCCTAGCTGCAGCCAAAATTTGGGGTCTCTGAACCCAAAGGGTCCCGAAATGACATTGCTGCAGATAGACACAGTTGACCGAATTTGGGGCCCCGTATCTCGGGGTCACTTAGTGCTAAGAACCCCAAATTTGGTATGCAAACCCAGTGGAACTAGCACCATAAAATTTCCAAAGCTGGGGTTTCTAGCACCAAGTGGCCACGAGATACAGGGCCCCAAAAATCAGTTCAGAAAATGTCAAGCACTTTTCTGCAGCAGAGAATGACATTTTCCGAACCAGTTTTGGGGCCCCGTATCTCAGGGGCACTTGGTGCTAGGAACCCAAGCATTGGATATGTTATGGGACTGGGTTTGCACACCAAATTTGGGGTTCCTAGCACCAAGTGGCCCTGAGATATGGGGCCCCAAATTCGGTTCAGAAAATGTCAAGCACTTTTCTGCAGCAGAGAATGACATTTTCCGAACCGATTTTGGGGCCCCGTATCTCGGGGCCACTTAGTGCTAGGAACTTCAGCTTTGGATATGTTGTGGTATTAGGTCCACTGGCTTTGCATACCAAATTTGGGGTTTCTATCACCAAGTGGCCCTGAGATACGGGGCCCCAAATTCGGTTCGGAAAATGAAATTTTTTTGCTGCAGAAAAGTGCTTGACTCAAGTATAAGTCGAGGGGGGCACTTTCAGCACAAAAAAATGTGCCGAAAAATTCGACTTATACTCGAGTATATACGGTAATCAACTATATGGTTAGGAAGCAAAATCTCTCTCTAGTCCACTCTGAGAGGAAGAGACAAAAGAGATATACTGTATATACGATTAGAGGTTGAATCTGGTAAATATCATCAGACTCTGATAACATTTTTTATTTAAAGAAAAAAAAATTAAAGGCTGTTTTGCCGATTTTCAGACAGAACTGTAATATATAATGTATGACAGACCTGCTTGTCATAGGCAGGTGGCTTGATAAAAGCCACCTGCTGTCTCCTATGCTGACCATACAAAAACAATTTCTTCCTTCAAAAAAAAACAGAAAAACATCCATACGTTTGTTCGATTTTCTAATCGTTAGTGGGGTCAAATCAACTTTCGTTTTTGACCACAGTGGTGGGAAAATTCTAAGGAGCAGAATAGAAAACTTCTTGGTCAAAGGCATTTTCAGACGATGTACGTGGTTTTCATTCAGAAATTGCATTCATTACATACATTTATTTTAAAACTGAATGTTTAAAGCAAGTGAAATTTTCAAACAACATTCTTTCATTCAGCGAATGTACAAAGATATTTCGTATGAATATTGTCTGAAAATCGATACGTGTATGGCCAGCATAAGGCAGTTTACACCTATGCGGTTTGCTTTTGATCCATTTCTGCAGTGCTTTTTGCTGTGTGTTTATTTTTTTTTATTTTTTCCCACAATTTGCGTTTGGGCAGATTAAAAAACGCAAATTGTGGCAAAAACGCACTACGAGCTTTTCTCCAGTTTCACCATTGAAGTATATTGAACCAAACAAGCAAAAAAAGCACGGTTTTGCGTTGAAAAAAGTCCTCGACTTTTTCCAAATAGGCAGCAGCTGAAAAAAAGCGTAGACATGAACGTGTCCCATAGCAAACCATGTTAAATGAATTGTGCATTTCTGCACCAAGCACTAAAAAACCCATAGGTGTGAACTAGGCCCAAGACGTTTAATAGCAGCAGCAGCAGCAGCAGCATAATTTTTTTTCTATTTTTTTTTTATTTTTTATTTTTTTTGTATCGCCTGTCATAATGGAGTTAAAAAAAATATAATTGGCCCTTTATAGTGCAAAAAGAGCAGTTAAGAGCGGTGACAGTAATATATTTTATATCATATATACAGTGGATATAAAAAGTCTACACACCCCTGTTAAAATGTCAGATTTCTGTGATGTTAAAACATGAGACAAAGATAAATTATTTCAGAACTTTTTCCACATATTTAATGTGACCTATAAACTGTACAACTCAACTGAAAAACTGAGAAGTAAAAATAAAAAATAAAAAACAAAAATATGGTTGCATAAGTGTGCACACCCTCTGATAACTGGGTATGTAGATGTAAGCAATCACGTTAAATAGGAGTCAGTACACACCTGACATCATTGAAGTGCCTCTGATTAACCCCAAATAAAGTTCAGCTGCTCTAGTAGGCCTTTCCTGGCATTTTCTTAGTCGCATCCTACAGAAAAAGCCATGATCCGCAGAGAGCTTGCAAAGCATTAGAGGGATCTCATTGTTAAAAGGTATCAGTCAGGAGAAGGGTACAAAAGAATTTACAAGGCATAAGATATACCATGGAACACAGTGAAGACCGTCATCAAGAGGAGAAAATATGGCAAAACAGTGACATTATCAAAAACTAGACGTCCCTCCAAAATTGATGAAAAGACTAGAAGAAAACTGGTCAGGGAGGCTGCCAACAGGCCTACAGCAACATTAAAGCAGCTGTAGGAATATCTGGCAAGTACTGGCTGTGAGGTACATGTGACAACAATATCCCATATTCTTCACATGTCTGGGCTATGAGGTAAAGTGGCAAGACGGAAGTTATTATTATTTAAGGTACTTGTATAGCGCCGTCAATTTACGCAGCGCTTTACATATACATTGTACATTCACATCAGTCCCTACCCTCAAGGAGCTTACAATCTAAGGTCCCTAACACATTCTTATACTAGGGCCAATTTAGACAGAAGCCAATTAACCTACCAGCATGTCTTTGGAGTGTGGGAGGAAACCGCAGTACCGGGAGGAAACCCATGCAGGCACAGGGAGAACATGCAAACTCCAGGCAGGTAGTCTCGTGGTTGGGATTCGAACCAGCGACCCTTTTTACTGCTAGGCAAGAGTGCTACCCACTACACTACTGTGTCACCCAATATAATAGAAGTGTTTTATTTTTAATACATCATGGGACACAGAGTCAGGCTAATATTCATTACCTGCTGGGTTATACTCCATCTCCAGGTGAATGGACACTGGTAGACCAAAGGTCTTTAGACTGGAAGTGATCCCCTATAATATCCCCTCCCACACAGGAAGCACTTAAGTTTTTTACCAGTCTCTGCAAAGTGGATGGCACGGTTTGTTTGAGCTCTCTGAGCTCCAGGTCTCTAGTCCCACAAACGGTTCTTAAATGAATCAAGGGATTGCCCGATCGGATCCATTTGACAGGCTTTATATGCTTAGATAAATGGTACTCGAGCCTCGCAAAGAAGACTCAAGATCCTGCAAGATTTTGTCTGTAATGTGGCCTCCGGGAGCTGGACCCTGTGAAGTGGAATCCTGGACACCACAGCGCTAAGGCATTCCTGCAGGGTGCTATACAGGTCCAAGGGAGAGGACCCTAAACATGAAAAGGGTACCCAGTCCTTGAAGGTCCTCAAGTGACAGGAACCCACCGTGAGGGGTGAAGATTGGCTCTTAGTTTCTAAGTGGCCCTGCGCCTTGACGGGTAAGTGAAACCCCTTTATTAATGTGGGGTGTCCCAGTAATTGTAACAATCAGTCAAGCTAGCTAAAGGCTGGACACCTGTGTGCGGTGACCACATGGGGGAGTTTTGGGCTAGCTGTGGGTGTTTGCAAACTGTACCTTTTTTTTTTGCTTGTGTCTGACTGTTTTTAACCTGTATGTTGGTGCGCCATTTCGCCCTGGTTCACCATGGTGCACATGCGTTCGCAAGAGTGCCGCTGTGCACAACAGTTTGGCGGCTATGACGCACGTGTATTCGCAAAAGTGCTGCTGGACTTAGCAGTTTGGCGGCCATGGTGCACGCGCCTTTGTCGCACATGCGCAGTAGCCTTTATTTGGGCGTATGAAGATTTGCGTCATACGAGAATACAGCCACGCCCATTCACTGGGACCGCGCATGCATGCACAGAATGTTCCGGTGCACAGCCAGCTTATTTAAGCTGTATATGCCAAACAGGCGGTGCTTCCAGAAGGCAGCTGTGAGACACAGAGCAGACACTGAACGGGCAATTGCAGCTGTTCATTTCTCCTTACCTGGGTCACGTAAGTCACCAAGTGTTGCTTGGCAGGCCAAAGGTGCTTAGCAGAATTGTTGCATAGGGGCTTGGTGAGCCCTATTAAAGGGTCTCCCTTCTGAGGTTTTTTTAATACTACACCCAAGTACTCTCTTTTTGTGGATATTAAATTTCTTCAGAAAAGAGGAGTGGGACTAGCACTACAGGGAAGGGCGCACCTATGTCGTCAGTAGTTCTTGATTAACCTAGTCGTATCCCCTGAAGGACCGGAGACTTCTGGGCAATCTGAGCCGCTGCGCCTATCTGGGATTGTGCCTACAGTCATTGCTGCTTCCTCGATCTCTATATCACTAAGGATGAACTGTCTTCATCCCTAGCTGGGTTGGAGCACAGGATTGCTGGCATGATTGCCTCCATCCCGCAGGGTGGCAAGAAGCGTGACAGATCCCCCCCCTCCCTAGAGCCTCCTAGTTTGGAGCAGGAATGGGTTGAGAATGGGGAAATGCTAAAAGCTTGGGATTCTGTGGAGGGCCTGGTGGATGATTCTGCTTCCGAGCAATCTGGACAAAAGGATATCCAGTTGATGTCTGCCTCTCAGTTGCAGAGGACTTCAACCTAACTCTGACCGAAATGGTTCGTTCTGCCTTTAACCACTTGCCGACCGCCGCATGTACATATACGTCCCTACTTTCGGGGCAGATATCGTTGTTATGGCAGCAGCTAGCTGCCATAACTCCAGTGTCCCTGTTTTCGGCCGGCTGTCCGCTACAAGATAAAAGTGGTCTCTGCGGCAGATTTTCTGCAGAGTGGTCTCTGTGGCTACAAGATAAAAGTGGTCTCTGCGCCGCGAGATCACTTTTATCGGTGGCGGAAGAGGGCCCCCCCCCTCCCGCCGAGATCCGGTGCCCTCCGCCGCTTACCGGAGCCATTGGCGGAGGTGATTACATCCTTTCCCTAGCTGTGAATGGAGACGAGTGAGGGGAAGATGGCGCCCACCCGTCTCCATGACACTGCAGGGCGGAAGCAATGTCAAAACGTCGCTTTCGCCCATACGTCTTAAAGCCACATTTTTGCAATGTCCTTTTTTTTTTTTTTTTTAATTATTGCATTTTAGTGTAAATATGAGATCTGAGATCTTTTTGACCCCAGATCTCATATTTAAGAGGACCTGTCACGCTTTTTTTCTATTACAAGGGATGTTTCCATTCCTTGTAATGGGAATAAAAGTGACACATTATTATTATTTATTTATTTATTTTTTTAAACAGTGTAAAAATAAATAAATAAATTCAAGTAAAATAAATAAGAAAAAAAAAAAAATATATATATATATATATATATATATATATTTTTTTTTTTTTTAAACGCCCCGTCCCGACGAGCTCACACGCAGAAGCGAATGCATACATGAGTAGCGCCCGCATATGAAAACGGTGGTCAAACCACACATGTGAGGTATCGCCGCGATCGTTAGAGCGAGAGCAATAATTCTATAAAGAATAGAATTTTTTTAAACGTCACCTATGGAGATTTTTGAGGGTAAAAGTTTGACGCCATTCCACGAGTGGGTGCAATATGTTGGGTATCAATTTACTCGGCGTAACATTATCTTTCACAATATAAAAAAAAAATTGGGCTAACTCTACTGTTGTCCTTTATTTTTTTTTTTTTTTTATTCAAAAAAGTTAATTTTTTTCCCCAAAAATATAAATAAATATATATTTTTCTAAGTAATTTTCTTGAAAAAAAAACGGTTTTAAACATGTAAATACCTAAATTCCAAAACGAGGCTGGTCTTTAGGCGGTTAAGTTGCCTCTATAAAAAGCAGAGGTGACTGAGCCCCCCTGATCCTCTTGGGATCCCTGAGGCCTCTTCAGGCAGCACAGGCTTTCCCCCTACACCCCCTGCTGGAACAGGCGGTGTATGCTGTTGGGGAATATCCTGACAGGATTTTGTTCCTCTTAAGAGGTTTTCCCTTTTTATATCCCATGGATAAAAAGTTTGTTAAAAAAATGGAGCATGCCAGCGGTAGATGCAGCAGTCTCTTCCTTAAACAAGAACTTGTCCGGTAGATAACGCACAAGGCTTGAAAGACCCTGTTGACAAGAAATTGGAGTAATTATTAAAGGCTTATTTTTCTTTGGCCAGTTCAGCTATTGCAGCAATTTGTATCTGCCAGTCCGTAAAGAATCAGGTCAGACGGCCTGATAGGCCTAACCAGGAGGATGATCTACCTGAAAGTAAGACAGATATTCCTTGAGCGCTGTGTTTTGCTGTTGACGCCTTTAACCACTTGATATCCTTAGGCCATCATATGACGGCCTCGACTTTCCGGGGTTATATCTGAATGATGCCTGAGGCTACAGACCTCATTCAGATATCTGCATTTTCAGCCGGCGATTCCGTACACCATAAGAATGATCATAGGGACTGTTCCCCCGCTTGACCGTTCTTATGGGCGGTGAAAGTGACGGAGAGTGGATCCGCCGGCCCCGGATGTTGACCATGGAGATTTCCGGCGGACCAGATGGTCGCCGGAGTCTCTATGATCGTTCAGGGGCCGGGCGCGATGTTATGACGTCACGCCCGGCCTCTGCATTCAAAAAAACAGCGCCGCCTCGGCTGGGAAGTGGTGATTTTTTTTTTTTTTTTTTTTTTATTTTAGGCTTCCCAGCCTAGTGGAGAGATATGGGGTCTTATTGACCCCATATCTCACTGTAAAGAAGTCCTGTCATGCCATATTCCTATTACAAGGGATGTTTACATTCCTTGTAATAGGAATAAAAGTGATCAAAAAATTTTTTTTTTTTTTTTAAAGTGTCAAAATAAAAAGTTAAGTAAAATTAACAATTAAGAAAAAATATATTTTTTTTAAAAGCGCACCTGTCCCCATGTGCTCGCACGCAGAAGCGAACGCACACGTAAGTCCCGCCCACATATGAAAATGGTGTTCAAACCACACTTGTGAGGTATCGCCGCGAATGTTAGAGCAAGAGCAATAATTCTAGCCCTAGACCTCCTCTGTAACTCAGCGTAACTTCATCTTTCACATTATGCAAAAAAATTTGCATAACTTTACTGTTTTGTTTTTTTTAAAGCATGAAAATTAAAAAAAAAAGAAAAACGCGTTTGAAAAATTGCTGCGCAAATACCGTGCGAGATAAAAAGTTGCTATGACCGCCATTGTATTCTCTAGGGTCTCTGCTAAAAAAAATATATAATGTTTGGGGGTTCTATGTACTTTTATAGCAAAGAAATTATGATTTTTTTTTTACATGTAGGAGCGAAGTGTCAGAATTGGCCTGTATACGAAGTGGTTAAAAGGATTCAATACAACAGGTTTCTCGTTTTGGCTCTTGTCTGTACATATGCGCAGACTTTTGTGGCTCTAGAACTGGTCAGCCGAGCTTCCTTGTGAAAGGTTATTGGCAGGTTTCCCTTTTCATGGGGAACGTTTATTTGATGATCACTTGGACAAATGGATCCAAAAGATTTCCGAAAGGAAGAGTTCTCTACTTCCTGTAAAGAAAAGTACCAGACGTCCCTCGTTTAAAACCTCAGGGACTGCTTCCTCAAATGTCTCAGCGTCAAGGTGGTTCTGCCGCCAACAGGGCGCTAGGGCGAGGGGCAAGCCACAAGGCCAGGTCCAGAAAAAGCCCTGGGTCCAAAATTCTTCTAAACCCAGCACCAAGCACTCCTTTTGAGGTGACCCCCCCCCCCCGCTCCATCAGTACGGGAAGGCTGCTGCACTTTGTGGACATTTGGAGAACAATGGTTCAGGATGAGTGGGTCACCTCAATTATATCCCGTGGTTACAAGTTGGAGTTGCGGGGGATTCCCCCTCAATGTTTTTAAGATCCAGCGTTCCCTCGGATCCTCCAAAAAGAAATTTACTGCTTCAGGCACTACATCATCTAGCATGTCCCTGTTTTGGTTTCTGAACCGTAAACAGGATGCAAGGCCCATTTTGGACCTAAGATCCCTGAACAAGTATCTATTGATACAGTCCTTTGGGATGGAGTCTGCCCGCTCAGTAGTAACCTCACTCCAAACGGGAGACTTTCAAGCCTCCAGCGATTATAAAAGACGCTTATTTTACACGTACCCATCTTTCAGCCTCATCAGAGGTTCTACGTTTTGCAGTAGAGGAATGTCATTTTCAGTTTGTGGCTCTACCCTTTTGGGCGTGCTACAGCTCCCCGGGTGTTCACAAAGGTCCTAGCACCAGTACTGGGTTTTTTAGGGCCCAAGGGATCCTAGTGCTTGGGTATCAGGACGACGACCTGCTCAGATCACTCATTACAGTCTCTAGAACAGAGCATAATATACACAGTGCAGTATTTTGAAAAGCTTGGGCTTGATCATAAATACCGAAAAGTCAGCCTTGAAACCAGCTCAAAGTCTAAAGTATTTAGGTCTGATCCTAGACACAGTCCAAGCAAGAGTATTCTTGCCACCTGTAAGGATGGGTGCCCTGAAGGTTCAGGTGCATCGGTTTGGGCGGCACAGTGGTGTAGTAGGTAGCATTCTCCCTAGCAGTAAAAAGGGTCCCTGGTTCAAATCCCAACCATGATACTACCTGCCTGGAGTTTGCATGTTCTCCTTGTGCCTGCGTGGGTTTCCTCCTGGTACTCCGGTTTCCTCCCACACTCCAAAGACATGCTAGTAGGTTAATTGGCTTCTGTTCAAAATTGGCCCTAGTATGTGAATACGAGTTGGGGACCTTGGATTGTGGGCTACTTGAGAGTCGGGATCGATGTGAGTGTGCAATGTATGTGTGGAGCACTGCGTAAACTGATGGTGCTATATGGGTACCTTTTTTTTAAATAAAAAAATAAAAAATAAAATATGATAGATAAGCATCTTAATGAGACACAATGTACAAGGATAGGGACAATTGCAGACACACACCCACACTCAGGCTGAACTGGATGGACTGGTGTCTTTATTCAAACCTACTAACTATGTAAACTATGGATAAGGGGCACCACACAACCTTCCATTCGACTTTGTACGATTCTTCTAGGGAGGATGGTATCCTCTTTCAAGGCAGTGCCCTATGCCCAGTTCCATTCCAGGCCTTTACAACAAGACATCTTGTTGGCTTGGAACAGAAGAGGACAAGCCCTGGATTATCCAATGTTCTTATTTCCTTGGGCACGCTTAAGCCTAAACTGGTGGTTGCAGGAACAGGACCTGCGAAAGGGAAAATCCTTTCTCCTGGTAACTTTGAGAGTACGGACTACAGATGCCAGTCTCTCAGGCTGGGGAGCAATTACGGGCAGTACGTCTGGCCCTAAGGTCCTGCACGGTGGTGCTTCAGGACTGCCCTATCAGTGTTCAGTCTGACCATGCCACTGCAGTGGCCTATATAAACCACCACCAAGGCCGTACCAGGAGTCGTTCAGCTCTGAAGGAGGTGACCCACATACTAGCCTGGGCAGAGGGACATGTGACGATTTTTCTTTCGGCAGCCCATATCCATACTGACATGTATGGACGGTGTACTAAGTTCTCAGGCACTTACAGCTCAGTACACCGTCCGTACATGTCAGTAAGTGCCTGAGAACTCAGTACACCGTCCATACATGTCAGTAAGTGTGCTGCACTGTATTTCCTGATATGTAAACAAATAATAAATTCTGTATGCAGGCCAACTAATCGGCTGGCCGATTTAATCGATTAGTTTTTGATTAGTTATCGATTAGTTGTTTCAGCCCTAGCTTATTTGCCTAGATCTGCGAGATCCGAGGATCAGACTCCTTTTTTGTTTTACCAAAAGGACCCAAGAAGGGGCAGGCAGCTTCCAAGGCTTCCATTGCCAATTGGGTCCATCAATTGATCATTCAGGCCTACGGTCTGAAACCTAAAGCTCCTCCCTTTAGGGGGAGAGCTCATTCTACCAGGGGGTGTAGGAACCTCCTGGGCTTTTTGCCATCGGGTATCTGTGGCTCAGATTTGTAAGGCTGCTACCTGGTCTTCGGTACATACGATTAAAAAAATTTATCAAGTGGATGTTCAAGCAGCCGAGGATTCGGCTTTCGGCCGCAGTGTAAGTTCTGATGGCTATTGTTTGGCAGGGTGTCTCCCTCCCCTCAAGGCTATTGCTCTGGGACGTCCCAGCAGGTGATGAATATTAGCTGGACTGTGTGTCCCATGATGTAAGAAAATGGGATTTGTTCATCATACTTACCTGTAAAATATTTTTCTTTGAGTACATCATGGGACACAGAGATCCCTCCCCTCCTTCTTTTTTTTTTTTTTTTTTTTTTTTTTTTTTGAGGTTTCAGTGCTTGCTACAAAACTGAAGGGCTTCCTGTGTGGGAGGGGGTTATATAGGGGATCGCTTCCTGTCTAAAGACCTTTGGTCTACCAGTGTCCATTCACCTGGAGATGGAGTATAACCCAGCAGGTAATGAATATTAGCCATGATGTACTCAAAGAAAAGGATACAGGTAAGTATGACAAAAAAATCCTATTTTCTCCCTTCGTCTTTCAGGACAGCACCTGGAGAGAGCGCAGCTCCACTTACTTTCTCAGGAAACACTGCAGTCAGTTTCTTTAAAGACCGGACACTTCCACCATGGCCTCAGTTGTAGTGTTTCCTCCGCCATGGTGGAAGCGCTGCAGGGATCCAGGGGTGTGCTGCGCTTTCTCCCGGTGGTGAAAGTATTGGGCATACCGGTTGAAGTTGTTTTTTCTTTCCAGAAGACAGCCCAGCATCCTCCCTTACGTGTGGGGGATTCTCTGGCGCCCCCTCCTCTTCATGCTCGGTGAGAGCCAGGCTGCGGTGGGTCCCGCTCCTACAGACCGGCGGCAGGGCTGTGGAGTAGCGAACGGCATCTGCTCTGCAGTACCGCACGCCTTCCGGGTTTGGATGGCGAGCGCCTCATTCCGACTGGGGGCGGGGCCTCGAGCGACGCGGCTTCCGGTTCCGGCCGCTGGAACGCAGGAGGAAGGGGCGGTCTCTTTGGCTGATGTAATTTCCAGCCCTCACAGCGGTGAGCGGCCCGGGAAAATCAAATAAAGGGCACAGACGCCGCTGTAAGTCCTGTCAGCAATGGAGGACGATCAGATGGCAGTGGCAGGAGCCACAACAATCAGCCAGGCCCAGGTAAGCAGGGACATTGGTCGCTGTTGTTTTCTTACTCTATGGGCAGTTGTTATATATTCCCTTCCTAAAAAAAAAAAAATAAAAAAAAAAAAAAAGGTGGGGGGCCTGCAGATCACTTTTCCTGAGTACTAGTAGAAGGATTAGTGATTGATTACTTTGTTGAAGGTGGATCTGTGGGGTGATTCACTGGCTGTGGAACAAGACATAGGGGTTAAAGGGTTGACTTCCCTTGTGGGTTTCTGTGTTTCCTTTTGTACAGCATGTAATCTGTTTAGTGAAATGTGGTTCAGCAGATTTTTTCCCTTGGGATATTGCAGAAGGCTAAAGAAAAGACCAAGCATGTCTTCCCTATTGTTAAAAGGAAATGTCCGTCATGTAAAGGGTTACTGAGGGATTCCTGGACCAAAATATTATGCAAGCCATGTATTGCAGACATAGTTAAGGAGGAGATGGCTCCTGCTAGTCCTGCGACTCAGCAAGGAGAATTGCTGAGCTCTTTCAGGAAGGGACTGGCGGACACCTTTGAATCCTTCAGATCCTATCTGGATAGGCACCCATCGGCGCATAGCAGTATGGTGCCCCGTTCTCAATCCTCTTTTTCAGCATCCAGAGGGGGCAGCGACTCAGAGGAGGAAGAATGTAACGCTTTACTAAACTCTGACAAAGAAGAGAATGAAGCTTCTTCTCCTTCTAGGTACAAACTATCACCTGAGGAGGTGGATGATCTACTAAAGACAATACACACTACCCTTAACATCACAGAGGATAAAGCTCAGCTATCCTTACACGATAGGATGTTTCAGGGCCTTGGGGAAGAAAAGCACAGAGTTTTTCCAGTACATAAGTTTCTATCGGAAACTATTATAAGGGAATGGAAGGATCCAGAAAGAGCCCCCTTCTTTTCTAAATCCCTCATGCGGAGATTTCCGTTTGACGAGGATAGCTCGCATATCTGGAACAAAAAACCAAGACTTGACGCAGCGTTTTCCCAGGTATCAAGGAATACTGACCTAGCGTTTGAGGACATGGGTATCCTTAGGATACCATGGATAAAAAGGCGGACTCCCTATTAAAAGCATGGGATTCATCCTTAGCAAATTTGAAACCAGCCATGGCTTCAACAGTGGTAGCCAGAAATCTGGAACACTGGCTGGAACAGCTGAAAGCTTATATTGAGGCAGGGACGCCTCGTAAAGATCTGCTAGATACGCTCCCGGTTTTATTAAAGGCGGTAGGGTATATAGCAGATGCTTCAGCAGAATCAATCAGAATGTCAGCCAGATCCTCAGCTTTGATAAACTCAGCTCGCAGGGCGTTATGGGTCAAGACATGGACAGGGGATACTGCCTCAAAAACAAAGTTGTGCGGTTTACCTTTTGAGGGTGATTTGGTGTTTGGCCCTGGGCTTGAAGCCATACTTGACAGAACAGCTGACAAAAAGAAGGCTTTCCCTATAAAGAAAAAGGTGATTCCGCAAGGCAATAAGAATTTTCGTGCTTTTCGGAAAACCCCAGATACCAAAGAGACAGGCTATAAAAGGCCTTGGAAATCTCAAAGAGGGAGGGGCAAGTCAGGAGTACTTTTTCGCCCCGGCCACAAACACAAAAACCCAGTGACTGTCATCCAACTGTGGGAGCAACGTTACAGACCTTCTTTTTACAGTGGAAGACTATAACGAACAGCCAGTTTATCCTCAAGACCATTGTGAAGGGTTACAGGCTGGAGTTTTCTCGACCCCCGCCTGTGCGTTTTTATGTAACCCAGGCTCCCCGAGACCCAGAAAAATCCGTAGCAATGACCGCTATCTTGCAAGAATTGATGCTACAAAAGGTGATCACGAACGTACCCCCAGGGAAGTAGAACAGGGGTGCTATTCGCACATATTTCTGGTGAAGAAGCCTTTGGAAAAATTCTGACTAATTCTGAACCTGAAGATTCTCAACAAGACCATCAGGTACGAAAAATTCAAAATGGACACAATATTCTCAGTGAAGAGTCTCCTGACCCCAAACTGTTTTATGGCGTCCATAGACCTGAGAGATGCATACTTACATGTGCCAGTAGCACCAGCATCCCAGAAGCACTTAAGGTTTGCAATAAAGATGGGGGAATCAACCCTACATCTCCAGTTCAGAGCTCTCCCTTTCGGGCTGTCATCCTCTCCGAGGATTTTCACAAAGATCCTGGCAGAGGCCTTAGCCCCACTCAGAGTGGAGGGAGTATTAGTTCTACCCTATTTGGACGATCTACTAATTTTTGCCAAAACAAGGGACCGATTCGTGAGGGATCTGGAAAAGACAATGAGACACTTGGTAAATCTCGGATGGATAATAAACAAGGAAAAATCAAACTTGATTCCATTACAGACAATACTATTCCTGGGCTATACTATAGATTCCATCCAGGAGAGAATCTTTCTCCCCGAGGAGAAAATAGAGAAGCTTCAGGGTGCGGTAAAGAAGACACAGAAAAACATGCCAATCTCCATAAGAGCAGCCATGTCAGTCTTAGGGCTGCTCACTGCGTCTATACCAGCAGTGCAATGGGCACGTCTACATACAAGGGAGCTCCAGCAGGCAATTTTAACAAATTGGTCTTATGGAGAGTCCCTGGAAAAATTAATAAAAGTGCCACCGCAGGTTCAGAGGAAGCTTTGGTGGTGGAGAAGCCACTCGAACCTGGTCTACTCTGGGGTTTTCCTTTGGAGAAAAGGCTAACAGACGCAAGTTCCTGGGGTTGGGGCGCCCACCTGGACGAGCAGATGGCTCAGGGGAGTTGGACAGACTGGGAAGCCAGAAGGTCCTCCAATTGGAGAGAACTAAGGGCTATTCTCCTAGGACTATGGGCCTTCGAGAAAACCGTCCGGGGCCATCATGTCCAAGTTTTATCGGACAATGCCAGAGCGGTGGCATATATATCAAGGCAAGGAGGATCAAGGAGCAGGACTCCCCTATCCTCGGCACTCCAAATTCTAGCCTGGGCAGAAAACAACCTAAAGTCCATAACAGCAATACATCTGAAGGGAGATTTGAACCTTCTAGCAGACTTTCTGAGCAGAGAAAGAATACTAGAAGCAGAATGGAGTCTGAACACAGGAACATTCCAAAAATTAAGAAAAAAGATGGGGGGTACCCCAAATAGATCTTTTTGCATCCCAGAAGAATACAAAAGTAGAGGCCTTCTTCTCACTAAACAGGCAAGATCAGGTGAAGGGTTTGGACGCGTTAGCACATCCGTGGAACTTCCAGTTGTGCTACGCCTTTCCCCCCTTTCAGATGATTCCCTTGGTCTTAAAAAAACTACAAAAAGATCACGAGTATGATAATAGTGGCCCCTTTTTTGGCCCAAACAAGCTTGGTTCGCAACAATACAGAGGATGGCGGTGGAACCTTATTGGGTGCTTCCACTGCGGAAAGATCTCCAAACGCAGGGTCCCCTTCATCATCCAAATACCGAGCACCTCAGGTTGACAGGGTGGTTACTGAGAGGCAGATGTTGAAGAATAAGGGCCTTTCAGATAAGCTGGTCTCTACCCTGCTGAATAGTCGTAAGGAGGTTACCAGAGCCATTTCAAGATGTGGAAGCGATTTAATAGCTCGTGCACGGCTAAGAAGCTTTCGCCACAAGAAATTGTTCCAGTACTAGAATTTCTCCATGAGGGAATGGAGATGGGGTTGGCAGCTAGCACCCTGAAGGTGCAGGTAGCTGCATTGTCGGTTTTCCTTGAGACAATTATCTAAGGAGCCGCTCATTTTTAGATTTTTCAGGGCATTGGCCAGAGCTAGGCCAATACCTTTTAAGTTTTTTCCTAGATGGGACCTGTCGGTGGTTCTGCAGGGTCTGAAGAGGAAGCATCAATCAGGCTGTGGTCACTAAAACTAATCCTGTTAGTAGCAGTTACTTCAGCTAGGAGAGTAAGCGAGTTACAAGCTCTTTCCATAAGAGAACCCTTTTGTTATATTTTTCCAGACCGGGTAGTGCTAAAAACTGACCCGGGTTTTCTGCCAAAGGTGTCAACAGCGTTTCATAGGGCACAAGAAATAGTTCTCCCTACTTTTTGTCCTAACCCGTCCAGTGCTAAAGAGAGGTCTTTCCATTCCCTGGACGTGAGAAAGTGTTTATTACACTATATGGAGGTACCAAAAGATTTTAGAAGATCAAATTCTCTTTGTTCTTTTCTCTGGACCACGTAGGGGGTATAGTGCATCCAAAAACACCATAGGTAGATGGCTAAGAATGGCAATCAGTGAAGCTTATAGAGCTTCAGGGGCAGAGCCCCCTAAGGGGGTACTGGCCCATTCAACGAGGGCAGTAGCAACGTCCTGGGCAGAGAGGGCAGGAGCTTCCCCGGGTCGGATCTGTAAAGCGGCCACATGGACAAGTTTCTCCACCTTCACCCGCCACTACAGGTTGGATTTGCTATCAGCAGCGGAACAATCATTCGGCAGGAAAGTCCTGCAGGCGGTGGTCCCACCCTAGAGTAAGTACTCTTTTATCATCTCCAGGTGCTGTCCTGAAAGACGAGGGGAGAAAACCCTAGTTAGACTTACCGGTAACGGTATTTCTACGAGTCTTTCCGGACAGCGTCGATGACCCGCCCTATGTTTAAGGTTATAAAATGTGTTATTGCTATGTTCTGCTTATCTTATTTCAGCATGGCTGGAGGTACTCTATGAACAACTGAGGCCATGGTGGAAGTGTCCGGTCTTTAAAGAAACTGACTGCAGTGTTGTCCTGAAAGACTCGTAGAAATACCGTTACCGGTAAGTCTAACTAGGGTTTTTTCTTAGGAAGAAAAACATCCAGGCCGATCCACATTTTGCGAAAACACATTTGAAGTCTCTCAAAAGCATGTGGGAAAATGTGTTATGGTGTAATGAAACCAAGGTTGAACTTTTTTGCCCATATATACAAAAGATATGTTTGGCGCAAAAACACTGCACATCACCAAAAGAACATCATACCTACGTGAAGCATGGTGGTGGCAGCATCATGCTTTGGGGCTGTTTTTCTTTAGCTTGGACAGGGGCCTTAGTCAAGGTATAGGGAATTATGCACAGTTCCAAATACTGGTCAATATTGGCACAAAACCTTCAGGCTTCTGCTAGAAAGCTGAACATGAAGAGGAACTTCATTTTTCATGCATGACAACAACCCAAAGCATACATCCAAATCAACAAAGGAATGGCTTTACCAGAAGAAGATTAAAGTTTTGGAATGGCCCAGCCAGAGCCCAGACATGAATCCCATTGAAAATCTGTGTGGAAGAGGGCTGTGAACAGGAGATGCCCATGCAAACTGACAGATTTGGATTGTTTTTGCAAAGAAGAGTGGACAAATATTGCCAAGTCAAGATGTGCCATGCTGATAGACTCTTACCCAAAAAGACTGAGTGCTGTAATAAAATCAAAAGGTGCTTCAACAAAGTATTATTTTAAGGGTGTGCAGTGCACACTTATGCAACCATATTATTTTATTTTTACTTCCCCCCCACCTAAAAGATTTCAGTTTGTTGTTCAACTGAGTTTTACATTTCATAGGCCACATAAAAGGTTGAATAAGTTCTGAAATAATTTATCTTTGTCTCATATTTTTTTTTTTACTTTACAGAAACCTGACATTTTAACGGGGGTGTGTAGACTTTTTTTTTTTTTTATATCCTATATGTATATGTGTGTATGCGCACGCACGCACGCACGCACACACATACACGTAGGATATATGGGCATTTTAACTAGGACCTTTTTGCTTGATAATTACTTGGAACCATCAAACATTATATATTTTTTAGACACCCTAGAGAATAAAATGGTGGTTGTTAAAATACTTTGTCACACCGTATTTGCGCAGCGGTCTTACAAGCGCAATTTTTTGGGAAAAAAAACTTTTTTGAATTAAAAAAATAAGACCACAGTAAAGTTAGCCCAATTTTTTTTTTTATATTGTAAAAGATAATGTTACGCCGAGTAGATTGATGCCCAACATGTCACGCTTCAAAATTGCACCGCTCGTGGAATGGGGACAAACTTTGACCCTTAAAAATCTTCATAGGTGACGTTTAAAGGGGTGTGTGTTCCAGCTGTAATTTTTTTTTTTTTTTTTTACAAACACTGTAGCTACTGACTTTTAATAAGGACACTTATCTGTCCAGGGCACCCGCTATGTCGCCCCCCCCCCCCCCCCCAGGCCGATCCATCCCTCATATCGTGTGCCGGCGCCACCATCCTCACGAAGGGAAACAGGCAGTGGAGCCTTGCGGCTTCCCTGCCCATTTCCTACTGCGCATGCATGAGTCCCCCAGTGATTTCTGAATGGGCAGTTGTCTTTTGTGACACACACAGGTCCCAGAAGACACCGCGCCCAATTTTCCCAGAAATCAACGCGAGGAGGAGAAGATTGAAGATCACCCCGGAATAGGAAGTGGCAGATTAGGACGATCTGCCTAGCAATAGCAAAAAAATAAATGTTTCAAATGTTTCTTTAAGTGGATGTAAACCCCAATTTTTTTTTTTTTTTTTTATATCATACTGTAGAGTATAAGTCTTCCTATCATTTGAGCCCAGTCTTGCCACAAAGAGTTAATCCATCTCTGAGCAATCCCCTTTTATTGTTCAGTGAGAAAAATCTTGACAAACTGAGAAAAACGTTGTCAAATCCTCCCCCTTGCTGTGAGTGACAGGTGATTTACATATCTCGTGCACTAGCCTAAGACACAGGCATTATTTTTTAATTCCCCCCCCCACTCCTTTCTTCAGCAGCTCTGCAATGATTGGCTGTTCCACACCTCAGCATGATTTGGCATGCTGAAGTCATGTGGTTACTTTCCTGTCTTTTCACTGGATGTTAGAGATCATAGCAGAAGTTCAGTCTTAGAAATACACAGGAGAAAATGCATATTGACAAGGGGAGTGTAGAGGTAGGCGGGGAGTCTACTGACATCACGACTCCACCCACCGAGCTCCAGACAACAGATCCACCCACAGAATATGCAGTTTTTCGGGTCTCATAACAGACAGAGGGGGGACATTTGACAGGTAAAGATACATGCAGGAGGCGTGTATATCCTTATAGATTTAGAAAGGATGACATTGGGTTTACATCCACTTTAATGTATTTAAAGGAGCGTTTTTATTTATTTTTTTTAGGGTGGACCTCCGCTTCAACCACTTTGGTTCTCCTGACTTATATGACGAATGACGTCTTTCAGGTCAACTGCCGGCACGTGCACCCATTGGTGGTGCGGCGTGTCAGTCTGACACATGCTACACCGATAACGGTAAAGAGATCTGATGGAGGCTCTTTACCACATGATCAGCCTGTCCAATCACGGCTGATCACTATGTAAATGGGAAAAGCCGTTTATCGGCTTTTCCTCACTCGCATCTGATGCGAGTAGAGGAGAGTGGATCTGCAACTCTCCTGATTGGGGATGCACGCCCAGGACCACCAGGGATGGCCACCAGGCAGCTGCCAATAAATGCCTATTAAAGATGCCTATCAGTGCCCTCAAGTGCCTCTTATCAATGGCCATCAGTGCCATCTCATTGGTGCCATCTTATCAGTGCCCGTCAGTGCAGCTTATCAGTGAAGGAGAAAACACACTTTTTTACAAAAATTGTATAACCGAAACAAAAACTTTTTTTTTTTAATTTTTTTTTTTTTTCTTTTCAAAATTTTCGGTCTTTTTTGATCATCTCTGCGGTTTTTATTTTTTGCTCTATGAACAAAAAAAGCGACAATTTTGAAAAAACACATTTTGTACTTTTTGCTATAATAAATATCCCCAATTTTTTTTTTTTTAATAAAAAAAAGCTATTTTGTTCTCAGTTTAGGCCGATATGTATTCTTCTACTTATTTTTGGTAATAAAAGTCACAATAAGCGTATTCTGGGAAAGTTACAGCTTCTACAAAATAGGGGATAGATTTATGGCATTTGTATTTATTTTTTTTACTAGTAATGGCGGCGATCTTGGATTTTTTTATTTTTTCCGTGACTGCGACATTATGGCGGACACTTTTGACACATTTTTGGGACGATTGACAATTATACAGAGATCAGTGCTATAAAAATGATGCACTGATTACTGTATAAATGTCACTGGCAGGCAGGGGTTAATACTAGGGGGTGATCAAGGGGTTAACTGTGTTTCCTGACTGTGTGTTCTAACTGTAGGGAGAGGGGAATGACAGATCTGTTTCCTAGCTATTAGGAACTCACGATCTGTCTCTCCTCACAGAACAGGGATTTGTGTGTTTGCACTATTGTGTTTATAGCTCGTGGCTGACGTGCTTGATCAGAGGTGTCATTAACCCTTGACATTTACAGCCTTGCTCCAAGTGCTTTAAGGAGATATTCGGATGTTAATCCCTCCATTTACAGCCAACTGTAGAGTATGTGTCATGCGTGGTATGCTTTTGAGTATTGCTTTTGCAGTGTATGATCCAACAAACTTATGTGCGTTAAGACCCCTTTCACACCAATGGCATTTTGCAGGCGCTATAGCGTTAAAAATAGCGCCTGCAATCTGCCCTCAAACAGCTGCAGCATTGTCACCAGTGTGAAAGCCCGAGGGCTTTCACTCCGGAGCGCTGCGCTGGCAGGACGTCAGGAAAAGTCCTGTCAGCAGCTTCTTTGGAGCGCTGAAGGAGTGGTGTGTTTACCGCTCCTCCACCGCTGCTCCCCATTGAAATCAATGGGGCAGCGCTGGGATACCGCCGGCAAAACGCTGCTATTGCGGGTGGTTTTAACCCTTTTTTGGCCGCTAGCGGGGGGTAAAAGCATCCCGATAGCGGCCGAAATGCGCCGCTAATCCGATGGTAGAACGCCGCTAAAAATCCGCCGACGCTATGGGTGGCTCAGTGTGAAAGGGCTCTAAGTAAGATATATTTTTCAATTTAAAGTTGGCATCTATCCACTGCGCTGTCAGGCTAAGCATGTTTGTTGGGCTGACATCTGAACTCTGAAATAGTAAAACTGAGAGGTGGGATGCCGGTAGTCATGTCGGTACTCTGCATGCTGAACTGGATGACGTGCTTTCAGGTGGTGTATCAAACTTGTAGAGGATAAATACTCCCTCTTGAAATCTCAGCTGCACAAACACTGCAGATTGTAAATTTATCTATTTATTAAAATATTTCCACACCGCAGACATGGTCCGCTTTGGCTGGTAACCCAGTTATATAAGATTAGAACCAGAGTGGGAGTGATCTCAGAGAGGGGGGGGGACTAATACATTTTTATTTTTAACTAAACCCCGGCTATAAATTAAAAAAAAAAAAGTCATACTTGCCTCCACTGTGTAGTTCATTTTGGCCCGGATCATCGTCTTCTGGGGTCCCCCAGTGGTGCTCGCGGCTCCTCCCCACATCAGTGAACCCCCTGGGAAAAGCGCTCTCCCGAGTCCAGCATTTGCTTGCATAGACACAGAATGCCGGACTCTCCCTCAGCGCCCACCTCATTAGATTTGATTGAAAGCAGTGGGAGCCAATGGCTGCGCTGCTATCTATCCAATCAAGAGCTGAGAACCCCGGGCAGAGAGGTCCAGCGCGTCGCCGCAGAGGGAACGAAGGGCTCAGGTGAGTAAAAATTGGGCCCAATTAGCAATTTTCCCTCCCCGGTGTAATGTGACTCGTTAGTGTTAAAAGGTCTCAGGTGTGAATGGGGAGCAGGTGTGTTAAATTTGGTGTTAGCGCTCTCACTCTTATACTGGTCACTGGAAGTTCAACATGGCACCTCATGGCAAAGAACTCTGAGGATCTGAAAAAAAGAATTGTTGCTCTACATAAAGATGGCCTAGGGTCTCTCGTCATGGTCGATCTAAGAAGTTGAGTGCACGTGCTCAGTGTTACATCCAGAGATTATCTTTGGGAAATAGACTTATGAGTGCTGCCAGCATTACTGCAAAGGTTGAAGGGGTGGGGTGTCGGCCACACACAGTACACACAAACAGTTGCTAGGCATACAGTTAACCCTTTGATCGCCCTAGATGTTTCACCCTTTCCCAGCTAATGTCATTAGTACAGTAACCAGTTTATCCTGCCAGACCTTGTGCTCCATTTTGTACACTTAGATGGCCAGACCATTTTTGCAATTTTTCCTTTTTTTTTTATTTTTCACTTGTAGCTTTCAGAATTTGTGAAAGACTCCCCCCCCCCCCCCCCCCCCCCAACCATATATTTTCTGAAGGCACATAAGTATAATAAATAGAAGGTGCTACTGATTTTTTTAGACCCTGCGGTATTTGCGCAAGTGTTTATCAAACCAAAATATTTGCAAAAAATACACTAAAACCATTATTAGTAGATAAAAACACAGAAAATTTTACAAAATCCCTACCAAATATAAAAGCTTAACCTGTATTGAGTCAATAAATAACAAATATTTGTAACTTTTAAATTGCGCCGTTATGCGAAATGGTGAAAATCAAATGTACCCAAAGATTTCTCAAAAAATCTGGTTTTCATTTTTCACTTACAGCTTTCAGAATTTGTGAAATACTCCCCAAAACCTTATATTTTCTGAAGCATATAGAATAAAGAAGGTGCTACAGATTTTTAGATCCCCGCGGTATTTGCGCAGATGTTTATTGAACCAATATACTTGCAAAAAATACCTAAAACCATTATTGGCAGAGAAAAACGCATCTAATTTTACAAAATTCTGGCTAAATCCCTACTAAATATAAAAGCTTAACCTGTATAGAGTTAATAAATAAATATTTGTAAATTTAAAATTTGTACCTTTATGTAAAATAGTGAAAATCAAATGTACCCAAAAATTTCTCTAAAAATCTGGAGGCTTTAATTTTTCACTTACAGCTTTCAGAATTTAAAACAGGCCCCTTAACCACTTGGCGACCGCCTAACAACGATTTACGTCGGCAGAATGGCACGGGCAGGCAGAATCACGTATATATACGTGATCTGCCTCCCGCGGGCGGGGGGTCCGATCGACCCCCCCCCCCCCCCCCCCCCCGGTGCCCGAGGCGGTCGGCTTGTGACCGGGAGCCATGAGAGGTGAGGGGGAGACCATCCGTTCGTGGCCCCCTCGCGATCGCTCCCAGCCAATGAGAATCTTCCTTTGCTGCTGTATGCTAAACAGCAGCAAAGGAAATGTCATCTCTCCGGATCTGTATTTTCCGTTCCGGCGCCAAGGAGAGAAGACATCACTGTGAGTGTAAAACACACACCCCCAATCACCCCCCCCCCCACCGGTCACACTGACACCAAGCAGTTTTCCCTTATCGTCTTTCAGGACAGCACTTGAGAGAGTGACTCCTCCCCTTGCCAACAGGAAACACCTCTTCCACCAAACTTTAAAAGGAGGCTCCTTTCCACATCTTGTCAGTTTTTGTGTTTCCTCCGGAGGGAACACTTCGTGGGGAAGTCAGGGCTCTCAGGTGCTGTCCTGGGAGCTCAGGTTTCCTGGTTTTTTTCATCACTTTGTTACCTCATGAGAGCTGTTCCTCCCATTCCACAGCTGAGGTGAAGTGCTGCTGGCTGGGCTCCCTCTCCCTCTTCATATGGGCTCAGGGTGAGTCCGACTGTCGTGGGCATCGCTCCTAGGCGGCGGCAAGACAGGCGGTGGCCGTTTACTGTGTTTTTTTTCTCAGGTCCACCGCCTGTTGCTTATTGCACCGCCGCCATCTTGGGGATGGCAGCGGGGCTCCATCCGCCGGAAGTGAGGCATCCGGAGGGGGCGGAGCCCACGGAACAGGCGTGCGGCGTCATTTCCGCCGGAAATCGCAGAGGGAAAGGGGAGGAACGGGGCTGGTGCTTATTTGGCGGTTCCGGTCCGGCGCACAGGCGCTATTGGAGTCCGGAACCGGCGTTTAGCCACACAAACACAGCAAGCGCTCCTCGATGGAATCGATGGCGGCAGCAAGTGGGACAGGCACAGGCACCAGCAAGGCCCAGGTAAGGGGCAGTTGTATACTGTCCTCCTTGTACTGTGGGGTCTCTCTCTCTCTATCTCTCCCCCCCGGTGGCAGGGGCCTGTCTGGGCACATAAGGCAGTTTAGTTCTTACTGTGCACCTGTGGTGAGCATCCTTGGGTATAGGACAGGTTGTCTCATTAGGATGGTTTCTTCTTTTGTCTCATGGCAGGCCAAGAGCTCTGATCCAGTGGCAAAAAGAAAATGTCCTTCATGTAAATCCAAGCTACCTGAAGGATGGAAGAAGACGTTATGTCAAGCTTGTATTGATTTGCTAGTTAAAGAAGAAGCTTCTTCCGCTTGCAGCGACTTGATGCGACTATTCAATCATTTCGCTCTTCCCTAGCAAACCCATCCCTGAGTCAGCCTACTACCTCACAGTCCTCCCAAGGCTCACTTATAGTCCCGGCGGTGGAGACTGAGGCATCTCCTACCCCAGAGGGACATTTCCCCTCTCAATCTGAGGATTCTGATGAGGGTGAGGAAGGAGAAAATTTACCTTCAAAATTTAAATTGTCTTTAGAACAGGTAGATGGCCTGTTAAAAGCAATCTATACCACACTGGGTCTGGAGGAGGAAAGAAAGGAGTTATCTCTGCATGATAAAATGTATGCAGGGCTTAGCGAGCACAAAAATCGCAATTTCCCAGTGCACTCTGTTATTTCTGAAGCTATTAAGAAAGAGTGGGCAGAGCCAGAGAGAAAGCCTTTCTTTCCCAAAGCCTTAAAAAGGCGTTTTCCTTTTGACGAAGATCCAGCGGCGGTTTGGAACAAAAACCCCAAACTAGATGCCGCGTTTTCCCAGGTCTCGAGGTCTACAGATTTGGCATTTCGAGGACACGGGGGTGTTGAGAGATCCCATGGATAAAAGGATGGACCAGGTTCTAAAAAGGGCTTGGCAATCTATCATGGGAAATCTTAAACCTGCTATGGCAACTACAGTGGTATCCAGAAATATGGAGTTCTGGTTAGAGCAACTTAAGGCCCATATCTCAGCAGACTCACCAAAACAAGAGATTTTGGATTCATTCTCAACTCTGTCGGCCGCTGTCGCATTTATATCTGATGCATCAGCGGAATCAATTAAAATGACAGCTAGATCTGCTGCCCTGGCCAACTCAGCCAGAAGGGCTTTGTGGTTGAAAACTTGGCCGGGGGACGCGGCATCCAAAAACAAGCTGTGTGGGATACCGTTCCTGGGTGACTTGCTTTTTGGGCCTGACTTAGATGCGGTTCTAGATAGAACAGCGGATAAAAAGAAGTCTTTTCCCATCAAAAAGAAAAAACAGCCAGTTAAACGTTTTTTTCGTTCCCAAAGGGCTCAAGAACAAAACAAACCCCAGGAGAAAAGAAAAAATTGGGCTTCGCAGAAGGGAAAGGGAAAAGGAAATGTCCTTTTCCATCCTCCTGCAGCCTCCGGTAAAACGCAATGACTTGTGCGTACCGGTGGGGGGAAGGCTGCAAGGTTTCCTTCCCATTTGGGCCAGCATGACAGAAAGTCTATATATTTTGGACATGCTGTCCCAAGGTTACAGGATAGAGTTTTCGGATCGCCCGCCAGAAAGATTCTTTGTAACAAACCTACCAAGGGATCAAACACGGGCTCTGGCCATGAAGAACCTTTTAAGGGATCTGAGGCACCAGAGGGTAGTGATACCAGTATCCCCAGAAGAACAGGGTCAGGGTTTCTATTCTCACATCTTTCTGATAAGAAAACCATCCGGAAACTTCCGTCTTATCCTCAACCTAAAACCCCTGAACAGGTCAGTCCTATACAAAAAGTTCTGTATGGACTCAATTTTCACAGTCAGAAGCATTCTGACAAAAGATTGTTTTATGGCATCAATCGATCTGAGGGATGCTTATCTTCATATTCCTGTAGCACCTCAGTCCCAGAAGTTCCTGAGGTTTGCGGTGAATATGGGCAAGGAGATTATACATCTTCAGTTCAGGGCCCTTCCCTTCGGCCTGTCGTCAGCTCCTCGTATTTTTACGAAGATAATGGCGGAAGCTCTCGCCCCTCTTTGACTCCAGGGGATTGCGGTAATTCCATATCTGGACGACCTCCTCTTTTTTGCCCCATCCAGGGAAAAGTTGCAGGAGGATTTGAGCAAATCCCGCAGTCATTTGGCGTCAATAGGGTGGATAGTGAATGTTCAAAAATCAAATTTCATCCCAGCTCAGCAAGTACTGTTTCTGGGTTATTGGATAGATTCAGTGGAGCAAAAGATTTTTCTCCCAGAAGAGAAAAAGATCAAGGTCCAAAGGGTAATAACGGCACTACAAACAAATCAACTGATTTCAGTCCGAAAGGTTATGTCGGCTCTGGGGACATTAACCTCTTCAATGCCAGCCATCCAATGGGCAAGGCTGCATTTCAGGACTCTACAGAGGTTCCTTCTAAGGACCTGGAACCACACGATGGAGAGTTTAGATACAAAAGTAAAGATTCCCACCAGAGTCAAACGTTCACTTTGGTGGTGGAAAAGTCAGGTGGTACTGCAAAAAGGTCTTCTTTGGTCTTTTCCGACCGGGAAAGTGGTCACAACAGACGCCAGTTTGCAGGGATGGGGGGCCCACATGGGTCAGGCCTTAGCGCAGGGAACATGGTCCCAGTTCGAGGCCCAAAAATCCTCAAATTGGAGAGAGCTGAGGGCGGTTGCTCTAGCATTAGCTTTCTTCTCTCAAAACCTCATAGGTTGCCATGTCCAGATTTTGTCAGACAATGCCACGGCCATAGCCTACCTGAACAAACAGGGAGGCACAAGAAGCAGGGCTCTTCACTTACTGTCAGTAGAGATTCTGGAGTGGGCAGAGAACCACTTACTATCTCTATCCGCAGTCCATCTAAAAGGCACATTGAACGAAGTAGCGGATTATCTGAGCCGACAGAAAGTTCAGGAATCAGAGTGGAGTCTGAACAGGAAGGTGTTTGCATTAATCACCAGTGTTTGGGGCCTTCCGCAGGTAGATCTGTTTGCTTCAAAACAAAACACGCAGCTCCCGAATTTTTTCTCCCTTCAGAGAGACATTTGCTCTCAGGGGATAGATGCTCTGGCACATCCATGGGATTTTCACCTAGGGTATGCTTTTCCTCCATTCAGGTTAATCCCTCTAGTGTTGAGGAAAATACTAGAAGAGAGAGTATCAATAATTTTGATTACTCCATATTGGCCAAAGAGGGCTTGGTTTTCCACGATTCTTCAGTTGGCAATAAAACCATGTTGGCATCTTCCGCTCAGTCAGGATCTATTGACTCAGGGGCCAGTGCATCATCCAGATGTAGGCAGGTTAAAACTCACTGCCTGGTATCTGAGGAGCAGTTAATGAGAAGCAAAGGCTTTTCTGAACGTTTAACTACGATGTTGCTGTCCAGTAGGAAAAAGGTAACCAGGGATATTTACGCCAAAGTATGGAAAGTCTATGTTTCTTTCTGTCATTCTGAACATAGGGAGGTTAAAGATCTAGTTTCAGTGCTGGAGTTCTTGCAAAACGGTGCAGACAAGAATTTGGCGGTCAGCACCCTTAAGGTGCAGGTTGCCGCCTTGGGAGTTTATCTGGAGAGATCCTTATCTTCAGAAACTCTGATCATGAGATTTTTTCAAAGCACTTTCCAGGTCTAGACCGGTCCCGGTGAAGCATTTCCCAAATTGGGATCTCTCGGTGGTTCTGCAGGCTCTGGCAAAAGAACCATTTGAGCCTTTACAGGCCATATCCCTAAAGAATTTAACTTTGAAGACTATTTTTCTGGTCGCAATTACTTCAGCAAGAAGGATTAGTGAACTGCACGCTCTATCAGTAAAAGAGCCTTTTTTGTCAGTTTTTCCTGATAGAGTTGTCCTTAAAGTAGATCCGGGGTTTTTGCCAAAAGTGGCA
This sequence comes from Lithobates clamitans, assembly GCA_037952925.1. NCBI lineage: Eukaryota > Metazoa > Chordata > Amphibia > Anura > Ranidae > Lithobates > Lithobates clamitans. The sequence goes on from JBBGZY010000465.1 coordinate 930,825, forward strand.
AGCTTTAGTAACAGGTCTCAGGAGATTACTCTACCAACCTTTTCTGCTAACCCTTCGGGTGCAAAGGAAGAGCAGTTTCACAATTTAGACGTAAGACGTATCCTATTACAGTATTTGGAAGTAACAGGAGGGTTTAGAGTTTCAGATTCATTATTTGTTCTTTTTTCTGGAAACAAGAAAGGCCAACAAGCATCATTGGCTAGATGGCTTAAGACAGCTATTTCTGTAGCCTATTCTCAAATGGGTTTATCTTCCCCGCTGGGAATTAGGGCTCATTCAATAAGAGCCCAGGCCACTACATGGGCAGAAAGAGCTGGTGCCACCCCAGATCAGATTTGTAAGGCGGCTACGTGGTCAAGCTACTTAATGTTTGTCCGTCATTACAGACTGGATCTCCTATCAGCAGGTGATCAGGCTTTTGGCAGAAAGGTTCTGCAGGCTGTGGTCCCTCCCTAGGGGGGTAAGTCTCTCTTATCCTCTCAAGTGCTGTCCTGAAAGACGATAAGGGAAAATTCAAGTTAGACTTACCGGTAACTTGTTTTCCTTGAGTCTTTCAGGACAGCAGCATCCCGCCCTATTGTTTTTACATATATATATACTGTGACTAATCATATCTCGATTATGTGTTCCAGTTTGGGGCCGGAGGTTCTCTACTACTACTGACAAGATGTGGAAAGGAGCCTCCTTTTAAAGTTTGGTGGAAGAGGTGTTTCCTGTTGGCAAGGGGAGGAGTCACTCTCTCAAGTGCTGTCCTGAAAGACTCAAGGAAAACAAGTTACCGGTAAGTCTAACTTGAATTTTTTTTGTTTTTTATTATTGCATGGTGTCAGTTTCTGACAGTTAAGGTGGTAGGGCAGTTAGGGTTAGCCCGCTTTAGGTCTAGGGTACCCCCCTAACGCTCCCTAATAAAGTTTTAACCACTTGATCACCCCCTGCCGCCAGTGTCACTAAGCGATCATTTTTCTGATCGCTGTATTAGTGTCGCTGGTGACGCTAGTTAGTGAGGTAAATATTTAGGTTCGCCTTCAGTGTTTTATAGCGTCAGGGACCCCCATATACTCTCTAATAAATGTTTTAACCCCTTGATTGCCCCCTAGTTAACCCTTTCACCACTGATCACCGTATAACTGTTACGGGTGAAGCTGGTTAGTTTGTTTATTTTTTATAGTGTCAGGGCACCCGCCGTTTATTACCGAATAAAGGTTTACCCCCTCCTGTTCGCCCGGCGGTGATATGAGTCGCCCCAGGCAGCATCAGATTAGCGCCAGTACCGCTAACACCCACGCACGCAGCATACGCCTCCCTTAGTGGTATAGTATCTGAACGGATCGATATCTGATCAGATCTATACTAGCATCCCCAGCAGTTTAGGGTTCCAAAAAACGCAGTGTTAGCGGGATCAGCCCATATACCTGCTAGCACCTGCGTTTTGCCCCCCAGCCCAGCCCACCCAAGTGCAGTATCGATCGATCACTGTCACTTACAAAACACTAAACGCATAACTGCAGTGTTCGCAGAGTCAGGCCTGATCCCTGCGATCGCTAACAGTTTTTTTTGGTAGCGTTTTGGTGAACTGGCAAGCACCAGCCCCAGGCAGCGTCAGGTTAGCGCTAGTACCGCTAACGCACGCACCGTACACCTCCCTTAGTGGTATAGTATTTGATCGGATCAATATCTGATCTGATCAGATCTATACTAGCGTCCCCAGCAGTTTAGGGTTCCCAAAAACGCGGTCATCCAGATAGCTGCTAGCACCTGCGTTTTGTCCCTCGGCCCAGCCCAGCCCACCCAAGTGCAGTATCGATTGATCACTGTCACTTACAAAACACTAAACACATAACTGCAGCGTTCGCAGAGTCAGGCCTGATCCCTGCGATCGCTAACAGTTTTTTTTGGTAGCGTTTTGGTGAACTGGCAAGCACCAGCGGCCTAGTACACCCCGGTCGTAGTCAAACCAGCACTGCAGTAACACTTGGTGACGTGGCGAGTCCCATAAGTGCAGTTCAAGCTGGTGAGGTGGCAAGCACACGTAGTGTCCCACTGCCACCAAGAAGAAGACAAACACAGGCCCGTCGTACCCATAATGCCCTTCCTGCTGCATTTGCCAATCCTAATTGGGAACCCACCACTTCTGCAGCGCCCGTACTTCCCCCATTTACATCCCCAACCAAATGCAGTCGGCTGCATGAGAGGCATTTTCTTTATGTCCTCCCGAGTACCCCTACCCAACGAACCCCCCCAAAAAAGATGTCGTGTCTGCAGCAAGCACGGATATAGGCGTGACACCCGCTATTGTCCCTCCTGTCCTGACAATCCTGGTCTTTGCATTGGTGAATGTTTTGAACGCTACCATACACTAGTTGAGTATTAGCGTAGGGTACAGCATTGCACAGACTAGGCACACTTTCACAGGGTCTCCCAAGATGCCATCGCATTTTGAGACCCGAATCTGGAACCAGTTAGTTACAAAAGTTAGTTACAAAAAAAGTGTAAAAAAAAAAAAAACACAAACAAAAATATAAAATAGAAAAAAATAGTTGTTGTTTTATTGTTCCCTCTCTCTCTATTGTTCTGCTCTTTTTTACTGTATTCCATTCTGCAATGTTTTATTATTATTATGTTTTATCATGTTTGCTTTTCAGGTATGGTTATTTTTGATTTTACTCCTCACTACCTATCACAGTTTTGAAGGCCATAAAATGCCCAGGTGGCATAACCCCCCCCCCCCAAATGACTCCATTTTGGAAAGTAGACACCCCAAGCTATTTGCTTTAAGGCATGTTGAGTCCATGGAATATTTTATATTTTGACACAAAATGCGGGAAAGTGACAATTTTTTTTTTTTTTTGCACAAAGTTGTCACTAAATGATATATTGCTCACACAGGCCATGTGCATATGTGGAATTGCACCCCAAAATACTTTTAGCTGCTTCTCCTGAGTATGGGGATATCACATGTGTGGGACTTTTTAGGAGCCTAGCCTCGTACGGGACCCCGAAAACCAAGCACCGCCTTCAGGCTTTCTAAGGGCGTAAATTTTTGATTTCACTCTTTACTGCCTATCACAGTTTCGGAGGCCACGGAATGCCCAGGTGGCACAAACCCCCCCCCCAAATGACCCCATTTTGGAAAGTAGACACTCCAAGCTATTTGCTGAGAGGTATAGTGAGTATTTTGCAGACCTCACTTTTTGTCACGAAGTTTTGAAAATTGAAAAAAGAGAAAGAATTTTTTTTTTCTTGTCCTTCATTTTCAAAAACAAATGAGAGCTGCAAAATACTCACCATGCCTCTCAGCAAATAGCTTGGGGTGTCTACTTTCCAAAATGGGGTCATTTGGGGGGGGTTTGTGCCACCTGGGCATTCCATGGCCTCCGAAACTGTGATAGGCAGTGAAGAGTGAAATCAAAAATTTACACCCTTAGAAATCCTGAAGGCGGTGATTGGTTTTCGGGGCCCCGTACGAGGCTAGGCTCCTAAAAAGTCCCACACATGTGATATCCCCATACTCAGGAGAAGCAGCTAAATGTATTTTGGGGTGCAATTCCACATATGCCCATGGCCTGTGTGAGCAATATATCATTTAGTGACAACTTTGTGCAAAAAAAAAAAAAAAAAATTGTCACTTTCCCGCATTTTGTGTCAAAATATAAAATATTCCATGGACTCAACATGCCTCAAAGCAAATAGCTTGGGGTGTCTACTTTCCAAAATGGGGTCATTTGGGGGGGGGGGGGGGTTATGCCACCTGGGCATTTTATGGCCTTCAAAACTGTGATAGGTAGTGAGGAGTAAAATCAAAAATTTACGCCCTTAGAAATCCTGAAGGCAGTGATTGGTTTTCGGGGCCCCGTACGCGGCTTGGCTCCGAAAAAGTCCCACACATGTGGTATCCCCGTACTCAGGAGAAGCAGCTGAATATATTTTGGGGTGCAATTCCACATATGCCCATGGCCTGTGTGAGCAATATATCATTTAGTGACAACTTTTTGTAATTTTATTTTTTTTTTTGTCATTATTCAATCACTTGGGACAAAACAAAATAATATTCAATGGGCTCAACATGCCTCTCGGCAATTTCCTTGGGGTGTCTACTTTCCAAAATGGGGTCATTTGTGGGGGTTTTGTACTGCCCTGCCATTTTAGCACCTCAAGAAATGACATAGGCAGTCATAAATTAAAGGCTGTGTAAATTCCAGAAAATGTACCCTAGTTTGTAGGCGCTATAACCAAACCAAGCAAACCAATAAATATACACTTATTGACATTTTTTTTTTTACAAAAGACATGTGGCCAAATACATTTTGGCCTAAATGTATGACTAAAATTGAGTTTATTGGATTTTTTTTTTATAACAAACAGTAGAAAATTTTTGGTCTTTTTCCGTTTATAGCGCAAAAAATAAAAACGGCAGAGGTGATCAAATACCATCAAAAGAAAGCTCTATTTGTGGGAAGAAAATGACGCAATTTCGTTTGGGTACAGCATTGCATGACCGCTCAATTAGCAGTTAAAGCGACGCAGTGCCAAATTGTAAAAAGTGCTCTGGTCAGGAAGGGGGTAAATTCTTCCAGGGCTGAAATGGTTAAACTAGACATTTTCTAAAAGCACATGGCCAGTAGAATAAAATGGGGGGCCATGTTTACCCGCACAGGGATGCACAGGTGTTCCGTGCATCCCCCGTACAGGCAGTCCCATTTATGTCAATTGGGATGCAACGGCTGCAGAGGCATAGCTGCTGTTCCCAATCTGACATCCGTGTGGGTACATGGTCCCGATCGCAAACAGTGTGAGCCCAGGGACATGCATGCGGACCTATATGGATGTAAAATTGGGAGCAACGGTTCTGTTCGTGCAGTTTCTACATCCCAAATGACATCAATGGAACTGTCTGCACAGAGATGCACGGAACACCTGTGCATCCATGTAAAGGTACGCTGTGTATGCCCTATGTGAACATGGCCTTAGGTCCCTTTCACTCAAGCACACCGATTGGGTCTTCCTGTCCTATTTTGATGTAAATGAGCATGTGTCCGTTTTACACCCGCCTGCATCTGATCCAGTCCACTAAAATCAGAGGGATAGGGGGCTTGGCTGGGATGTGTAGCTGAGAGGGCGCACGCTGCCTGAGCTCCGTTCCTGCCTCAATCCTGCATGTCATCCGGGATACTTTCCTCCACTCCGCAACACCCAGTCTGACACCTTGGGTTCCAGGAAGGTACTGGGCACCCCGTGGGCTCCTCCCGCTTTCCCCAGGAAAGCTTCGCTCCTCCAAAAAGTACGCCGATCAGCAGCGCTTCTCATCTCCTATGGCGGCCATCTTGGACATGAGGCAGCCTGTGACAAACATGTCAGCAGCGGCACAGACACCTCCGGGACAACAGGTACCAGCGAATCCTACCTCCGCTGACATATTAGCGGCGATCAAAGCATGCAATGATGCCATAAAAACGCTTGATACGCCATGATATGGATAAGTTCAGATCCAGGGTGTCACAAGCAGAAGATCACATCTCATAGTTGAAAGATTCCATCAGAGCAGATTCCAGAGAAATGCATGCCCTGAAAATACAGGTAAAAGCTCTCCAGGATAAGGCGATCGACACAGACAATAGATTTAGACACAACATCCACATCTTAGGCCTGCCTGAGAGGGCAGAGGGCCCCAGGCCTACTGAGTTTGCAGAGACATTTCTCGCTAAGTTGCTTGATTTTCCAGATATGCCGCCTACATATTTGGTGGAGAGGGCCCATAGGGTCCCCCCCACCCGTCCTATACCGTGGCACCCCCGTGCTGGCAGCTGCACGGCAGAAGCAAGACCTGCGACATGATGGCGCAAAGATCCTACTTTTCCCTGACTATTCGCCAGAGGTCCAAAAGCGACGCCGCTCCTATACAGGCATCCGCAAACGTCTCCGAGAGCAAGGCCTCAAGTATAGCCTCCATTTACCCCAGCAAACTTTGTGTGGTGGATGGAGATCGCACTAAGTTCTTCGAGACCCCTGAGGCGGCAGGCTACTGGCTAGACGGTCACTGACCTTGCCATTGACGGATCCCCAGTCGGAAGCATGCTATGGATATCAGACATCCACAAGTATCTGGACTTAGGTCCCCTTGCCCACTGGGTTTAGCCTTTCCTTCTTTTACAATGGTTATGCCGTTCCCCACCTATTTTCCTTTTACCCCAATGTTGTTTTTTACATTGTTACCACTGGGGTAGTCCTTGATTCTTCATACAAATAGGAATCGATATGCTGCAGTTACATTTGGCTAACTTCCTGACCAGTCCTTCCAATCCTATCACGGGATGGATCCTGTAGATAGGAGCCAGGCTGAGTAACTCTGGATAACCCCCTCCCCAAATACCTGCCACCTTCTCCAAGTGGACTCTCTGAGTTTGCGCTCTGCATTGCTCTGCCAGTGGTTTCCGGGACAGACGGCAATAAAACCTGACGGTTTGTTCTAATCCCTCTCCATTCTATCCAAAACTAAAAAAAGTTTTGCCTTTTAGTTATACTTAAAAAAATTTTCCCTACAATAATAAACAGTGAACCTCTTCTGCTGGGGTCCCCGCCAGTTCTCTCAGCTCTTGTTCTTTAGTGTGCGCCCCCCATACCAAACTGTATGCTATGGGGGCATACTTGCAAGTGTGCTCCCGAGTCCTGATGTATGTGTGTTCATAGATATAGTGTGGTTTGACCATACTCCCCTGCTCCCTCCCTCACAGGATTTGATCTACAGCACCACCTGGAGCCAGTAGCACTCACAGAAGCCTCTGTGTCCTGTGAAGAGAGGAACCAGCACCTCTACAGATGGGCATAGGGCTCTGGTAAATAGTATAGGGAGGTGAGGGTAGTATGTTTTTTTTTTTTTTTTTTTTTTTTTTAACCTTTAATGCCATGGGAAAAAAATAGCATATCCAGTGCAATTGCGACTCATAATTGCCTGGTATTATAAATTATCTTTCCTTGTCATCCTGCAGCTCTGTGATTTTATGTAAAATGCAATATGGCTACCTGGAGGCATTCTGTACACAATGTGTACAGTATGCCCCCAGAACCTCTTTTTCTGCTTGTGTGATTGGCTCACTGATTTTCCTAGAAGTCTGCACTAACATGTAAGTCAGATTTCTAGTATCCCCTGCAAAAAAAAAAATTTTGGGTAAGATACTCCTAATGGGAAATCACGTCTAAAGGGATGCAGATCCTGCCACTTTTCTCATTAGAGCCCTGCAAGTGCAGCAGCTGATTGAGAATTATGAAACCACTCTTATTAGATTCACTCTAAACATGGTCACAGACAAACAGTGATTTCTTCAGAATTACAAAAGGCAGGAATTTGCAACAAAGTTTGTAAAAATCCCTGCAATGTACATAGATCACCCAGAGGGAAATGTTTTTTTTCTCAACAAAAGTTATGTTACTCTCTAAGGGAAAAAAATGCTTAAACAACCAAATTAATGATAGAAACCCACCCCAGTACCTGTTCCCAACCTTGCTGGCTCCTGACTTTAACTTGGGCCTTGTGTCGATTTAGTAATCCAGTCTCAGGATCCATCAAATGCTTGGTCCATCGGGGGTCATTCCATTTCATCTGTCTGTAATCTGTTTATTAAAAGCCACACAGGGAGATCAGTGATTGTAACCCCCCCACCACTGCACCGATCATCCCTGACTGTCCCGTGTCCTCTTTCTCTGGTCCCCCCGTGTCCTTTTCAGGTCCCCCTTGGTCCTCCACCAGCCCCCCCCCCCCGTGTCCTTGATGTGCTCCTCCATTCCCCCCCCCCCCCCCCGTGTCCTCCGGTCCCCTCTGTGCTCCTCTACCCCCCCCCCGGTCCTAGATCTGTCAGGATATAGAGCGGAGGAAGGAGCTGGTATACATGTCATTTACCGGCTTCTTCCTTTTCTCACTGGACAGAGTCACTGAAACTGTCCTTTCATAACTGAGCATCGTGTGTTACGATGCTTCAGTTTCTGAATGGAGAGCTACTGCGTCCTGTCCATTCATCTTCAGTGCTGCTGAGAAGGGGGCTGGGGAATCTGTGTCCCTAGTCCCTTTCCCTGTCTCAAAGGGGAGAGGTCAGGGGTCTGTTCCCTGCTGAGACCTCTAACATCTCACCAAACATACATACATAGATAGCCGAGTGTACTCGGCTAGGTTCGGCTAGCTCCGCTCACAGTCACGCCCAGTCCCGCCCTATGATGGACACAGGGACTGGGCGTGACTGTGATCTTGAGTTAGCCGAACCTAGCCGAGTATACTCTCCTATCTATGTATATGGGCGGCGCTCGGCTTCGCTCAGTCACGCCCATCCCGGCCGGGACTAGGAGAGGAGTCGAAAGTGGCCGAGAGCCGCCGAGGTACACAGGACCGTGTATCTCGGCGGCGCCATTTTCAAACTGCAGTGACACTGACAAGTCACTGCAGTTTAACTGCAGCCTGGGCAAGGCTGCTAATGGACACCGACAATGCTGCAGATGGACACCGACAAGGCTGCAAATGGACACTGATAAGGCTGCAAATGGACACTGATAAGGCTGCAAATGTGACACCAAGGCTGCAAATGTGACACCAAGGCTGCAAATGACACTGACTAGGATGCAAATGACACTGGACAAGCATGCAGATGGACGCTGTGCAAGGCTGCAGATGGACACTGATAAGGCTGCATTGATGGGCATTTAAATGTAAGTTGTTTTTTTTTTTGTTTTGTTTTTTCTTAAAACATTTTTTTTCCTTAAAATTCCCTCCTAAACTTGGGGTGCGTGTTATACCCTGATAAATACAGTATTTTTTCTGTGCCTTATGATATGATTTAATTGTCCCTGTGGAAAAACAAAGGCAAGAATAGGCAAGGATTAGATGACACTGTAAAGATCTGTGGTTGAAAGACTGTGTTTTGTGTATCTGTTGATCAAATATACCTTTTATCGCCACCTTCCCTTGGACTTCATATGACTAGTGCACTCATGGAATTTTTGGAGGTGCAGGTGGCCGCATAGTAGGTGCGAAGGAGGTATCTTTTTGGAAGTGAAAAAGTTGGGAGAAGGTGGGATGAGGACTGTGATTGCCAAGAAGCAATAAGAAAGGAGATAAGAGTATATTCCCCCAAGAAGTGCCTGGTAAGAACACATATCTCCCTGTGATCTCATATATAGACCACCGACGGTAGAGATTCCCCCACGATATCCCAAAAAAAATAATCTGGGGAGAAAGAAAATAAAAGTGAATATGAGAGGCCGGAACCCAAAAAGTGATGGAACCTAAGACCCCAAAAGAGAGTTTAAATTCAAGCACGATCCAGAAATACTTAGCAAAAGAGCTGAGTCCCAAAAGCCCAGGAGTGGAAAAAAAGCAACAAGAGGCAAAAGAGAAGAAGAAAGTTGGTGAAACACAGAGGACCAAGGAGATAAAACCAGGGAAGATATTGGCACGGAAAGGGAATTAGATACAAGCAAAATGGAAGAACAAAGGAATATAATTCAAATACCAACTAAAATGGGAAATGATCGAAATGTTTGCCAAACTGGAAAATTCGATTAAAATTGAGATCACTAACGTAAGGATGGACGTGGGCCATCTCCTGAGGAGAGTAGAGGCAGCAGAGGAAAAAACAGGAAAACAAGCCCGAGAAATATTAGAATTAAAAACAGAAAACTGCTAATAGACCACAGGGATAACCTATATAAGCTGGAAGACCAAGAAAACCAAAGTAGACGCCAAAATCTAAGGATTAGAGCATTATCAGAACAGAATGGGGAAGACCTGGAGAAAAAAATGTAAAAAAATATTTAACCCAGTACTAGATAGAGGAGAAGGGAATGATCTAAAGATAGATCGAGTACATAGGGTCAGGAAACCTCCGGGTCTGAATGAGGATGTACCTCGAGATGTAATCGTTAAATTCCACCTGTACAAGGACAAAGCCAAAATATGGAGTAAACTTAGAGGATTACCCCCATTGCAATGTGAGAGAGTGGATCTCCAAGTTTTTACAGACTTATCGGCAGGAACCTTGGCACAAAGACGACAATTAAAACCTCTACTGGAACAAATGAGAGCGGCCAACATGAAATACAGCTGGGGTTTCCCAGCATCACTAATAGTTCAGAAAGAAGGAAGAACAGTGAGGTTAAAGTTCCAAATATTCCCAGATGGCAAGAAAAAGGAAGAATGACAGGGGAAGAAGGACTTTGGCAGAGATCTAAAGGACTACTAAATAAATGTAAAAATAAAATGAGGAACTGAAATAGACTGAGGGAGTGGGGGGGTTAAAACAAAGATCGGAAGAAGTGGGGAGGCTTGAGGTTCATGGGGGGGGTCTTGGGCCTTCTCTGTGCGCCCACTCCTTCCCCTCCGAGAGATTGGGGAGAGAGGCTTGGACACGGGAGGCCTTGGTTGGAGTCTCACCCTAGGAGCTGAAGTTCGCAGGATGGGATCTGAGTGTCTCCCTGACTGCGGTACTGAGGCCGAGGGGGGAGAGGGGAGGAGGTCGGGGGGCGGGGGGGAATGTAGGACAGTGAGAGGGAGGGCAAAACTCACACCTCCATAGAATACAGCCTTAAACATGGACACAGATCCCACCTATAGCAAAACAGGGTATATTTAACTAAATATGACAATTTTTTGACTTGTAATGTTAGTGGGTTAAATACGCCAACAAAAAGACACAATTCTGAAAGAGATTGAGCATTATGGGGCAGGGGAGGCTTTTTTACAAGAGACACACCTGTCCCATGAAACAAAAGTGAAATTGTACTCCCCACGGTACCAAGTGTGGTACTACGGCGATTCGATGACAAACAAGTCAAAGGGAGTAGCTATTGGAATAGGCAGAGGGACCCGTTTCTCTCTGGAGGATAGATTATACGATCCAGAGGGAAGGTTTCTCTTTCTTAACCTCCCTGGCGGTTTTCCCCGAGTGTGGCTCGGGGTTAAAATTCAGGACCATTAGCGGTAACCCCGAGCCACACTCGGGATTACATCGCAGGATCCTGGTGTGGCTTTACTTACCTTGTCCCCAGGATCGTGCGATGTTCCCCGCTGTGTCTGCGGGCTCCGTCGTCCTCTGAAGCCTCTCTGTGCCAGGCTCCGTTCCCTGTGAGCGGCGCGACGCACGGGGCGGAGCCTGGCGGCAAATTCAAAAAATTGTAAAAACATAACACATACAGTACTGTAATCTTACAGATTACAGTACTGTGTGAAATTATTTCACATCCCTTTTGTCCCCAGTGCTTTGTCCTATGCCCTGCATGTAGTTTTATGTTATATATACTGTTCTGCCTGGAAACTGGAGATTGTCCATAGCAACCAAAAAGTGTCCCTTTATGTCAAAAGTGGCTTTAGACCAGCTAGAAAACAGCGATCGAAAATTAGAACACTTTCAGAATTGAGCGATAGTGAATCGTGGGGTAATTTATTTTATTATTATTATTTTTTTTTTAATTATTTTTATTTATTATATTATAATTTATGTTTTTGTGTTTCCATGGAATATTTTATATTGTGACACAAGTTGCGGGAAAGACAATTAATTTTTTTTTTTTTTTTGCACAAAGTTGTCACTAAATGATATATTGCTCAAACATGCCATGGGAGGGGGGGCGTGGCTTGGACGTTCATGTAGGCAGACGTGCTTCACTTCAGCTCCTGCATCCTGGACTACAAATCCTGTAAAGAGAGCCACACATACCACCGCAATAGACCGGATACTTCGCTCCCGGAGTGGAGCTACCCCCTCTAAGACACCCGGTCAGCATAAAGGTAAAGCAGGGATGCCTAAAAATAAACCGGAGAGTGAACCTGCCGGCGGAGCGGCCCAGCATGGCGGACCTCCGCTCCAGCAACGTGTGGGGAAGGGGTCCTACGCCGCTGCAGCAGCTAAACTGGGTCAATGTGCCCACGACAGCAGCGCAAGAACAGGACAACATTTACAGTCTCCCAGCGCTGGAAATCCTGCTAAGCATGGCTCTCCTGAGAAATCCACCCCAGCTAAACATGTGCCTGACAAGATGGCGCCGGCGGCCCAGGGGAACGCAGTGAGTACACCAACCTCTCCTATTACCACCTCTGACCTAGCTAAGACTCCTGACATGGACTGCTCAGAACCTTCATTGCAGGACTTTCTCACAGCAGTGCATTCATATGGCTCTTCTATTACTGAATTGTCTGCAGATATTAAAAGTGTGAAAGAGGGTCTGTTGCATATAAGGCAGGATATGCAGAAGCTCAGGGAGAGAACCACTGCTTTGGAGGGAAGAGTGAGCTCTTTAGAGGATGAATTACCCCCCATGGCACATGAACTACATAATATCTCTACAAAGCATAATGAAACAGCTGATAGAGTGGAAGATATGGAGAATAGGCTGCGAAGGTCAAACATCCGCATAGTTGGCATGCCTGAAAAAGCTGAGGGGAAACACCCTACTGATTTCATTGAAGCATGGCTGGCTGATACTTTTGGGAAAAATAACTTAACTCCATTCTTCTCTGTGGAAAGAGCTCACAGGGTGCCATCTAGACCACCTACACCAGGGGGCCACGACAGACCATTCCTGTTGAAACTCCTACATTATAAGGACAGGGACATTATACTTCGTCTAGCCAGACAAAAAGTGGATATGGAAATACAGGGAGCTAAGATCTCTATTTACCCAGACTTTTCAGCTGCTGTACAAAAACAGAGAGCAAAATTTACGGAAGTTAAAAAAAGAATGAGAGCCATACCATTGATGTATTCTATGTTATACCCCGCTAAGCTGAGGGTGGTGGCGGATGGAGCAGTCCATTTCTTTGATAGCCCAAATATGGCTGTGAACTGGCTGGATCGACACGAAAGACGCCTAAGAGGAGAACCTCGAGGTCAATCACCCGCCTGATGATTTCCTGGAAAATATATACCTTCAATCCTTTTGCTCAAGATTGTTTTTATATAGGAGCATTAAGAAGAGGAGTAACTGAGTTTAATTGTAAACTTCTACTTTACGCTGTTACGTCTTGTGCCTTAAGATAAGATCACAGGGCCCTAGCCCTCACTACTACCCCCTGCGTAGCCCTGCGGGGCAATTACAAAAGTTCTCTTTCATGAATGCCTAAGTTCACGGGCAACATGTTTTTTGTTTTTTATGTTTTTTTTTATGTCTGCCTTTTTTGTATTGATTACACTGTTTTTCAGTCTGGATTATTCGGACTGCACTTCCGCAAGTGCCCAAGCTGCATGCCTCCGTTTCACTCTGACATAGCTGGAAATAACACATCTCTGCACATGGATGAACTCTGTCCACCACCACGTAATAACTCAGGTAACCTTCGGTCATGGTCGGGGAGGTGTTTTGTCTGGGTATTGAACACCCATAGGCGTGACCACCCGGTATTGTACCCCCCAGGATACAATGAGTAACAATTCTTTCGTGGAACATTAGAGGTTTACATGATCCTACAAAAGAACTGCACTACTTACTTACACCTCTCAACAGAATCCCACTATCATTTTTTTGCAGGAATCACATCTTACCAGTGACAGTATACAGTTATTACGTATGTCTAAATTTCAGCAGCAATACCACTCTATTCATACTAGATACTCTAGGGGAGTGAGTATTCTTTTCTCTAGGTCCACGGCATTTAGTAAGCAAGACGCAGAAATAGATTTTTGATGGGTGTATGGGAATCTCAAAAATGTATTTTTGCCAATATATATATACCTCCACCTTTTACACTAACAGTACTGCAATGTTTTGCTAGATTTTTGTCTAAATATCCCCAGCTGCCGGTGTACGTTTTGGGGGATTTTAACAGTGCAATGGATTTATCTTTAGATGTACGTAAGACCTAGACTGTATACCCCGCTGGCTAAATTTCTGGGAGAACTTGGACTGATAGATATATGGCGACGTTCGTCTCCTCTGCAGGCCCAGTTCTCCTGTCATTCGCTGACGCACTCGACTCTATCTAGAATAGACTATGCATTTGGGAATGAGTTAATTGTCAATATGATCCAAAAGTGATATATTTGTCTAGAGGGTTGTCTGACCACTCTCCGGTGCAGCTTAGTCTAAACTTCCAAAAAACTAGTATGCCTGTACACTGGAAACTGAATCCATTTTGGCTCCAATTGTTCACAAACACTGAACATATGCAAATGAGCATTAGCAATTTTCTAGAGGATAATAAACATTCGGCTGCACCTGGGATGGTCTGGGACGCCCTGAAAGCGTTTATTAGAGGAATGTGTGTAAGGGAAATTAGTACAATCAAGACCAGGAGCAAACAATGGGCTGAGGATGTGGCTAAAGGGGTACACAGAGCAGAGGAGGTATTTCTTAAGGATCCTAACTCTGATAATGAACGGCAGTGGATAGATGCGCAGAAATTATCCCGATCTGTACACCTGCAACAAGCTAATAATAAAAGATTTTTTACAACCCAAACATATTTTGAGGAAGGAGAGAAAACTGGGCACATGCTGGCAGTGATAGCTAGATCACAAAACCCCTCTCAAATTATACATAATATAAAAACTAAATCGGCATTGATAGTGACTGATACACCGTCCATACTGCAAGAATTTTCATCCTTTTATCAGGATTTATATTCTTCGAAAGTTTCTTACCCAGAGGAAGAGCTGACACAGTTTTTGGAATCCATTGCACTACCCAAACTCCAGAGTTTAGATAAAAAACTTCTAAATGCACCTCTCTCCCTAGAAGAAATACAACTTGCTCTAGCCACGTTCCCCAACTCCAAAGCTCCAGGTAGCGACGGTATACCGTTCGAACTATATAAAATGTTTGGAGGAATACTTTTGCCAGAATTACTACACACACTCACAGAAGCAATTAAATCTGATTCCTTGCCAGGATCTATGTATGAAGCGGTGGTAGTGGTAATTTTAAAACCGGGGAAAGAACCGGATCAACCAGAATCATACAGACCCATTTCACTTTTGAATACGGATCTGAAACTTCTTACGAAAATTATCACCATGAGGATTTCCAAAGTGGTGTCTAAATTGGTACACCCGGATCAGGCCGGTTTCATACCAAATAGGTCCACGGCAAATAATCTAAGACGTCTCTATCTTAACATGCCAATCCCCACAGACAATCAGGGACAAAGAGCTATACTATCGTTAGATGCCGCTAAGGCGTTTGATAGTGTGGAGTGGGAGTACCTATGGAAAGTATTGGCGAAGTTTGATCTTGGGGACACTATAATCTCTTGGATCAAACTGCTATATAAATCGCCTAAGGCCTGTATCAGAATCAATAACACATTATCATCGTCATTTGATTTATACAGGGGAACCCGACAGGGCTGCCCTCTGTCACCTTTACTTTTCGCTTTGGCTGTTGAACCACTGGCGGCGGCTATAAGGGGAAACACAGAAATAGTAGGCTTTAGGCGGGGAGAGACGGAAGAAAAAATTGCACTATATGCAGACGACGCACTCTTATTCTTAGGTGACACGTCCACCTCTCTGATTAAACTTATGGAACTGATTGGGATATTCGGAAACTTTTCCGGATTTAAAATAAATTGGGATAAATCGACAATACTGCCCCTGGACCCACTAGTAGGATCCCTACCTCAAATAGCCGAACAAATTAAAGTGGTGGATAAATTTAAATATTTAGGCATAATCATACACCCTAATTTAGATCAATATATAAAACTCAATATAGACCCACTCCTCAAAAAATGTAAAGAAAAGCTTGTCAGCTGGACCTGGCTGCCCCTTTCTGTGGTTGGTAGGTGCAATCTGATCAAGATGATCTGGAGCCCACAACTGCTGTATGCACTGCACAACGCCCCTATCTGGATCCCTATCCATGTGTTCTGCAGATGTAATACTCTATTCCGAGCACTGATTTGGAGGGGACAAGTCCCAAGAATTAAACTAGAAACATTACAGGAGATGAAGGACTCGGGTGGATTGGCGGTCCCAAATCCATTTTATTATTTTATAGCGGCTCAACTGCAACATTTAACAGGCTGGCTTCACCCTGAGTCTTCTGATCCTATTCGGAACATTCTGAGTACACAACTATCTTGTGATGGTCTTGTGGAGTGCATAGAAGCAGGCGAGTTAGGAGCACTGATACAGTTCCCCACGCTAATGCTCATTGACAAAATTTGGAACAAAACAAAACAGCATCTCCAATATGACGGATACACAAACTGGTCACGAATATGGAATAATCGTAATTACCCAGAACTGAGTAAATTGGAGAATTTCTCTAATTGGGGGAAAAAGGGAGTTCAATACATTCCACAATTGTATTTTGGGGGGGGTCCTACGAGATTTCCAATCAATACGCTCAGAATTTAATTTGCCAAACACCTAATTTTATCAGTATTTACAACTTAGACACGGCACAAAGCAAAACATCCAAATGGGAACTGGTTAAAACTGGGGTGCTTACACAACTAGTTACGTCATCATCCCGGAAGGGACAAATCTCCGCTATATATGGCTCCCTTATTAGCCATGTATCTAAGGCAGTGGTGTCCAAACTATGGCCCTCCAGTTGTTAAGGAACTACAACTCCCATCATGCCTAGTCATGTCTGTGAATGTCATAGTTTTACAATGCCTCATGGGAAGTGTAGTTCCGCAACAGCTGGAGGGCCGTAGTTTGGACACCCCTGATCTAAGGCAATGACTTTGGGCTGTAGAGGGGGCTGGAGAGAGGACATAGGGGAAATCTCAGACAAGGAATGGAGCAACATTCTAGAGAATGTACTTAAGGTGTCCCTGTGCTCCTCTCAAAAGCTCACTCAATTATTTATTATTCACCGTACATATCGCACACCTGAAAAATTACATAAATGGCACAGGAGAGATGATCCACTATGTCCTCACTGTCTTATCGACAACGGTACATTTATTCATATGCTATGGAAATGTCCAAAGTTACAGAGGTACTGGGCCTCAGTGATAAACACTATTAACAGTATATGGAATATCAAACTTATAAATGACCCTAAACTTTGTTTACTGGGACGGTTGGATGAAGAACAGTACACTCCTCATACGTACACTGCCATTTTGAGGACACTATTCTTAGCTAGGAAGCTTATTGCCAGAAAGTGGCTATCCACAATGAGCCCTACAGTGACAGAGTGGATTGCGGCGGTAAATGATGCTCTAATTAGAGAACAACTCACATATAAACATAGAGGCTGTCCAAACAAATTTGAAAATATATGGGATCCTTGGCTAGACACACCTGGACTGGCCCCATTGAGCTTGGTCCATAATAGAATTTTGGGTGGCAGAGTCCATACAGTAGGAACACCAACATAGATAATAATACAGAGCAGGATACAATGATATTGATCTAGAGATGAAAAACCTTATACCGTATATGTGATGTCTTTTACTGGAACAAATGTGAGGTGGCAGATGGGTAATGCGGAGGTCAATATGTACATAGTTTGCCTAGTCTAATAATAGGTATTGTTGACCCCGTTGGGTCCAGCGGAACGTAAAATAAGGAAAGGGAACAAAACAAAAAGTTAATTGGAAAATGACCAATAGAAGTTATATAGAACAAATAATGACCTGCAAAAGTCATAATTATAACAAATGCACCGCACAAATATATCTAATTATTGATAAGTGCCTTATGTGGAATGTGATGATGTATTTGGCCATGTAACATTAATATTGGTTGTTCTCATGTACTATGACATTGAACTCGACCTATGTGCTGGAATGTAACCACTTGATTTACTGTATTAAATGGAATTTTATTTTTAATAAAAAAAGATCTGATTTAAAAAAAAAAACATGCCATGGGAATCTGTGAAATTACACCCCAAAATACATTCTGTTGCTTCTCCTGAGTATGAGGATATGACGTCCATGCCTCCTTAAAGGCACATTTTTTCAATGTAATTTTTTTCAAATGACTTTTTTTTTTTTTTTTCATTGCATTTAAGTCCAAATATGAGATCTGAGGTCTTTTTGACCCCAGATCTCATATTTAAGAGGACCTGTCATGCTTTTTTTCTATTACAAGGGATGTTTACATTCCTTGTAACAGGAATAAAAGTGATCCATTTTTTTTTTTTTTTTAAAGCTCCCTGTCCTGACGAGCTCGCGTGCAGAAGCGAACGCATACGTGAGTAGCGCCCGCATGTGAAAACGGTGGTCAAACCACACATGTGAGGTATCGCCATGACCGGTAGAGCGAGAGCAATAAGTCTAGCCCTAGACCTCCTCTGTAAAGCAAAACATGCAACCTGTAGAATTCTTTAAATGTTGCCTATGGAGATTTTTAAGGGTAAAAGTTTGACGCCATTCCACAAGCGGGCGCAATTTTGAAGCGTGACATGTTGGGTATCCATTTACTTGGCGTAACGTATTTCACAATATAAAAAAAATTGGGCTAACTTTACTTATTATTGTTATTATTATATTATTATTATTACTTATTTTTTTATTCAAAAAAGTGATTTTTTTTTTCCAAAAAAAGTGCGCTTATAAGACCGCTGCACAAATACGGTGCGAAAAAAAGTATTACAATGACCGCCATTTTATTCTCTAGGGTGTTAGAACCCCCAAACATTATATATTGTTTTTTTTCTAAGTAATTTTGTAGCAAAAAAACTGTTTTAACCACCTCAATACAGGGCACTTAAACCCCCTTCCTGCCCAGACCAATTTTCAGCTTTCGGTGCTCTCACACTTTGAATGACTATTACTCAGTCATGCAACACTGTACCCAAATGAAATTTGTGTCCTTTTTTTCACACAAATAGAGCTTTCTTTTGGTGGTATTTAATCACTAATGGGTTTTTTATTTTTTGTGCTATAACTAAAAAAAGACCGTAAATTTTGTGAAAAATTGCCTTTTTCTTTGTTTTTGTCATAAAATTTAGCAAATTAGTAATTTTTCTTCATAAATTTTGGCCACAATTTATACTGCTATATATCTTTGGTAAAAATAACCCAAATTAGTGTATATTATTTGGTCTTTGTGAAATTTATAGAGTCTACAAACTATGGTGCCAATCACTGAAAATTGAAAACATCTGATCAGGCCTTCAGTACATCAGGTGAATCTCATTTCTTGAGGTACTAACAAGTCAGAAAAGTACAAATACCCCCCAAATTACCCCTTTTTAGAAAGTAGACATTCCAAGGTATTAAGTAAGTAGCATGGTTAGTTTTTTTAAGGTGTAATTTTTTCCCACAATTCTTTGCAAAAGCAAGATTTTTTTTTTTTTTTCCAAATTTTCATATTAACTGGTTATTTCTCTCACAGAGCATATGCATACAACAAATTACACCCCAAAATACATTCTGCTACTCTTACCGAGTATGGGGATACCACATGTGTGGGACTTTTACACAGCCTGGCCACATACAAAGGCCCAACATTGAAGTCGCACCATCAGGAGATCTACGAGCATAAATTGCACATCTCATTTCTCAACCACCTATTACACTTTTGAAGGCCCTGGAGCACCAGGACAAAGGAATTGCCCACAAAATGACCCCATTTTGGAAAGAAAACACCCCAATGTATAATCTATGAGGCATAATGAGTCTTTTGAACGGTTTTTTTTTCCAGAAGTTTTTGGAAAATGTGGAAAAAAAATAAAAACGCATTTTTTTTACACAAAGTTGTCCATTTATAAGATATTTCCAACACATAGCAAATACATAGCAAAAATGACACCCCAAAATACATTTTGCTACCCCTCCTGAGTATGGCGATACCACATGTGTGGGACTTTTACACAGCCTGGCCACATACAAAGACCCAACATTGAAGTAGCACCATCAGGCGATCTACGAGCATAAATTGCACATCTCATTTCTCAACCACCTATTACACTTTTGAAGGCCCTGGAGCACCAGGACAAAGGAATTGCCCACAAAATGACCCCATTTTGGAAAGCAAACACCCCAACGTATAATCTATGAAGCATAATGAGTCTTTTGAACGGTTATTTTTTTTCCAGAAGTTTTTGGAAAATGTGGAAAAAAAATAAAAACGCATTTTTTTTTACACAAAGTTGTCCATTTATAAGATATTTCCAACACATAGCAAAAATGACACCCCAAAATACATTCTGCTACTCCCCCTGAGTATGGGGATACCACATGTGTGAGACTTTTACACAGCTTGGCCACATACAGTGGCCCAACATCCAAGTAGCACCATCAGGCGTTCTAGGAGAATACATTACATAGATAATTTCCTGGCAACCTATCATTTTTGAAGGCCCTTCATATTTCTAACACATAGCATGTACATACCAAGAATTACAATCCAAAATAAATTCTATTGCGGAAAGGATAAAAAAAAAGTATTACCTGTGCTTTTAGTAGTGTCCACAGAAGAGAGCACTGGTCCAGGCAGCAGTCAGGGATGTGCTTAGCGACAGCAATAACTATCCAGGCAGCAGGCAGGAATATTGTCTATAGTCGGCACAGCACAGTCCATAGGAATTGTCCAGGCAGAGACAGCCAGCACAGCCATAATATTGGTCCTGGTACACTGTTACCTGCAGACACACATTATTGTACCGCTCTCCAGCCCTTCATAAACATACTGCCTTTTGCTACAGCAAATTATTTGCATAGTCCAGGTAGCAGGCAGATGTGTGGTCCGTTCATGCGGCAGGCAAAGGCATGATGGCAGTAAGTCAGCAGAAGGCTGACGGTCGCAATTGGGTAAGACCTGTGCACAGGGGCACAGGGGTAGAGGCTTCGACCCACCCAAATCTCTATGAAGCCTCCGGACTCCAGACCCTAATGCATAGTCCATAAAACAAGCCAGGGTCAGTTAACGTGCAAGCAGTCCAAGCGGTAGGCAGAAGAGTAGTCACAAAACAGGCCAGGGTCAGTTCACGAGCAAGCAGTCCAAACGGTGGGCAGAGGCGTAGTCAAAACAGGCCAGGGTCAGTTCATGTGGAAGCAGTCCAAACGGTAGGCAGAGGCATAGTCAAAAAGCAGGCCAGGGTCAGTTCACATTGAAGGCAGTGGCATGGTTATTTGGGGAAGCATGGAAAATGATCAGCGAAAATGGGGAAAATATGGGCTAATAACTTGGGGATGTATGATACAGTTCGAAGCATTCACCAATGCAAAGGCCAGGTTGGGAGGGACACCGGGGACAATGGTAGCTGGTATCTTTTCGAAAACCTCTTCTGCTGCACACACGACATTTTTTTTGCCGTCTTCGGCCTGCTTCCGATGGTGGAATGTTGTACGGGAAGTGCCATTCATGAAGTCGGCTAACAGCATCAGAACGAGGTAATTCTGGGAGGGGTCTTTGTGGATAGATGAGGGACGTGACTACTTCTTCTATGAATTTTAGGAAGGAGGCGGGGCTTTCTGTGGATTTTGTGTAGATTATGTAGGAATTGTAAATGGCCAAATGGATTAGATACATTGCTACCTTCTTATACCAGAATCGGGACCTCCTTATTGACAAATAGGGCTGAATCATTTGGTCATTGAAATCCACCCCCCCCATGTAGAGATTATAGTCTTGGACACATGTCGGTTTTTCAATGGGACCTCGTCTTCGCTGAACTACAACTGCAGTGTCATCATGAATGGTGGACATCATGTGCACATCCCTCTTATCCTTCCACCTTAAGGCCAGCACTTCATTACATCTCAGTGTTGCTCTTTCCCCCTTTTTCAGCCTTTTGTTCACAATGGATTGTGGGAAGCCCTTCCTATTTTTTCTTGAAGTTCCGCAGGCCAGGGTTTTTTCAATATATAGGTGTCTGAAAAGGGGCAGGCTGGTATAAAAGTTGTCCAGGTATATATGATAGCCTTTTTTTAGAAGTGGGTAAGCCAGATCCCATACGATTTTTCCATTTGTGCCCATGTAGGCTGGGCACTCAGGGGGCTGGAGCTGGGAATCTCTTCCCTCATATATGCGGAATGCATATAGATATCCCGTGGCTCTCTCACACAGCTTGTAAAATTTGACTCCATATTTGGCCTTTTTGCTAGGAATATACTGTTTTATTTCTAGCCGGCCTAAAAATGGTACCAGGGACTCATCCACACATATATTCTTCTCGGGGACATAAAGTTCTGCAAATCGTTGGGAAAATGAATTTATTGGTGGGCGAATCTTGTATAGCTTATCTGAATTTGGATGATTGTTGGGAGGGCACTGGGTGTTGTCGTTAAAATGAAAGAATCTCATAATCATCTCATATCGGGACCTGGACATAGCGGCAGAATACATGGCCATATGGTGGATGGGGTGGGTGGACCAATAGGTATGTCCTTCATTTTTTTTTTTGTAAGCCCCATATTTAGGGTGAGGCCCAAAAACAATTTGAACTCCTCCATATTCAAATCTCTCCACTCAAACGGACGGGCATAAGATGATTGGGGGTTGCTGGCAATATACTGCTGGGCATACAAATTTGTCTGGTCCACAATGAACTGCAGCAAAGTGTCGGGCAAAAACAGGTGAAAAAAATTGATCTCTGTAAAATTTTGGGTGTTGGCCTGCACACCTGGCTGTGCTGTGAAAGGGGGAATATTTGGTGATCCCGAGTTGGAAGGCAACCATGTTGGGTTGGCAAGACCATCTGGCATATAGGTAGCGGCCCTGGCTCTTGGGGGACGTGACACTCCAGTAGTTGGGGGAGTTGAATTTCCTGTGCTGGAACTCAGGTGTGATGTGGCAGCACTGGTACTGGGCATTTGTGCGCGGGGCCCATCTCTGGTGGCAGCACTGGTACTGGGCCTTTGTTCCTGGGGCCTATTGCTGGCGGCAGCACTGGTACTGGGCCTTTCTTCCTGGGGCCTATTTCTGGCGGCAGAGCTGGTACTGGGAATATAATCCCGGTTGCTGGCGGCTTCCTGGGTTCCAGAGTGTCGTGCCCTTTTAGAAGGGACCCATTCTTCATCCGAACCATTGCTACTCTCGATCGGCTCAAATGCCGAACTTGTTTCATGAATCAGAATGGGACTCTGATGAGAGCTCCCCGGTGCTCTCATCAGTCATAGAGAGGATCTGGAACGCCTCCTCACTTGTATATCCTCTTTTGGACATGGCTGTGTGGCGGGTAGCTGTGCGACGGGTGACAGATGGGTGGCAGGTGACGGTCACTGATGGGCTGTGCGATGGGTGGCAGGTGACGTTCACTGAGAGGTGATGGTGTGATGGGCGATGGTCACAGATAGTTGACAGGCGACGGTCACTGATGGGTAACAGGTGCACCGCTGATGGTCACTGATGGGTGACAGGGCACAGTCACTGATGGGTGACGGGTGAGAGGGCCCGGTCACTGATGGGTGACAGGCCACGAACGGTGACAGGTGATAGTCACAGATTGTTGACAGGCGACGGTCACTGATGGGTGATGGGTGCACCGCTAATGGTCACTGGTGGGTGACGGGTGACAGGGCACGGTCACTGGTGGGTGACGGGTGACAGGGCAGGTCACTGATGGGTGACGGGTGACAGGGCAGGTCACTGATGGGTGACGGGTGACAGGGCAGGTCACTGATGGGTGACGGGTGACAGGGCAGGTCACTGATGGGTGACGGGTGACGGGGCAGGTCACTGATGGGTGACGGGTGACGGGGCAGGTCACTGATGGGTGACGGGTGACGGGGCAGGTCACTGATGGGTGACGGGTGACGGGGCAGGTCACTGATGGGTGACGGGTGACGGGGCACGGTCACTGGTGGGTGACAGGGCACCGCTGATGGTCACTAATGGCAGTCTCTATGTGACAGGTGCACTTTTTATGGGGTGACTGTTGGGTGACAGATGACAATTGGGGGGGCGATGGGACAGAAGTGGTGTTGGTGCAGACACTACAAATACAAAGATCTGTAACTCACTGCTCCTGGCTCTTCTCTCCTCACACTGGAAACGGTGTGTGAGGAGAGAAGGGCTAGTAACAGCTAGTGACAGCTCTTTGTTTACACTTAGTGATCGGCTGTGAATGGATCACAGCCGATCACATGGTACACAGTACTGGCCAATGGCTGTAAACTGTCGTCGGTGACGAGCAGTGTTCCCGGGGAACACGTCGCCACCGACGTGCACGCGCAGCGCGCTCACGATCGCGCGCATGCGCCGTGCAATGCGGGATGTACCATTAGTGATCAGCCGTGACTTCATCACGGCCGATCACGTGATAAACAGCCATGCCCAGTGGCTGTTCACCCCTGTCGGTGACGAGCGGTGTCTCGGTGACACGCCGCCACCGACAGTACAGGGTTGCGCGCTCACGATCGCGCGCATGCCCTGTTTAAACGGTGGACGTCATATGACGCCCACTCAGAACAATAGGCTTACCGTCCGGCCGTCATATGACAGTGGGCGGTAGGCTAGTGGTTAAACATGTAAACACCTAAAATCCAAAACAAGGCTGGTCCTTAAGTGGTTAAGTGTGGGCATCTGAAGCCAGACTGTATTTCTTCCTGGATCTCATCCTTGCAGATCTCACACATGCTCAGTGCAGCACAAGCAGTGTAATAGGTTTCAGGTCAGGTTTCCATAGCAACAGTAGTGTCAGAGGAAGTTGCCACCCCTTCCCAGAAGGCATTGCAAATAGGAAATGATGCAGTGGGCCACGGCCAGGGAGGAGGAAGTGAAAAATGAATACAGCAGATGCTGAGAAAAAAAATAAAAAAATATCCAATTCGTTTACAGTGCACAGTTTAGTGAGGGATGCTGAAGAGTTGTAAAAGTGGGTGGAACTCCACTTTAAATTGAGTTGGTTTTAAATCGAGCCTTTTTACTAGTGATTTAAATTAAATCCCACCCTGCAGCAGACTGAAAACAAAAGAATTGCCGGCATGTAAAAATTCTGAAAGAAATGGCATCCAAATACCAGACGCTTATCCGAGCATGCAGCCCGGCGCGGCAGGAAAGGGGGGAGGGCCCTTTCCTGCCCCCCCCTCCTGATCCATACCAGGCCACAGTGCCCTTAACGGGGAGGGGTGATTTGGTGTAGGTGAGGCTCCCACCACCCCCCAAAAGCACTTTGTCTCCATGTTAATGAGGACAAGGGCCTCTTTCCCACAACCCCGGCCAGTGGTTGTGGGGGTCTGCAGGCGGTGGGGGCTTATTTGAATCTGGAACCTCCTTAAAGGGGGGGTCTCCAGATTCTGACCCCCTCCCGCCATGTGAATAAGTATGGGGTACATACCACTACTTATTTACAAAAAAAAGTGTAGTATAAATAGACAGCCAGATTTTGACAAGTTCTTTATTTAAAAATAAAAATTGTCCCCCCGATGTAGATCCATCATCAATCGTGATTAATGTTGCTCCACCACCTAAGGGGCGAGGCCATCCAATGACCTTACCAGTTGACCCCACCTCCTCATGACGTCATCAGTTGCAATTTTATTTGTTCATTGGGTAAAGCTTTAACCACTATTTGGCTGCCTAAAGACCAGAGGATTTTTTACAATTTGGCACTGTGCTGCTTTAACTGGTAATTGCGCGATCATGCAATGTTGTACCCAAACGAAATTAGCGTCCTTTTTTTCCCCCCCACAAATAGAGCTTTCTTTTGATGGTATTTGATTGCCTCTGCGGTTTTTATTTTTTGCGATATAAACGGAAAAAGACCGAAAATTTTGAATAAAAAATATTTTCTAAATTTTGTTATAAGAAAAATCCAATAAACTCAATTTTAGTCATACATTTAGGCCAAAATGTATTCAGCCACATGTCTTTGGTAAAAAAAATGTTAATAAGCGTATATTTATTGGTTTGCGGAAAAGCTATAGTGTCTACAAACTAGGGTACATTTTCTGGAATTTACACAGCCTTTAGTTTGACTGCCCATCTCATTTCTTGAGGTGCTAAAATGGCAGGGCAGTACAACCCCCCCCCCCAATGACCCCATTTTGGAAAGTAGACACCCCAAGGAAATTGCTGACAGGCATGTTGAGCCCATTGAATATTTAATTTTTTTGTCCCAAGTGATTGAATAATGACAAAAAAAAAATGTTTACAAAAAGTTGCCATGAAATGATACATTGCTCACACATGCCATGGTTATGTGTGGGATTTAACCCCCCAAAAATTTTGCTAATTCTCATGAGTACGGGGATACCACATGTGTGGGACTTTTTGGGAGCCTAGCCACGTACTGGGCCCCGAAAACCAAGCACCGCCTTCAGGATTTCTAAAGGCATAAATTTTTGATTTCACTCCTCACTACCTATCAGTTTTGAAGGCCATAAAATGCCAAGATGGCACCCCCCCCCCCAAATGAACCCATTTTGGAAAGTAGAAACCCCAAGCTATGTGCTGAGAGGCATGGTGAGTATTTTGCAGCTCTCATTTGTTTTTGAAAATGAAGAAAGAAAAGAAAAATGTATTTTTTTTTTCTTTTTTCAATTTTCAAAACTTTGTGACAAAAAGCGAGATCTGCAAAATACTCACCTTACCTCTCAGCAAATGGGGTGTTTACTTTCCAAAATGGGGTAATTTGGGGGAGTTTTGTGCCATCTGGGCACTCCATGGCCTCCAAAACTGTGATAGGCAGTGAAGAGTGAAATAAAAACCTTACACCCTTGGAAAGCCTGAAGGGTGGTGTTTGTTTTTTGGGGTCCCATAAAGTCTCACACATGTGATATCCCCGTACTCAGGAGAAGCAACAGAATGTATTTCTACACTATACACTACATGCTTTAAAATTGCGCACAAACGTGCAGTGGGAACAAACTACATACATTTTTAAAAGCCTTTACAGGTTACCACTATAGATTTACAGAGGAGGTCTACTGCTAAAATTACTGCCCTCGATCTGACCTTCCCGGTGATACCTCACATGCATGGTGCAATTGCAGTTAACATTTGATGCCAGACCGACGCTTGCGTTTGCCGGCAGGGGTGCTTTTATTTTTTTTTATTTTTTTTTTGTCTTTTATCTTATTTTTAAACTGTTCCTTTCGTTTATTTTTTAAATTTTTTTTATAATTTTCTTTGTTATCTCAGGGAATGTAATTATCCCCTATGATAGCAATAGGTAGTGACAGGTACTTTTTTTTTTTGAAAAAATTGGGGTCTATTAGACCCTAGATCTCTCTGCCCTCAAAGCATCTGACCACACCAAGATCAGTGTGATAAAATGCTTTCCCAATTTTTCAATGGCACTGTTTACACCCGGCGAAATCTAAGTAATGAAATGCTCTTAGCTTCCGGTTTCTTAGACCATAGAGTTGATTGGAGCCGTTCTAATCTCTGATCAGCTCTATGGTCAGCTGGCGGAACCACCGGCTGCATTCTCAATTTCCCTGTTGGGACAGGAGAGCCAGAGAAAACCATGGAAGACGTTAGGGGGGGGGGGGTACATTCCCTCCCACTGATTGTAAAAGCAGTCTAGATGCTAATTAGCCACTAGGATTGCTTTTACATGAAAGCCGACCACTGGCTAAAAAGAATGATGCCAAGATGATACCTAAACCCGCAGGCATCATTCTGGTATAAGCACTCAAAGTCCAGCAACATGCTAATACGTTGCTGGTCCTTGTTAGGCATATATTGTAATCCTATTTTTTTTTTTTTTTTTTTCATGCAGCCTGTGGGCTGAACGAAAGAGATTGATTGGTGGGTATGCCCACTATTAGAATACCTCCCTTCATCCACCCACTTCTAATGATGGGCATACATGCACCATTTTGTTTTTAACTGGTGGTGAAATCGCCTCCGACAGTGCTGGAGTCACAGCTTTATGTATCATGGGAGCAAACGCTGTTGCTATCAAGATAGATAAATCTGCGCTGCAGCTGAATGGTGTACCTGCTAAGCAAATGATGATTAATAATAAAACAAAGTAACATTACAGTATAACAGTAAGACATACCATACCTGCAAAGCAAATACAAAAAAAAGTAAAAAAATAAAACCTTTTTTTAACGCAATCTGTGCCTAAAATATATATGCCGAAAAATGGTGGCATCCGCCCACAAAAGTTAGGAACAAATTGCTCCTCCACCCCTGCTGCCCTCATGCTTCGGCATATATGCTTTTTTTTTTTTTTAAACTGTGGTGGTGAAATCGCCTCCTACAGCGCTGGAGTCACAGCTTTATGCATCGTGGGAGCAAAGTATGTTGCTGTTGAGATAAATAAATCCGTGCTGCAGCTGAATGGCATACCTGAAAACAAAAAATGGTTAACAATAAAACACAGTAAACAGTAAAGTATAAAAAAATTACATACCTGAATAGAGTACAGTAAAAAGGAGCAGAACAATAGAGAGAGAATAAAGCGACAATTATTTTTGTTTTTTTTATTTATTTATTTTTTTTGTAACTGTAATGGTTCCAGGTTCGGGTCTCTCAAAATGCGATGACATCTTGGGAGACCCTGTGAAAGTGTGTCCTAGTCTGTGCAGTGCTGTACCCTATTCTACTACTCAACTAGTGTATGGTAGTGTTCAAAACATTCACCGATGCAAAGACCAGGATTGTCAGGACAGGAGGGACAATAATAGCGGGTGTCACGCCTATATCCGCGCTTGCTGCAGACACATCTTCTTTGGAGGGCTCGTTGGGTAGGGGTACTCGGAAGGACATAAGGAAAATGCCTCTCATGCAGCTGGCTTACTGCATTTGGATTGGGAAGGTGAGGTGGAGCACCGTTTAGAAACAGAAGGGCTCTGACGAACTCTTCCTGGAATTTAAGGAAGGATCCAGTCCGTCCTGAAGCTCTGTATAGCATGAGCGTTCAGCAAAGCCAACTGAAATAAACACACTTTCTTGTACCAGCGTCTGGCCTTACGGGCAACTGCTCCAATCTTCCGATCAAACAAGTGACTAAAAAGTAGCAAGCTCATGTAATAATTGTCCACATACAAATGGTACCCCTTTCCGAATAAGGATGACACCAAGTCCCACACAATCTTGCCAGTGCTCCCTATGTAATCTGGGCAGTTCTCCGGCTCTACGTGGCTATCTTTTCCCTCGTAAACCATAAAACTACATGTATAGCCTGTGGCCCTGTCACAGAGCTTATACATCTTGACCCCATATCTGGCACGCTTGCTGGGAAGATACTGTTTGAAAGACAAGCGGCCAGAAAACGTAATCAGGGACTCATCAACGCAGACAACTTGATGGGGAGTAAACAGGTCTGCAAAACGTTGGTTGAAGTGGTTTATAAGGGGCCGAATTTTGTAGAGCCGATCGTATCCAGGGTCTCCACGAGGACAACGGAGTTCATTGTTGTTGAAATGCATGAACTGCAAGATCTGCTCGTATCGTGCCCTGGTCATGGAGGCAGAGATCACAGGCATATGGTAAATTGGGTCAGTGGACCAATATGACCGCAACATACTCATTTTAACTATGCCCATGTCGAGGGATAGGCTCAGAAAGATCTTACATTCGGAAACCGTAACTGGTTTCCAATCTCTGGCAAGGGAGGACTGGGGATTAACGGCGATGTATTGACCAGCATACAAAAATGCTTTGGTCCACAATAGATCTATAGAGATCTTTGGTGAAAAACAGCGAATAAAAAAATCAAGTGACGTAAAATCAACTGTTTCCACCTGAATGCTGGGTTGGCCCAGTGAATGGGGGAAGTACGGGTGCTGCAGAAGTGGTGGGTTCCCAATTAGGATTGGCGAATGCAACAGGAAGGGAACTATGGGCTTGACGGGCCTGTCTTTGTCTTCTTGGTGACAGCGGGACACTACTTGTGCTTGCCACGTCACCACGTGTTACTGCAGTGCTGGTTTGACTACGACCAGGGTGTACTAGGCCGCTCGTGCTTGCCAGTTCACCAGAAGGATGAGCGGCACTAGTACTTCTCTGCTCCATACGAGAGCCTTAAGGTTCTTGCACCTCAACAGCAGAAAATCGGGGTCTGGTACGCCTGACCTTGGCAGGGGCCACAACTTCTTTGTCAGAGCTATCTGTCATGGAGCTGCTGTCGTCTACAGGATCGTGTTCTGAGCCTGAATATAACAGATGAGTGACTTCCTCTTCACCATCTGTCATGCTCAGAAACGTGTAGGCTTCTTCACTAGTGTACCTTCGATTTTTTTTTTTTGGCTCTAAATTTAGTGGTACATTAGTGCGACTCACAGGTAAAAAAGCTCCTGTTAGCGACTGATTCAAACGCTACCCAAAAAACTGTTAGCGACCGCAGGGATCAGGATGACTCTGCAAACGCTGCAGTTATGTGTGTTGTCTTTTGTAAGTGACAGTGATCGATCGATCCTACACTTGGGTGGGCTGGGCGGAGGGGCAAATTGCAGCTGATAGCAGGTATCTGGGCTGATCCTGCTAACGCTGCATTTTTGGGAACCCTAAACTGCTGGGGACGCTAGTATAGATCTGAACAGATCCGTTCAGATACTATACCACTAAGGGAGGTGTATCGTGCGTGGGTGTTAGTGGTACTGGCACTAACCTGACGCTGCCTGGGGCGACGCAGACCCTATCTGACCCTAAAACCTAACTGATCTCACCCGCCAGGCGATCAGGGGGTTAAACCTTTATTAGGTAATAAACGGCAGGTGCCCTTACACTGTAAAAGACAAACTAACCAGCGTCACCCGTAACAGTTATACGGTGATCAATGGTGAAAGGGTTAACTAGAGGGCAATCAGGGGGTTAAAACCTTTATTAGGTAGTATATGGGGGTACCTGACAATATAAAAAGCTGAAGGTGAACCTAAATACTTACCTTGCTACCTAGCCTCACCTGCGACACTATTACGGCGATCAGAAAAAAAAACCGCTTAGTGACACTGGTGGGTGATCAAGGGGTTAAACCTTTATGGGGGGGGGTACCCTAGACCTAAAGGGGCCTACCACTAACTGCCCTACCACTTATGACAGTCACAAATGACACCAGTGCAGTAATCAGTAAAAGAAAAAACTGCTATTGGTGTCACTGTGACAGGGGTGCAGGGGGGTGATCGGGGGGGGGTGTGTTTATGTGCCTATGTGTGCTAGTGTCAGTGTAGTGGTGTTGGTGCAGACTCACAGTAGATCTCTTCTCTCCTCAGAAGCCAGAACGAAAAGGCTTCATGAGGAGCAATGACATCACTTCCTCTGCTTCTGTGTTTACATTACAGAAGCAGAGGAAACGTGTGTGGGGGGGGGGGGGACTGGATCTGCGCTGGCTGAGGCCACATTTATTTACATACTAATGCACTGGGTTGACAAGTGGCTCACTTTCTTCTCTTTGATACTGTTTTTACACCTCTAAATGGTGCACTGACGCCATATCCCTTCACTGGAACTGGTGGGGAGATCTCTGTCTCCGCTTAGAGCAGCACTGCAAGTTTCATTTGGATCACTATAGTTGTGTTTTTTGTTTTTTTTGTTTGTTTTTTGTCATCTGTGTCCCATTGGGGAGCCTATCCCATAGCCGAAACAGAAAGTCAGAGGGAATCGGCGGCAATTTAAGGGAATCCCTTGGGGCCCCCAGGTCACCAGAACTAGTGTCCTAATTGGAAGATTTCCCCTTCATTGCTGTTCTGGGGACTCAAAATTTGGGATTTTTTTTACTTACACTATTGATAATATGAAGCAGGACAAATAGAGTGAATCTCCCTCAATCCCTCTCCACTCAATCCAAAACAAAAAAAAATTATTTTGCCTAGTGATATTTACAAAAAAGTTCCTGTTCCTTTTAAAGCATGTTATACAGCACAGTGCTTGTGCTGCGTCATTTGGCCCCCTGTAACACTTGAAATACCTAGCTGGTTCTGCACCCTCTTTTGTAAACTGACCACCGTATATCATCAGTTTACGTACCTCTGTCCGCAGCTCTCCTCTGTGCTCTCCTCCATCCTCTTAACCCCCCCCCGCCTTTCAGCTCCATGTCCGTGCCCGCCCCCCTCCCCTCCCCTCCTGCTGATTGGGGTTAAATGTACTGTATCCTCTGGGTTTATTCATGTAATCTCTCCTGTGTCTGTGCCTTTATAAAAAAAAATGCAGTTATATACCTGATTTCAGAAAGCCACTCACGTGACCCTCTTCCCCTCCTTTTCCTGACTGACATCAGCAGGGATCATTTCCGCCGCTGCAGCTGTCAGGCCGAGAGAGGAGAGAGGCGGCAGGTCACGTGAGCGCCGATCTGCGTTATGAAAATTGGTATATAGCTGTATTTTTTTTTTTTTTATATATAAGGCACAGACACTGGAGCAGATTACATGAATAAACCGTGAGGATACTGTAAACGTAAAGTGGATGTAAACCCCCAATTTTTTATTTATTTTTTTTAAATTAAAGGGTTTGTAAAGGTAAGTTTTTTTTCTTTTTTTTTCTTTTTTTTTTTCACCTTTAATGCATTCCATGCATTAAGGTGAAAAAACATCTGACAATACCGCCCCCTCAGCCCCCCAGTTTTACTTACCTGACCACTCGAAAGTCCCGCACTCGCTGCCGACATCCTCTTCGCCGCTCAGCCTGGCCATTGATTGGCTAGAGTGGATGGATTGAAAGCAGCGCAGCCATTGGCTCGCACTGCTGTCAATCACATCCAATGACGCTGCGCACTGGGGGCAGGGCCGAGTGATACAGTAAGCGGCTTACCTCCTTGCGGGGGGGGCGAGACAGCCGCCGAGGGACCCCAGAAGACCAGGTTCGGGGCCATTCTGTGCAAAACGAGCTGCACAGTGGAGGCAAGTATAACATGTTTGTTATTTAAAAAAAAATAGCTTTAGTGATCCTTTAAGACTCATATCTGTTACAGCAGAGGATGTAATTTCATCTGTGCCCAGTCTTGCCACGAAGAGTTAATCCAGCTCTGAGCAATCCTTTTGTCTTTCTTCAGTAAGATAAAAACAGACACTGAGAAATAGGTGTCTGTTTCTTTCTTCTTGCTGTGACTGACAGTGATTTCCTTATCTCATGCACAAGTGTGAGAGGCATTCTGTGTACTTCACATCCCCCTCCTTTCTTTTCCAGCTCTCCCAGGATTGGCTGCTCCACACCTCAGCATGATTGGGCATGCTGAAGTCATGTGGTTACTTTCCTGGGATTTGACTGGATGTTAGTGACCATGGGTCATAATCCATGAGCCCAGCAGAAGTTCAGTGTAAGAAATATCGATGCCTGGCCAAGGGGAGTGTAGAGGTGGGCGGGAGTCTACTGACATCACGCCTCCACCCTCCGAGCCCTGGACAACAGACCCGCCCACAGAATCCGGAGTATTGCAGGGCTCCAAACAGCTAAAGGGGAGATATTTGACAAGTAAGGATACATGCAGGAGGCATGTATATCCTTTATATATAAGCACTATGGAAGTAATTTAGAAATGAGGAGTTGGTTTACATCCACTTTAACTTGGTGGATTAACAACCACTTTAAGGCTTCATGAACAACAATGGGCTTTAACACTGAATTTACAGGCGTTTGACTTTTTATTTTTATTTTTTTCCCAGACTAAAAAGCACATCTATGTTAGCTGTGTCCATGTACATGCATTTATAGGCATGTTAAAAGAGAAGCATTCAGGAGGGGAGCTGAGAGCGCTTGGGTGTTAATGCATTCCAGTGGGCAGAATAAATTAATATTCTGGGAAATGGAATCCATTAAAGTGGGTTGTAAACCCACTTTAAAAAAAAAAACAAAAAAAAAAAACTCCTGCAAGACAACATAATGAGCGAGGATGCATAGCATCCTCGCTCATTATGTAATACTCACCTGAAATTGAAGCCCCAGCTGCGTACCCGTACACAGCACCGGCTGGCGACATAACTCCCGGGGATTACTTCCGGGTATCGCGGCTCTGGCGCTGTGATTGGCCGGAGCCGCAATGACTTCACGGGAGCCACCGGTAACGTATGTGCCATTGCGTGTTTGCTTCAGTGCGCAGGTTTAGGAGATATCCTAGGTAGCTACAGGTAAGCATTATTGTAGGCTTACCTGTAACAAAAAGTGGTCTTATAAGGGTTTACAACCACTTTAATGCTCAAATGTTTGTGCGTAAACATGTGCAATATGCAGCTTTTACCCTTTTTTTTTTTTTTTTTTTTTAAATAACCAATTTTTCTCCTAACAGGAGAAAAGATCTTCAGAAGGGGCTAAACTGACATACGCCCTGTGTGCATGAGGCCTAAATGTTGATCTTTTTCATAGCAGTAATGCATATTTTTTTTCTTAATACTTATAGGTGGATGTGGACCTAGCAAAGTCTTGTGCAGATTTACCAGCAGATGATGAAGAACTAAAGAAGAAATTGTGGCTTAAAATCGCTCGTCATGTGGTGCAGGAAGAGAAAGATGTGAAGAAGGCCATGGTTTGTCTGTCTAGCTGTAATCTTCTCAAAATAGAAGATATTCTTCCATTCTTCCCTGACTTTGTGACCATTGACCACTTCAAGGAAGCCATATGCAGTTCACTTCAAGCTTACAACCAGCATATAGAAGAGCTAAAGCAAGAGATGGAAGATGCTACACTGAGTGCAAAACGTATTCGGGAAGACATGCAGGAGATGAGGAACAAGTATAGCTCAGTTGATCCGCAAGATAAGTGCACTTCTTGTGACTTTCCACTATTGAATCGCTCATTCTATCTCTTCCTTTGTGGTCACATGTTCCATTATGACTGCCTCATGCAGTTAGTTTTCCCCAATCTACCTGCTTACAAGCAGATCAAATTAGAAGACTTACAGAAGAAATTAGGAGCCGCAGCACAGCCTTCCAAAAGCTGCTCCCATGCAAAGGATGAAGACAGTATAAGTCTGGGCAAGAGACAACCAAGCCGTGAGCAGATCAAGGCAGACATTGATAACATTGTGGCAGCTGAGTGTCCCTATTGTGGTGAACTTATGATTCGATCGATTGACAAAGCATTCATAGATCCACAAAAATATAAAGAAGAGATGCTCAGCTGGCTGTAGAATTTTTGTTTTTCTTAGGTTTTTCATAAAACAGCCCTAACAAGGGCCAGGTTACTTGTGCCCAGGATTTAATCATCGATCCTGTGAGTACACATGTGCCAAGTTTTTGATCACCAATCCCTTGAATTTATGAATTAGACTCATCACTGTTGTATCCAGTGGTCCTATAGTCTGATCTTTAATAGACTGCTTGCTCATGACTCAAAATCATTATTGGATGTTTTATCATGTTTTGCATCTCGCCATCATTTGAGTATTAGTCATGTATTCTGTTAATTGAAAATACTGTATGATAAAATAATGCACAGTTTTTATTTGTTTAAAATAACGTCATAAATCTAATAATATATATATATATATATATATATATATATATATATATATATATATATATATATATATATATATATATATATATATATATATATATATATATATATATATATACACACACACAAATATACAAAGGGACACCTTCTCCAATGCAAATACGTTTTACTAAATCTTCAAACGATCAAAATCATCATGTCATCATGTACATCAATTGCAGCTACTGTATACAGTTACGAACTTCCCTGCTCTACCTCGGGCTGTATGGCTTTGTGTGAACCATCTATGAGTGATTCCCTCTATTATTCAAAATCTCTAACACAGGTGGGTGTTACCCCACAGGTGTGTCCCATGTTTCCAGAATGAGAAGCACTGGGAGTAAAACATTAACCCCATATCGGTTCAAAATTGTTTCCTACTTAGGCAGATAAATGCCTACATCAGCCAAATAGATTGAGAAAGAGATAAGATAAATTTTACAACTCATAAAGTCATAATCAAAACTTCAAAATATCTATATAAACATATATTCATTCATCATCTAGATAAAAATATTTTAAGTGAAAAAATCGCATAAAGATGCAGTGGGTATGTACTCTACAGATTCCAATCAGGACTTGATAGGATATTCATCCTTCTGATCAGTTCCCACTAATTCCCATGTGTCAAGATGCGACTATCTGAAAATAGAAAATGTAAAAAGTCGCTAACTGGATCATCATAAAAACCGGTACAAATCATAATCCCTATTCATCCCATCTAGATAGAGGGATCCCAACCTGTTGATCCACCAAACCTCTCGCTGCTTAAGTCTCAGTATCCTGTCACCCCCTCTTTTGTCTCGGGGAACCTCCTCAAGCACCATGAATCTCAAATCTGAGTCCTGGTGTCCTTTCTCCAGGAAATGTCTAGATACTGGCAGCCCTGGTTGTTTCAATCTAATGGTGCTGTGATGCTGTGCTATTCGGTCTTTAATCTTTTGAGTAGTTTCACCAACATACAATAATTTGCATGGGCAGGTCAGAATATAGATCACATAGGAGGTTTGGCATGTGAAAAATCCTCTAATCGTAACTTTATCTCCATTTTCAGGATGGACATACTGGTCACCTTTGAGTAAAAGCTTACATTAAATGCAACTCAAGCAGGGAAAGCACCCTTTCCTTTTCTTTCCCAGAAATGTCATTTTTGATAAATTTTCCCTTGGTCTATATTCTGATCTCACCAGTGCGTCTCACGGCGTTTTATTCCTTCTAAAGTCTTTAAATTGTGTTTGTTGAAAGACCTCGATTTGTGGATAGGAAGGTTTTAAAAGGGGCCAATGTTTCTTGATGACTCTAAAAACCTGCTCGCTATAGCTGTGAAATTGCATCAAAAACGTTAATCGTCTCGTCTGTGGTCTATGTCTCACTGGAACTATACCCATCTCCTCCTGACACTATTCCAGTCTAACAGTAAGGACAAAGAAAAGGCAGTAACCCACCCAAAGTTTAAAAAAAAAAAATATATATATATATATATATATATATATATATATATATATATATATATATATATATATATATATATATATATATATTCCATGTGCTTGCCTTGACTTAGTATCTTTATAAAAAAATTTCCTCCCCGGGGCATAATTTTTTCATAACTAGGAACCTATTAACCCTTTAACCCCTTCCCACCCAGCCCTGACTTGCTTTGTAAATGGTGTTTGTATGCCTGGGGGGAGGAAGGATCAGCTGATCACATGACCACTGTGATTGGCTGTCAGTGTGGTCACATTTATGGGAGCTGGTCTCACTCACTCCTGATCAATAATACAGAATGAGAGCTGTCTTTGACAGATTGGTCATTGTGCTGGGAGTGCGTTCTCAGCAGAGAAAACTCTGTTGCCATAAATTTATATGTGCGGCATGTGGGTGTCTAAAGCCCACCTTCTTTGTTGTCACACACATGCGTTATGTGGGCAGCAAGTGTTAATTTAACCTAAATGTCAGTTGGCGCTAAAACCATTTGTTGGCCATTACCTAAAGTTTAAAAATTGAAACTTGCATTTCATAGGCTTTTCAGTCTACTATAAAGCCCCACTGTGGGATAAATCTGTCTTCACTAGGCTGGCAGGAACGTGTGTGTGTGTGTGTGTTTATACAGTGCATTCATAATGTATTGACATGTATATTCATTTTTTTCTCATTAGCTCCTTTACTGTCGGAACCATTTTTTGCATTTTTTTTTTTGCGCACATGTTTAACCACTTGTCATCCAGGCCAATTTTGGCACTCAACTCCTACATGTAAAAATCATCATTTTTTTTTTTTTTGCTAGAAAATTACTCAGGACCCCCAAACGTTATATGTTTTTTTTTTTTTTGCAGAGACCCTAAGGAATAAATTGTTGGTCATTGCAACTTTTTGTCACATGGTATTTGCACAGCAATTTCATGAGTAAAAAAAAAAACCCTAAAGTTAGCCCATTTTTTTGTAGAACGTGAAAGATGTTATGCCAGGTAAATAGATGCCTAACATGTCACTCTTTAAAATTGCGCACACTCGTGGAATGGCGCCAAACTTTGGTACTTAAAAATCTCCATAGGCAACAATTTATTTATTTATTTTTTTTACAGCTTACCTGTTTAGAGCTAGAGGAGGTCTTGGGATAGAATTGTTGACTCGCTCTAATGTTCACGGCGATACCTCGCGTGTGGACTGAACACAGTTTACATGTAGGTGCTATGTACATATGTGATCACTTCTGCGTGCAAGCACGCAGAGACGGGGGGCACTTAGTTGTTTTTTTTTTTTGTTTTTTTTTATCAATTTTATTCCTATTACAAGAAATGTAAACTTCCCTTGTAATAGGAATAGGGCATGACGGGTCCTCTTTATGGAGAGATGTGGGGTCAAGGGACCCCACATAACCTCCAGGCTGGAAAGCTTGAGATTAAAAAAAAAAAAAAAATCATGGCTTTCCAGCTAAGTACACGGCATTATTTACAACTGCCAGGCCGGACTTAATGTCATAACATCACACCCGGGCCTCTTAGTCATAGAGACTGCATGTGACCATCTGATCACCGGTGTTCTCTATGGTGAACTTCCACCTAATTCCTTCTCTGGCTCACCGCTCTTGCAGGAGGGGGGGGACATATCCCCTTCCGCCATCTGTAAGAACAATCAAGTAGCTGAACAGCCTGCAGCCATCTTTCAGATATCCCCACTCAAAGCCCAGGACGTCATATGACGTACCTTGGGCGGCAAGTGGATAAAAAAAATAATTTTAGCCCTAAAGATTGCATAAATCCTCAAAACATGTTTTCTAAAAGCAGACACCCTAGAGAATAAAGAAAGTGTTTCATGCTTTTCTTCAAAGATCTAGGAAGCACAAATTTTGAGTATAAACACAAGTTAATTTTAGGGCACACCATGAATTACCCAATTTTTTGGTAAAATATAAAAGATGAGGTTGCACCGAGTAAATGGATACCCAACATGTCAAATTTAAATTTGCGTGCGCACGTGAAATGGGGAAAAACTTGAGTACTGTATTTTCTATAGGGGACACTTTAAAAGTCCCCTATAGGTCATCAGTTTAGCAATATGGAGCAGGTCTGATGCTTGAAATATTGCTTTCACTCCGGCGGGCACGGCGATATGTAACCTGTATCGTGATCTATGTTTATAATGTGCGGGTGCCCCCGTCACTTGTGTTTCATTCATACGTGTGTAAATGGGGGGGGGGGGGGGGGGTGAAATTTGTTGACTTACATTTTTTACAGTGTAAGGGTAGGTGCAGCGCTTAGAACCAAAAAGATCAGATTCTAAAATCCAATTTATATATTAAGTCCATATCAAAGCATTCCCAATCCTGCTTCAAGTATAAATTGGAAAGTAGCAATCAATATGGATAAAGAGAAGTGTCCAGAAAGGATCCTGTCCTTCACCTGTTCACACACTGCCTCTTACTCCTCAATGTTGGACCCTTACCTAGGAAGGTCAGACAAGCATGAAACACAAGTGACTGGGCAAAATGGTCCTGGGATGGTGTCACTGGAGTTGAATCACCCTGCTCCTTATTAAATGTTCCTCCACTGCCCATGATATCCTTAATACTCCCATAAAGGTATGGAGGGATAAAAGGGCATATCATAGTGTAGTACATCGAATAAAATGTATTGTTTAAAAAGTAGTACCCTCACCTGGTACAAGATCAAATCTGGCATCAATGCAAAAGCATCCTCCAGGTTCCGATACACAATAACATCACACGTCACAACTCCTCCCTATGCATTTCGTCAGGGGCGTGGTCAGCGCACGACATCGCGCTGTGTATAAGATGGGGGGGTGCGGTGGCTATGGCATTAGTTGCCTTCCACAAACAGGAAGAGGAGAGGATACTCCTGCACTAATGGCATATGTATGACCTGTGCGGTCCAAACACAGGAAGTTGAACCAGCGAGCCTCCCAATTCAAGAGCAGCAAGCAGTAACATATATTAAAAGATCACAAAAAGTAATAATAGTAAAAAGAGAAAAAAAATGCTATTTTGTGTATCTTAAAATCAAATAAGAATGTTGTAATCGTTCTCATTACTAATTCTATAAACAGAAGGATAAGAAAACTTATCTGGATAGCTATACCTAACGCACAGCAATTTAATAATGAAAAAAATATACAAAATAAGTAAAAATTACAGAAATGAGATAAAAAAAATTAAAGAAAAAATATAAATAAAATGCACATTAAAAAATAATAAATCAACGGTTACTGATGAACGCATTTACGTCCCATTCGACATTCATTTCGAATGGGACGCAGGTTTTTTGGCCTCACTTTCTGACAACATTGCTCCCTCTCCAACTACTAGTAAACCTATATGTGCCTAAAAGCAGAGTACCATTTGGATTCTTATTGTGATGTGAAGCAACTCCAGTGACCCCATCCCAGGATCATTTTGAACACACTTGTCTGACCTTCCTTAGGGGGTTCACATTGAGGGGTACGAGGTAGTGTGAACGGCTGATGGTTTTGACGGGAGTCACTTTGGGCGGGGGGCCCATGGAACCCAGAATCCCTTGGAGAGGTTGGAAAACCTTTGTTTCAGCTCCCCAGGCACCGCCTATGTCTAAGTCGCCCTGTGTCTATTAAGGGCATAAGGTGACTGAGAAAAATGACGGACAGCTGTTTAATGGACAGTGAGAAGGTGGTTACTTAAAGGGGTTGTAAATCCTTGTGTTTTTTCACCTTAATGCATCCGATGCATTAAGGTGAAAAAAACACCTGGCAGTGACTGGCCCCCTGTTTTACTTACCTGAGCCCCGTATTTCTGTCAAAGGAGACGTGCTCTCCCTCTCTCCACAGGATCCCAGCTCTTGATTGGATAGATAGCAGCGCAGCCATTGGCTCCCACTGCTGTCA
Source organism: Lithobates clamitans (assembly GCA_037952925.1). Classification (NCBI taxonomy): domain Eukaryota; kingdom Metazoa; phylum Chordata; class Amphibia; order Anura; family Ranidae; genus Lithobates; species Lithobates clamitans. Next base: position 971,405 of record JBBGZY010000465.1, read on the forward strand.
ATAAAATCCAATGATGTGAGCGTTGGGGGGGGGGGGCCGAGTCCAGCATTCGTGTCTATGTATGCAAATGCTGGACTCGGGAGCACGCCCACAAGGTAAACCCCCCCCCAGGAGAGCGCTTCTCCTAGGGGGTTATCTGATGCGGGGAGGAGCCAGGAAAGCCGCCAGGGGACCCCAGAAGTCGAGGTTCGGGGCCACTCTGTGCAAAACGAGCTGCACAGTGGAGGTAAGTATGTTGTTTAAAGAAAAAAAAAAACACGAGCCTTTGCAATCACTTTGGACAGTAATATTTATCCACAATATCTCCCAGGATGGATATATATATATATATATATATATATATATATATATTAAACTATTGCTGGTTTGTTTGATTCTGAACTCGACATGTTAATTGAAAGAGCTGATCACAAGCCTCTAGAGCTGTGTAAGAGCCAGACCGCCTACTTCTGCTATAGTCTGTAGCCTACTAGGCTGAAGAGGGGAGAGATCACTGTTTGTATTGTTAATTGTAATTAGGTCTTCTACTATTGCTTGAAGGTTTGCTGTGTTTACGCTTATGATAATGTGTATTGTCTGCAGTTAGCTTGAAGTCAGCAAGGCTGGTCTGCAATGTGACATCTATGTGGTAAATTGAGGGATTAGCCATAAGTTAGCTGTACCTCGTTGGCCAAACCATTATGTCATGATTTGGGTTATTGTGTATGTGAGGGACTGACATACTTCTCAAAAGTATAAAAGGCTGTATTCTTGTCCAATAAATCATTCCATGTTCAAGCTGTGTAACTGAGCTAGTCTCGCTTGGTTTTTCGTTACAATAGATGGGCTGTAATATTGGATATTGGAGAGAGATGGCTGTTGATCTTTCAAAGCTGAGAGGAGCTTGAAGCTGGAAGGACCCCTGTTACCTATGACTTGAGCCTGCTGGATGGTTACAATTCTGTGGATCACGTTCTCTTTTTGTATCCATGGGGGCCTATCCCTGGGGAATATTGTCTCCCCTTGGCTATCCATCTACGGACGGGTTTGTCCACCCCAGCTCCCGGGACTGATGTTGATTCTGGTCGGCCTTCCGGCCCTCCGTGCCTGCACCCAGTCTCATTGGCATTCCTACATCTACCCCACGCTTGCGCCTGAAGAGTGGCACTCGCCACGAAACACGTCGAGCCAAAAGATGCCTTTACGCTTATATTTTGCAACCCCATCAATTACCATACTTACCAATTGGATTGTACCAATGAACTAGAGATAGTTTTTTACTAGGGAGACACATTTTTATGAAAATGGTTCTATACAATGTGTACAATATGAACTCATTATGTTACTAGTAAATTATACCACTATTATTATTGTCATATTTTATATATCATAATGAACTCTGTTCTATATAATATTGAATTATGAACTTGCTATGTCAATATTTTATCATGGTATAACTTTTTTTTTTTTTTTTATATCAATAAACCAATGACTGCCAATTGTTGTTTTGCAATGCTGTCATGGAATGTCCATAGTTCTAATATACTTAGTGCCGCCCATCTTCATCTATATAGTGTTATCTCCTGGGGTGTATGCTTCATATAAAGTCCCACCTTCCTTCCTTTTTATCAATATTGGATATCTGATGTTCAGCCTGGAGGAGGCTGTATGACAGGAAGCACTCGAGCAGAGAGTGGGACGTTCCGTTACATTGGTGGCAAGCAGTGGGAAGCTTCCTGCAGTCTGGGACATCCAAACCTCCACTGGGATCCAAGGTCCGGATAGCAGAAGAGGAGAGATGCAGATACCAGCCGCCATGGAAGAGGGATTCGAAAAGGAGGTTATTAGAGATGCAGATACAGCACAGAGGACCAGTATCAGAGCAGGCCTTGCTGGGATGGTATGATTCTCTGCTGCAAACTCTGGAAGGAAACGCCCGTGAGCAGTGCCACCAGGGAAAAATTCTCTCCTCCATCCAGGAAAGGTACTGGCCGCAGTATGGATTGCCGGTGCTGTTTTTGGGAGAAAAAACACCCAAGGAGCAGACAGCTAAGCAGGCTGGTCTGGGCAGAGATGTGGCTGGATGTGAGATACAGAGCCCTCCAGTGGCATGTATTCCAAGCATGCCCTTGAATAGCAGATGGCAGCCCAATGGAAGGCTTTGGCTACGGCGGCCTGGGACTGTTGTATGTGAAGCTGTCAGGGGACCCTAATTGGGAGTTATTTAGAGTGGCCGTTGGACAAAATCATGGATTTCAGCAAAGAGATACTGAACGTCTCGGAAGTGCACTGGACACTGGAAGATATAGTTTCTAGCCCTTCAGGAATGGGAGCTGGATATCGCCTGCAGATGGCTGCTAGACTCTGCTCAGCGCCAGGGCTGGGCTCCCTTTGCCTGGGACTATCCAGAAGTACCAGCCGACAGCTCTGAAATCCTGACTGAAGAGTCAGCAATGTGGCATAGTAACAGTGTGCTTTGCCCACCTTCCCCCGCAGCTATGGACGCAGAGGTCTTATGGCAGATGCAAAAGTGCTGACTGACCTTGACGATCCTGTTTCTGGGCGAGACTATCTTGGATGGAGAAATGTGTCTGTTCAGCAGCCGGATGAGGATACTGGAGATGGAGCAGTTGGCTCATCTCTTCAGCCACAAATTACAGATTATGGACCCAATGGGTTTTTCATCGGAGGATGTTACAGATTATGCGTCACCTGCTTAAGTGCTGGCATTGGGCCCAAGTGTCACCAGCCCGTGCCCTGGATTTTCAGCAATTAGGGACTAGTAATTTAATCAACTTTTCTGTAGAGGATGAACCACCTAGCGAACCCCCAGCAGAAATACTGGCAGCAGGACAGAGTACTGCAGACCCCTGCTCCACACCCGTGGCAGTTTCAGGGGCCTGAGGTGAGAAGGTGATGGTTCCTCTTCCCCAGTGGATTTCAGAGATGCAGGGAGGGTAAGCAGCCACATTCCCCCTCCCCAACAAGGGTTTGTGCACCTGGGAGACAATACCAGAGAAAGGAAGTTCCAGTAGCAGATGGCGCCCCAGAATTATGACACCAACCCAGCTGAAGCGCTGGCAACCGGACAGGGGGTCCAAGACCTCTTCCCCACACCTGCGGCAGTTCTGGAGGCCCAGGGTGAGGATGTGGCGGTCACTCCCGAGCTTCAGATCAGTATCTAAGGAGAGAATGCAATCGGCGCCTCACAACTGCAGCTTGATCTGGTATTGGTGGATGGGCCTGCGGTCTCTATTAACAGAAAACCAGTAGAAGTGCTGGCAACAGGGCAGAGTGCTACCAACCTCTTCCCAGCAACGGTGGCATTCCAGGGAGCTTGGGCAGTCAGCCTCCCTCCCCAACAGTTAGCCAGAGCAGATGATGAGGGGTCCCCAGAAGAAGCGCTGGTAAAAGGGCAGAGTGCTGCTGGCCTCTGCCCTCAACTGAGGATGGATTTCCTGTGAAATTGGATAGGACTTCAGTCTCCACTTGTATACCCCAGGGATGCTGGGCAGTCAGCCCAGATCCCCAACAGCATGACTGAGTGAGCCCAGCCACCCTGTCTTCTCTCTAGCAGCTGAAGGGATGCCAGGGGGAAGGAAGGACCAGTTCACCCCCCCAGCAGCGGGTATGTTCTACAAGAGAGGCAGAGGTTGGCTGGACGAGTAATGCTCTGTTTGGAACAATTTGTTTGGGGTAGGCATTAGGGGACTGGAACTACGGACTGACTTTGGAGTCAACCTGTCTGGGGTCTCCCTCTGTGTTAGTCTGCTGCCGAAAGGGGAGAGATGTGATTGGGCGGGGAGCCCATGGAACCCAAAATTCCTTGAAGAGGTTGGGAAACCTTTTGTTTTAGCTCCCCATGCAATTCCTATGTCTAAGTTACCCTGTGTCTATTAAGGGCATAGAGTGACTGAGAAAAATAGACAGCTGTTTGACAATGAGAGGGTGGTTATTTAAAATGGAACAGTAATATATTTGTCCACAATCTCTCCTAGGATATATATATAAAGACTATTGCTGGTTTGTTTGATTCGGAACTCGAAATGTTAATTGAAAGAGCTGATCACAGGACTCTAGAGCTGTGTAGGAGCTGGACAGTCTACTCCTGATATAGTTGGTTGCCTACTAGGCTGAGGAGGGGGGAGATCACTGTTTGTATTGTTAATTGTAACTAAGTCCTCTGCTATTGTTTGAAGGTTTGCTGTGTTTACGCTTATGGTAATGTGTATTGTCTGCAGTTATCTTGAAGTCGGCAAGGCTGGTCTGCAATGTGACATCCGAGTCATTCAGGTGGTTATTTAAATGATGTGATGGGATTAGCCATGAGTCAGCTGTACCTCGTTAGCTAAACCATTGTGTGATGTTTTGGGTAGATATTTGGGTTATTGTGTATGCGAGGGACTGACATACTTCTGAAATGTATAAAAGGCTGTATTCTTGTCCAATAAATCATTCCATGTTCAAGCTGTGTCACTGAGCTAGTCTCGCCTAGTTTTTAGTTACAATACATGGGCTGTAATATCTCGTATCTGATGTTCAGACTGGAGGAGGCTGTATGCTGACAGAAGCACTCAACCTGTGTGGGACGTTCCGTTACAATGGTGATGACTCCTTTCTGGACATTTCTTCTCTTTATATTGATTGCTACTTTCCAATTTATATTTGAAGCAGGATTGGGAATGCATTTATTTGGACTGATCAATATGTAAATTGGACTTTATAATCCTGATCTTTTTGGTTCTAATTGCTGAACCTTTTGGTACACTATTTTTTCTTTTAGGGCTAGTTTACACTTGCTTCGGACAGGCTTTGTTAAAGCTCTCTAAATGCCAGTCAAAGCCCCTGTCTCTACATAAAATGGTTAGCTTACAGTCCTGTTTACACCTTGTGTTTGCTTTTGCTGTGCTTCACTTCAAAACTTTATACCCCATGTCGCTTTAGTGGTGCTTCAAAGCCTTCATAGAACTCTGACATTTGAGAGGCTTTAATTAAGCTTTAGCTTCACTTTGTTTTGGAGAAATTGCAGGTATGAGATATACGCAGGCCATCTGTCATGCTTCATAAGGGCATCACCGAAGTTCCACCAAAAGCTTTACTGAAGCATCAAAAACGCGTCATAAAAGCATGTTGAAGCGGTAGGCTCTTTAATGTGTGGGGAAGCCAAAGCAAGTGTAAATGAGCCCTTGTGGTGTTCCAGCATATACAATATCTCACAAAAGTGAGTACACTCCTCACATTTTTGTCAATATTTTATTATATATTTTCATGTGGAAACACTGAAGAAATGAAACTTTGCTGCAATGTAAAGTAGTGAGTGTACAGCTTGTATAACAGTGTAAATTTGCTGTCCCCTCAAAATAACAACACACAGCCATTAATGTCTAAACTGCTGGCAACAAAAAGTGAGTACACCCCTAAGTGAAAATGTCCAAATTGGGCCAAATTAGCCATTTTCCCTCACCGGTGTCATGTGACTCGTTAGTGTTACAAGGTCTAAGGTGTGAATGGGGAGCAGGTGTGTTTAAATTTGGTGTTATCACTCTCTCTCTCATACTGGTCACTGGAAGTTCAACATTGCACCTCATGGTAAAGAACTCTCTGAGGATCTGAAAAAAGAATTGTTGCTCTACATAAAGAAGGCCAAGGCTATAAGAAGATTGCCAAGACTGTGAAACTGAGCTGCAGCACGGTGGCCAAGACCATACAGCGGTTTAACAGGACAGGTTCCACTCAGAACAGGCCTCGCCATGGTCGACCAAAGAAGTTGAGTGCACGTGCTCAGCATCATATCCAGAGGTTGTCTTTAGGAAATAGAGGTATGAGTGCTGCCAGCATTGCTGCGGAGGTTGAAGGGGTGGGGGGTCAGCCTGTTGGTGCTCGGACCATACGCCGCACACTGCACCAAATTGTTTTGCATGGCTGTCGTCCCGGAAAAAGCCTTGTCTAAAGATGATACACAAGAAAGCCCGCAAACAGTTTGAAGACAAGCAGACTAAGCACATGGATTACTGGAACCATGTCCTGTGGAATTAAGATAAACTTATTTGGTTCAGATGGTGTCAAGCCTATGTGGCGGCAACCAGGTGAGAAGTACAAAGACAAGTGTGTCTTGTT